>CM066330.1:250319281-250919281 GCA_033807585.1 Hydrophis major
TGGACTAGAGGACCTTCAAGGTCCCTTCCTTCTCTTCTCTTCTCTTCTCTTCTCTTCTCTTCTCTTCTCTTCTCTTCTCTTCTCTTCTCTTCTCTTCTCTTCTCTTCTGCCATGGCTGCCAACTCACCTCTCAGAATTCCAGCAACTCCTGGGAGAAGAGACACATTCATTTCCTATGCACAACACAATCAGGCCGTTCTCTTCTTAGAGGCACCTCCAGCTCCTTTTTTAAAATCATCAGATAGGATTCTATGGATAAGTTTGGAATTAAAGAGGAAAACTTTTTGAAATATTAATAAAACCTTCCTTGATAAAAGCCTTGATTTGTACAAAACCTGCCTTTAAAAAATGCCATGGATGTGCAGCAGCACAGCGCACTGCTGTTTGTGTACAACTGCAAATATTATTCAACTGGCACTTAGGCAAAACAAGAATTGATTAATTGATGGAATCCTTGCTGCTCAGATAGTCCGAAGTTAATTATGGGAGGGCAACATGAAGGAAAAGGAATTCTTCAAAGGAATTTGTTCTTTTGCCCAACAAAAACCTGAAAGAAGACAGACAGATGGGAGGGACCCCACAAATCTGGATGAAATGCAGCTGTGTGAAAATAAAGAAAATAAAGAAAAGCAATCTGAATAGAAATGGTTCATTAAATCGGATTTCAGAAATTTGGGGGGCGGGGGGGGCACTGATTCCAGTTATGGTGGGATGCAAAAATCAAGAACAGAAGAACAGAGTTAGAAGGGACCTTGGAGGTCTTCTAGTCCAACCCAGGGGTGGGATTCAAATTTTTTAACAACCGGTTCTGTGGCTTAGTTGGTGGGCATGGCTTGGTGGACTTGTGACTGGGTGGATGTGGCTTGGTGGTCATGTTATTGGCTAGGTGTGGCCAACTCAATATCACTCACATCATGGCACATATCATCTTGCCAAGCCTCTCACGACTGTGGGGATGCTGCAACAAACAGTCATAAATCACTTTTTTCAGTGCCATTGTAACTTCAAATGGTCACTCCACATCAGCAAACTACCAGCAAAGGAGGGAAAAATAACTCCAGAAATGTTCCTGAGACAGGAAGTCTAGTCCTGCCAAGAATGTAATAAGGGTTAACAGAGAGGCAGTTTCTGTAAGCAACACCAGAATGTTTCCTTCCTGCCTTCCTTACAGGATTAGGCCAGTAATTTCTTCTAACGACCTGTTCTCCAAACTGCTTAGAATGTTAACAACTGGTTCTAGTGAATAGGTGAGAACTGGTAGAATCCCACCCCTGGTCCAACCACCTGCTCAGGCAGGAAACCCTGTACCATTTCCAGAATCTTCTTAAAAGCCTCCAATGATGAAGCACTCACAACTTCTGGAGGCAAATTGTTCCACTGGTTAATTGTTCTCACTGTTAGGAAATTTCTACTTAGTTCTCGTGTCTTAGTTTCTTTGATTGGTTTCCATCCATTGTTTTTTGTCTTGGCTTCAGATGGTTCTTGGAAGAGAAGCGAAATGTTTTCAAGAGAAAAAGAATATGCTTAGATCTGGTCCAGGGGGCCACCCTGGAAACAGTGAAGGATTGTCCCTCAGTGCCTCTGCCAGCAAAAATGGAGCTCGGGAGCCCATTTTCTCTGGCAGAGCACTTAGGCCACCTCAGGTGCCTCTGACACAAGTGATGTCGAGCTGGCCACACCCACTCCCACCCCTGAGATCAAACACAATCCTGATACAGCCCTCAATGAAATCAAGTTTGACAATCCTGCCATAGACATTCATCTTTTTTCCATCCAGCTTGGAAGAGTTGCTTAATGTTGTGGTTCGCTGGCATCTGGTGCAGATGGCAGAGGTATCAGATAGTGAGGAAGAAAGGGAACCAATCAGAGAGTCTGGCGAGGACTTGGATGAGGGTCTTGCATCTGATGCAGGAATAGGGCCACGATGATCTGGGAGTGGGATGCTGCCTTTGGAGCTTTCGGAGTCTGGCAGCAGTGAAGCAGAGGACCCAGGGGAGCCTGTTCCCAGCGTGTGTGTGTGCAGAGCTACTAGAAGGCGAGAGCAGCTCAAGCAGAAGAAGTAACTCAGGAGTAAGTTTGGGAGGTGATTGCCCCCCCCCCATAAGGGATAAAAGTCAGACCTCAATGATGAAGAGTTTTGCAGGAAGCAAAGCAATTCAATAATCTCCGAGTCCTTCACAAAGCTCTGTACTCTTGTCATTTTTTTTCTAGGTTTTTGGGTTGGTTTATGTTAAGCCTTAATTGAACTTCTGTTTCTTGGCAAGCATTCTACAGCACTGAAAAGCATGCTCTTATCTGGAGAAACTGTGTATAATGAGTTTTGGCTGGGAATGCAAGTATTTCCCAGTGTCACATTAAAAATGGTTTCACTTTTAAATTCAGTTTGTATTTTATTCAGTTTGACGAAGCCTGGGTCAGAACACTTAGCACCAGTAGGGATTATGCACAAAATAACTTATATATTGACTCGAAGTAGATCTCCGATTGGGCCAAATAGTATTTGGCAGATGAATGGAACCATTATCCCAAAAATGTTACAAGATGTGATGCACCTTTTCTCTTAGGGGAAAAAAATATCTTTTAGAACAAACCAGCATTGTTTTCTGGCTGGGAAAAATATTCCAGTTAAGAGAAGATAGCATTCTAAGTCCCATTTCCATAGATTGGTGTGGCAGAACAACTAGCCTGAAGAAATGGTGATCTTGGGTTGGATTAAATAGTCCTATCTTCAAAGGAAGCGTTTATGCATAAAGGAAATTCTGTTTGCTTAGATTAACTCATGATTCATTCATAACATTATCAATCATAGATATTTTTTTTTCCAGAAAGATTCCTGGCAAACATTACCAGGACTCATGCAACCTACTACTGAAGCAACTTCCTGTGAATTACAGGATTTCTTTGAAGTGAGAAAAGTTAAGCGGCTTCCAGAATTATGGGACTGACTATAGACTTGGCTCCAACTCCCTGAACATTGACAGTTCCATTTAATTGGTTAAACAGATGATCAAACAGGACTCTAAAATCAAGAAAATATAGGTTGCTCGCTCTGAAGAAAATACATTTGTCTTGAATGTAATAGTGTGATTGACTAAGGCAAAGTATTACTGATGGGCCTGTTTAACTTTGGGGGGGAAATGCTTGGGTTTTCAAAAGCCCTTATTTCTCCCAAATTGTTTGGTTCTTCATTGTTATATTTTCCCCCCCTCAGTTTACCCTTAAGACAGCTGCTATTTTGCATGTAAGTCTGAATAAAAAAGACGCCAGTTTAGCTGTCTGGCAATGCCCTGTGTGACACTTCCTCGCTTTGAGTTAAATGACATTTGTCACACTTAAGCACAAACAATTATTAATAATTTTCATTTCATTAGGAACACTACAATGAAATGTCAACAACTTTTTTAAAATGCAGCAGGAGTGTACAAATTAATTTTGATTTTCAGAAGTGTAATTATTTTTGTAAGTACCAGACTGTGTAATCATTTTGGGTGCTATTACTTGTTCAATCAATTATCCTGAGATATACTTATCTGGTCTCAAACATGATTTCCTACTGTCTCCTGTTTGTGGAATTTATGTTTTTTTTGTTTTTTGTTTAATGGAAGAACATTAGAAACCAGATTTTGTATGACCCATATGTTGTAGTAAAGAAGAGAGAAGAAAAATGAAGAAACTCTATAACCTTCTGCTCTGCTTTCAAATAACAACATGTGCTTTGTAAAATAAATACATTTTAGATTTCTAAAAGACCAGCTTTGCAAATTCCTGGGTGTGCCATATACAGAAATATTAAACAATGTGGTATGTAAATCAGCTGGAATCCTTTCAGATTTAACAACTGCCATTTGTTCAAAACCATAATTCAGTCTGTTTTTCATGCTTTCAATTTTAGAGGCAACATAATACGATCAACCACTTGGAGATTTGCGATTTAGGTTAGAAAATGTTTTGACCATAGAATATAATGATCAAAATGTCTGCAGCTGCTTCATTATTTTAGCTGAACTAAATAGAAAATATGCTAGATCTTAAAATAGTTTAAAGACATTTATTGTATTTTTAAAATATTTTCCCTAAATCTGGTATGACAGATGAATGGAGCAAGAAAGAAGAGTTATAGAACTTCCAAATGGTTTAGCAAAGAGTCTACAGAGAAACTGCATTAAACCAATGCAAAATAAAAACTTGCAAAAAACTGTTTTTTTAAAAAAATCAGATCTTACTTTCCACCTGGTTCCCTTCAACTGATAAGGTTCATTAATAAGATTGGCATTTTTGGGGGGGGAGGAGGAGGGGGAAATGACACTGTAGCATGTCCACTGATAGGGTCTTTTGTCATGTACATCTATTCATAATGGAAAATTATGTGTATACAATGTGGCTGCAATTCAAAATGTCAATTTTTCTTTAGAACTAAGAAGAATTTCTCCCTAGAATTAAGAAGAAATTTCCTAATGGTGAGGGCAATAAACCAATGGAATAGCTTGCCTTCTGAAACTGAGAATACTTCATCATTGGAGATTTTCAAAAAGAGGCTAGACAGCCATTTCTCTGAAATGATATAGGATCTCCTGCTCAAGCAGCGGGTTAGACTAGAAGACCTCCAAGGTCCCTCCCAATTCTATTGTTCTATGTTCTATGTTTTGAAGTTCACATTTAAAGCTGATCTGAGCAAATCCCCAAACTGAATTGATTTTCAAAATCATACTACTTTGTGTGTGCTTGTTTCAGGATTGGTAAGTATTTAAGAAAGAGATCAATAGGATGGTAAAATGGATGGGATTGGCCAAATAAGCAGTAAAACAGAATTACTTGTTCTGCGCCATGCTAATATGGAAATTCTTTCTAGGTTCTCTGTCATTAGTTCTGCTTGATCAGCTAAATGAATTCTCACCAAATTGTCTGAATATTCATAATGCATTACCACATAAACTGAACAGACTTGGTTCACACAAAACAATCAACAACCCCAATTACTTTAAAATGCAAACTATATTTTTATAGCTAATAAATTAATTGTAGCATGTTTTGTGACTGTATCTGCTCATTGCTAAACTAAATGTAATCTTGTTACGTTAGCTTCTGGTATGGAACTGTCAATACAGTAGATTTTAACTGAAAATTGCGGACACAAACTCCTAACACTAAGAACTTATTTACAGCTTTACAGATCAACAGAGTTGGTTGGGATCTTGTAGGTAATCTAGTCCAACCCCCCACCCAAGCAGGGTATCCTACACTATTTCTGACAAAGGGCAGTCCAATCTCTTCTTGAAAGCCTCCAGTGATGAAGCTCCCATAACTTCCGAAGGCAACTTCTGTTCCATTGGTTGATTGTTCTTATTGTCAGAAAATTTCTTCTTATTTCTAGGTTGAATCTCTCCTTGTTCACTTTCCATCCATCTTCCTTGTCTGGCCTTCAGGTGCCTTGGAAAATGACTGGACCCCCTCCTCTCTGTGGCAGCCCCTTAGATATTGGAAGACTGGTCTTTCTCTTCACTAGACTAGCCATGCCCAGTTCCTGCAACCATTCTTCATATGTTTTAGTCTCCAGTCCCCAAACTGTTCAAAAATAAAGTAAGTTGCTCAGAAAAATGGTGGAATTCCTTTCATTGCAAATGTTCAGGCAAAGGCTAGACAGCCATCTGCTAAAGTATGCTTTCATTTCAATTAAAGGGGTTGGATTTGGATTAAAAGAATTGCTGTAAAGGGACTCTTAAATGACTTCAGCTGACTTCACAATATTACTTTACATATGAATATATATCAATATATATCTATATCTATCTATCTACATACATGCATATTTATTTTTCAGTCATTATGTAGTCTTAACACCTTCAAGGCTGTGTGCACTATCAAGTGAAATCTCCATGGTCATTTTAAAAAAACTGTTTTAACACAACATATATTGGGTAAAATGTATTAATCAGTGCCATGCATAGGCATTACATTGAAACAAATATTAACATAGTGGAAAAGACAAAAATTAATAAGATAGAGAATGTCAGGTTCCCTAGAGGCTTTATCTCCAATCACAATATAAATTCTTTTTAAAGAACAAGAGAACAAAAGAATCAACATATGACAGGAAGAACAAGGATAAAGTTTGATTAATATGCTTTAGTGATACAACTATGTTAGTTGGAAAGATGCTTACAGGGTCATCTCTTTACTTAAGCTAGACTTGAATTGCAGGCTTCCTTTGGTTAATGACCACTCATTCAGCAATCATGCAAAGTTACTACTGTGCTGAACAAGGAGACTTATGACCAACACTCAAAATTGCAGCAGTCAAAGCATCCTTGAAATCACAAGATTGCAATTTGGGCACTTGATAATTTGGGCATTTGGTACAATTACCGTGGTAGCAGTGTCCCACAACCATGTGAGACCACTTCAGTGGTGGCATGCTATTGGTTTGGACTGGTTTGGCTGAACAAGTAGTAAAAAAAAAAAACTATTGGTATGGCCCAGAGGTGGTATTCGGCAGGTTCTGACCAGTTCTGGAGAACCGGTAGTAGAAATTTTGAGTAGTTCGGAGAACTGGCAAATCCTACATCTGGCTGGCCCCGCCCCCATCTATTCTCTGCCTCCCGAGTCCCAGTTGATTGGCTGGGTCTTCTTTTGTTGTCCTGCACAGGAGAACGGAGCTGAAAAACAGGTTAGTGGAGTGGGGAGGGAATGGGGATTTTACAGTATCTTTCCCCTGCCACGCCCACCAAGCCATGCCCACAGAACGCCATGCCCACCAAGCTACACCCACCAAACCACGCCCACAGCTGATCAGCTGGGTCTCCTTTGGTTGCCCTGCACAGGAGAACGGAGCTGGAAAGCAGGTTAGTGGGGTGGGGAGGGAATGGAGATTTTGCAGTAACCTTCCCCTGCCACGCCCACCAAGCCACACCCACAGAACCAGTAGTAAAATTTTTTGAACCCCAGCACTGATATGGCCAAACTGGTTGCTCAGATGATTAGCTAAGAGGATCAAAGACAAGTGCATGGATGGGTGGGAGGGTCACTCCTAACTTTTTGTTTCTTCATCATCTCAGCTGATTGGCACATTAGGGGCATGCATGCACACATGTTAGAGATGCGAGCTTATGTGTGTTAGGGGCGCATGTGCAATCACCCACCGAACCGGTAGCGACCAAAGGTAGGAACCCATTACTGCATCGCTTCAACCTTCACTGTTGGCTTCCAGCAAAGCAAAGTCAACAGGAAAACTGGCAAATGGTTTCAAATGGCAATCAGGTGACATTGTACTTTACAACCACATGGGACTGACTTAGTGATTAGAAGTGCAACTGCCACCTCTGCCATTGTGAATCGATGTGAACATGGGATGTTGCATTTTAAGCTGCAGCAGTTGGAGGTTAGTGAAGCAGAAACCATTGGTTCCTAGGCTCAAGGCATCTCAACTGCCTTGTAAGGCTATCTAGACACCACCCAAGCATCCATTAACAAGACGCCAGACAAGTATCCATTAAAGATAGGCCAGGTGAGAAAATCAGGTTGACTTCTATCCTTTGTTATGCTATACGGAATAATGGTGCAGTTATTTTACTCTCTTGCTTATGTTTACTGAGGGTTTCATTTTCATTAATGACTTCTGCATTCCTTTGGTAACTACACTTCCCTCTACATATAGGAAGTAAATGCTTTGAATTTTAGCTCTGGAATGGAGAGATAGAGATGGAGATGATAGAGAAAGGGATGATGGAGATGGAGATAGGAGGGAGAAATAATAGAGATGGAGATAGAGATAATGGAGCCAAGATGATGAATGGAAAGAGATAGTGAGAGATAGAGATAGAAGGAGTCCCTATAGATGTTACTCCACTAGTTGTTTCTGACTATAGAGGGCAGTGCTCATCTCTGTTTCAAAGCCATTAAGCTCTGTTTCAAGACTATTTCTGCAGTCATGTGACTAGCATCACGACATGGAGTGTTGTTACCTTCCCACCATAGTGGTACCTATTTATCTACTTGCATTTGGATGCTTTCTAATTGCTAGCTTGACAGGAGCTGGGGCGAGGATGGGAGCTCACCCCATCATATGGCTCTCGGGTCTCGAACCGGGCTGCCGATTTTCCAACTGACAAATCCAGCATCTTAACCACTGAGCCACCACACAGCTCCTACAGATAGAAGAGATATACACAAATGTAAATGTTGTGGTTTATTTCTTCTGCAGCAGACTATGGCAGTTGTGTATGAGAGTTCAATGTTTTATGTTATACAGTAATACTGTAATCTAGTCAAGTCAGATCTGGAAGCCTTTTGCAGGTCAAACTGAGAAGCTGAACTAAGAATGAAGTATCTGTAAGTTGCAATTTAACACTGAATTTTGGTGTGAAACCCCAATATATATAACCTCAAATTCATGAGACCTACAGAAATTTCTTGTGAACTCACTCAATGCAGACCAATAATGTAGAAATTAGAGAAGGATATAGATCTCTTGCATAATTATATCAGCTTCTAATATTTGCATGGAAGAAAACTGAGGCATTCTTCCCATCCATTTCCCTCATTTGAAAATTGATTAACAGCCCTCATATCTCTACAACATTACCTGAACCAGTTAATAGACTAAAGATTAATGAAGCAAAAGACTAATTAATTAATTGAGATAACTACAGTAGGAAAAGTGACAAGTGTTGGAAATATTGCTTTACCTAACGTCCTTATCTTTTCTGGCTCATTTGACTATCATTTCTACCAGAATCAGAGGTGACCAAGTCATAGATCAGGTTTCACCCAAACGAGCCAAACAGAAGCTATTTAGGCATGCCCACAAGAAATTCAAGAATTTAATATCAGAAATTTTGCAGGAGAAAGTTAGGAAGACATACCCCGAAGAATGTCAGCAACTGATGTGGTTTCAAGAGTGAGTCCTTGTTCAAATCCACATGCAGTTATTTTCTCTTCCCATCCTATATAACAAAATCCCCATCCTCATCTTTTCCCAGGTCTGGCCTGTATCTATCTCTCACTTCTTTCTTCAGTAGGCAGATCCGGTCTTCTCTTGTTTGTCACAGAGTCCTCATAGCCTGCTTGATCAACTGTACAATCCTGGATGCACTATCCTGAATCAGAACAATCCTCAGATCATTTTGAAAAAAATAGCATGTTGTCCTAATAAAAATGTCTTTAAACATAATTACACGATTTGGGTATTTTCTAGCTTTTTTGTTTGAAAGAGGGCTTTTAAAAAAAACCCAGCCAGTGTGTGTTATCTCTACATACATTTCCTTGGGTTGATTGAAGTGAAGAGAAGAGAAGAGACAGAGAAGAGAAGAGAAGAGAAGAGAAGAGAAGAGAAGAGAAGAGAAGAGAAGAGAAGAGAAGAGAAGAGACGGAGACAGAGAATAGAAGAGACAGAGAAGAGAAGAGAAAGAAGAGACAGAGACAGAGAAACACACACAGACACACACACAGAGAGACAGAGCTAGTGACAGAAAGACACACAGAGAGAGAGAGACAGAGAGAGAGAGAGAGAGAGAGAGACAGACAGACAGACAGACAGAGAAAAACATACAAAATATTATTCTCTTCCAGTGAAAAAAGCTGTGCATCCTGAAGACAAATTAACCATAGACTAATGTCATGATGATGCAAACTTCCAACTATTTAGTTGGAACCATTTTCTTGCATCTAAAATTCTCTTCCATGTGTGAATGTCCTATTTTTTTTTAACTTCTAACTTCTGTGCCACTTGTCTATTCTGTGTCAATCCATATGTCCTATAAACTTCAGAGTATTGTCAATTTTTGGAAAATGTTGATAGCTTCAGAGCAAAGAAAGTACAGGTAGTCTTTGACTTAACACCGGCCACTTTAATGACTGTTTCAAATTATGATAGGCCTGGAAAAAGTGTTTTATGCCCCTTAAAGCACTTTTGCCATTGTAAAACATTAGGCCAGTACACACTCCCCCTGTGGGCAGTGTAGTGGCTCAGCGGTTAAGATGCTGGGCAGCCCAGGTTCGAGACCTTCAGCATCACATGACAGGGTCTCAGCCCAGCGCTTGCTAACCTAGCAGTTCGAAAGCATGCAAATGTGAGTAGATAAATAGATACCACTTCGGTGGGAAGGTAATAGTGCTCCACGATGTCATGCCAACCACATGACTGTGGAAATGTTTTTAGGCAGTGTTGGCTCAATGGCCTTGAAACAGAGATGAGCACCACTGCCTATAGTCAGCAATGACAAGTAGAGTAAAATCCACAGGACTCCTTTACCCTTACTTTACTCCCCTGTAGTCACATGATTGCATTTTGGGCATTTGTCAACTGGTTTGCCTTTAGGACTCATGAAATGAAAACTGTGGTTATAATAAGTGCAAATCTATTCTTCTGAATGGGGTGATTTTGTTAGAGACTGTAAAAAAATGTTAGAAACTGGACCAAATTGTTGCAAATCATGGTCATGGGACACGTGAAACATTTTTTTGCCAATTTCTGACTTTTTATTTTTGCAGTCTCTAATAAAATCACCCCATTCAGAAGAATTGCACTTATAACCACAGTTTCCACTTCATGAGTACAAGATTCGCTTCACAACTGCTTCAAAAAATGTTTGTAAAATTGGGTCTAGTCATGTGGGTGCCTCGACTTATGATTGTAATGATTTACTGTCAGAGTATATTCATGAACAGGAATAGAGCATGGTAACAAGGTCAGCCAATTAATAGGCAAAGCAATTAAGTCAGCCAATGAAGACTGTTTGGAAACTGAAACTAGAAGTAGCCTACACATGGCTATAAATTAAGCTCTGCAGCTCTGAAGCTATGTTTAAGCTTTGAGTCTGTCTATTGAAAATGAAACTGCTTCTCTCCTCTGCTGTGTGTCTTGCTTGCCTGCTGAACTAAAGTGAAACTGATGTCTGTTTCTGAGCTCCTGAGTTGCTGTTCTGCTCTGAACCTGTAACATGCCTGCTTCTACTTGAGTTTGCTCCATGTTGGAGAAATCTACAACTGGTATTGTAAACTTTACTTTATATGTTTATAAAGAAGTTAAATGAAGTCTCAGCCATCTGTGTTTATTTTTCTGGTGCTTAATTTACATTGCAATACTCTGAACATTTACAACTGGAAATCTTATCCCAGTTGTGTTTGTAAGTCAAGCACTACCTGTAGCAGAAACCCTTTGCTTCTTCCTGTTGAATCTATACATTTGTGTGCAAGGACATGTATATATGTTTGGTTTTTGGCTTGCAAATCATTTTGTGTGCTGTTGCTGAAGGCATGTTGGAGATGGCTTGAGAATAATTAGCTTCTCCATAGAAGGCTAAAAGTATTGAAGTTCATCCAGCAGGAGAGTTTTGCCAAACTTTCATTTTGAACAGGAATCTTCAATTGGCTTGCATTTCAGATACCATATGCTTGAGACACTTCATGCAGCTTTAAACTGCTTGTTTCTGCTGCTGCTGTCTGGCCAAGGGCTGGTTATGAGAAGTTGACTTATGTTGAATCACACTTGTGAACCTTCCATAAAGTCCTGCGGGACTGGGTCCCATCTCTGTTGCGCAGGTTAACAGAATTAGCATCTGCTGATAAAAAAACAATTTTGAAACAAACAGAGAAATCATGGTAGTCATTACTGGCCTTCTAGAACTTTCGAGATGCCAAAATATATGACAGATGTGCTGAAAGTATGTGTTGCATCATAAATCATAAATACAGAAATTGCTAGCTCTGAAAATAGATCAGTATTAGCTATAGCAGGGTGAAGTGAGTTTGATCCTGTTTTTATTTTCTTGGGAAGTTAAATTTGATTACTGCAGTGGACCTTTTCCTTCAATGAAGCCACTAGACAGATGCTGCATTTATACTCCTGTATATTATAAGAACCCATTTGAATGGTGCAATATTTGAGGTTACAATATTTAAGGGGCTCCTACAAAGACGAGGAGGTCAAACTATTTTCCAAAGCACCAAAAGGCAAGACAATAAACAATGGGTGGGAACTAATGAAGGAGAGAAGCAACCTAGAACTAAGGAGAAATTTCTTAACAGTGAGAGCAATCAATTAATGGAATAGCTTGCCTTCAGAAGTTGTGGGTGTCCCATTACTGTGTGCTTGCAAAAAGAAACTGGACAGCCATTTGTCTGAAATGATATTGGGTCTCCTGCTTGGGTTAGAAGCCCTCCAAAGTCCCTTCCAACTCTATTTTTCTGTGAATTGAATCCATTGCACAGTCCTAAAGGTAATACCCAAGACATTATGAGGGATGCGGTGGCTCAACGGCTAAGACGCTAATCTGGTCGATCAGAAAGGTTGGTAATTCAGTGGTTGGAATCCCTAGCACCGTGTAATGGAGTGAGCTTCCATTCCTTGTCCCAGCTTCTGCCAACCTAGCAGTTCGAAAGCATGTAAAAATGCAAGTAGAAAAATAGGAACTACTTTGGTGGGAAGGTAACAGTGTTCCATGCACCTTCGGCATTTAGTCATGCTGGTCACATGACCACAGAGACATCTTCAGACAGTGCTGGCTCTTTGGCTTTGTAACGGAGATGAACACTGCACCCTAAACGACTGGCACATATATGTAAGGGGAACCTTTATCTTTAAGACATTATCACCATTAATGTTGTTAGCTTTTCCTTCCAAACTCTCTCTCACAATGTTAAAAGGAATGTCACATTGAACATTAAATCATCTTCTAATATTTGCATGGAAGAAAACTGAGGCATTCTTCCCATCCATTTCTCTTATTTGAATATTGAGTCCATTTTATTTCTTATGAGTGATAGTTTGGGAGGAAGTAGATCAGCTAATCAAGGAGAAAATCTATTTACATGGCTGCCAAGAGTCAACACCAAGTTGATGACACAAATAGGCAGCCCTTGACATTCAACCATGACTGGGACTGGAATTACTGTTGCTGAGCAACAGTTGTTAAATGTATTGCACCTGAGTTTACAACCTTCTTTGTGCCATGGTTGTTAAACAAATCACTGTAATTGTTAAGTGAATCATGCAATCACTAAGCAAATGTAGCTTCCCCCTTTGCTTATCAACAGCTACAATATCTGGGTAAGTCACCAATGGAGATCAGATGACCCTGAGATGCAGCAACCATTGTAAATACATGTCAGTTGCCAAGTGTCCAAATTTTGATCATGTGATGATGCTGCAACTATTGTAAGTAGAAAAACCCATGGACCATTTTTCTCAGTCCTGTGGTAACTTCAAATAGTTACCAAATGAATGGTTGGAAGTCTGGGGTTATTTGTAATCAATTTAAAATGAATCAAACCAGGAAGAGTGGATTCTGCTTAGAAGAACAAAAGACAGAAAGAAGAATAACAGATATAGAAGGAACTCTGGATACCTTCTAGTTCCACCCTCTACTCAAGCAAAGAGACCTTATACCATTCCAGACATGAGGCTGTCCAGTCTCTTCTTAAAAGCTGTCATGGAGCATCCATAACCTTTGAAGGAAACCCACTCCATTGCTTAATTGTTCTCATGGTTAGGAAATTTCTCCTTAGTTCTAGGTTGCTTCTCTCCTTGAACTATAACACTAGATTGTTTTCAATTGTATACAGCAAAAAGGAAACTAATGAAAGAACAATATGTAAGATGGATAGATACCAAGGGAAGAAGACTAAGGTCATTTCCACATTAGCTTCTCCCAGTCATTGTTGAAGTGATGTAAAATCTATCCACATTACTATATTTTGGCATAATAAAATTGGTAGGAGACCCTATAAATCACTACTGCAAAAATGACCTAAGCAGGGCACTTGCAAGATAACTGCTTTGAAACAAAATAGAAACCTGGATCAGTTGTAAAAAGAGAGGAATAGAAAGGATAGGAAAGAGGAATAAATAAAAGGTAGAGTTATTGAAAAAAATACTGAAGAAGGTTCAAGAGGGGTAGGCATTAAGTGAGAATAGATATGAAGGTACTGAAGTGAAAAAATGGTTGTTTTTTGAAGAAAAAATAGCATAATTCATAAAATAACCAAAAAACAAAGCCTGGATGTAAACAAAATGTGACACTGATACATTGTGACACTGACACTGTGACACTGGCTTTCCTTCTTCAACTATCCTCTTGTTCTTTCTATTCCTGATGATCTAGTCATTGCAGGAGTAAAGAGTAAGCAGTGCTGGGGGGGGGCAGAATTAAATATGTCATTAGCTTAGAATCATTACATTGCCACTAACAGTCCAAGTTCAACCCCGCCCTCACCCCCACTCCCTGGGAATTCTGTTGACTTTTACCTGGCTCAAATTTAGCATTGAACTTTAGTTGACTGGGTTCTTGTTTATAAGCTTGAGCAATAAATCTTCTGAACTACATCTTAATGAATGTCTTAATCCTCTGCCCATTCAAAGTCTGATGTTGTGACTATTGATCCCAAAGTTCCCTCTGATTAATCCCCATTTTCAATAACTCCCTCCCTTAACTGTTGATCAAACTATTATTTGTTATGCCAGTGAATACCAATTTTAATGGATAAACAGAGTTGGAAGGACCTTGCAGGAGACAATACACCTTTTCTGACAGATAGCAATCCAGTCTCTTCTTGAAATTTTCTGAAGGGATATCTTGGTTAGGTTGTCGAAAGATATACTCCACTGATGTATTGATTCTAAAATGAATGCCAAGTCATACAACGAGATTCTGAAGACCACCATAAAAATGACAACTGTGATATCAAGCAATCCACAAACCTTACAAAACTTGGAGCTTTGGTCTTGATATAAGGACATGACAAGAATGGCCAATTTCCCACCCATAGTTGACCTGTCCAAATCACAGGAAGGAACAGTGGACGCCCTTCCTGACAAAGAAGAACCAGGGATGATCCACCAAAGTTCTAGAGAACTTCTCAGTGAAGTGACAACTAAAAATAATAATAATTTTGAAGGCTACCTGAATGTTATTACATTTGGTAGAAACCAAACACTGTAAGAACCTGGCAAATTAGTGTGTGTGAATACTTGGATTGCATCTCAATTGCATTTGAATTTACATCAAATGTAAAACTGGAAGGGATTTTGAATGAGGGAAAGATACACTTTATATGTCCATTCCCCCTCAAGTTGTCCCATTTCACACTTAGTTCAGGTTTCATGCTAGGTCAAAGCCCCAATTCTTCCCATCCCATCAATTAATACATTTTCAAATGTAGTGGATTATGTATCAGAAAATGAACCAAATGAACATAGCCCTTCTCTGAGGGTTTTGGTGGTTAATAAACAAACGAACAGACAAATCTTCACTAATTATTGAACTAGCACTAGAAGGGAGAATATTATCTGTGGTGATATAACAATGGAACATCTCTTGATTTTCTGCAAAGCAGGGAAATTACCTCTCATTCAGACAGTTCTAAGAATAAATAAAGGAGAATATTTGTAGCTCAGGGTTGAAATGAAGGGTCTTTGGTGCTCTCTACGCTTGGTTGTTTTCTTGCAGAAATTTCATTACCCAAACTAAGTAACTGTGAGTGTTACAGCAAAGGTACTTTCAAGATAATGTCAGTGTTCCAGCAAACCTCCATTCCAATCAATAACTCCAAGACAAGCATAATCTCAAAAGTACCTTTATTAGAATAGCACCTGGCACATCTGTGGAATCTCGAAACTAAAAATTTCCTGGACTTCCCACAATGTCCCAAACTACAATCCATCCCCTTTTCTCCCATCATCACATCACATGGACCAATCATGATCTGTCTCAGTGTAAGATCCTTTTTCTCTGCTGTGCCACACTAAATAACCTTGAACTAAGAAAATAATTTTATTTTGTCCACTTAGAACTACTCAATTGAAATCACCCCCCTCCCAACTTCTCAGGCTATGTGGCAGCATGGAATATGGCTTCCAAAGCTGACAGTAACAACATCAGTGCTAGTTTGAAATATCTGCAAGAAAACCACCAAGCTCAAAGAGCGCCAAAGGCAGAGGTGGTATTCAGCAGATTCTGAGCAATTCTGGAGAACCGGTAGTGGAAATTTTGAGTAGTTCAGAGAACCGGCAAATACCACCTCTGACTGGAGATTTTACAGTATCCTTCCCCAGCCACACCCACCAAGCCACGCCCATAGAAATGGTAGTAGAAAAAAATTGACTGGCCAAATACCCCTCATTCTAGGAACTCTTCTACAAATTCCTTTTCTCCTAGAATTAATTACTAGTTTAGCCTTTTTTTTTTTCACATGCAGGCCCTCACACACTCACTTTCCAGGTTTATGCCTAAAGGTCTACCTTAGATTATAGTACCACAGTTGCCTTTGTTCCCTCTGACATATCTTGCTTATTTTAAACAACAAGATATTTTAAATAATGAGATAATGAGCAGATGAATATTTTTCCCTTCCAATTTGTTTTGTTTTGTTAATTTTTAAAAGGTGAGATGCATTTATTTAAAAGAAGAAGATGGAAAACATTGTCTTGTCAGCAGCAATTACATTCTCCAAATCTAGCAACTGAAAAATAATATAATTCAAAGTCTCTGTTAGCATTTGCCATTGTTAATTCATGGAGTAGTAATTTAGATAAATTCTGAATGGGAAATTGAATTTGAGATGACTCAGCAAGATAACTGGTGCATTCTATTACTGAATGGAAAAAAAACATTGAAAATTTATCCGTGTTTTTGCTTATAATGTATTATGGTGAACATGGAAAGGGGCTTGCAACATGGAAGCTGTTTATATTTTGCTGAAATAATAGACAAACCAGAACAAAGAAAAGGATGGTTGTGGAAAGGAATAAGATAACTAAAGGTGACAATGTGCTGCTGATTTCAGGTGTTAATCCAATATTAACTCTATATTCAGGAAAATTTTGGTTTATTTTATTTTATTTTATTGTCATTGCACCTTGTAGAACAAAATTAAATACCATGGATAAACTAGATCAGGGGTGTCAAACTCAATTTCACTGAGGTTGTGTTTGACTTTGGGGGCCTAGGGTGGGCGTGGCCAGGGTGCCCACCTCAATGTCACTCTGGGGGAGTGTTGGGGGAGCCTGTGGTGGCTTGAGTGCTTTGCCCACAAAATTGGGCTCCTGAGCTCCATTTTTTTGTCTGCGACAGCTTCCTGCAATCCTCTGCCAGCAAAAACAGAGCTTGGGAGGACCACCTATGACCCTCCTGAGTTCTATTATTTCCAGCACAGGCACTGCCAGGCAGTTTTTCACTGTTTCCAGTGCGACCCTATGGCCCAGATCTAAGTACCCCGCAAGCCGGATCTGGGCCCCGGGCCTTGAATTTGACACCCCTGAACTAGATGATACTACAACATCATTTCCTAGTCTGATTGTCTCCGGTTCAAAACATTACATGATTTCATTTTATGTTTTATTTTAAATTTAAAGCCATAATATTTGGGGCAAGAAGAAGACAGTTTGAGTGAACAAAGAATGCTAAGATTCAGTGCTGGTTCCATTTATGTCACAAGAGAAGTCATTCAATATGCAATGTGCCAGTGTGACAAAATAATCACCCTCCATCATTCAGTCAATTCAATTAAAGAGCTAACTTGGGCCATCTCTGTGAATATTTTATTATGCAATCAGTATAATATTTTATTATACAGTTATTATACAATACATAAATCTACAACCCTCATCATAGAAAAATTCTCGTTATACATATTTTAGAACCTAGTCCTACCTTACCCCAAATAAATTCCTTGATCACCATTAAAAAAACAAAATAACTGATACTTACTCTTTTGGAAAAGGTGATGTCAGACATACTCTTGAAATAGAAAATATTTCGGACCATCATAATATGTCCAAGAATGACCATGTTGTAAAAACCACTCTAGTGACAGAGCATAAAACAATCTCAGAAGAATTTTAGAACAATATCCAAGGAACTCCAAAACTAATTTATATCTTGCCTTGGCTAAAATCAGTATTCACAATTCTACTACTGTGTCAGAAAATCAGAAGGTAAAAATGGGATTGATGGGACTCTAGCATGGTGGAAGCCACTGATTAGTAAGAACATGTTCAGTTCAGGTTTGTTAAACAGCACACTTTGGTTTAGTGGTTAAGGTACCAAGCTAGAAATTAGGAGATCATGAGTTCTAGTCCTGCGTTAGGCAAGAAAGCTGGCTGGTTATCTTTGGGACAATCACGAGGAAACAGCAAGTTCTAGTTCCATCCTAGGCATGAAAAGCAGATAGGTGTCTTTGGGACAATCACCAGAAGAAATCCTAGCCCCACCTTGGCAATGAAAACCGGTTAGGTGATTTTGGGCCAATTACCAGGAGACTGTGAGTTCTAGTCCTGCTTTAGGCATGAAAGCCAGATGGATGTATTTGCGACAATTACCAGAAGATTGTGATTTGGGCCAATAAGGAGCAGACTGTAAGTTTTAGTCCTGCTGTAGGTACAAAAGTCACTTTGGGCCAATCACGCTCTCTCAACCTAATCCACCATAGTATTGTTGCGGGGAAAATAGAAGGAAAGAGTATAAGATAAGCTTACAACCTTGAGTTATTTATAAAAAAAATAAAATAAAAGTGGGATATAAATAAATAAATAACCTCCCAGGCTTTTGGAGGAATGCTTCACCAACAGATGAAAGAAAAGCAGAATTGTTCAGACTATAGCCACGAGAAACCAAATGCTTCATTCTCCAATAAGAACCTCATACCAGCTGGAGGTGTTCTAATCCTGATCTGGTGAGGCTTCACTGCCTCAGGGCTTAGATGAGATGCCACCCCTGGAGAAAGCATGAATCCTGATTCTTGCCAAAGAACTCTGCAGGAGAAATTCTGTCTGCCAGCTAAAGCTGAAATGCAAATAGTTCAGGGAACAAGACATTGATTCTAATCATAGAACCAAATCTACAAGGGAAAAGTGAAGGAGAATAAATTCAATGGCCTGCTATAGAAACGTTAAACCTAAAACTTACAGAAATGTTGTGGTGGGACCTGAAACAAACAGTTCATCCAAGAAAACCTCAAAAGCTGAAGAGATTTAGGATTGCTAAGAGTCCTCTAAAGCATGGCTCACCAACTCTTGGGCTGCAGACCATTTCTGGGCCAAAACTAGTGATGGGATTCAATTTTTTTTCATTACTGGTTCTATGGGTGTGGCTTGTTGGGTGTGGTGTGGCTTGGTGGGCATGGCAGGGGAAGGATACTGTAAAATCCCCATTCCCTCCCCACCCCACTAACCTGCTTTCCAGCTCCGTTCTCCTGTACAGGGCAACAAAAGAAGACCCAGCCGATCAGCTGGGACTTGGGAGGCAGAAAATAGATGGGGGTGGGGCCAATGAGAGGTGGTATTTGCTGGTTCTCCGAACTACTCAAAATTTCCACTACCAGTTCTCCAGAACTGGTCAGAAACTCCTGAATACCACCTCAGACCAAAACCCATTGAGGACTGGGCCACCAAAGTGGCAGGTAAGCACACAAAGCTTTTTTGATGTGTGTGCACTGAATTTAGATTGGGAGAATGAAAGCCATTCCACCCTGCTGCTGAAGCTGCTGAATCATCCACTGCTACCATGGAATTAAAAGATTGGGGACCCCGACTGTATATGGATGATGGTAGATAAAGGTGATTAGGGGAGGCAACTTGTTTTCCTAACCAAACTGGAAAGCTATATGGCATCACCAGATGGGTGATGAGATCAGTGGAAGGAAGAGTCTTCTTAAGACAAGGGTTAAAAGATAGGAATTAAAACAGAAAAGTTCTGGAAGTCCAACCTCTCTCAGTTCTATACCTCAACTTGGCCAAATTTCAAAAATCAAACAATCAATCAGAATAGAGCAGGAAGGGACCTTGGAGGTCTTCTAGTCCAGCCCCCTCCTCAAGCAGGAGACCTTATACCATTTCAGAAAGGTGGTTATCCAGTCTTTTCTTAAAAACCTCTAGCGATGAAGCTCTTACAACTTCTGAAGACAAGCTGTTTCACTGGTTAATAGTCCTCACTCTTATGAAATTTCCCCTTAATTCCAGGTTGCTTCTCTCCTTGATTTGTCTCCATCCATTGTTTCTTGCCTTGCCTTCTGGTGCTTTGGAAAATAAGTTGACCTTCTCTTCCTCTGTGCCAGCCCTTCCAATACTGCAATACTGCTAACACATCACCCCTAGTCTTTCTTTTCTCTATCTTGATGCACTGTTTTCCATTCCATCCTCAGTTATGGGAGAAGAAAATAATAGAATTCTTTATTGGCTGTGTGGTTGGATACACAGGGAATTTGTCTTGGTGCAAATACTCTCAGTATACATAAAAGAAAAGACACATTTGTCAAGAGTCAAGAATTGTAAGGTACAACACTTAATGATAGTCATAGGGTACAAATAAGCAATCAAATCACACTAGAAAACAGTCAATATAGATCATAACAATACAAGTGACAAAGTTACAGTCATACAGTCACAACTGGGAGGGGATGCATGATAAGGAGTGATAAGAAATAAATAAAGGTCATCCCAGATGGGTTGTTTTATTGTTAAATTTCAATTTAACAATAAAACTCAAGCTACAGAGTGATCCAATGAGTTACCGTGGCCAGATAACCCATAAGTGACGTGAAACATACAACAGGGAAAATGCAACATGTCTACTCTTGACATAAGTGAGACCATTGTGACAAATCTAAAATTCAATTTGGGCCACAGGAAGAATTGTCAGTCTCCATCAGTCACATGACAGGCATTCTAAACAGTGCCTCATTGTTCACCTTTCTTTGTCTTATCTAATTTCCTGACTAGTTAATTGGTATGTTGTTTGGGGCCCAGCCATTTTTGCAGGTCAAATACAATTTCCTTCTGTTGCTGCTCTGAATTTAAAAGATCATTGTTATCTAGAAGAAAGGTGGTGTGATCTAACATTATTAAGACAATAATATGGGCCTCAGAGTGGTACCCAGTCCTGCATGAGAGAGGAGGCAATGTCAGAAGAATCAGTATGTAAAGGAGATAATTCCTTCTTCTTAAAGAGAAGAACAACATTCCTTGAATGTCACCATGGCAGACATCAGCTAATGAATAGCAACGGAATTTATTGTCCATTATTCAGCTTAATGACTTTGAGTCATTCTGTTGATTATTTTTTGCTGGAATTAGAAAGTGAGGCTTGAAAGGTATCTAAATCTGGTTTGAAAATCCATTTTAAGTTAGAAAGAAAGATTATAGGATACATATTTCTCTCATTTTGATATAGCTGTGGTTGTGGGTATGTGGCTTGATGGAATACTGATTGTGTACTATTTTGAAGACTTTGTAGTGGTATCACAAAAAGTTCTTTTTTTTTTCAGTCTTCTTTGTACTTCTTTCTTCATTTTCCATCTCCCTCCTCCTGCATTCACTATTGTTCCCTCCTTTTTCTACTCCTTCCTTCTTCACTGCTATTATTTCCTTCAATTCCTCCATCATTTCAATCTTTATTTTTCTTTCCTTTCTCTTTTTCCATCAAATGGTTCCTCCTAATTTTCTCCTCCTCCTCCCTTTGCTTTTGCTTGTATCTCCCATCTGCTCACTGCAGCCAACTCATCACTGCCAATTTGACATGGACAACTCACTGTGGAACAAGTCACCATAGCCAATTTGTCACAGGACAAGAATTATCGAAGAAATGGATGACAGGTAGAGACATGATAGAGATAGATAGATAGATAGATAGATAGATAGATAGATAGATAGATAGATAGATAGATAGATAGATAAAAAATTAAAACAAAAAGATAGTGAAATAAAATCATTAAAGAAAAAGATGCCGAAGGAGGGATAGTGAAATGTGAATGACAAAAATTATTTTTTAAAAATATTTTAAATAATTGAATAGAATTATTGAATTGTCCTGTGAGTTTTCTTGTGGTGAGTTGAGCATGGGAAGTTGTTCCATGGCAACAGTGAGTTGTCCCATGATGGGCCTTCCATGTAAGACACAGATGTTACCCAGGAGCAGAACTATTCAGTGGCAGGCCCTGACTTTGGAATGCATCCTTGGTCCCATCTCTATTGTCTTAAATATAAGCCAGCCAAATACATCTTTATTATTGCACACCTTTTAAGGATGTATAAATTCATATGCTACTGTGATCGTTTTATCTTCTCTGATGCTGCTTTTGCTCTCCATGTTATTGCTGGATTTATTATTTTATCTTTATCACACACACACTTTTAACTTCAGTCTTTTCATCGTGTCAGTGAATTTTATTGTAAATCACTTTGAGATTTTTGATGGAAAGCAGTACACAAAAGTTTTAAGTACATAAACAAAAAGCCCCAATTATTTTAAATAAATAAATACAAACCTTCCACCTTTCTCTTTTAGTTTCTGGTAATTGAATGTAACTTCTTATTACAGTGATTCTCATTCTCTGTCTCCCTCTCTCTCTTTCTTTCTCTCTCATATTTTCATTTTCTAGATATGAAATTTAAAATGAATGAACTAAAGGCAGTATTTTTTTTTTAAAAAAAAATATGAGACTTGGTAAAGTCATATAAAACTAGGTTTCAAGCGTGTTAACTTTTTCCATATAAAACATAAGCAGGTTTGCGATATATAGTGCAACCTATATATTTTTTAACAAACCTACCCTTCCCTGACCAGCATATTATTGTAATTATGGAATAATATTAAATAATGAATTTGAAAGTAGAGAAATCAGTTTGATGCAATGGTTAAGCACTGGGTTAGAAACTGGGAGACTGTGAGTTCTAGTCTCACCTTAAGCATGAAGCAAGCTAGGTGACCTTAGGCCAGTTACTCTGTCTTCACCCTAGGAAGAAGGCAATGGCAAACCACTTCAGAAAAACCTTGTCAAGTGAGTTGCAGGGACTCATCCAGGCTGATCACCAGGAGTCCACAGTGACACAAAGGTATAAAATAAGTAGAAGATAAAATTAGATCAGATTAGATATGAGAGAGGGAGGAAGGGAGAGAGAGAGAAAATAGATGGAAATATTAATCTCCCTAGAGCTTCATATTTTCTCCAAACTAAAGAAAATTATTGTTAGAAGTTTAGGAGCAAAAGGTCAGAAGATCTGCCTTTTGCCAACAAAGTGATTATATTATGAACCAAATCTTGGTTTTTAAAAGTTCTGGAAATCTTGCTGTCTCTGTGGAAAAAAAAATCCCTGTCCTTGAAACTTTTTCACAGGACCTGAAACAGCAGAGAAACATAAGCTAAATCCTCAGAAAAGCCATATTAAAATGGAAATACTTTTGTTGGCATAATGTCAATATGAACATAATGTCTTTTGATATGAAAGACTGAATTGTGTTCTGTGCATAAGGAGTCATTGAAAGACCAGGAAGCTATTGATAATATCCTATGGCAGCGGTCACCAACTGATGGGCCATGGCCCACAGGTGGGCCATGAGAAAATTTTGGTGGGCCGCAGAGAAATCTCACCCCCAGAGCACCCCCACAAAGCAATTAATCCAAGCTGCGCAGAAACACAAGGCTGTGCAGCCCACATGGCCCGCGGGAACCCTCCCTGCCCACTCAATCCTTACCTGGCAAATTTGCCTGCTAAATTGCTATTTTTCCTTTTTCCGACCATCATCTGTTCTGCTGTGCTGGGAGATTTAGATTAGCTGGGAAGCAGGAAATGGCTGGATTTCTTGCTTTCTAGCTAGTCTTTAGATCTTCAGCTCAGCACCGCCAAACCTCCCTTAGGACTGAAGGTTTGCTTGCAAGCAAATTCAGTGCAGACTCACGGCAAGCAAATTTGAGAGACTGAGCTAGCAGGTGGCAGATAGATAGATCTTTGAATGAATCTGTG
Source organism: Hydrophis major (assembly GCA_033807585.1). NCBI lineage: Eukaryota > Metazoa > Chordata > Lepidosauria > Squamata > Elapidae > Hydrophis > Hydrophis major. The sequence goes on from CM066330.1 coordinate 250,343,010, forward strand.
ATTCTGTGAGCAACTCAATCTGCCTGCCTGCTTTGCCTGATTTTGGTAAAACTTGCTCTTTTTAAAATAAAAAATTCAGTATTTACATAGATGGTGTGTTGTGAGTTAATTTTGTGAGTTTGCTTGCAAGCAATTTTTTTGTGACAGACTGAGCTAGCCGATGGCAGATAGATAGATCTCTGAATGAATCTGTGATTCTGTGAGCAACTCAATCTGCCTGCTTTGCCTGATTTTGGGTAAAAGTTGCTCTTTTTTATAAAAAAAATCAATATTTATATAAATATTTATAATATTTACATATAAGCCAGGCCCAGCCAGGCCCATGACCACCAAGCCACACCCACAAATTAGGCCACACCCACAGAACCAGTCAGTTCTGAGTTTGGTGGTCCCTGAGGTCCAAAAGGTAGGCAACCCCTTTCCTATGGCATACAGTAAATCACATCATTGAATAATACTGTGATAGAAACCAGAGATCAACAAAAATGTAGTTAATTATATACTGTTTACTAAACCAACACTCTGTTCCAGACAGGATTTATAGGGTATGAATCAGTTATATTATACCTAACAGATGGTTATCTGGCCTTTGGTTAAATATCTCTAAGTGGATATTATATTCGGAAATTCTGGATCTAATAATTTTCTCAAAGACATATGGTATTCCTTAGATGTCTTCCTTGCCTCTACGACAGACATAGCTAGCTTCTCATTCATATTACAGAATTAGTAACTCTTGATTCCTTGCTGAAGGTTTTTTCTCTTCCTCCTGGGTTATATTCCTATGTTGAACTAAATTTTGGCACATCACACTTGTGAGCAAATGTGTAAAAAATGGTTAGAAGTCAAATCCCTCATTGAAGATTTTGGCAAACTGTTTGAGATCTAAGGCAAATAGACAATTTCATGATAACATAACTTTCCAAATGTTTTGGGTTTTGTGCATAAATTCACATCCAGTAATAAAACACTCCAAGGAAAGGGTATTGTAGGAATTGATCAACTATATTTTTAAACAGAGCACAAATATATCAAATTAGGACATAAACCATTTTGCATCCTTTTCATGTGCTTGAGAATTTGGTTGTTGTTGTTGTTTATTCTATTTATTTATTTATTTTGTCAAACATTGTGCACTTATGCACGTCCCTTATAGACCTCTTAGGAATGGGGTGAGGTCAACAGAGGTTAGTTTGAGGGTAAAGGAGTGAGGGTTTGAGCAGGTGACAACAGAATCAGGTGTGAGTTCCAGACATTGACCACTCTGTTACTGAAATCATATTTACGGCAATCAAGTTTGGAATAGTTTATATTTAGTTTATATCTGTTTTGTCTCTTGTGTTGTTGTGAAAATCTGAAATATTCATTAACTGGTAAGGCATTGTAACATATGATTTTATGTACTATGCTTAAGTCCAATCTTAGCTGGTGTAGTTCAAGGTTGTCTAAGCCTAGAATCTCAAGTCTGGTGGTGTAGGGTATTCTGTTGCGAACAGAGGAATGTAGTACTCTTCTTTTAAAATACTTCTGGACTTGCTCAATTGTATTAATGTCTGATATACAGTGCAGATTCCAGACAGCGGAGCTGTATAGATCGTATTGGTCTAGCAAAAGTTGTGTATGCCCTAGTCTGCAAATCAGTATTACCAGAGGAGAAACTTCATAAGATCAAATTTACAATTCTTAAAGCCTTTTTTGCAATTTTGTTGTAGGGAACTTTGGTGCTGAGGTCATTCGATATGAGAACTCCAAGGTTTTTGACAGAGTGAGAGTCATCAACGAGGTCATTTGCCTAGCTTGTATTTGATGTATTGATTTCTTTTTACCAATGTGTAGGACAGAGCAGTTGTTGGTCGAGATTTGGAGTTGCCAACTGTTTGACCATTCAGACACATAATCAAGGTCTCTTTGAAGGATGGTAGCATTGTCTGTGGTGTTGAATAGTTTTACATCATCAGCGAAGAGGATGCAGGTCATTTATATAGAGTGTAAAGAGTGTGGGTTCTAGTACACTCCCTTGGGGGACACCACTGTTAACTGGTGTAGGGTTTTTACTATTTGTTGCCTGTTTGACGAGAAGGCAGTAATCCAGTTATGAAGGGATCCGGAAATGCCATAAGATTTTAATTTTAATAGTAGTTTGTCATGCACCACTGAGTCAAAGGCTTTGCAGAAGTCTATGTAAATTACATCTATTGCTTTGCCATGGTCAAGTAATGTCGTCCATATGTTTTTGCAGTGTAGAAGTTGCAAGTTGCTGGATAATTTTTTTCTGAAACCAAATTGTTTGTTGGAGAATAGGTTGTTTGACTCTAGGTGAAAGGTGATGCATTGATTAATAATTGATTCCATCACTTTGCACGTGACACGACACAATGAGATTGGTCTGTAGTTTTCAACCAGGCAGCGGTTGCCTTTTTTGAAGATAGGGATGACCGTTGCTAAAGACCATAGGTTTGGTAAGGAGCTGGTTCTGAATGATATCTCATATATTATGCTTAGGGGTTCTGCCATGGCATGGATATTTTTTTTTAAGAAATATGCACATAAGCCATCAGGGCCAATAGATAAGGATGGTTTTAGGTAACATAGTGCATTTTCTACATTATCATCAGTAAAGTCAATATCATTGCAGTTAGTTGTGGTATGATTAGGAAATGTGGGGCATCAGCCATTACTGTTTACAAAGACTGAACTGAAGAACGTGTTGAAGAGGTTTGCCTTAACAGCTTCATCGCTATAATCTTTCCCATTTGGTCCTTATAGGGATAGGATGGTTTTTGAGTCTTTAAGTTTGGTGTTTACAAAGTTATAGAAGACCCGGGTGGTTTTTGTGCATGGAAGGTTTTCCTCTTGCTTGCAGTGATAATTGGTGCATTCTGCCTTTATCTGTCGGCATAAGGTGTTTTTAAAGTTAGCTACATATTTCGTTTTGTTTTTACACCATAAGGATTTTTTTTTTAAGATGAAGTTTTCTTATTATTTTGGGTTAATATTTTTTGTTTGTTTGTTTGTTTTTGGGGTTTATTAATGGAACATACAGTTTAATGACTCTTTCGAGTTCAAGCAAGAAAGTGTTATAATGTTCTTCTGTAGCATGACAGCTAGAGAACAGAATGTGCCAATCAAGAGATGATAAGTCAGCAGCTATGAGTTCATAATTGGCTTTTCAAAAATTGTATTTTGAGGATCCTCTTTGAGATGGTGTAAATTTAGACAAAAGTCAATCATGCTATGGTCACTGTTTGAAAATGGTTCCTGTATTTGTAGGTCATAAATTGAGTTTGAGCTGTTGCAGAAGATGAGGTTGAGGCAGTTGTTTAGTCTAGTGTTGTTATATACTAATTAATCCAGTCCCAGTGTGGTAACAGCATTGTACAGGGTAGCATGAATGGATTTGGATATATGTTCATTTAGTTTCCAATTTATAATTTGTTGCTGTTGTTGCTGTTCATTTAGTTTCCAATTTATAATTTGTTGCTGTTGTTGCTGTTGTTGATGTTAAAAGCTCAACATTACAGGATTCTCAGAGATGATTTATTTAAACGCAGTCTATATAGACTTGTGTAAAGCCTTTGATTCAGTGGTGCACAACAAACTACTCCTAAAACTAAAATCTTACAGTATCTCTGGACAACTGCATAACTGGATAGAAGCATTCCTGTCAAACAGACAACAAATGGTCAAAATTGGGAGTGTCCTATCAAATTCTGTACCTGTCAACAGTGGTTTTTCCCAAGGTAGTGTTTTAGGACCAACTCTTTTCATACTCTACATAAATGACCTCTGTGATCATATCAAGAGCAATTGCATTCTTTTCGCTGATGATGTAAAGCTATTTAACACCACAGACAATACCGCTACCCTTCAAAAAGATCTTTCTATGTATCAGAATGGTCAAATAAATGGCAACTTCAAATCTCAACAAATAAATGCTCTGTCCTACATATTGGCAAAAAAATAATAATCAGAAAATAAAATACAAGCTGAATAGTCAAGACCTTGTTGATGATCCAAACTCTGTCAAGGATCTTAGTGTACTCATCTCTAATGACCTAAGTGCTAGAGCCCATTGTAACTACATAGCCAAAAAGGCGTTAAGAGTTGTTAACCTAATCTTACATAGTTTTTTCTCTGGTAATATCACACTACTAACTAGAGCATACAAAACATTTGCTGGACCAATACTTGAATACAGCTCATCAGTCTGCAAACCACATTACATATCTGATATTAACACAGCTGAGAAAGTCCAGAAATATTTCACTAGAAGAGTTCTCCACTCCTCTACTCATTGCAGAATACATTATGCCACCAGGCTTGAAATTCTAGACCTGGAAAACTCAGAACTACGCCGCCTTTGGTCCGATCTAAGTATAGTATATAAAATCATACATTGCAATGTCCTACCTGTCAATGAATACTTCAGCTTCAACCATAACAACACAAGAGTAAACAATAGATATAAACTCAAGGCAAACCGCACCAAACTTGATTGCAGGAAATACGACTTCAGCAACAGAGTGGTCAATGTCTGGAATACTCTACCTGACTCTGTGGTTTCTTCCCCAAACCCCAAAAACTTTAACCTTAGACTGTCTACTATTGACCTCAGCCCTTTCCTAAGAGGTCTGTAGGGGTAGTGCATAAGTGCACCAACGTGCCTACCATCCCTGTCCTATTGTTTCTTTAATTTATTTTTTTTATTTTTCTTATATGCATCCATGTATTCATAATTATGTTTTTACTTATACCTATTATCTTGTAAGCAATTGACAAAAATAAATAAAAATAAAATAAAAATAAAACAGTGTTCATATGGCTGAACCAGGGGTGTCAAACTCAAGGCCCATGGGCCAGATCCAGCTTGTGGGGTGCTTAGATCTGGCTTATGGGGCCACACTGGAAACAGCAAAGGAATGGTCCACTCCTGGAAATGCTTGCTCCTGGGGAGGAAAGCTATAGTAAATCTAGACAGCATACTAAAAAATAGAGCCATCACCCTGCCAACAAAAGTGCATATAGTCAAGACTATTGTTTTACCAGTTGCAATGTATGACTGTGAAAGTTGGACCATAAGGAAGGCTGAGCACCAAAGAATCGAGGCCTTTGAATTATGATGCTGAAAAAGACTCCTCGAGTCCCTTGGACTGCAAGGTGATCCAACCAGTCAGTCCTAGAGGAGATCAACTCTAACTGATCTTTAGAAGGCCAGATCCTGAAGATGAAACTCAAATACTTTGACCACCTCATGGGAAAGAAGGACTCACTGTAGAAGAGTCTAATGCTGGGAATGATTGAGGGCAATAAAAGAAGAAGGGGACGACAGAGAATGAGGTGACTGGATGAAGTCACTGAAGCAGTAGGTATGAGCTTAAATGGACTCTAGAAGATAGTAGAGGACAGGAAGGCCTGGAGGAACATTGTCCATGGGGTCACGATGGGTCAGACATGACTTCGCAACTAACAACAACAACCTATAAATGGAATGAATGAATAAATAAATATACATATACATATATAACATATATATATCTGAATTTTAGAGTGACAGTTCTCTTAGTTTTCATTATTCAAACGCATGTTCATGTTGCCTTTTATTCCAATTTAGTTCAGAGCTCATAGGGCGGTGTTTCCTGTTTAAATTTTTGAGTGGATTGACTGCTAAATCCTCTGTTTCCCTCACCAAAACAGAAGAATTAAAACCTAAGGAAAGATGTTCCGTGTCAGTCTGAGTCTGAGATCAATTGAAAGTACTAATATTGAAATATCATCTTAAACAGTATGTCTATGTTCCCTTAGTGAGTAATTCTCCCGTGTGTATTTCTCTGTGTGTATAGACATAGTGCAAACTCTCTCACATACATATTTGCATGCATAGGAGGTTTTGGTGGATAAACTGGCCTGTGCACATACAGGAATTTCTTAACAAATTATTACAGAGAGCGAAGAAGGTTTTGAAGAACATTTCCAGTTTTCTCTTACTAATCAATAAGCTTGGTTTTTATCCTCCAGAGACTCCTCTGCTTAAAAGGGGAGAGGCAGTGTCTTTATTTCTGCTTTGCTGCTGGTGTTTTAAAATCTTGCTGTATGTGTCAGTAACAGCCCACTTGGTGAGCTGTTGAAATAAATATTTTTGATAGCAGCATGAAAGCCTTGCTTTTTTTTTTTTTTAATTCAGAAGAAATGGGGACTTATAGTCATATTGTCCCAGGGGTGGTCTTCAAAAAATTTAGCAATGGGTTCTCTGCCTGGTTGCTGGTTGGGCATGGCCATGCTGGGCAAGATCTAGTCGGCCTCCTGCACCATGGTGGGGCAGTGGGGGATTTTTTACCTTCCTCAGTCTCCAGAGGTTTTCCTTGATCCTCTGGGAGGGTGAAAACTGGGCTCCAGAGACTCTCTGGAAGCTGGAAATGGGGCTGTTTCTTGCCTTCTTGAACATTTTCACCCTTCCTGAGCCTCTGTGCATGTCCTGCACTTACCTGCATCCAAAACGGGCCACGTGGGGACTCCTGGGTGGGGACGGGTGATGGGTGGGGCCAGCCAGGAGTGGAATTTGGAGGTTCTCTGAACTGTGCAGAATCTCAGCTAGAGGTTCTCCTGAAACCCTGCAAACCCCCAGCAGACCATCCTTGCATCATCTCAAATCATTCTACGACATGTTGTCTAACTATACAACTTCTCCCGTCAAAACTAAATTCTACCAAGGATGTACTAACAGAATCAAAAAATTCTTTTAAAAAATCTTGTGGTTAAGTACATTACCAAATGTTTAACTTTCTTGTCTATTTGATATATTGATATTTCTTGTATATTTAATATTACATGTTATTAACAGCAGCGAGGATTGTATATTCTCAGCATTGGAAAAATGAAGAAATACCACTGGATGAAGAGGCAATTAAGAAGATATTGGACTGTGCAGAAGTGGACAGACTTACACTGAAGATCAAACAGAAAGAAGATACATAATGCTACCAAACATGAAATTAATTTTATCAATGGCAATATAATTGGTTAAGCAAACAAAATAACTATATATATGGTTAAGCAAACAAAATAACCCAGACAACATGATGTTTATTAGGCACTTGTTAGGGATAACATTGGATACCTAACTTAGTTTGGGTAAAAATAATATATAAACTATGTTAGTGAGTTTAAGTGTGTGTATCACTTTAACTGCAAAACATGGATTTTGGGTGCGGTTGTAAAATCACCATAAGAGGGAGCAAGAGAGCTCACTGTTTGCTGGCTTTTACTGGATAGCTGACAATGATGGATTGATGGTGATAACTGCGTGTGTTTCCCTGCTGTTGCTGAAACGAAGAAAAGGGGTTTGATTTTCTTCATATCTCTGACTGCAAAAGAGATATATTGCTGGACTGATTATTTGTTAGTTTATTGACCTCTATTTTCGACACTGGACTTTGCAACTGATTAATCCCTGGATGGACTTAACTAGTGTATGACATATGGACTGTTTGACTATGCTATAACTCTTGTTGGAATAAAAAACTATTTAACTGGCACAGTGTATCTGTCTTACTGAGTGTAAACTACAACAACATTTATCTCACATAATTTGCCTGCCTGCTAGACTGCTGTTGCACGTTCTGCTAGAGTGTGTATCCCTAACAGCACTAATTAAATATAATAGTAGAAAATTAATAAAACTTTATTTTAAAAAGAATAAAAAAAGTTGGGAGGGGCCTGGAGGTTTTCTAATACAATCCACTGTTCAAGCAGGAAACCTTATACAGAGGGCAAAAAACTTTGGATGTAATATAGAATTAGAGAAATGGCAAAATAGAATATTAATAGAATAACAGGATTGGAAGGGACCTTGGAGGTCTTCTAGTCCAACCCCCCGCTTAGGCAGGAAACGCTATACCACTTCAGACAAATGGTTATCCAGTCTCTTCTTAAAAGCTCCCAGTGTTCTTCTAGGGATAATTAAAAGGAAATACAATAGAAGGATAAAGTGTGACATGTATTAACAGCAGCAAGGATTGCCTTTGCACAGTGTTGGAAGAAAGATTGCATACCATCCAAAGGCTTAGTAATTTTTTTTAAAAAAATGGGTGTGTGGAAATGGATAAATTGACTAGAGAATTGAAAGGAAAAGTAGACTCTGAATCAGGGGTGGGATTCTTCCGGTTCGGACCAGTTCTACAGAACCGGTTGTTATGATTCTGTACAGTTCGGAGAACTGGCAAATCATGTCCCTTGCTGGCCCCGCCCCCTCCACTCGCCCCTCCTCTCCCAATCAGTCCTTCTTGCACATGTGCAACATCATGTGCATGCCCGACATCACTGACTGCATTGTCCCTTGCCCAGTCACTCCTTAAGGTATTTCTCTCCTGACGGTCAGCTGTTCCGATGATCAGCTGTTCCAGGATCCCCTTGCTGTCTTATTGCTTCACCCAGGAGGCTTCCCTGGGGCCCAGGAGGCAAAAAAATAATGGGAGAGAGGGGTGCTGCCAAAAAAGAAGAAGCCACACCCACCCAGTCACATGGCCGCACCCACCTAGTCACGCCCACAGAACCAGTTGTTAAAAAAATGTGAACCCCACCCCTGCTCTGAATACTATGCAATATGGGAGAAATGGTACGATTGGACAGACAATAGAAATAAGAAAAGAAAGTGTATACAATAATGTAGAAGGTATAGAAATAGAATGTACAGATTGTATTGGTTAGGAAATGTAAATGTATAAAAAATGTCACAGTACTGTTTATGATGTGATAGAGATACGTAAAAAAGGAAAAATCCAATAAAAATATTTTTTTAAAAGAAACTTCCAGTGTTGGAGGATCCACAACTTCTGGAGGCAAATTATTCCACTACTTAATTGTTCTTACTGTCAGGGAATTTCTCCTTATTAGGAGAAATTATTATATAAGGTTGCTTCTCTCCTTGATTTGTTTCCATCCATTGCTTCTTGTCCTGCCTTCAAGTGCTTTAGAGAATAAGTTCCTCTTCTTGGTGGCATCCCCTTAGATTTTGGAACATTGCTGTCCTGTCACCCCTGGTCTTTCTTTTCATTAAACTAGAAATACCCAGTTCCAGCAACTGTTCTTTATATGTTTTAGCCTCTAGATCCCCTACTATTATACCTCCTTAAAAAGAGAAAAATGTATCTTTTTAACTCCACAAAAATTCTCAAATTTCCATCACTTGGAAGAAATCCTCTCCCACCTAGCCCACAAGCCATTCTCTTCTTATCATGATCATTTGAACAAAAGGTTACAACTCCAAATCCAATGTCTTGGCAAAAGAACTGTCTCAAGAGGCATTCAGGAGGGGTTTTTTTGATCAGAGGAAGAAAGAGAGAGAGAGAGAGAAATTCGGCTGTGAGAGATCCTTTGTGTAGGACAACTGCTGAATCACATGCCTGCAGGGTGAGTGGAGTTCAAAGCAGCAGAGGGATATTCAGGAGAAGATAATGAAAGGGATAGAAGATTTACTATGAGGTTGTCTCCTCTGAACAAATATGATGATTAGCCCAGAGGGGAACTAAAGATGTGAAACTTGATTTTGATGCTGAGATCCTAGAAAAAGTTCAGAGAAGACTACAAAGATGATAAGGAGTCTGGAGGCTAAATCGTATTAGGAATGGCTAAGGGAAATAAGTATCTTTAGCCTACCTAAGAGAAGGCTTGGGAGAGACTGGATAGTAGTTTTCCAATATGTGAAAGCTGTCACAAGGCAGAGAACATCTTTATTCTCCAAATTACCAAAGGGTGGGACAAGAAGCATTAGTTGGAAGCTCATCAGAGGGAGATCCAACCTCAAAATAAGGAGGAATTTCTTAACAGTGAGAACAATTAATCAATGGAACAGCTTGCCTCTTGGAGGTTTCCAAGAACAGGTTGCGCACCATTTGTCCAAGATAGTATAAGGTAGCGGGTCTTTAAACTTGACAGCTCTAAGACTTGTGGACTTCCACTCCCAGAATTCCTCCTCCAGTTATGTTAGCTGAAGAATTCTGGGAGTGGAAGTCTACAAGTCTTAAACTTGCCAAATTTGAAGATCCTTGGTATAAGGTTTCCTTCCAGGGGTTCACCTCCAAGATCCCTTCTAGCCCTATAGAATGACCTCATTCCATTCTTAAGATCTCACTTCATTCCTAAGAGCAGTGGTGAGATTCAAATTTTTTTACTACCAGTTCTGTGAGCATGGCTTGGATGTGGCATGGCTTAGTGGGTGTGGCAGAAAAAGGATACTGTAAAATCCTCATTCCCTCCCCACCCCACCAACCTGCTTTCCAGCTCTGTTTTCCTGTGCAGGGCAACAAAAGAAGACCCAGCCAATCAGCTGGGACTCAGAAGGCAGAGAAGAGATGGGGGCGGGCCCAGTCAGAGGTGGTAATTGCCGGTTCTCCAAACTACTCAAAATTTCCACTGCCGGTTCTCCAGAACTGTTCAGAACCTGCTGAATATCACCTCTGCCTCCTGAGTATTCAAATCGTAAGTAGCCTAGGACTGTGGAATTGAACGCAGGCCTGAAATCTCATAGGCATGGAAATCTTTTTTGCATTTGCAACAATGGTGAAATTAGTAAGGAAAAAGAATCATTTCCATAATAGCCTGGCCTAGGACTACCCCTGCTGGCTGTCCCCACTGCTGTGAGCTGTAGCAGTAAGTAGCCTTCTTTTTAGGGTCATTAAATCTTGAATCCAGCGCATTGCCATATCGGTTCTCAGCAGTGCCCAGAATCAGCATTTTCACCTTGCAGCCTTTTAAATCTTTCCATGCCCTGCTCTGTGCGTCTGAGCTAGTTGGCAGTGCCTGGCTTTTTCCCAGTGGGAGTCCACCTCTTCAATTTGTCATGCTGCCCCCAGCTCCTTTCTTTACCAAGCAATGATGACTTCACAAGAAACAATATTCAGCTTCCCCAAAGTTTGCACTGATCGTCTGAGTAATGGGAGCCATTCCAAAGCCAATTGCATATTCAAAAGACAAAACTGAATACCGTAGGATTAGCTACTGCATTGAAATCAAATCTAATATAACCAGGGTTCCTTCCTTCGAACAAGGGAGCGCGAGAGTGACAAATGAACAGGTGGAGTTTTAAGTGTAACCAAGATTAACCCATATTCCATAATTTTTAAAGCATTCCTATTGACTCTAATAATGAGTCCTAATTATGCATTCTTGGGAAGAATATAAGTTAGGCTGAGTTTTTCCCAATTAGACTTTGGAAGCCGTTCCAGTTATCTCCCTCATACAGTACAGAGTATATAATCCGCTTGAGGATTCAAGCCATGCAAAGCCCATTAAAAATAACACGACTTTCTAGGCAGCTGTGATAGACTACCTCAAGTAACTGTCACATTCCCATTCCTACTCCTGGCTCCTGGCCAAAAGTGGCAATTATATCACTACTTCCAAGAGAGATACTTGTGCCAAACAAGTCCCACACAATAGCAAATATGAATGATATGGTCTTGGGTTGAATCTGATGCCTGGCAGAGAAATGGAATAACTGGACCTATTGTGTGCAGGTGAAAAAGCAAAATGTATGAAACAGCCAACAAGTCTCCCATTCTAATGATACAGCCTTGTTTGGCTTGCAGGGATGTGTCTCAAAATGTAGAATATACAAGGCCAAGCCAACTTCCAGACAAGCTTGATTTTGGGTGGCTTCCAAGCATACATCTTGTGGTTGTATTGACCACAGTTGGTTTTCTTTGGTGATGAATTCTCTTTTAAAGGAGAATATGTATAGCTCAGGGTTGAAATGAGGAACACTAAGTGTTCTCTGAGCTTGCTTGTTTTCTTGCAGATGTTTCATTACCCAAACTAGGTAACATGGCCAGTGCTAGATTAGCTAGCCGAATTCTCTTTTGCTTGAGGTGTTGAAACAGAGGCAGGATAACAATCTCTCAATAATGCCATAGATTCCTCAGCTCAGTCAAGGGTTGCTTTGGGTGATCTCCACAGTCCCCTTCAACCCTTGCTTCCTACAGTTCTTTCAATGTGAAGACACATCATCAATATCCATCTAACCTGTATCCTGGCTTTCCCTATAATTTTCTATCTGTATATTTAACAAAGAGGCCCACCCCTGCTTACCTGCCAAGCTCTGACACGTAGGTGTTCATGAAGAATCACGCCCATTCATCCACCCACCCACCTACCCACATGCACACACTTACTCAACATCTCTATAGCTGTTATATGTGAGAGTTCTATATTTAGTTAATTGAAATCGATCTTTCCTGGTGTTGGCAGAGCTGCTGACATGCAAGGCGAGGTATATGAGCATTCCAATTTCTCAATGTTTTGCAAAAGATTTGCTTAAAAGTCTCCTGGATTTCTAGTAAGAGATAAAGTAAAATAAAGTATGGAAAAGGAAACAGCCTTCCTAGCATTCCAAATGGTGCAACCGGTTGTGAAGCTGCAGCATCATTAAGTCATTGAGCCACCATGTCCCCTTATACCTCAGTATTGTTCTATGAACTGTATAGGCTCCCAATGGGGCTCAGGGTGCAACTCAAAGTCCTGATTGTCACCTATAAAGTTCTTCAATCAAAGTGGCTAGGTTATTTGAGGGATCACCACTCCTCAGTGTTTCTGCCTATATCATTACATCCAACCAGATGGAGATATTCTGGGCCCCATTTATCAAAACTGCCATTTGGTGGGAACCAGGAAGCATCTCTTCTGTATTGAAGAGGATAGAATAGAATAGAATAGAATAGAATAGAATAGAATAGAATAGAATAGAATAGAATGGGATGGGATGGGATGGGATGGGATGGGATGGGATGGGATGGGATGGGATGGGATGGGATGGAACGGGATGGGATGGGATGGAACGGGATGGAACGGAACGGAACACAATGCAACACAACGCAACACAATGCAATGCAACACAATAGCACTAAGACTTATATACTGCTTCATAGTGCATTTCAGCACTCTCTGAGTGGTTTACAGAGTCAGCATATTGCTCCCAATAATCTGGGTCCTCATTTTACCAACTTTTGCCAATAGAGAAGAGAATATTTTATTGGTTGAATGTGATTAGACACACAAGAAATTTGTCTCTGGTGCATAAGCTCTGATTGGTTGGGTGGTTGGCTGTGTTTTGATTGGCTGGAGGTGTGTTCTGTTCAGGTGGGGGCTTGATTGTGCTCAAGTTAGTCTTAGTTGCTGGAGGGTTTGAGCTGGTGAGCTGTGATCTTGCTGTTTGGTTTTGAGTTCGTGGTCGTGCTGCATCTACATGGTGGAGGTCAGTTCGCTTCATGTATGGCTCAGAGGGGTTTGAAGTGGGTAGTGATGCAGCTGCAGTGCGGCTTCTGGTCCGTGGTCGTGTTTCATCTTCTGTGTGGGTGTGAGTCTGCTTTCTACATGGAAGTGTGGTGGTGGCATCTTGTGTGGCTCTCAGGGGTGTGGGTGTGGTGTTATTCTTCATGTTAGGTATGCGTCTGTTCATGAGGGCGGGTTTCCAAATGGCTGGTAGGCGGGAGGTATCATCTCGTTTATTCATGCTGTGTGGGCGTTTTTCTATCTCTATGGCTTCTCTGATGATTCTGCTGCTGAAGTGTTCGGTTTTGGCGATAGTTTTGGTATTTTTAAAGTCAATCTCATGTCCTGTGGCTTTGAGGTGTTGGACCAGGGAAGAGGTCGGTTCTTCCTTTTTGATTGAGTTCTTATGTTCTTCAATGCGTGCACCTATTCTTCTGTTAGTCTGTCCAATGTATGTGGTGGGGCAGGCAGTGCAAGGGATTTCGTATACTCCTTGATTTTCTAACTCGATTCTGTCCTTAGGGTTTCTTAGGATGGTGGATATCTTTCTGTTTGTGCAGAATGCTGTCTTAATGTTGTGTTTTTGGAGGATCTTGCTGATTTTGTCCATAGTGCCTTTTATATATGGGAGGAGGGCTTTGTCATTCTCTTGTTCTTTATCTTGGATTTTGGCTGGGGTTTCTTTTTGGATTAGGTGGGTGATCTTCTTTCTTTGGAATCCATTGGCTGTCAGCACGCTGGTGAGAGTGTGTAGTTCGGTCTCTAGGTGTTGTTCGTCGGCTAAGCATTTTGTTCTGGAGATGAGTGTCTCGGCTACGGAATTGATCTGTGCTGGGTGGTGGTATGAGAGTGCGTGTAGATAGCGGTTTGTATGTGTTTTCTTCTGGTAGATGGTGTGTCCTAGGGAGCCATTGGATTTTTTGTATACCAAGACATCTAGGAAGGGAAGTTGGTTGTTAGCTTCTGTTTCCATGGTGAATTGTATTTTGGGGTGTAGGCTGTTGAGGTGTGTGAGGAAATTGTTCAGTTTTTCTTTCCCGTGTGGCCAGATTATGAAGGTGTCATCTACGTATCTGAGCCAGAGTTTGGGTTTGTGATCATATTTTTCTAGAGCTTGTGTTTCAAAGTGTTCCATGTAGAGGTTAGCGATGACAGGTGAGAAGGGTGATCCCATGGGTGCTCCTTCTATTTGTTTGTATGTATTGGATACAAACAGGTGAAGTATGTATTGGATAGGCAGTGGTTGGTCAGATCTAGGATGTGCTTGGGGGGGTTGTTTTTTTTTGGATGGCTGTCAAGGCTTCTTTTATTGGTACTTGGGTGAAGAGGGATATGACATCGAAGCTCACTAGTAGGTCACTGGGTTGTAAGTTTTGTTTCTTTATGATCTCGATGAACTGGAATGAGTTTCTTACGTGTGAGTTGATGGATTCTGCATAGGGCTGTAGTTGTTTGGCGAGAAATTTGGCTAGGTTTTGTAGAGGTGAGCCTATGGAGCTGACTATTGGTCTAAGTGGGGTTCCTTCTTTGTGTATCTTGGGGAGACCATAAAGTTTAGGGCATCTGGATGATTTCTCTCTGGGTATGATTCTTTACTGGATTTCTTCACTGATGGGGGAGGCTTTTATTTTGGATCTGGTAGTTTTTCTAGGTAGGTGGTGGGGTCTGTCTTTAGGGGTTTGTATGTGGGGTCTTGGAGTAGGTTGGTTAACTTGGATTGGTAGTCAGATGTGTTCATAACCACTGTCGCGTTGCCCTTGTCTGCTGGTAGGATTATTATGCTGGTGTCTTCTTTCAGGTTAAGTAGTGCAGTTTGTTCTTCTTTGGATAAGTTGCTTTTGAGTGGTTTCCTAGTGCAGAGGATGTTGGTGATTTCGAGTCTGATTCTATTAGCATCATCAGGGTTGGTTTTGGTCAGGCTGGTTTCAACTCCGCATATGATGGTTTCTGTGGGGATGTGTTTGGGAGCGACAACAAAGTTGAATCCTTTAGAAAGGACCTTGGTTTCGGCTTCGGTGAGGATCTTGTCTGAGATGTTGTGCACTGTTTGTTTCATGTGTGGCTGTGAGGGGGGAGGAGTTGGTTTCTGGCGTTGTTGTAGTTTTCTGAGTTTGTTGGTGTGTGTGTCTGTCTTGAGGGTGGTCTGTGTTTCGGCTCTCCAGACAGCGAGCTGTTTGGATTTGTCCCAAGGTAAGGGGTGAATCTTGTTGCTGAGTCTGTGAAGTGTGAGGAGATCTTTGTTGATTTGGTCTAGGAGAAATCTTTTTGTGTGAAGTTCATTTCTAATTAGGGCCAATTCTGTTGTTTTTAGGATGTGTTTGGTGGCTGCTGTGTTGGTGTGGAATTTCAATTGGAAGCTTGTGGGAATTAAATTTTGATCTCGGCAGTTGCATAGGAATGCGAGGTCACATAAAATGGAAGCTCTTTGGACTTCAAGTTTTTCATAAGTCCTGGTCAGATGGTGGGTTTCCTCCCCGTAGAGGTGCAATATTTGTTTTCTGAGGTTCTCGCGGGTATTTGTATATGGATCTTTGGTTATTCGGGTTTTCTCCCGCGTAAGATTGGAAGTATCTAGGCAACGTTTCGATGAAGTCTCATTCATCATCTTCAGGCTTGGTCTTCAGCATTCTGCACAAACAGAAAGATATCCACCATCCTAAGAAACCCTAAGGACAGAATCGAGTTAAAAAATCAAGGAGTATACGAAATCCCTTGCACTGCCTGCCCCACCATATACATTGGACAGACTAACAGAAGAATAGGTGCACGCATTGAAGAACATAAGAACTCAATCAAAAAGGAAGAACTGACCTCTTCCCTGGTCCAACACCTCAAAGCCACAGGACATGAGATTGACTTTAAAAATACCAAAACTATCACCAAAACCTAACACTTCAGCAGCAGAATCATCAGAGAAGCCATAGAGATAGAAAAATGCCCACACAGCATGAATAAACGAGATGATACCTCCCGCCTACCAGCCATTTGGAAACCCGCCCTCATGAACAGACGAGTACCTAACATGAAGAATAACACCACACCCACACCCCTGAGAGCCACACAAGATGCCACCACCACACTTCCATGTAGAAAGCAGACTCACACCCACACAGAAGATGAAACACGACCACGGACCAGAAGCCGCACTGCAGCTGCATCACTACCCACTTCAAACCCCTCTGAGCCATACATGAAGCAAACTGACCTCCACTATGAAGATGCAGCACGACCACGAACTCGAAGCCAAACAGCAAGATCACAGCTCACCAGCTCAAACCCTCCAGCAACTAAGACTAACCTGAGCACAATCAAGCCCCCACCTGAACAGAACATGCCTCCAGCCAATCAGAACACAGCCAACCACCCAACCAATCAGAACACAGCTAAACCCCCAACCAATGAGAACACCCCCCCACCCAATCAGAACACAGCCAAGCCCCCACCCAATCAAGTCACACCCCCACTAGCAGTTAAAAGGAAGAAGCAGCTGCAAGCTCACATCACTCTGAGAAGCACAGAGGTGAAGACCAAGCCTGAAGATGATGAATGAGACTTCATCGAAACGTTGCCTAGATACTTCCAATCTTACGCGGGAGAAAACCCGAATAACCAAAGATCCACATACAAATACTCGCGAGAACCTCAGAAAACAAATATAATATATATATATATATATATATATATATATATATATATATATATATATATATATGTGTGTGTGTGTGTGTGTGTGTGTGTGTGTGTGTGTGTGTGTGTGTGTGTGTTGTGGCTCCTGTGGCAGATATGAGTTCAAGTGATGAGGACATGGCAGCAAAATATTAGCCGGCATTGCTTAGTGATTGGGATAGTAACCAAGATGAGGAGATGGATGTAACAAGGGAAGATAGACCTGAAATAATAGAGTTGTCAGGACCTTCGACCTCCTCTGGTTCTTTATCTGATCAGCAGCCGGGAATGGCTGACAGGGAAGGCAGGAGAGAGTTTTCCAGCAGAGATGAGAATTTGGAAAACTTATGGTTAGATGTAAGAAACAGAAGGAGATTAAGAAGACAAACCCAGTTAGAAAGGAAGCGTAGAGCTAGTCAATAATTAGGGAAATTAGCACGCTTCATAAGTGAATAAAAGGACACGGTTGGGCTGGTGGAATTCGCCAGAAGCAAAGTGACTAATTGGGAGTGAAGACATGCAGCAAACTTTCTGAGGCTTGTGATTTACTGCCACGCCAAGGTTGCCGGACAGAGTGGGGATTTATTGCTGTGTAATGGAATTTACTCCAGCTGTTCTTTTGTGGGGGTTTGTTTTTGATTTGAATTAATTCTGAAAGGGCTGCTTTTTGTTTTGCTCACCTGAACTTAAAGGGGAGACATAACATTTTTGCTTCTGGCCCCACAAACCATCTTTAACCCAAGATGGATCAAAACCAATTGGTAGAGCAGCAACAGCAACAGATCAATCAATTGATTCAAAGCAATCAGACTCTTCAAAATCAGGTGACACAACTGGTGAATCATATTTCCAGCTTGCAAAACCCTGTTGCTGCTCCCTCAGCCCCTCCCTTGAGGAAAAGCCCGGTATCCATGCCGGAGAAATTTTCAGGGCAAACGGACATGTTCTCAGCATTCACGGGGCAGTGCCAATTATTTCTATCTTTGAGGCCTGAAGACTTGCCAAATGACTGGGCTAAGGTAGGATTTATGATTAGCCTATTATCTGGGCAGGCTGCCAAATGGGCTACTCTCTTGTTAATTCAAGATAGCCCATTGTTGGACAATTTTCAGGGTTTTCTACAACAAATGAGAGTTATGTTTGAAAATCCAATTAAAATACAAACTGTGGCTAGACGGTTACGGGACATTTATCAGGGGAAACGTCCTCTGCAGGAATACATTGCAGAATTTCATTTGCTGTGTATGGACTCTAACTGGAATGAACCGGGTCATATGGATGCGTTCCAGGAAGGCTTATCTGATGCCATCAAGGATGAGTTAGTCCATGCAGAGCAGGCTTCAACTTTGGATGCATTGGTAATCCAGTGCTTACGTATTGAAGCCCGTTTACAACAGCGTGGAAGTAAACGGCCCGTTGTGGAACCACCTTCTTTTTCTTGTGCACAAACCATGCCACCAAAAGTTTTTCAAACCACAGTTAAGACTGAGGAGCCGATGGAGTTAGGTGCACTACGCCCTCGCTTAACGGCATGAGAACGTTCAAGAAGGTTCCAGGAAGGCTTGTGCCTTCATTGCGGGGGTCCGGGACATTTTGCAAATTCCTGTACTCGGAGAGGGACTCGCAGACCCGTGCCCGAAACCACTCCTGGCCCATCGGGAAATGGGGTAGGCCCGACCTCGGGGAAACCCTAGGTCGGGCACGTTCTACACCCCCACCCCAAATTGCTGAAGTAAATCCTGGCCCTCCTCGGCATTTACTTTTGGACACTCGAATCTTTTTGCAGTCCCAGAAGGAGGGAATTCCCGCAGTTGCGCTGGTGGATTCAGGGGCTACAACCAGCTTTATGGACTGTGCTTTTGTTAAACATTTTGGAATTCCCTTGATTGCTGTGGATTCACCCATGAAGATGGAAACCATAGATGGGCATGAACTCAAGTCTGGGCCCATTCATTTCGCCACCCAGCCAGTGCGTATGCTTATTGGGGATCATGAGGAGGCAATAAGTTTTTATGTCACTTCGAACGTTCATCTCCCTTTGGTTCTCGGCATATCCTGGTTGTGTTTGCATGATCCGTTGGTGGCTTGGGTGCAGAACGCCATTGCTTTTCCAAGTCTCCAATGTGTGAACCACCTGAGACATATCTGCACCGGCCAAGACTTTGCCGCTCCTGCTGTCTCAATACCTTTGGAGTTATCAGACTTCTCCGATGTTTTCAGTGAACAGGAGGCAGATCAATTACCACCACATTGTGCTTATGATTGTCCCGTGGACCTGATACCAGATGCTCCATTGCCAAAGGGACGGTTATACTCCATGTCGGAGCCCGAGTTGGTTGCACTCCGAGAGTTTTTAGATAAAAACTTAGCTTGGGGACTTATTCGACCCTTGTCGTCCCCACTTTCGGCTCCCGTTCTTTTTGTTAAAAAGAAGTTGGGAGAGCTCCGTTTATGCTGTGACTGCCGACGGTTGAACGCCATCACTGTGAGGAATAGCTATCCCTTGCCCCTCATTCTGGAATTGATGGAGTGGTTGTGGGAGGCTTCACTAAACTCGATCTGTGTGGGGCCTATAACCTGGTTCGGATGCGCAAGGGGGACGAGTGGAAGATGGTGTTTGGCACTCGTTAAGGTCATTTCAAGTACACCGTCATGCCATTGGTCTGACCAACGCTCCCATGGTATTCCAGCATTTGATGAATGACATTTTCCGGGACATTCTGGATGGGTTTGTTGTGGTGTATCTGGATGACATTTTAATCTACTCTCAGTCCAGGGATCACCACCTTCAACAGGTTCGTCAAGTGCTTCAGCGTCTTCAGGAGCATAAATTCTATACGAAACTGGATAAGTGTTTCTTTTTTAGTCGTTGATAGAGTTTTTAGGGCATATCATCTCTCCCGAGGGCATTGCTATGGACCCTAAAATAATCAAGGCTTTGTGTAGTTGGGAAGCCCCTCATCGAGTCAAGGATGTGCAACGTCTTCTGGGGTTTGCCAATTACTATAGGACCTTCATTACGGACTTTGCTAAGTTAATGGATCCCATCACTCAGCTCCTTCGTAAGAAGGTCCCGTTCCGGTGGGGGCCTCCGCAACAACAGGCTTTTGAAACTTTAAAGAAAGTGTTTGTGGCCGAGCCGATATTGAGGCATCCTGATCCAAATCATCCATTTGTGTTTGAGATAGATGCCTCTAATGCAACTATCGGGGCAGTATTGTTACAAGCTTTGAAGGATGGCGTGCCTCTTTTCCCCTGCGCATACTATTCTAGGAAGTTTACAGCTTCTGAGCGCAATTACACCATCTGGAAAAAGGAGTTGTTGGTTATGAAGGCTGCATTTGAGACATGGCAACATCATCTAGAGGGGGCTCGGCACAAGGTGGAGGTTCGGACGGATCACCGAAACTTGGAACATTTGTCTACTGCTAAGAAGTTGAACCAACACCAGATCCGGTGGTCATTGTTTTTTGCAAGGTTCAATTTTTCCATCACTTATGTTCCAAGTGGACAGAATCGGAGGGTAGACGTGTTATCTCGGAAACCCGAATATATCGGTCCTGAGGATCCTCTTCCTCCACGAAGGGTGTTGCCACCAGAATCCTTGGCCGTACTTCAAGATCCAGTAGATTTGCAGGCTCGCATATGGGAGGTGCAACGATCAGATGTGTGGACACAGCAGAGATGGGGGGACGTTGGACCTGATTCCCCATGGTCCTTTGAAGAGGGCTTGCTATGACATCACGGTTTATTGTATGTACCCACCAGGTCGCTCAGAGCTCTCATCGTGATGCAATGTCATGACAACCCCGCTGCTGGTCATTTTGGATTTTATAAAACTTTGCATTCAGTCACCCGGACTTTTTGGTGGCCTCCGGTTCGACACGATGTGTTCTCTTATGTTGCTTCTTGCGTACAGTGTAGACAAGTGAAAGCGGTGTCGGGTGCACCCCCTGGACTCCTCCAACCATTGCCGACTCTGGGCAGACCATGGGGAGCGATCTCCATGGACTTTCTCATGCATTTACCATCCTCGTCGGGCTTCATGACTATGCTTGTGGTAGTTGATATGCTAACTAAAATGGCTCATTTCACTCCCTGTCGGAGATTGCCATCGTCCCGCACTACGGCCCAGTTATTTTTACAGCATATCTTTCATCTACATGGACTGCCAGATAGAGTGGTTTTGGATCAGTTTACTGTGCAGTTTTGGAAACAGTTAATGGCAGCGTTACAAGTTCAGGTGTGCTTAGCGTCAGCACACCATCCAGAAACTGATGGCAGGACTGAGAAGGTTATTGGCATTCTCACTCAATATTTGAGATGTTTTGTCAATCATCAACAAAACGATTGGGTGAAATACCTCCCATTGGCAGAATTCGCCTTTAATAACTCTCAGCACACCTCCACTTGTGTAACGACGTTTTTCGCGAATGTGGGTTATCATCTGCGCTTCTTCCCATTAACTTTGATGGATTCCCTGGTTCCTGAGACACAAGATTTTCTGGAGGAATTACAAGCGGTTCACCGTTTAGTAATGCAACAACTCGAAAGGGCGAAAGAAGACTATAAACGGTTTGTGGACCGGTCACGTTGAGCAACGCCTCTGTTAGCTGTGGGTGACAAGGTGTGGTTATCCACAAGGCACCTTTGGGTCGATCGCCCAATTAGGAAGTTGGACCATCGTTTCATCGGTCCATTCCCGATTGAGGCGATCATCAACCCTGTGGCATACCGACTTACCTTACCGTGCTCCATGTGCATTCACCCTGTCTTCCATCGTTCCCTTTTGGTTCCTGACTCCCTGGAGTGTCATCTGTGTGCTCCCACTGGTACGACTTCCCCATCAACACCCCGTGAGGAGGCTGATGTTGATGACACAGTGGTCAGCGTTACTGATTCGCGTTGGCTAAAGGGTTGTTTTCAGTACTTAGTCGGGAGGAGAGCGGATGACTCGGAGGTAGTAAAAAAATTTTGAATCCCACCACTGAGTCCTGACAGACTACCTGTACTTTCTAGCCAACATATGTAGAGTTGTAACTGCAGGAATATTCCAATCTCGGATGGCAAACCTCAGATGAAAAATGTTTCCAAACAAATATAACTCAGGCAAACAAAGTAACTAATCTACAGGAGGATTAGAGAGAGGAAGTAAACATATGTTAGACTTTAACTAGAGATAATTAATTGTATCAATTACTGTGCTAAACAGTAACGAAAGTTAAGCAGTAACCAAAGTTAACCAATGATGGAGGATAATTAAAAATATGTATAAATGCAAGACTAGACTCCAATAAAGATCATCATGATTCAGTTGTTCATGATCAAACAACTCGACTGCCTCGTCATTACAACAAACATACATCTTACCAGTAAAATGAAATTCTGAAACTTCATATCTCCTAATGACTGGCTTCTGTGCTTCAAACTGTGGCCAAGAAAGCTGCAACTACATGTCACCAGCAGCTAGGTTTGACTCAGAAGAGATTTTGCACTTACTTTATTTATCTTGCGAGTTCTTCTGCATGGATGGTCCCTCTCTTCAAGATGGAGGGTGGAGTCAGGTGTACCCCTCTTCTTCTGAATAGGTTTTGAAGGATTGATAACCTTGTCAGAGTGATAGAACAACTTTATGAGAAAGCCACAAGCGCCGTCCTCCTGAACGGCAGCAAAGGTAACTGGTTCCGGACGAGTGTAGGAGTGCGTCAAGGATGTTTGCTTTCCCCCACACTGTTTAATGTATTCCTTGAACGGATCATGGAAGATGCCTTGGAAGACCACGAAGGCACAGTTTCCATCGGTGGTAGAACCATCACCAACCTGCGATTCGCAGATGACATCGATGGCCTGGCAGGAAATGAGGATGAACTATTGAGCCTTGTCCAACACTTAGATAAAGCGGCTTCAGCGTACGGCATGGAGATCAATGCCGAGAAAACCAAGCTGATGACGAACAGTACCCAAGGTATCTCCTCAGACATCAGAGTCAGCGGAACACCCCTAGAGACAGTAAAAAATTTCAAATATCTTGGGTCCATCATTTCCGATGAAGGCTCAAAACCAGAAGTAATGGCAAGGATAGCACAAACAACAGCTGTGCTTTCGAAGCTCCAAACTATTTGGAAAGATAAGAACATCAGTCTGCGCTCAAGGATCCACCTAATGTGCTCCCTCGCAATATCAATCTTTTTATATGCCTGCGAAACCTGGACACTCAATGCGGATTTACAAAGAAGAATCCTTGCAACAGAAATGAGATGCTACCGAAAGATCCTTGGCATCCACTACACAGACCATGTGACAAATGAAGAGGTCTTAAATAAAATACAACAGGCAATAGGACCACACGACAACCTTCTTACTGTCGTCAAGAAACGGAAATTGAGATGGTACGGACACGTGTCTCGCTCTACTGGCCTCGCAAAGACCATCATGCAAGGGACGGTAAGAGGAAGCCGTAAACGGGGAAGACAACGAAGGAGATGGGAGGATGATATCCATGATTGGACAGGCTTGAACCTGGCAGCATCCCAGAGAGCAGTGGAGGACAGAGACGGATGGAGAAGCGTGGTGGTTAAATCTTCGCAGGCGCCCCAACGACCTCAAAAGAGGTCACGGGATAGGTGGTGGTGGTGGTGGAAGGAAAGAAGCATGCAGTTTTAATCATCTAGGCCAAGGGAGTCAAACTGGATTCCTTCGTGGGCTGGATCAGTATTGTAGTTCTCCTCCTCAGAGAGTAGGGGGAACAGGGATGAGATGGGACAGATACCTCCTGCAGCACTCTGCTGGCCAAAAAGGACCACGTGAAGGGATCCCAAGACCCCAGCATGGCCCGTTTTTGGCCTCCCTAGCCTGTAGCAGCACTCTGCTGGCCAAAAATGGGCTGTTTTTGCCCAGCAGAGTGCTGCTGGATGCCAGGGAGACTGAAAATGGACCATGCTGGGGCCTCGGGATCCCTCCACGTGGCCTAGGAGAATGCTGCAGGAGGCCATTCAGGTCAAAAACGAGGCACCGCAGGCTGGTCCTTTGATATTTTCAGGCCATTCCCGCAGGCCATATTTAAGCACCCCGTGGGCTGGATCTGTCCCGTGGACCTTGAATTGGACAACCCTGCCCTAGTTGAAGCTGTGATGGTTGCATGGATCCCTCTGTCATCATCATCAAATTGAACAAAACCACAAGTTTTTGAGATGGAGAAGAACTGAAAGGGAAGAATGACATCAGAGCATTCAAAAGATACTAACAACTCAAGCATCTCTCCTAATAATGAACATGATTAGTGCTAAGCTCCACTCAATGCTCTCATCCCCACAAAGCTTAGTTTATTTTGTTGTGCAGACTGTAGTTTTTCAGATAAGGCTGTTAATTATGAGCTGGAATGAATCACTAGAGTTATAACCTGTTTTTCTAATGAGTTTCCCATAAATCTGTTTTGTTTGTTTTTTTTGTCTTGGCATGTCCATGAAAAATGAATATGAATTCCACATAGTTCTCGTAGAATGACTATGGACCTTTTTTTTTCCTTTTTCAAGGCCGCACTATGATAGAGGCACACAAAATAGATATTATAAGGAAATATTTCTAAAGACTGTGGCACATGTACTCAAACTCTGAACCATAATTCAAGACCACTTATATTGTTGGACAAGGCTGCTCTTAGAAACTTTCCATCATGATTATAAGTTCACCTTGCTACTTAGATAGCAGGTAATGGAAGCAACCAGAGATGTCTATGAATATAGCAAAAGAAGATTTGTGACATTTAAGAAATTGTTAAAAGATCTGGCTGCTCCCCTAGTCCTTGGAACCTCTTTAGTTACAGTTGATTTATTCATTTATTCATTTGTTTATCTGTTTTGTGCTTTCAAGTCTACATCGATTTCTTGGCAAGATTTTCAGAAATAGTTTATTTTCTTCCTAGGACTGAGAGAATAACTGGCTCAAGATCATTGAGCTGCTTCATTCCTAAGGCAGGAGTAGAACTCAAGTCTCCTGATTTCTAGTCAGGAGCCCTTGAACACAACACCAAACTGGCTCTTCTAGTTAATTTACAGTTGGTGTTTTTAAGTTGAACTAGAACATTTTCTGCATGCTCATAACTTGGGCTTTATAGTTAGTGCTAAACTCTTTCAACCTATTGTGTTCTCTATATTTGTCTGAATTTGTGTTTGTATTATTTGTATATGTATTCTTTTGATTTGTAAGCTGTCTAGAGTTGTCAAGGAGTCAGATGGACTCAACATTTGATAAATAATAAAATAAAATATTTTTTTAGAAAAGTAAGTTCTTCATCAAATCAGTCGAAATCAACCCTGACTGTTCTTTGGAAGGTCCAATACTGAAGCTGAACTCCAGATATTTTGACCCCCCGATGAGAAGAAAGGACTCCTTGGAAAGACCCTAATGTTGGGAAAGATGAAAGGCAAAAGCAGAAGGGGACAGTAGAGGATGAGATGGTTAAATAATGTCATCGATGCAGTGAACATGAATTTGGGCAGATTCCAGGAAACAGTGGAGGACAGGGATCTGGCGTGCTATAGTTCATGGAGTCACAAAATATCATAACCTAATGACCGAACAATAACAGCAAAAACTAGGGCTTAATTCTCCACTTGCTTTTCTATTATATTAAGCTTAGGATGATGTTGAACAATGCTTTCCGCTTGTGCTTCAACATCTCTGATTCTGGGTTGAATAGAGTATCAGAACAACTGGATAACAAACTTGACTCCTCCTAGGAAAAACTCATCCTTGTCACCTGCTTCAGCCTTGGGTTTCAAAATGTGCCTTGTTAAAATTCATTTCAATTGCCATAATGTAATTACATAATTGAGTAGTATACTCACAGTTCATTGGAGGCTAAGTCAGGAGCAGTGGAAGGAATCAACACAACCATTTAAATACCTAGAATGTAAAGCTGGAAAGAGAATTTGGAGATCATTTTCTTCAACATCCTATTCAAAGCAAAAATCCAGCTCTATCCCATTTCTGCCAATTAGCCATCCATCTTTAAAAATCTCCATTAAAAGAAAGTCGGCCACTCCCCACAGTATCCTTTGTTCCACCAAAGAATGCTTTTTCCCATTGAGAAACTACTCTAGATGGCCAATCAAAACTGGCTTCATTGCAGTTTAAGTGCATTACTAAGAAACATCAGTTATATTCTGAGTAATATACAGTATTTTCAAATTCTGTTTTCCATCCAGTACTTTTTTCTACATTACTTCCTGTGTGTGTGTGTGTGTGTGTGTGTGTGTGTGAAAGAGAGAGAGAGAGAGAGAGAGAGAGAGAGAGAGAGAGAGAGAGAGAGAGAGAGAGAGAGAGAGAGAGAGAGAGAGATTGACAGGTGAATTATGAGAATAATAAAATTCTGGAAAGTCATCTTACCGAGGTGATCTCATATGAGCTCATATAGATTTATTTTTCCAAATAACAAACTGTACCACTCTGTGAGGCATACTTGTCTTTCATTATGTGTAAGGAAAGCTGAAGAAATGTTGATCTTCTCTTCTTATCTTGTTTACTGCATTTTAAATGAGAAGAATTCATTTATATCCTCTTAGGCCACATCTAAATAAAGGGAAAGAAGCAACAATAGTAAGGAAAGGAAAAAATAGATTAAAAGCAAGAAAAGTAATACTACTAAGTATAGAATAATAAATCATAAGTATACAGAAGCTGTGTTCTTTTGGGATGGGGACAGAGTTGTATTTATGAGCTTCCAGGGAGAACTAAAATATTGTGGGATTTTCAGAGAAAAGATAGCTGACAGACAAAATGCAACTGTTTTTTTTTTTTAAAACAGTGTGGCTAGGCTCTAAATCAAAGTTTTTGTCAATCTGAGCCGCATTTTAGTGGTTTAAAATAATTTACATGAATCTCGAGTCACAATGGTTAAAATTATGCTTTAGAAGAATTTCCTTGGTTTGGGGAAAGTTTTGAAAAGCTTTTGGGAAACCTATGGGGCAGATACTTTTAAAAGAAACAATTCCATTTCAATATTTACCCTACAATTGTTAGGGTAATTATAAGTGACCTAGAGGTGGAATTCTTGCCTCACCATCAGAAGGCTATGAGTTCTATCCTAGGTGGAGGCAGATATTTCTCTTAGGGCACAATGAGAATATATCTGCTGAATAAAATTCCATATTGGTGACAGGAAAGGCATCCAGCCAGTAAATACTCAGCTCCATTCAGTTGCCCAGACACCACTCACAAGTGATTATGGGGTCATTAAAAGGAGCTGATGATGATGATTGTTATGGTAATATACAATAGTCCTCCACTTCAGAACATGGTAGCCCCTCAGTGAGATTCACAAATCTTCTCCTGACCATCTGTAAGGATCTGACAATCTAGCTCTGCCAGTTGGCTTGGGCCCAGAGCAGGGGTACACCACTATACTCCTATTGGCTACTGGGTTACAAAACACCCCACCTCTCCCCAGGTGCTTTCTGCTCTCTTCTTCCCCATCTTTTAATTATAAATTATGGTCAGCCAGATATTCAGACTAGATTTGGCATTTTTGTCTATCTATTGAGTCCTTCCTTCCTTTCTTTTTTTAAACAAACTTTCTTGATTACAAAACCCAAATATCAAACAAACACAACACACAGACTCAACAATTGAGTCCTTTCAAAGGACCTTGGATAAGCAGATGTAAATGTTTGATGATTACATATATTGACACAGGATGTAAGCTGTTCCAGGTAAAAATGCCGTTTGCAATTGACTGGTTGTGGTCTTATCAATGCCAATAGTATTCAAGCGATGCTTCAATTGTTTTGAGATTGCACCCAAGGCATGTATTGGCACTATCTTTGCTTGCTTTTGCCACAATTGTTTTATTTTTAGTTGCAGGCCTTTGTATTTTGTTATTTTCTCCAATTCTTTTTCTTCTATTACGCTGTCTCCAAGTACTGCCATGTTTAATATCCAGACTTTTTTTTTGTCTTTCTTATTGACAATTGTTAAATCTGGAGCGTTATGTGGCAGGTGTCTATCTGTTTGAATTCTAAAGTCCCAGAGCACTTTGGTTTCTTCATTTCCTATGACTTTCTCTATTTTATGGTCCCACCGGTTCTTGCTTGTAGGCAAATGGTATCTCTCGCAGATCTTCCAATGTACCACTGTTACTACTTTGTTGTATTTTATTGTGTTCTTATTTTAAAGTTCACCAGTTTTTAATGTTTGTAAGCTGTCCAGAGTCACCCCTAGACAAGATGGGTGGCAGACAAATCACATCAAATCAATGCAAAGAAAAAAAGAAAGACAAGCAGACAGACAGATAGACAACATTCAAGTCTTATCTAGACACCACACTCCACCCCAAGGTAGATTAAACTGACTGATAAGAATATTTTGAGATATCAAATATCAAAAAAAAACCTTATATTAACTTTATATTAAAAAAAACCTATTAGGGAATAATCTTGGGAATTGTAGTGACATAACTGAAAGTTAGAACTGAGATGGAATTGGAGAGAGGGGAAATAATGGAATACATTGCCTTAATAATAAGATGATGTAAGAAAAAGAAAGGAAACTAGAATTTGGATGAGGGTGATATGAAGTATATTCGAATAACATGAAGATTAGCATAAAAGAACTAATACAATGAAATAATGAATACATAAATGAATAGAAGACTATAATGGAATATAAGGATGCGTATTACTTTTAGAATGAAATAAGATTGTAAAAAAATAGCTAACATGATTGTTAACATGCTACTGGATGTAAAAGAAAGATATTTGAATATAAGGATTGGTATGCAAATAAGATACTGAAATATTGAAAATCAAACAATGAGAATTTTGGAAATAATAAATTTAGGTAGGAATATTAGAAGTATATAAGTTTATTAAAGTTAAAGATTTTAAGTATTATGTTAATTGTATTAAAATGTAAAACACCCAGGTGTCATATTGTTCACACATTGATATCAGAGGTGGTATTCAGCAGGTTCTGACCAGTTCTGGAGAACCAGTAGTGGAAATTTTGAGGACCGCCAATTCTATCTCTGACTGGAGATTTTACAGTATTCTTCCTCAGCTATGCCCACCAAGCCATGCCCACAGAACCAGTAGTAAAAAAATTTGAATCCCACCACTGATTGATATGTATGTAAAAATAAAAATGAAAAACTTTATTTTTTTTTTTTAAAAAGAATATTTTTAGATAAACAAAAAAGAAATTGAACCCATTTATTTCATTTTCCAGCTAGGAAAATCCTGTAATATGGATTAAAAAGGTCTAGATGATTGGTATCACCAGATTTAATAATAAGTTCAGTTCTTGAATTCCATAGACATATTTATACTTGTATGGATCTTTTCTTTTTTGTTAACTGGGTTTATCTTATATTAGTTTAGTTCATTTATTCACAATAATATATTTAGTTGTTTTTCCCTCTTACCATCACCATTTAATGGAGACTGATTGTTTTGTATTTCATCATTTTAACAATAAAAATTAATTTTGAAAAGATGATGGGTATGACTGCAATCATCATCTTCTTTTAACGACCCCATAATCCTGCGCGGGGTGGAATCTGGGCAACTGAATGGAGCTAGCAGAGTCTTTTAATGGCTGGATGCCCTTCCTATCACCAATGCGGAGTTTTGTTCAGCAGATGTATTCTCATTGTGCCCAGAGAGAGAAATATCTACCTCTACCTAGGATCGAACTCACAGCCTCCTGGTTGTGAGGCAAGTGCTCCATTTCTAGGCCACCACGTAACTTGTGCATATGACTGCAATGAAAGATGCAATGTACTCAAGGATGCTCTTAATTCCAGGCCAAATTTTTACCCTAACATTTTCTTCTTCTGCCAATTTACAACTATTAAGAATCAGAATAAGCAGTGAAGTCTTTTTCACTGACATTTGTCTTTAAACTAATCACATTCAGTTAATAACGATTAATTTTTAATTATTTGGCCCCATGGGTCAAAACTATGTGGAAATTGTTCAGATTTTGTACACCATTCTAGACAGCAATAAAACTTAGACTGATATTGTTGTGAATTAATAAAAGTGTTTGAATAAAGCTTGTTGAAACCTTAAAGCAAAGTGCAGGGTTCTGGCCCTGCACTTCTGATTGGCCGATAATAGCGATATCGGATTGGTCCGTTCAGGAGAATCTGATTGGCTATTAACGAGCCCTTCTCATTGGTTAAAAAGAGCTAGCATTCCTGTGTTTTCATTGGCTAAATACCCAAGAGCTTGCCTATATAAAGGGGGCTGTTGAGGCCATTTTCAGAGCTGTTGCACCATGTTAAAGAAAAAGTTGAAGTTCACTATTCATTGACTCGTCTCCGCTTCTTGCGCCGCGCACAGAACATAACACTGGCGATGAGGATGGGATGTGGAGACGTCAGAGCTGACTGAACACTACAGAGCGATAACAGAGCACATGGCTGAAACACACCAATGGCGGAACCATGTCTGGCAGCGTCATACCACCCGCTCCATTCGACCCGGCACAAGAAGACTGGGACTCATATATGGATCGCTTTCAGATGTTTCTGGAGACCAACAATTTGAAGGATGCCACTACCGGAAAGAAACGGGCAGTATTCCTAACTCATTGCGGGCCAACCGTATTCAAGATGGCCAAGGCGCTAGCGAAACCGGCAGAAGTGAAGTCCATGGACTGGGACATCCTCGAACCCCTGCTAAGGGCCCACTATGCACCGACCGTACCAATGTTCGTGAGAAGGCATGAATTTTACAGAGAGATCAGCGGAAGGGCGAAAGCGTTGCAGATTTCATAGCGGATCTCCGGAATCTAGGAGGTCTATGTGGATTTGCCGACCTTGAAGAAGCCCTGAGAGACAGAATAGTTCTGGGACTAGATGCACCAGGCGTGCAGAGTAAGCTGATGGCAAAAGGCAACATCAGCCTTACAGATGCCATCGCTGACGCTACTGCAGCAGAAGCAACCAGGAAGTCGGCTGCTCGAATGTGCCGCACCCACGCTCCACTTCGCCAACTTGCCAGCAAAGTTTCACCTCACCTAGAAGAACCGGCAACGACAGCCCACCACGAGGACCTCGAATCGTCATCAGAAAGCGATGAAGAAGAGGTCAACCGGCTCTGGTCTGAACGAGACCAACGCCAGAAATCGCAGTACCAACCTTGGCCAATCACAGAAAGCAAAACAGGGTTGGACTTATTTAATATTTGGAAGGGAAACCTTCAGAGTCATAGATTGGGATGTAGAAAAAAAAATAGTGACAACCAATTTTGGGCCAAAACAGCACATTTCCCTAAAATCACCTCGAGTCCAACTCAGCCTAAGAAGACTTCGCTTTTGATATACTCAGAAATAATCTGTCATGCCCTGTGTTAGTAATATGACCCTGCATTTCCACATTATCGCTTCCATCTCTCATCTTAAAATTTAAGAATATTTACTAGAATATTTATTTATCTTTGCCATTGATCTATAGTAGTTGAAGTAATTAGTTAGGTATCTGAAGTGCCATCAGTTCCATGGGCGTTATTCAGCATGTTTCTGTGTTTGGAGTATTGGAGGGCGGGGGGGAGACTGATAAGAGAAGTCAAAACAAATCAACCAAGGTACAAAATCCAATCTGGATTCAATATGAGAGATCCATGATCAAAGCATTCTAAAATCTTTTTCTTATATTTCAGCAACCATATGCCTCTCTAGTCAATTAGCATTGTGCTGATGAGTTGAGGGGATAAGGGTTCCTCATCATTTCTTTTAACTGATATCAACAATTTCCCAAACAAATGTTAGGCATCAGAGGGGTAATGAAAGCTAGTCATACTATACATCACTTCCTTCATCATATATCAGAACAATGTGGGGAGTTAAATCAGAGAAATGGTATGGAGGAAGGAATTGACTCCTTCTGGAGGCCATGGTCAAGATCAAACTCAATCCTTCTTTCAGCACACAACTTTAATAAGACTTGAAATTGAATCACAAATCTCTCAAATCGTGTCTTGTTTGACTCTCATAAAATCCCACATGAGCATCTAATAGATTAATAGGCAAACAGACATAAGGCAGATAGGATATTTATATTTTATTCATATAATTAAGATAGGGAAGTATAAATCAAGATGATCCTTATTCACAGCAGGATGCAAAATGGCTTCTTATAGCATTTTTCATGTCAGTGAATGTGACCTAAAGTAGGGCGTGTTACCTCAGAGGTAGTAATTTTCAGCAGTTCTTGGCCAAAATGGTTCTAGAAATGACTTAGGGATCATTTCTAGGAGATTTTCTATTGTGTTCCCGATAGCTATCTATGGTTGTGAAAGCTGGACCTTAAAAAAGCAAAACAGGAAGAAAAAACAAACTTTTCTGAGCCATGGGACTGGAGAAAGCTTTTGATAATGCTTGGACAGTAAAGGTGACTAACAAATAACTCCTGGAGCACATAACATCAGACATATCACAGACATATATCAGAAAGCAATTATGTTTGGAAGAATTAATGGTAAAAGGAAGCCAAAGAACATGGTGGCTGGCCCCATACAAACAACAAAACTGAGTAAGGAACCCCCATATGGAAATGCAAATATCTTGTCTATTTTCTCTAGGAAAGAATTGATATCCCACAAACTTTTGGCATTAGAAGACCTCAATGCTTCACTAGCCTTTTTGCCATTGGCCAAACAGACAGCACTGGGTGAAGTTCAGGTGCTATCAGTACATCAGAGGAAGGAAGGATATTGTTCTGTGCTGCCAAACCATGGAAGAAAGTTTGTGATAGTCAGCCAAGCTTTTTCAGTCCCTCCATGGCTATGTTCACACTGCATGCTTAACAATTGGTCTATCATTTTGGCAGATGAATCCAGATGACCATTCTGAGCTCAGTCGGTATTAAAGTCAATAAGAATCAGAATGGTGGAGTGGTTATGGTTTGGGACATTGAACATTCCAGCTGCTGAAGTTCATGGTTGACTTTGTACAGTGATAAGATTATTGTGGTGAATTTTTTTTGAAAAGAACACACATTATCTAGCCTTGAACTCTTGAATAAAAGCACTATATAAACAAATCGCTTAGCCTGGTGTGTAACCTACCATACATTTTTTTTTACTATATATCTCCTTCAAATAGGTTTGCAGGCCACTGTAGTGTATTGTTTGAATATAATCTGCATCAGTGTTTTGTCAAACTTGGCAACTTTCTCCCAGAATTCCATAGCCATCATGTCGGCATATCTCAAA
This sequence comes from Hydrophis major, assembly GCA_033807585.1. NCBI lineage: Eukaryota > Metazoa > Chordata > Lepidosauria > Squamata > Elapidae > Hydrophis > Hydrophis major. The sequence continues at coordinate 250,376,150 of CM066330.1, forward strand.
GTTGCCTCATTTGAAAATCACTGGCCTATATCAACAATCCCTTTTTCTACTTCTTGAGTTTAGGTTGAGAACTTTAAAATTTTGTTTTCTTTTCTCTCCCAGCTTGTCTTAGAGATGTAGTCTTAATGATGGTTTTCAGCATTTTTGTGTATTCTGGGGTCACGGTTTGTTCTAGCTGCCCCTAAGTGTTGCAGTTTAGTATGCTGCAGTGGTGAGATTCAAAATATTTTACTATCACTTCTGTGGGCATGGCTTGGTGGGTGTGGTGTGGCTTGATGGGCATGGCAGGGGAAGGATACTGTAAAATCCCCATTTCCTCCCCACTCCACAAACCTGGTTTCCAGCTCTGTTGTCCTGTGCAGGGCAACAAAAGAAGACCAAGCCAATCAGCTGGGACTCGGAAAGCAGAGCATAGATGGGGGCGGGGCCAGTCAGAGGTGGGATTTGCTGGTTCGCTGAACAATTCAAAATTTCTGCTACTGGTTCTCCAGAAGTGGTCAGAACCTGCTCAATACCACCTCTGGTGTGCTGGCATTTGTTAGTCTGAGGTGAGCATCCGTGATCATTAGCCATATCATTTTTCAGCTGCTTCATTGAGCTATTTTCCATCCAGCTGTGCAGGTTATTGGAGGCTTGAATCCAACACCAGCAGATAGAGCATGCTATCATAGGCATTCATGCAGAAAGCATAGTTATTTCTTGGTGGAGGTTTGCTTACATGAAAATGTATCCTGTTTGTGGCCTCTCTTACATTACCATAGCACACGAATCAACAAAAGCCCCCCAAAACACCTTAAGCAAACCAAAACCCAGGAACCCACACAGTCCACTCCTGAGCTGCATATATTCTCTTCCATTAGAAGCAAATCTGTTTGCAGAAGGTAGGTCCACTAAACACAATGTGGATTCCAAACTTCAGACACTAAATTGACACATAATTTTTGCAGGTCCTTATGCTTTGCGATAATGTGCAAGGCTTTCATTTCTTTTTAATATGCATCCCTTAATTTTGGTGCATTAACTAAATGCACTTTGATTCAATTAACATTGGGGCTTTTGATTAGCCCTATGTGTAAGTCTGGTCCTTGCAATCAAAAATTCTATCATTTCTGTAATTGTAAGAGGGAATAAACTGGGAAGAGCATCACTCCAGAACCTGCAGCACAGATCTTCCCGGGGATATTAAATAAGTTAAAGGAATAACAAAATGCTAATCAGATCTCTTCTCCTTCCTACAACATTCAGTCTTTTACAGGGGAAGATGTTTACTCGCAAACACTCTCTAATGAAGTAAATGGCTACAGCTGCACTCATGTCAAAACAAGCCAACAAACAAGGATTAAGCAAAATCAATGAAGCCGTGCCAATTTAATCTAACAGACAGAACGATGTTCATTCTTTTTTTTTTTAAAATGATATTTCTATAGGAAAGGCAGAAGCACAACCGCCAGTCAACTCCATTAGTACTTCAGAATGGAAAAGGATCCATCAATTGGTGGTAGACAAAAATTGTTGTCTAGATGGCAAGAAGAAGAAAAAGCAATTATGTACTGCTTCACCCTGGATAGACTGAGATGATCGATACACAGAAGTAGCATCCAAATGTAGATCTGAATTACTTACAATCCTTGACTTATGCCCATATCCTTGACTTATGCCCATATTCGGGTCCAGAATCCTTGACTTATGCCCATATTCAGGTCCAGAATTTCTATTGTTAAGCAAGATGGTTGTTAAATGAGTCACTCAATTTTTAGGGTATCTCTGTGGTTGTTAAGTGAATCCTGTGGCTTTTAAGCAAGTTGGGCTTTCCTTCATTGACTTTGCTTGTTGGAAGCTGGCGGGGAAGGTTGCAAATGCCGATCACATCTGTAGAATGCCCACCCTTCTCCTAGAAGAATGAAATATTTTAGGAAATTGTAAAAAGACAGAATATTATATTTTCCCTAAAAGAGAAATAGAAATCTTAAGGGAGACTGAAACTCAGAGCCCCAGTTCCCTGCCCTGAGCAGATATTTGGTGCCCATTAAGAAGGACTGAGCCAGCCTATCTACAAAACAAAAGTCCTTCAGGTCCAGGGTGATCGGATTAAGATAGGTGTCAGCTGGTGCTCCATTCAAAATGTTATGAACTAATAAAGGCATTCAATAAAGTTTTAACAAACCTTAAGGAAAAGCAGGGTTCTAATCCTGCACTTCTGATTGGCCGATAATAGCGATATCGGATTGGTCCTTTCTGGGGAATCTGATTGGCTGTTAACGGGCCAACTCTCATTGGTTTAAGGGTTTAACACTTCCATGTTTTTCATTGGCTAATAGATCAGCAGCCTACCTTATAAAAGGGCTGCTGCTGCCCTAGGATTTTGCTCTGTTCACGATGATTAATAAAGAGTTGAAGTTCACTGTTCACTGCCTCGTCTCCGTTCCTTGCACCCATGTGCAGAACTTAACACTGGTGACGAGGATGGGATGTGGAGACATCAGAGCTGACTGAACACTACAGAGCACCAAACAGAGCACGTGGCTGAAGGCGCATCGACAATGGAAACCAAGTCCGGTGGTGCCATACCACCCGCTCCATTTGACCAGGCACAAGAAGACTGGGACTCGTACATAGACCGGTTCCAGATGTTTCTGGAGACCAACAACTTGAAGGATGCCACTACGGGGAAAAAGTGAGCAGTATTCCTGATCCATTGCGGGCCTGCCATCTTTAAGATGGCCAAGGCACTAGCGAAACCGGCTGAGGTGAAAACCATGGACTGGGACGTCCTCGTGCCCCTTCTACGGATCCACTATGCACCCACCGTACCAATGCTTGTCCGAAGACATGAATTTTACCAGAGGGACCAGCGGAAAGGAGAGAGCATTGCAGATTTCATCGCGGATATCCGGAACCTGGGAGGCCTCTGTGGGTTCGCAGACCTCGAAGAAGCTCTGAGAGACCGAATAGTTCTGGGATTAGATGACCAGACGATACAGAGCAAGATCATGGCAAAAGGGGACATCCACCTTGCTGATGTCATCAAAGACGCTACTGCAGCAGAAGCAACCAGGAAGTCGGCCACCCGAATGCGCTGCACCAATGCACCGCTCCATCAACTTGCCAGCGATACCTCACCTCGCCTAGAGAGGCACACAACAGCGACCCACCACGAGGACCTCGTATCGCCATCAGAAAGTGATGAGGAGCTGTATCACCGAAATGAAGCTCCCTCAGAGCCCCGAGATCGCAGCTGTATCGCCTAAACCATCCTGTAACGGACCTAAGCCGTCCTGTAGAGATGGTGATTGTGAAGGGCACTGTCCCAGGATCCCAGAGATATTGCAAAATCTCTGGATTAATCCGGGAGAAGCCCTTTTGCTGGCGGCGGAGAGGCAGCCCCCATAGCTGCTGAAGTCGGGACAGCTCCGGAAAGAAAGTGGCTGGAAGTGAAAGTGTGTTGGCTGGGTGAGAAACTTCTTTTGTGTTGTTAGTTTGCTGAGATTTGAAAGGGCATCCTGAATAGAGAAGAAACCTGTGAGATTTTTTTTGACAAAAACTGTATGAGCGGCATTTTTTAAAGTGACGTCAAATTGAGACTTGGATTTTTTTTTCTCTTTCTTTTACTTTTTTTGGGGACTTTAGTGTGACTTTGTAGGTAACCGGATTGAATTTTCTTTTACATATATTTTTATGCTCCTTTTGATTTTTTAATTTTCGTTTAGGATAGAGGCTCCCTTTGGCTATTTTTTTCTTTTTTTTTTTCTATATAAATTATCCTTTTTTTCTGGCTGGGGGGCGGAAAGAGGATTAAGAAACTTGGTAACACTGCCAACTAGAGGCTTGAAAATATTTTATTTGAATTGGAGAGAATGGTAAGAAGACTCCTTCTCAAGGACATCTTAATGTGATAAGATAGAGGGAGAGCATAGCAAAATATTATTACAGGTGTTCTCCTGGATTCTTATCAATATTTCAACACGAGGCTTGGCTTTGAAGCTGCTGGAGAAGAGAGTCATAATAAGAGCCTTGGATAACTAAATAAAGTGCAGTGTGCTTTCATATATATATATATATATATATATATTACTTGTGATATTCCTATTCACCAGCCTTTTTGTAAATTTCAATTCTAGTAATATTCTTATTTTTGCTTTTTATTTCAAAGGGAAAGCCTCAGAGTTTTTTTTTTCTTTATTTTTCCTTTTTTCTCCTTATCTTTATTGGGATCCTTTTGCTTTTTCTATTTATGTTTTTGGACCACTCTATTTTTCTTTTTTGATTATTGAAACTTCTCAACTGGATTAAGGTGTGAAAAACCTGAAGGAATCTCTTCTTTTCTTTCTTTATTTTTGTTCTTTTTTTCTCTTAATCAATATTATTATTTTTGGGGTTTTTTTTCTTTCTATTTTTATTTTTTATGGGGGACTACTTCGTAATTGGATTAGGGTCTAGAAGAACCTGAAGATCTTTTCTTCTTCCTTTTTTCCTCTTTCTTCTTTGGTTTTGGGCCTTTTACTATTGGACTTTTCCATTTTGGATTATAATTGACTATTCTACCAGTTGGATTAAAAGTTAAAAAGAATTTGAAGATTTGGAAGCATTAAAATGAGCAGGAAACCAATATCATCTGGGTTTCTACTTCTACCTCTGCATCCCCACCAGATGGAGGACAACGTTTAATTCAGACAATGTTGAAGCAAGATAAAGAACAAGAAAAAGTAACTTTACAGATGATTATGCAAGGAATTCAAGATCTCAAGATAAAATCAGACACCATTGAACAAAGAATAGAGAACATTGAACAAAAAATGGAGAAGACTGATGAAAAAGTAGAAAATATTAAACAAATGATGGTGAAGTATGAGGAGAGATTCCAAAAAATTGAAGAAGAAGGCAAACAAAGAGAGGAGAAGATTGGAAATATTGACAGTAGATTAACAGTGGTTGAACAAGAAAAAAGTGGGATGTTGAGGTGGGAGATGGAAAGGTCAGAATTCTATCTCAGATTTCAAAATATAGAAGAAGAAAAAGGAGAAAATTTGGCCGTAATAATGATAGAAATTTTGGCAGATGCTTTGGAAATTACAGAGGAAAAGATGATGGATGGAGTAGATGAGGTATATCGAGTGTATACAAGATATGCGATGAGAAATAAATTACCAAAGGAAGTCCATATTAGATTCACCAAAAAATCCATTAAAACACAAATACTACAAGTGGTAAGAGAGAAAACATTGAAATACAAAGATAAAGAGATTGTGGTTTTAAAACAAATACCCAGAAGAGTGAGAGAGATGAGATGAGAAGAGAATATCGATTTCTGACCAAAATGCTACTGGAAAACGAAGTGAATTATGGATGGCTGATTCCAGAAGGATTAATGTTTATGTGGCAAGAGCAGAGACATAGAATTGATTCAATTGAGAAAGCAGAACTTTTCCATGCAGAATTTTTTGGAAGAAAAGAAGAGGAGGCAGAGAAGGAGGTCTCATTAACTGAGTTTCAAGAGGAAAAACTGGAGACTGAAAAAGAGAAAGGAGCAGTAGGTGGACAGGTGGATAGTAAAGAATGGCGTGAAGTGAGATCCACAACAGCTGTTAGACGTATATATAAAGCATAATCATGGAAGAAAAAAAACTGATTACAATCAATATAAATGGACTCAATTCAGCTGTTAAAAGAAGGAAAACTTTTCATAAATTAGAGAAATTAAAATTTGATATAATTTGCTTACAAGAAGTTCATATTAAAAAACAACATGAACAATTGTTAGTACAGCCAAAATTAGGGAAAATATTTACTTCTTTGACTCAATGTAAGAAAAGAGGAGTGGTTCTATACATTAAAGAGGCTATCCCAGCAAAACTGATCAACACTGATGAAGATGGAAGAGTATTAATGGTGGAAATAATGGACAATAATATAAAAATACTCTTGATTGCAATTTATGCTCCGAATGATAAACAAGAAGAGTTTTATAAAAAACTACACATGAAAATAATTGGACTGGACTATGTTAATATAATTATGATGGGAGACTTTAATGGAATTGTGGACAATAAACTGGACTATATAGCAACAACAACAAAGCAAAAGAGAAAGACTCTCCCTAAATCTTTTTTTAAAATGACAGTCGAATTAACTTTAAAAGATATTTGGAGAGAAAGAAATGTTAAAGCTAAACAATATACTTTTTATTCAAATAGACATTTATCATGGTCCAGATTAGATATGATTTGGATATCAACAGAATTAATATCCAATATTCAAGAAACAAATATCAAAACAAGTACTTGGGCAGATCATAGCCCAATGACAATTAAATGGAAGGGACAAAAAAAAAAGATCGAGATGGACATTAAATAATACTATATTAAAGGAAAAAGACTTTATACAACAGATGGAGAAGGAACTGGCTTTTTTCTTTAGAGAAAATAAAAAAGAAGATACTTCAACACAAAATGTTTGGGATACAATGAAGGCATATGCTAGAGGTTTGATAATAGATTATACAAGAAAAAAGAATATTAGGAAAAGGCAAGCTTCTAAGGCCTTGGAAGATGAGTATAAAAGACTTGAAAAAGAATTACAGAAAATGCCACAGAAAAAAGATATTAAATTGAAGCTGGATGTAATTAAACATAAAATGGAATTAATAGAGAAAGAAGAACTGGCACAGAAAATTAGAAATTCTAAACAGAATTATTTTGAAGATGCAAATAAACCAGGCAGATGGGTAGCATATAAATTGAGAAAGGAGAAGGAATCAAGAAAAATATTGAAGCTAATAGATGATCAAGGCCAAGTTTGTTATGGTAATAAGGAGAAAAAGGAAATTATTTGAGATTTTTATGGGCAATTATATAAACAAGAGAATATTGATGAGGAAAAAGTCAAACAGTATTTACAGAATGCCAACTTACTGAAGATACCTAAAGAGACTGAAGAAATGTTAGAAAGCAATATAACAATGATGGAATTAAATGAAGCACTTAAGAAACAAAATAATGGGAAAGCACCAGGTCCAGATGGGCTTCTGGCAGAATTCTATAAAACATTTCAAGAATCACTGAGCATCCCACTGTTAGAAGTTATGAATGAAGTTATGTCAAAGAAGATGATACCCAAAACATGGACAGAGGCTTATATTACACTTATTCCAAAAGAAGAGGCTGACCCACTGCAAATTAAGAACTATAGACCTATTTCTTTATTGAATGCAGACTATAAAATTTTTGCTTCAATTTTAGCAGAAAGACTTAAAAAATATTTAAATAATTTTATCCACCCAGATCAAAATGGATTTCTGCCAAAGAGACAAATCAGAGACAATATGAGAGTAATCTTGGATACTTTGGAATACTATGAGGCTCATCCTGAAAAGCAAATGGCTTTGATATGCTTAGATGCTCAAAAGGCATTTGACAACGTGAACTGGAGATTTATGTTATTACTATTGGAACAGATGGGTTTTGCCAGAAAATTTATTCAAGCAATAGAAGCCATATACAATAAACAGACAGCAAAGGTAATGATGGAGGGAGAATTCACAGACTTTATTAATATAAGAAAAGGTACAAGACAAGGATGTCCCCTATCTCCTTTGCTATTTGTGTTGACTTTGGAAGTGTTGAATAGAAATATTAGGGATGATAAAAGCATAAAAGGAATGAAAATTAAAAAGGAAGAATTCAAACTACAAGCCTTTGCTGATGATTTAGCTTTTATTCTGGAAGATCCGCTAGAAATAGCTCCAAAGTTATTGGAAAAGATAGAGACATATGGTGAGATGGCTGGTTTGAAAATAAATAAAGATAAAACAAATATTTTGACAAAGAACATGTTACTGAGACAAAGAGAAGAACTGGCAGACCTCTTGAAAATCCAAGTTACGAATAAGGTTAAGTATCTGGGGATATATTTAACAGCAAGATGTAGCACATTAAAAGAGAATAAGTATATTAAACTTAACAGATAGCTACAGACTTGAAGAAATGGGAAAACTTGCAATTGTCATTAATAGGGAGAATTTCAACAATTAAGATGAATATTTTACCCAGAATTCTATTTCTGTTTCAAACAATTAGGCTTGGAAAAGACTATTTTGAAGATTTAAATAAAATCATGTTGAAGTTTATATGGCAAGGTAAAAAAGCAAGAATAAAGCTAAAGCTTTTGCAAGATGCTAGAATTAGAGGAGGTTTTGGCCTGCCTAATTGGGAATTGTATTATCAAGCTGCAAGTTTAATGTGGGTCAAAGAATGGATAACATTAAGAAAGCATAGATTGTTGACATTAGAAGGGCATGATTTGCTGTTGGGCTGGCATGCTTTTTTATGGTATAAGGGAACTAAAACACAGGGTTATTTTAGAAGACATTATATACGGGAGTCTTTGTGGTTAAATTGGGAGAAGATAAAAAAACAATGTTATTTGAAAATTCCAGTTTGGTTATCGACTATTGAAGCATTTTCCTATCCTATAATCTATAAGAAGGAACAAACAGTTAGATATGGGGAACTGTTGGATGAAAAGGGTGGACTTAAATCGATCCAAAACTTAGAGGAACAAGGTATAAGGATGAATTGGTTTTCATATGCGCAAATACATTCAAGGTATGATGAAGATTTTAAAATGGAGGGATTCTATGATAAACAGACTGATTTAGATAAGATCTTGATGGGTATTGATGAGAAGGTGATTAAAAAATTATATGGTTATTTACTGGGAATTAAATTAGAGGAATAACAAGTTAAAGAAACTATGATTGTTTGGGGGAAGAATTTTGGATATGGGATTGATTTAGAGAAATGGCAAAAATTGTAGTCTTAAAATTATAAAATGACAATGTCAACAGCATATAAAGAAAACTTGTATAAGATGTTTTACAGGAGGCACTTTCCCCCAACAAGAATAGCAAGAATGTTTAAGAACAAATCTGAAAAATGCTGGAAATGTCATCAGATACCTGGCTCATATTACCATATGTGGTGGACTTGTGAGGACGCCAGAAAATATTGGACTAAAATTCGCATGTGGTTGGAAAAAATGACAAAGAAACACATAGACTTGAAACCAGAGATCTTCTTATTGGGAATTTTACCTGATACATGTTGTAAAGATTTGAAATACCTGATTGTAAATATATTAACAGCGGCTAGGATTGTATTTGCTAAAAATTGGAAGAATGAGAAAATACCATTACAGGAAGAAATTATTAAGAAAATATTGGAATGTGCTGAGATGAGTAGATTGACACTTGAAATTAGAGAGCAAGAGGATAAACAATTTTATGAAATTTGGGGTCATCTAGCCATCAATAAAAAAGATGGCTAGATGATAAAATACGATAATAGAATATTGACACTATATTTATAAAGGGTTTTTAGGATTGATTTGGTATGATTATATGATTTGTTACAGAATAAACTGTTTAAAGTATTGTTATCTCATAAAGCATGAATGATTAAAAGTATAGTCAAAAATTTCTTTTTTTTTTTAGTAATATTAGAATATACAAGTTTGGATTGACAATATGAGTTGTTATGTAACATAATTGAGACTACAAAATGAATGCACAAAACTGATGAACCAACCGACACACTGGGTGTACAAATGAGAGTTGATGTTTTAATGTTTTGTTTGTCTTGTTTGTTTGTAGAAAATTAATAAAATTCTTTAAAAAAAAAAGAAAATGATGAGGAGGAGATCAACCAGCTCCGGTCTGAACGAGACCAACGCCACCAGCGGAATCAAAGACTACCGCACCAATGCACGGGTTGTGGGGCAAACCATCCGCGATCAGACTGCAAATTCCTCAATGCGCTCTGCCATTTCTGTGGGAAAAGAGGCCACTTTGGGAAGGTCTGTAGAAGCAAGCAAGGATCCAGCCCACTTCAGAGGGGAAACAACTTCCGCCAGACCACAGGGAATCATCCTGTGAGTCAGGAACATTTGAACCACCAATGGAACAACCACTCCTACAGAAATAAAACACTGGCCACTTCAACGAGACAAGAAGAGGCACACCAAACCATTACAATCGGTCACGCTTCATCCCTAGATGCAAAGAAGATCCGAGCGAAGGTCGCCATCGAAAACCAGCCTTGCATGATGGAAGTCGATTCAGGATCGTCCCTCTTGATGGTTTCCTGGAAGACCCTTAAACAATTAATCCATGCCGTCCGGCGTCAAGACCTCAGATTCCAAAGAATCATGCTCAAAGATTATCAGGGGAACCGAATTCCGGTCATTGGATCCAGCCAAGTCCAAGTATCATTGAAAAATCGTACTGCGTTATTACCACTGACCGTTGTCGATCACGATCGGCCTAGTTTGTTAGGCCTTCAATAGTTCACCCCACTCAGAATCGAGGTAGCTGGCATTCACCAAATCAGAAGCGACGACTGGGAGGAGGCCCTCATCCAGGAATTCCAGGACATATTTGCAGACAAACTAAGCGAGTACAAGGGGACCCCAATATCATTTAACCTTATCCCTGAAGTAGCCCCCATCCACCTTAAGCCTTGTCGGGTACCTTTTGCCCTTAAACCAAAGATTGACGAACAGCTCGATAAATTAATAGCCCAGGGTGTTTTAGAACCAACTGACCACACTTGTTGGGAAACCCCAATCGTAACACCCATCAAACTGGATGGATCGTTAAGGATTTGTGGGGACTATCGGGCCACCCTTAATCACACCCTTCAACAGAACGCTTAGCCGGTGCTGGTGGTGCAACCCCTTCTCCCAGAGCGGTTACAATGAGCAGTATTGAAAACATTGCATGACGGTCACCCCAGCATCATGCGTATGAAAGCGCTCACACGAAGCTACGCGAGGTGGCCGGGCATCGACAAGCAGATCGAAGCCTGGGTAAAGACTTGTCTAAAGTGCCAAGAAGTCAGCAATGCCCCACCTAGAGCAACTCCAACAGAGTGGGAAACCACCCGGGGGCCGTGGTCCTGCATCCACATTGACTTTGTGGGACCTACTAAGGGACATATGTTTCTCGTAACAGTGGATACCTATTCCAACTGGCTCGAGATCCACAAAATGAAGAATACTACAACCGAGTCCATCATCCAAAAATTGAATAGGCTATTCGCAACACACAGGCTGCCAGACGTTCTGGTCTCCGACAACGGACCCCAGTTCACCGCCCTGGCATTTGAACAATATGGACCGGGGTATCTGCCATGCGCTAACTTCGCCGGTGCACCCTGCAGATAAAGGTAGGGCCAAGTGCATGGTCCAATTTGTTAAAAAAACTCTCCACAAAATGGAGTATGGGGACATTGACGACAAACTAAACAGAATATTCCTACTCCAACACATCACCCCACACAGCGACACCAACAAGACTCCAGCTGAACTGTTGATGGGACGCAAGCTCTGTTCCCACCTCGACCAGCTCCACCCATCCTATGAGCCAGAGAAACCCTGTGGATCTAGCGGGAAATGCCGCGAGTTCATGGTAGGAGACTTAGTTTTTGCTAAAAACCTCTCCGGCAAATCATCATGGGTTGAAGTAACCATAATTCAAACCATCAGGCCCAGATCGTACCGTGTGCAAACCTGGGACGGAAAAATATGGAAACGCCATATAGATCAGCTTCGCTCTAGGCTACAACCCAGTTCCCGTGACTCCTGTGACTCTCAAACTGAGGGGGGAGGGGATGTCGAAGAAACTGAATTCGAGATGGTGGAAAGCAGAATCGAAGGAAGTCAGCAACCGGGCACGATACATAAAGAAGAATCAGGGAGGGGATTGGCCTCGCCACAGAGGAATACCTCAACGGAGACAAGCCCACAAAGATCGGAGGACAACAACGGCAGAATTAGTGGCACCGAGTCGTCCAGTGAGGATGCGGAACTGCCTGTACCAGATATTCCCAAAAACGTCCCGGACTACAGACAGGGACTGGTGGGACAGCGCAAATCTAATAGACAGTTAAAACAACCTGCATATCTTAGGGATTACGTCATCACACCCCTCAAATGGAACCCAGGGGGAAGGGGTGTTATGAACTAATAAAGGCATTCAATAAAGTTTTAGCAAACCTTAAGGAAAAGCAGGATTCTAATCCTGCACTTCTGATTGGCCGATAATAGCGATATCAGATTGGTCCTTTCTGAGGAATCTGATTGGCTGTTAACGGGCCAACTCTCATTGGTTCAAGAGTTTAACACTTCCATGTTTTTCATTGGCTAATAGGTCAGCAGCCTACCCTATAAAAGGGCTGCTGCTGCCCTAGGGTTTTGCTCTGTTCACGATGATTAATAAAGAGTTGAAGTTCACTGTTCACTGCCTCGTCTCCATTCCTTGCACCCATGCGCAAAACTTAACACAAAATCCAAGAAAGAAACATTTAGACTCCATTAATCAAGTGGTTGGAGTGCAGAACTGCAGGTCACTTCTGCTGGTTGCCAGCTGCCTGCAATTTGGCACTTTGAATTTCACCAGGCTCAAGGTTGACTCAGCTTTCCATCCTTCTGAGGTAGGTAAAATGAGGACCCAGATTATTGGGGGGCAAAATGCTGACTCTGTAAACCACTTAGAGAGGGCTGTAAAACACCGTGAAGCAGTATGTAAGTCTAAGTACAGCTAGTACAGCTGCTATTGCTACTGAGCTTTTAGAAGGAAATCTCTGATGTAATGCAAAAAGCAAGCTAGCAAACAATATTAAAATGTTATTCTTAAAGGTTGTTTTTTTTTCAGTCCATACTTTTACTGGCCAGATTCCTTGAACTCATATGCAGGTTGGAATACAGTTTTGTAATAAAATTCTTTATGCACAAACGAAAAAGGAACCAAGAAGCATATAAAAACATTGAGGTCCTAAAGTGCTAAACATGCATAGAATAATGCTTCTTTTACAACACAATAGGTGTTTTATGAAAACCATACATAAAAATAGAGAAAAGCGAAAATAAAAATGGGCTTACGAATAGACACCTTAGAATTAGTCATTTCAAAACCATGCACAGTTCTCTGCAGATGAAAATGTAGCATATCAGCAAAGATCCCTATAAGTATTTGCACCAAGACAAATTCCTTGTGTGTCCAATCACACTTGACCAATAAAAACAAATTACAATTACAATTCTCTTTCTTTAGTGTTTTATTAGCTGAAATGAGGGATATTTCCTCTTCCAATGTTATATCCTCTGTTGCATTATTTTACACTGAATACTAGATAGATAGATAGATAGATAGATAGATAGATAGATAGATAGATAGATAGATAGATAGATAGATATGCACTATATATTTAGATATATGTATTTGTTTTCTTAAGTTTTTCCTTTAAAATATATGTATGTATGTATATATATTTATGAATATATGTGTGTGTATCTATATATTTACATCTATATCTATATGTACCTACCTACCTACCTATCTTCCCTGCTGATCCATTTATCTCTGAATGTGTCTTACTTTCCTTCATTGAATTGCCTATAGTTCAGTTATCATTTGAAAACACCCACAAGTCTCTTTTCTTTCTGCTTTTTTCTTTACAGGCTACTGAATGATTACAGTTGAACCACTGGGGCTCCTTGAGGTTCAAAAAAAAACCTCTGAATCCATGTGAATGTAAATCAGATCAGACATATAACACTCTTTTTTTAGATGTTTTTTCATTATGAATCTGTCAAGGTCAATTTCATTTAGGGTCTCATTTGCCCAATCTTAAATTCATTCTGCCTGATTTCCTTGTCCCTATTGCAATTTTTTTTTCAGGAAAGTTCTGCATGGTAATTTGTATCCATTCCCCTTTGCATTGAATACATTGAAAAAAATAAATAAACAACACAATATGAATCTGCTTTGCTTTGCACTGGATAGATGTGAAGTGGGTCAATTCGCATTAAAAATGAATGGAATGTCTTTATCCCCTAATTTTTATCTGGAAGTTTTATCATTAACACCAACAATAACTGAAAATGGCTTGGATCTCTAAACCAGGATCCTGGGGAACTGAATGCAAAATTAGATCTGATAGCTACCTGCTGAAACAAGGATTTCATTTCAACACACCAGCATTTATGAATGTATGGATAAGGAAGGAGAAAAAAGAAATTCCTCAGTGAATCCAAATAATAATTCTGTAGTGAACCACTCATAACTATAGGTAATCCTTGACATACAACTACGAGTGAGTCCGGAATTTCTGCTGCTAAGTGAGATATTTGTTGAGTGAGTTTTGCCCCATTTTACGACTTTTCTTGCCACAGATGTTAAACGCATTACTGCAGTTGTTAAATTAGTAACACAGTTGTTAAGTGAATCTGGTTTCCCCATTGACTTTGCTTGTCAGAAGGTTGTAAAAGGGGAAAGGTTGGGTAAAAGTTGCTCTTTTTTATAAAAAAAATTATATATTTACATACATGGTATGTTGTGAGTTAATTTTGTGAGTTTGCTTGCAAGCAAATTTTATGTGACAGACTCAGGTAGCAGATATCAGAAAGGTGGATCTGTGAGTGAATCTGTGATTCTGCAAGCAACTCAATCTGCCTACGTACTTTGCCTGATTTTGGGTAAAAGTTGCTCTTTTTTATATATATATAAAATCAATATTTACATAAATATTTACAATATTTACATACAAGCCAGGCCCAACCAGTCACGTGACCACCAAGGCATGCCCAGTCAGCAAACGATGCCCACTCAGTCACATTTCCACCAAACCACATTCACAAATAAGGCCATGCTCACAGAACCGGATGTTAAAAAATTTGAATCCCACCCCAGGAATGTTGCAACAGTTGTAAGTATGAAAAAGGGCTGTAAGTCACTTTTTCCAGGCTGTTGTAACTTTGAATGGTCACTAAAGGAACTATTATAAGTCAAAGACTACCTGTACTCTAACAAGGAATGCTGTCAAACATCTTAGTTTCCAACATTAGATAATGACCAAGGGATAATACTGGTCTGATATAAGAGGAAGCAATTTGTCACCCATTATTGCAATAGCAATAACACTTACTGTATATACTTCTCCATAGTGCTTTACAGTGCTCTCTAAGCAGTTTACAATGTCAGCATATTGCCTCTAATAATCTGGCTCCTCATTTTTCTTTTTTTTTAAAACAAACTTTATTAATTTTACAGAAACAAAACACAAAACATAAACAAAACTAAAAGATCTTTTCTGAAGGTTGTCTGATCCCGGGTTAAAACTCTTCACACAGACACAAATTCAAACATCATATTCACTTTGTATATCCTTCCATATCTTATTATCATTTTCATTTTTATATATATATATATAAACCATTTTTATCAATTTTATAAAAACAATGCACAAAAAATCAAGGCATAACAGCTTATAAATTCTTTTCTAGGAAAAAAATAATAATAAAAAACCAATAGAACATAACAATTCCAAATTATAGTATCAATACTTTATCTATTTAACTTCATATCTTATCCCTACTTCTCCTTTTCATCCAAATTATTTCTTGTTAATTAAAATTTTATTGCCTTTTATCAATATACAAAATCCAAAAAAAAAAAACCATAACAAAACCTTTATATATCCTTTCATATCTTATTACCATTTTCAATAACATTCTTTGTCTGTTCTATTTCCAACTATCCATTCATCTTTTTTCTTTTACTATACTTCTCCTATACACCAATTGGAGTAACATCTATAACTCATTACCCTAACTTAAAAGTACTTCGTATAACAATTTTTCTTGGGATTCTGTTTAAAAGATTCTAAAATTACATAATAAATTTTATACTCTAAATACACATATAAAAACACAATCTTATATACCCTCCAGAATCCCTCTTTTATCCTAAATTAAATTCACCCATTGTCTCTAAATAAACTTTTTTTCTTTAGATCTTGCTTCCCCCCATTGAGGCTTCTCCTCCCCCCCTTTCTCTCTTGCTTATTCTTCTCCTTGCCCTTTTTACCCCTTTGTTTTTCCTCCTCCCTTTTCTTACTCCTTTTCCTTTGCTTTCTAACCTTGCCTCCACCTTTTCACTCATTTTTCTCTTCTTTGGTTGTTTTTATAATTCTTAAAATCCCCCTTTTCTTATCCTTTTTCTCCTCCTCTCCGGAAAGGACCCATTGTTCATCAAAGGCTTCTTCTTCCTCTTCTTCCTTGTCCCAGTCCTTCTGCTGCGTAATCAACTTTTCATAAGTACATAACGCCATTTCTAAAAATTGAAACAAAGCGCCCAAAGTATCTTCCTTTTTATATTTTTGATATTCAGCCTTTAGTTCATCCACAAGCGATGCCATTATGAAAAGAGAAACTTTTCCCAAAACAACCACAAGTATTTTTAATCAAAAACAATTCAAAAAAAAGTTCCAAAAGTTAATACTTTTCTTCCTTCTTCTCTTTCTCTTTCTGGGGTTAATGTTTAATCAAAGAGGTCCAATTACCATATATCTTTCTTTGGGATTCTAGGCAATCTCCTCCTTTTTCAGCTTCTGCTCCAATTTTTTCTCCTCTCCCTTCCCACTTGCGATATCAATTTTAAATAATCAGAAATCCATACCTCCAACAAGGGTTTTCCAATTTCTTAAATTTTTCAATGTCCAAAAATCCTTTTGTCCCTTAGCTTCAACTCTCAAAACAATTCACTTTCAATGTCCAATATATCCAAACATTTCTGCTGTTTCCATGGGGTGGGAGAGTGAAAAAAAAAAAAAAAAAAAAGTTCCCTTTAACAGCTTCTCCGCCGCTTTCGCTCTTCTTAGGGATACAATGTATCCTCCAGCAATTCAAACAGCTCAGTTCCAGGCAATTTAAAGGATGTTACTTGATCCGGCTCAGACATCACTTTCACTCTTCTCCTCCAGCGCAATCTTACCCGGTTGCTGGCTTCTTCGTGGCGGCCATTGCTGACCGCCGCTCCACCGCCTTGGGAAAAAGGGGTTTTTCTGGTGAAGGGGGGGGTCTGCGACACCCCCACCCCCCTATCCGACTCCCCTCTCTCTTCAGCTGTCCCTACAGGGCAGCCATATCCCCCTGACCCATCTGGATCGGGGGTACCTCGACGGCTAGCACAGCAGGAATCGCGAGCTGTCGCGAATTCCTGCTGCCCCGAAGCCACGCGAAACCGGAAACTCCTCATTTTTCTGACCACAGAAGGATAAAAGGCTCAGCCAACTTCAAACCCATCAGGATCAAACTCTAGACTGTGGGCAGAATTAGCCTGCAATGCTGCATTCTAACCCATCAAGGCTCCTGCAATTTGGTCCAGCTCCAAGAGTAATCTTATGTCCTCTAGAGAAAACATTCTTCTATTTGAAGAACGCTCAGAGAGCACTTGTCTATTTCAAAGAAGCAAGCTAAGTATAGGTAATAATAAGATGGGAAGATAACAGAATTATAGGGATCAAAGTTATAAGACATTCTGGAAAAAGAGAATGCCAAGCTACCTTTGGATTTTTACCAAGATAATTTTAAGATTTTTGTTCTTGTAAATCAATGTGGATCAAGCTCAACTCAAGGTGCTGTAGTGGACCCATCTGCAGTTGTAGGATGAACAGTTGTAAATCCTTCCCAAAAGTCCAGTAGGATTTCACATTCATTCTCTTGCTTTGAGATAGCAGCTGGTTAGTTCTACTATCATCATTAATCCTCCTAAGGTTACTTTCTTAGTATCTTTCTTAAAGTGAGTGAAAGAGACCTTTTGCTTTTACACCCTTGCTGCCTTTCAGAGAGGACAAGGAAAAACAAAAGCAAAAGTAAAGAGAGAAGCATTGTCATCTCCTGCTGGTATCCTATTAAAACATATGGCTAGAGATTCATTCCTTCTTCCCCTCCTCCATGTGACTCAATCTCACAAGAGCTAAACAAAATCAACCTTATTTTTTTTGGAAAACAAGAACAAAGACAAATCCTTTTCCATTTTAAATACTCAGAATGCAAACTTTTGATGGTGGAACAGATGAATTACAGAATTGAACAGACTATGGAAATCTCGCAGCTGGGTTGAAAAAAGAAAATGTAACAATCCAGGCAGGTCATATGACGGTATGGCCAGAAACAAATAACAATCCTTCAAAAGATAAAGGAAGATACTGGAGCAAATTTACAATTAATTATTAGATCCCACCTAAAAGATGATACCCTCATGCAAAGCTGAAGAATGGGAAAGTTCAGAATAGCAATAGCACTTACACTTATATATCGCTTCACAGTGCTTTACAGCCCTCTCTAAGTGGTTTACAGAACCAGTATATTGCCCGTGACAATCTGGGTCCTCATTTTACCCACCTCAGAAGGATAGAAGGCTGAGTCAATCTTGAGCCTGGTGAGATTCGAATTGCCACATTTCAGGCATCCTTCAGTCAGCAGAAATAGCCTGTAGCACTGCATTCTAACCACTGCACCATCACAGTTCTTATCCACATAAATATCTAAGAGATACAGAAAAATACACAAAAGAGAAAAAAAACACAAACACAATAACACAGAAATCAAGTCTTCATTGATGAGATAATGATAAAAGGGTAATATGCACTCTGAAATAGCTTTCATAATATATATGGGGGAAAAACCCCATAGACAATGAACAGGAAATTTTTTGTGTCTTCACACAATCTATTGCAGCTCTCAGCCCTAAGCTCAATATTCCTGTTGTTTTTTTACTACTACCCACCCCCCACAAACTTCCTATGGTTTTATAGGAAAGAAGTCCCATGATCCAATCACAGCTCCTGACAACAGGTTTGTGGGGAATTTTTGATGGTCCAAAAATTCAAAATGGCCACCACAACCATGTAATGAAACCACCTCGTTTTCTAAGTGCCATACATAATGATTTTTTCAATGGCCCTGCAAGACATTATTATTTACATAATATGTATTTTTTCAAGTCATTGTGCCATCCCCCCTGTGAGGTTGACTGGCTAAACTGATAACTCGAAATGTTGGGTTGAATGAAGACCTGGGCTTTTCTAGTCCAAATCCAATACTTTAATCTCTACCCAACCAAAGATTGATTTTTTGAAAATTATTCCCTTTGATCCCTAGAATGCTAAACACCAGCATCCTGCTGAACTGTCAAATTATACAGCAAAGGCAAAACTCTACAGAGGATTTGAGGTGTTAGAAATCCCTACGAATTAAAAAATCACCCCAGGCAGCTTCACTGCATGGAAGTTTTCAGCTTCATGCTAAGTCAGAGCAATGGCACAATGTGTAATTAGCTGATATACTTAGTCACACACTTACTTATTTACATACATATTAGGACTGAATTCCTCTAAATGTCAATGTCCCATGGGTAACATATGAAATAATGCTGAAGGTTTCTTTGTGCTGACATGCAGGTGAGTTTGATGGCCTCTTTAGAAGCAAAAACATTTGAAGCAGTGGTCTTGCTGTTTGGTTGAATTCTAGAGCTAGGCTCTGGGTTCAAGCCAGGGACTCCTGCATATAAAAGCTGCATTAGACTTTTGCATCATTGCATGTCAGAGAACAAATGTTTCTGTCATTCAGAGATGATTACATAGCTGTTGCATTTAAATTTTTGCAAATGTTATTGTTCTGGCAGGGAGTGCATAAACAACAAGGCACCAACAGGAAGTTGGAACAACCAATCAGCATGGAGGATGGGTATCTCCACACATCATATAGTTGAGATTAGGGAAGTATACGCACCAGCTTGTCTGCAACCATTTTCAACCTACACCTACCCATCAACCCCTTCACAACATAGGTATGCATCAATGCCTACATGAAGTTGTGGACAAATTTAAATCAAGTTTGAGTTATGAGCTCTTCATGGATAAGACCAGAGGTGGTATTCAGCAGGTTCTGACCAGTTCTGGAGAACCAGTAACGGCAATGTTGAGTGGTTTGGAGAGCCAGCCAATACCACCTCTGACTGGCCCTGCCCCCATCTATTCTCTGCCTCCTGGGTCCCAGCTGATTGGCTGGGTCTTCTTTTGTTGCCCTGCACAGGAGAACAGAGCTGGAAAGCAGGTTAGTGGAGTGGGGAGGGATTTTGCAGCAACCTTTCCCTGGAGTGGGGAGGAAATGGGATTTTTGCAGTAACCTTCCCTCAGGAGTGGAGAGGGAATGGGAATTTTACAGTATCCTTCCCCTGCCACACCCACCAAGCCATGCCCACAGAATCAATAGTAACATTTTTTAATCCCACCACTGGATAAGACCATAAGACACTCCAAATGTTTTGGATCTCATCAGCTGCCAGTTTCAAACTTTCAGGCATTTGATGGTCATTGACAGCCAGTTTGGTGTAATGGCTACAGTGGTGACCTAGAAACCTAAGATGAATTCTGGTTCCGTACTAGGCATTGAAGTCAGCTGTCAGGATCTCCATCATTGGCCTGCACCTTGTTAGTGTCCTGCCATCAAAGGGAAAGAGGGGGGAAGCATTTGGGGCAATCCACACCTGTGTATCTAATGATGGGAAATAGGGGAAGGGGAGCTGACATATGAAGAAGACCAGAGATGTTTGTACCAATTACGCTGGGCATCTTCAAGGCTGCTTGTCCTGGGTGTGAAATTCCAGCAGCCTAAACAACCCAGGGGGACATGGTAGCTCAGTGGCTAAGATGCTGAGCTTGTCAATCAGAAAGGCCTGCAAGTCAGCAGTTCGAATCCCTAACACCGCGTAATGGAGTGAGCTCCCGTTCCTTGTCCCAGCTTCTGCCAACCTAGCAGTTCGAAAGCATGTCAAAATGCAAGTAGAAAAATAGGGACGACTTTGGTGGGAAGGTAACAGCGTTCCGTGCACCTTCGGCATTTAGTCATGCCGGCCATATGACCACTGTCTTTGGACAGTGATGGCTTTTCGGCTTTGAAACGGAGATGAGTACCACTCCCCTAGAGCTGGAAACAACAAGCACATATATCTGAGGGGAACCTTTACCTTTACCTAAACAACCCAGAGTTTCCCACAACATTGTGGCAATCCCAGATTGGTGGCAACAGACTGGACATTGGGAGGAGTGATGTGGAATGTTGTGTTTGGTGCTTTGTATCCGTAAACAAGAACTTCAGATTCTGTCTCACCTTCCTGCCACCAACATCTTTAGTGAAAGTTATTATCACCTCAATCAATTGGAGTCAAGAATCTGCTTTCCTAAATGATTGTTTGGGGCCAGGCCTGACACCAGCTGGATGACTTGGGGCCATTCACTAGGAGACTGTGAGTTCTACCGTGTTTCTCAGAAAACATGATCCACCCCAATAATAAGCCCAATCCTAATTTTTTGGGGGGTGGGCCTAATATTACCCCTAATAAGCCTGAGGGATGGGCGTGGCTGGCACGAGTGGCAGCACAGGCATGGGAGGGGCAAGTGTCCGGCTGCAAAGAGGAGTGAAAGAGGCATTCTGATCCTTCAGCATTTCCAAGGTAGCAACACTGAAGATTCGGAATGGAGCCTTCTGCATTGCAATCCTGGGATAAACTGAAGGCTCGGAGTGGAGCCATTTTGGTGATAGGCAGGAAAATGGGGAGGGAGAGTGTTAAGTCTGGAGCATGGGTGCGAATAATGGAGACGAGCCGGTGGAAACAGTGAACTTCAAACTCTTTATTTACATGATGTGACAGCTCAACTGGAGGGCTGCTATAGCCTTCCTTATATAGGCAACTTATTAACTATTCAACCAATAGCAACCTGGGAGCGCTAGCTCCGTTAGCCAACGAGAACGGCCTGTTAATGGCCAATCAGATTCTCCTGAACGGACCAATCCGATCTTGCCATTAACAGCCAATCAGAAGTGCAGGGCCAGAACCCTGCACTTGACTTCAAGTTCAAGATAACTTTACTTAACATTTATTCATTCACAACAGAGAGGGAGCTTGAGGTATAGATGACAGGCAGGAAAATCCTCCCTCCCCATTTTCCTCCTGTTCGCCAAAAACCCTCCATTCCGAATACTGAAGTTTTGGAATTGAGGCTTTTTGGCGAACAGGGAGGAAAATGAGGAGGGGGAATTTTCCTGCCTGCCATTCTTCCCTCTGTGCTAAGCTTGTGGAATAGCTCCTTTTGACTGCTACAGAAGTGGCTGTGGAGAGGCAAGGTATGTGGGGCATTCCTTAGGATAGAAGCAGCCCAGTTGCTGGGTGAGGCGCATGGGGGGAAATTAAGACACCCCTTGAAAAGACAGCCTAGCCGTTTTTTGGGGGGTCTAAAAAGAATAAGGCCCTGTCTTATTGTTTAAGAAACACGCTAGTTCCCTCTTAGGCATGGAAAATGTGACTTTGGGTCAGTCACTTTCTCTCAGCCCAACTCATCTGACAGGATGGTTGTTGTGAAAATAGGAGGATCCCGTACCCGTAATTAATGTGACATTTCTGTATAATTGTTGCTTTTTCCTCAACAGGGAAATAGAAGGTTATTTTCATACTTCATCGGTGTTTTCCTCACTGCTTTTGTTTTTGATTAGCAGACTGCAATAATGCTCACACCAGTGCTTGAACTGATTAATGCATCTCAGCAAAATTGCTTTGGACGCAATATGCCTACTGTGATTGAAAACATCTGGAAACAGTTTTCCATGACTTGCACTTGGCTGTCATTGCGATGCATTAGGTCAGCAAATGCCATTGCATAGGTTTGCACCAACATTCTCAAGTGCAAGTTCCTCAGTTTGAAATGCTAAAGTCATCCAAATTGAAAGTTTTGAAAGAACGATAATATATGAACTTTAATACAAGAACATTCCTTCTTCTCTTATTCCATTTTTTTAAAACAATTATCTTTCTATTCTGTTCTGTTCTGTTCTGTTCTGTTCTGTTCTGTTCTATTCCATTCTATTCCAATTCCTTGTTCTATTCTATTCTATTCTATTCTATTCTATTCTATTCTATTCTATTCTATTCTATTCTATTCTATTCCAATTCATTGTTCTATTCCATTCTATTCTCTTTTCTTCTCTTCTGTTCCATTCATTATTATTTCTATTCTATTCATTCTATTTGTGCCTGTTTTTCCACCCCAACGCTCACCAGACACGTACCTATTCTCAGTATTATATTGAGATGTCGATGCGTCTTCTCTTCGCCTGCCAACTTGGGGACCAACTGGAAATGGCGCCTGCCTCCCTGATATGAAGTGAAACAAACTACGATGGTGGACTGTGCTGCAGCTGCACAGTAACTCTGATGTGACCTCTCAGCTATTTGGCAGTTCCCATTTTGATAACCATCAGCTGTTTGGTGCAGGGAGAGGATCAGTGAGAAAACAACTGGTGGCATTGGACTTGTTTGTATGTTGGGGCAGAGGATTTATTGGCTTTGCTTTGTGGGAGGGTGTTGGAGGCTGTAAGTGATGGGTTTAGGGAAAAGTAGGCATAAGTAGATGCCGGGTGGAGGCGAAGATGGAGATGGGCAGGTATAGGTTACCTGGGTGGGGTTGACAGGCAACTATAATAAGCGCTGAGAGGCAGTTGCTCTCAGCTCTAGCTTTATTTGGAATTGATCCAGTGTTGCATTTTGGAGATTATTGTGAATTGACTGAAAAAATAAACCCTGGTTACTGAAAACAATCGTGAGTACAGTGGTTTTTCTAGTACAAATCCCCAGTTATCCAATGGGCTAACACTATATTTCCATCTTTTTTACCTCAGCTGATTCTTGCAGGACAGTGGATTTCCATGCCTCAGCTGTTCTACTTACCCGGGTTGCCCTGTAGAGGTTCAAATAGGTGTTTTTTTTAATGCTGCGCACGCTCATAGAACCAGTTGTTAAACTGGTTGCAGCTCACCACTGTGGTAATTGTATTCTAGGTCTCGGTCTTATTTCTGTAACACCAGAGAAAACCAGCACATGGTGAAAAAAAAATACTCCCTTGTACATTTCAAAAAATTACAGTACTATAGAGCAGTATCATAAACAGCTGCTTAAATGTGTTTGGTTTTAAATTAAAATCAAGCACATTTAAGCAGATAACAATTCAAATAATACATTTTTAAATATGAATTTTTCCATTCTTTCCCCTTTCTTAATGTAAAGTGGCCACCTCCTTTTTATGTCTTGTTCTGAGGTAGCAAATGAAAATAGGAAATGTTTCTTCAAAGGAAGAAAAGTTTAAAATTTACTTTTAGGGAACCTTCCCCCCCCCCCCCCAAAAAAAAAAGAGTTTAAACTTGAGAAGGAAGAGAAAATAAGGATGTTGCAGCAGATAACTTGCCCCTTTGCAAAAAGAAAAAAAAAATGAATTATTTTTCCAGTAACATGACTCCAGATCTAACAATAATCACAGAGTATTTAAAACACACACACACACAATTAAGCTTTGTCAATGGGTGTGATTGCGGAAATCATTTAATAATGTCAGCTCTGAATCTAATGTCTTTTAACGCTTGCATCTTTTACAAATACGTTTCAAGTAAGTAATTTAGTAGGAATAAACTATGAATTTAATTTATATGTTCATTAATTGTACAATTAAGCCAAATACTAACTGACTGTAGAATTATAGCCAAATGGAATAGTGAACTAAGCATAATTAGTTCTACTTCTCTTCCCCCCCTTTCTTTATTGCAAAGATAATTTTGGATAATTTCCTCTACCCAATTCATTTTTGTTTGGTTTTATTGATGCATAAATCACTGCAGCACAGAGATTTAATTGTGCAAAATATGGCTTATTCTCATTGTTCTCTTGCTGAGACAATATCCCATGCAGAAGAGGATTTGATTATGGAACAGGAAAATGGGAATTTACGTGCAAAATATGCTGAAGAAAATAACTGGCCAACCAGCATTCTTATACCCGAACATCATCTTTTGTCAATTTTCTCTGCTGTGTTATTATACTTGTAGTAAATAAATGGAATCTATTTTATATTTAATTCATATATCATTGGACCAATGCACCAGGACATTTTTTTCATCCTTCTCCTAGGAACAGTTTCTTCTCCTAGGAACAGTTTTCTAGAAAAACTGGAGGAACGGTAGAAAACTAGTCACAAAAAGGAGGTAGGAAATGTAGTTTTTCTTATGTTGCCTTTTTCTACATTCCGATATTCTGTATTCCTATCCTCCTGTCTACAAATATACAGGTAGTACTTGACTTATGAATACAATTGAATCCAAAATGTCTGTTGCTAAGCCAGGCTGTTATTAAGTGAGTTTTGCCCCATTTTATGACCTCTTCTGCCAAAGGTGTTGAGCAAATCACTGAGGTTGTTAAAAAAAAAACCATGTGGTCATGAAACAGTCTAGCTTCCCCCATTAACTTTGATTATCTGAGAAGGTTACAAATGATGAACACATGACCCTGGGACAGTGAAACTGTTATAAATACACGCCAGTTGCCAAGCACCAGAATTTGGTTCATGTAACCATGAGAATGCCTAAATGGTCATAAGTGTAAAAAACAATCATAAGTCACTTTTTTTCAGTGCCATTGTAACTTTGAAGGTCACTAAACAAATGGTTGTAAGTCAAGAACTACCCATATGTTGAATTTTCACAAACTGGATATAGGTTGTTGGCATAGAGAGTTTTATAAATAAATCTCCATATAAAATGGAGCAACAGAAAAGGAGACAGAATCGGAACGTATATAGATGTAACCTTATCATCTCCATCTCCTCCTCCCAAATTTCTCCTTTGTGGATTTAAGCTGAACAGATGCACAGTCATGCAGTGTAATAGCTAAGCTACTGGAGTACGAAGACCTTGAACCATGGAAAGTTCCTATTTTAAGGTGGGTTTAACAGATTTAACAGATCAACAGAGTTGGAAGGGACCTTGTAGGTATCTAGTCCAACCCACCACACAAGCAGGAGACCCTAGACCATTTCTGACAAATGGCAGTCCAATCTCTTCTTGAAAGCTTCCAGTGATGAAGCTCCCACAATTTCTAAGGACAAGCTGTTCCATTGATTGATTGTTCTCACTGTCAGAAAGTTTCTCTTTATTTCCAGGTTAAATTTCTCCTTGTTCAGTTTCCATCCATTGTTCCTTGTCTGGCCTACAGATGCTTTAAAATATAGTTTGACCCTTTCCTTTCTGTGGCAGCCCCTCAAATATTGGAACACTGCTACCA
Source organism: Hydrophis major (assembly GCA_033807585.1). Classification (NCBI taxonomy): domain Eukaryota; kingdom Metazoa; phylum Chordata; class Lepidosauria; order Squamata; family Elapidae; genus Hydrophis; species Hydrophis major. The sequence continues at coordinate 250,402,146 of CM066330.1, forward strand.
TGTCTCCCCTGGTCCTTCTCTTCACTAGACTACCCTGCCCAGTTCCTGTAACCGTTCTTCATATGTTTTAGTCTCCAGTCCCCTAATCAACTTGTTTGTTCTTCTCTGAACTTTTTCTGGAGTCTCAAAATCTTTTTTATAATGTGGTGACCAAAACTGGATGCAGTACTCTAGGTGTGGCCTTACTAAGGCTTTACAGAGTGGTATTAGTTTAGTACTTCATCCTTGTAAAGATGAAAGGAAGGTCCCTCTGTAAACTTCTTGAAAAAAAGATGGAATAAAAATCTTGAAAATCAGAAATACATAAATAAAATAGGAAGTATTTAGCACAGCTGTATCTACAGCACTCTCTTAAACATGATCTCCCACAGATATGATGGGTTAACAAAAGCCAGAGTTTCTAGTTACGTAGCCAATGATGGAAGTGATGGGGGAGTCTGAGAATTGAACACCTGTCATACATGGTAGAAACTAGTTGAAGAAAAGCTGCTGAATTAGCATAGCTCTTTCTTCTGCTAAGCACAAGGGAAAACTTATTTCTCTGCAGAAATGTATAAATGCTTATAAGGCAAGCCTTGCTCACTTGACTAGATCTAGCATCTTGGGCTATGAAGCAAATCCAAGCTCTTGGGTATGTCCTAAGAGTAAACAAGGAGTTTGTGCAATTTATTTGTATACTTATTTATTCTGAATTGAATACCCAGCTTTTTTTGACATATAAGCATCTAAAGCAATTAGAAGGCAGATCCACTGGGATGATCTTTTGCTTAATCCCAATCACATGCCTTTTTTTTTTTTTTTTAAAGGGGTATCTCTGATTTAAGTTTGCAATGTATTATTACTCTCTTCTAATGTTGTAGTGCTCAGGTAGTGTGTCCCTTAAGATGCAGCTACATTCATGGTTTCTTTTTAATCCCCACTGTGCCAGGCTGTCCATGGGGGGCTGAAGACAAGATTGCCAACTACTTAAGAATCTAAGAAGCATTAGAAATTTTAACGCTCACAATAAAACATTTATGGCTCTTTTAATTATCCAACTGTGCATTGGCATCTAATGTGTATCTGCCTGCAGTGCTCTCTCACTCGCTCTCTTCCGTGTGTGTCTTTGCCTGCCTGCCTGCCTGTGTCTCTCTCTGTGTGTGTTTGTGTGTGTGAGACAGACAGACAGACAGACAGACAGAGAAAGAGACTGAAAGAGGAAGGGAGGGAGAGGGGGAGGGAGGGAGAGAGAGAGAAAGAGAGAGAGAGAGAACAATTTCACACTATTGTATATATTTTTTCAACTGATTTGAGAAACCTCCCTGCAGTTAATGAGGCTCTAGGACACGGTAGTGAGTTGATAGGAAACCAGTTACAGTCAAAAGTTATAGCTATAAAATTGCCCATCACTAGATTGATCTCTTTATTCCTCTAGTTTTGCAAATCAGATGCCCCAGGGTATAAACTGGCAAAAATAGAGGAGACAATTGTTCCTTCGGATTAGTTTGGGTGGGTAGCAGAATAGTACATGGTGATACATTATGGCTTGCACACAGCACTTGGTTTTTGTACATCTCTCTGAACATTTGTGGCTATCTCAAACCTGCCTCGAGTTTGATAACTGCAACATCAAATGACATTCTGCATGCAGCTGAATGAGTCAGCTGAAATATTGCAATGCAAAAGCAATCCATATGCCTCTTTGCGTTGCCCCATTTCCTAATGCAATGTGTTTCAGTGCAGTCTCTTCATACAATTCAGCTTAAGTGTCAGGCCATCAAGAATATATATATATTTTTTTTTAAAAGTCAAATACCTGCCTTACTGACTGCCAAGCAGATTGCATGAACTGCATCCTCTATTCCCCTTTTCAGTTGCTTTTAGGCATGTTTGGTTGGGCTGTAACTCTTGCATCAAAGGTGCTCTAGGGATGGAAGGATAAAATACAAATTAACCATTAAAGCCCCATGGTGGACTGGCTTGGTAATTTTAACTATGACAGTCTCTCCCCATAAGCCAAGTCCATGACTAATGTAAACAAGAAAGGCTGATATGTAGGACTGGATGAACTAAAATGTTCCCTTTGGTGAATATTTAAAATGCAAACAAACAAAGCAAAGCAAAAAAGGACTGATGAGAGATAGGGCTAAACAACTGCACATAATATGTATGTAATATTTGCGTGGGAGAGACAAAGAGCGACTGAGGCGGGGTGTATATGTGGTACCCAGGGCACTCCCAATTTGCTGCTAAATGTTGATTCCTATCCTGATGGACTCCTTCAAGAGATGGGAGTAACAGACCATCTTATTTGTCTCTTGAGAAACCTATATGCGAGTCTAGAAGCAACAGTGAGAACTTGACATAGAACCACTGATTGGTTCAAAATTGGGAAAGGAGTCTGGCAAGGCTGTATACTGTCACCCATTTAACTTATAAGCAGAGCACATCATGAGAAAGGCAGGGCTAGATGAATCAAAAGTTGGTATTAAGATTGCTGGGAGAAACTTCAACAACCTCAGATATGCAGATGATACCACTCTAATGGCAGAAAGTGAAGAGAAACTAAAGAGCCTCTTGATGCAGGTGATGCCAGAGAGTGCAAAAGTTGGCTTGAAACTCAACATTAAGAAAACTAAGATCATGGCATCCAGCCCTCTCAATTCCTGGCAAATAGATGAGGAAGAAATAGAGGTAGTGACAGATTTTATTTTCCTGGGTTCTGCAGATGGTGACTAGACCCAAGCAATTAAAAGACACTTGCTCCTGGGCAGGGGTGGGATTCAAATTTTTAACAACCAGTTCTGTGGGCATGGCTAAGGTGGTGGGCATGGCTTGGTGGTCATGTTATTGGCTGGGTATGTCCAACTCAATATCATTCACATAGAGGCATGCATCTCCTCCCCTGGCCTCTCATGACTCTGAGGATGCTGCAACAGTTGTAAGTGTGAAAAATGGTCATAAGTTACTTTTTTTAGAGCCATTGTAACTTTGAATGGTCATTCCACACAAGCAAAGTACCAGCAAAGGAAGGAAAAAAAACTCCAGAGGAGTTTCAGAGACAGGAAGTCTAGTCCTGCCAAGAATGTAATAAGGATTAATGGAGAGGCAGTTTCTGTAAGCAACACCAGAATATTTCCTTCCTGCCTTCCTTACAGGACTAGGCCAGTCATTTCTTCTAACAACTGGTTCTCCGAACTGCTTAGATTGTTAACAACCAGATCTAGCGAATAGATGCGAATTGGTAGAATCCCACCCCTGCTCCTGGGAAGGAAAGCTATGGCAAATCTAGACAGCATACTAAAAAGCAGAGGAATCACCCTGCCAACAAAAATGTGTATAGTCAAGGCTATGGTTTTACCAGTTGCAATGTATGGCTATGAAAGTTGGACCATAAGAAAGGCTGAGAACCAAGGATTTGAGGCCTTTGAACTATGGTGCTGGAGAAGACTCCTGCAAGTCCCTTGGACTGCAAGGCAATCAAACCAGTCAGTCCTAGAAGAGATCAACCCTGACAACTCTTTAGAAGAACAGATCCTGAAGATGAAACTCTAAATACTTTGGCCACCTCATGAGAAGGAAGGACTCACTGGAGAAGAGCCTAATGCTGGGAACAATTGAGGGCAAAAGAAGAAGGGGACGGCAGAGAATGAGGTGGCTGGATGGAGTCACTGAAGCAGTAGGCATGAGCTTAAGTGGATTCCAGAGGATGGTAGACGATAGGAAGGTCTGGAGGAATGCTGTCCATGGGGTTGTGATGGGTCAGACACGACTTTGCAACTAACAACAACAACAATCCTCATTGAATTGATATGAATTTTTTGAGCAATCATTCAATTGGGATTCCCACCACTGATATATTTACTGTAATAATAATAAAAAAAATAGTAAAAAAAGTATAAACCTACAATAAAACTGTAGGGGAAGGAGTGGCAGACCCTGGAGGTGGAGTTAAAAGAGGGATCAGGTTAGAATTCCTACGCGGACGCAAGTGAACTAACTCCAACCTCTCTGGAATTCCATTTACCCCTATCTAACCAAAAGAAGGTGCTAGCTATTAGTTGAGAAGATTCCTGATTGAGTAGCAATCAGTCAGTTTAATTGGATCTTCCCATGTGGACCCAATCTTTCTTGCCTGACAAAAATGGAGGCATTGCCTGCCAAAAAGGATGAGACAAAACTGATTACAGAAATATAAATGGAAAGATGGGTACATTGGTGTCTCATTTTGTGGGTCAAAATGAACACCATGATGGTTCATTATCAAAGTTGTAAATACATGTGATATCAACATTTGAAAAAGGGCTTTGAACATGGCTGCCATCTTGCTGGTTTGACCCTCCATTATGGATGCTACTAGATGAACATGGCTTTTTTCCCCATGATAGTTGCCATTGAAGGTCTGGAAACAGACTCTAAAGATATCACCAGAAGTGTATTTTATTGAACACAATAAAATATAAGATCAACATCTTCAGAGTCCACCTGCATTTTGCCTTGCCTCCCTTTTCCACCCTATTAATTTAAGATAGAAACAGTCTGAGTTTATTTTGTATACTTTCTCTGATTCCTGGGTTTAAAGATTGCTTTTTTTTTTTTTGTAAAATATAGTTTCTTCATTTCTCCAACATTATCTCTATTGCCCTCCAAGGATGATTCCTTTTCAAAACAAATCTCGAACAAAGCAATGGAATTTAAGCTTCCTTTTGCAAATATGGGAAGAGGTTGTGTCAGCAATGCTTACACAGATGTGCTACAGAAATACCAGCAGAAACATTCCTGCTTCTCTTTGGATATTTCAGCACTCATAGAATTCTTGTGAAAGCCGTCCTGAATAGTTCAATATCAGCAATTATTTTCTTTCCACTTTCTGATCTGTGGATCCAACTCCCTTATTAAAGAAACACCATGAATGATTCACTTCTCAAAACTAAAATATCTGCTTGCTGGATTATTTGAAGGGGGGGGAGGAAAGCAGAAAAAGTGAACAAAAACCTCTTGCTTCAAGGTGTTTTTTTTTTTTTAAAAAAAAGCTATATATTAGAACAAAGAAGCAAACCAAAACAAGCCTACTGGTAAAATATAGTTGATAGAATTTAAGATTTGTTTGTCAAAAAACATTCATACACACACAGAAACAACCCCCCAAACAAATTAGGTAGGTAAATATGACAGTTGATAAATTTGTTTGGAAGTAAGTAAAAATGGCATAAAAACATATATCTACTGCATAAGAATAGATATTGAGGTAATGGGGTTTTTGTTCCTGGTGATATAAGTTATGGATCAGGATGACAAAATGTTGATAATTAGTGGCAATGTTTTGTATCTATATTTGAGAATAATGGAAAATGTTCAGAGCAGAATTAAAAGCAGTGTAAATATAATCAGAAATTATTAATATAGCTACAGCAAATATTTCTGAAGTACATATATGTTTTCCTCAGGAGGTAATATTAAATTATTGAAAAGAAAAGCATTCCCAATAATTTAATTATGATCGTGTTGTTAAAGCTTAGAGCTTCTACTGAGTTATTGAGAAATTTTCAGATTCTGTTTTCATTGAGGAACAAGAGAGGAAAACATTAAAGTGATTAAGAATGTTAAAAGAAAAAAAGAATGCCATCCACTCATCTATCCCTCTACCCAACCAATCTGTCATAGCAATAGCACTTATTGCTTTTATAGCCTTCTCCAAGGAGTTTACAGAGTCAGCATGTTGCCCCCAACAATCTGGGTCCTCATTTTACCAACCTCGGAAGCAGAGGTGGTATTCAGCAGGTTCTGGCCAGTTCTCGAGAACTGGTAATGGACATTTTGAGTAGTTTGGAGAACCAGCAAATACCACCTCTGACTGGAGATTTTACAGTATCCTTCCCCTGCCATGCCCACCAAGCCACGCCCACAGAACTAATAGTAATATATATATATTAATATATATATTAATATATATATTAATCCCACCACTGCTCGGAAGGCTAAGTCAACTTTGATTCAGTCAGGATCAAACTCCTGGCTGTGGGCAGAATTAATCTGCAATAATACATTCGAAGTACTGCGCAACCATGGCATAATCTTTCTAGGTAACAAGATTTGATGGCATATATAAGCAGTCAAAAAGGAAACTAACAAAAAACGTAACCTCAGCTTTGGGAGTGTGTGAGTTATACAGAAGGAATCTGTGTAAAGGAGGCAAGATTTACATCAGCACATCTTTAAGCTGCCAAAGTTGAAAAGCAATGCCTTACTATGTCCCAAAGGTGCTTTTTCAAGAGGCAATTGGACTTTCTGTTTTTTTTCTTTGAAGACGTTTCACTTCTCATCCATGAAGCTTCTTCAGCTGATTCTCTTGGATGAGAAGCAGAACGTCTTCAAAGAAAAAAACCAGAAAGTCCAATTGCCTCTTGAAAAAGCACCTATGTGGGACAACCATGACCAGGATGGCTGAGAATCTCCATAGACACTGCCTTACAATCTAGGAATATGTAGCATCATAGAAGCTTCAGTCAATATATACACTGATTGAAAGGTGATGAATCCATCCATTTGTTGTTTATGGTGGTTAACCTTTTTTTTTTTAAAAAAAGAAAACAATTGCAGGTGGTCCTCGACTTATAACAGTTCATTTAGTGACCTTTCAAAGTTACAACAGCACTGAAAAAGTGACTTATGAGCATTTTTCCTATTTACAACCTTTATAGCATCTCCATGATCATGTGATCAGAATTCAAACTGCAACTTATTCATAGGGTAACTTCAAATATCAACAAACAAATGTTCTGTCTTACATATTGGGAAAACAAAATCAGAAAATAAAATACAGGCTGAATAGTCAAGATTTTGTTGATGACCCCAATTATGTCAAAGACCTTGGAGTACTCATCTCTAATGATCTAAGTGCTAGAGTCCACTGTAACTACATTGTCAAAAAGGCATTAAGAGCTGTTAACCTAATCTTACGTAGCTTTTTCTCTGGTAGTATCACACTACTAATTAGACCATACAAAACTTTTACTAGACCAATACTTGAATATAGCCAGGGGTGGGTTTCTACCGGTTATATCCACCTCTGTAGAACCGGTAGCTCTGAAGATCAGCAAACATAGAACCGGTTCTATGTCTGCTGATGTTTTTGCCTACCCGGCCACCTGGGCTCTTGCCTGATCTTTATTTCCTGATTTTTTAACTTTAGCTGCCGAACAAGGCACAGCTGCAGTTAAAAAAGCAGGACAAGAGGGCTGTTTTAAAGGCTGCTTCTCGGCAGGCAGCATGCTAATGACATGCTAATGATGATTTATGATGATTTACAGGCTCATGGCTCACGGCTCACAGCAGGCAGGGAAGCTTGGAAATCCCAAACTGGTAGTTAACCCTTTCGTATCCCACCGCTGAATACAGCTCATCAGTCTGGAACTCGCATTACATATCGGATATTAATATAGTCGAGAAAGTCCAGAAATATTTCACGAGAAGAGTTCTCCACTCCTCTACTCGTAGCAGAATACCTTATGCCATCAGACTTGAAATTTTAGACCTAGACAACTTAGAACTATGCCACCTTCAGTCCAATCTAAGTATAGTACATAAAATTATCTACTGCAATGTCCTACCTGTCAATGAATACTTCAGCTTCAACCACAATACAAGAGTAAACAATAGATACAAACTCAAGGTAAACCACACCAAACTTGATTGCAGGAAATACGACTTCAGCACCAGAGTGGTCAATGTCTGGAATACTCTACCTGGCTATGTGGTTTCTTCCCCAAACCCCCAAAACTTTAACCTTAGACTGTCTACTATTGACCTCATCCCTTTCCTAAGAGGTCTGTAGGGGGCGTGCATAAGTGCACCAATGTGCCTACCTTCCCTATCCTATTTTTCCTTTTTATTCATATCCATTTCATGGATTCATAACCATGTTTATACTTATGCCTGTTATCTAATATTTGCTGGACCAATAAATAAATAAAAAACATATATTTATGATGGTTGCAGTGTCCCATGTGATCACCTTTGGCAACCTTTTGACAAGCAATTTCAACAGGGAAGCTGGATTCATTTCAATGGTGGGATTCAATTTTTTTTACTGTGGGCATGGCTTGGTGGGTGTGCAGGGAAAGGTTACTGCAAAATCCCCATTCCCTCCCCACCTCACTAACCTGCTTTCCAGCTCCATTCTCCTGTGCAGAGCAACCAAAGAAGACCCAGCCAATCAGCTGGGACTCAATGGGAGGCAGTGAATTGATGGGGGCGGGGCCAGTCAGAGGTGATATTTGCCGGTTCTCTGAACTACTCAAAATGTTCACTACTGGTTCTCCAGAACTGGTCAGAACCAGCTGAATACCACCTCTGATTCACTTAACAACCATGTTACCAATTTATCAACTTCAGTGATTCACTTATTAACTGCAGTGATTCGCTTAACAACTGTGGCAAGAAAGGTCTCAAAATGGGGCACAATTCATTTAACAAATGTCTCAATTACCAACAGAAATGTTGGGCTTAATTGTGGTCATAAGCCAAGGACTACTGTATATTCCCAGTCCTACATCAATTTGAAGTTTTAAAATGTTTACTCTTTTTGCACTAATTTTACTCACAACACAAACAATTTTCTATACATTTTCACTCAAAGTAGGCATTCTGTCCATTTTTCAAATGGAGAACTGGATTTACAAAACATAAGGTATGTAAAAATGGAGTTCTCTCTTAATTATATGTAGTAAGAATCAATAATAAAACTTGGATATGGAAAAAATATCTGGGGTTCAGTAAGTTGGAAAGTTCCCTTCCAATTCTATTCTTCTGTTATTCTATTACTTTAAATATGGACATGCAGTCTGAGGCTGTAATGTATATGCATAAAGAATATACTGAATTTACAGGTGGCTCCACTTACTGTTTTTTCCCTTTCTGTTGGGTTGTAATCCCCAAAGCAAGGTCTTTCTTGTTTTTTATTTGTCTTCAAGACATCCTGAGGGATTTCTTTCAGCTAAATATTGTTATAAAAATTTCTCCAATAAATAAAAAGAACCTCAAGCTAAATAAGACCCATGTAATTACATTCTGGTATTTGTGGATGGAAAATGGGGTTAAAAAAAATTTGCCCGAAGGGAAATTCAGAACTGGGGAAGGAATTCAGGATGCGTTGGTGGTAAAGGGAGAGAAAAGGCCAGGTGATAATCCCTTGTGCTTCCCCTTGACAAGATCCTTGTCACGGCAGAATGAAACTATCTCATCTGGCTGAGATGCTAAGATGCCTTAGTTATGCTTCAAGGGTTTTCTAGTGTTTTTTTAAAAATGAAACAAAGCAGCCATACCACTTAGGAGGCCTTTTCTAGCATGTCCAGTAGCTGCAGGATGTTTTCACACATACTTTCATGCTACTGGATGTGTTGTACCAGAAACAACACACCAACTCTGTTTTATTTTTCTAGAAGGTCTGGTTTACTTTGTCTCTGAAGCAGCTTCAAGGGGTTTTCAAAGCATCTTTGAAACAAAACTCCCTTAAAGAAGCTATGCATGTCCCAAGAAACTACCTTATATTTTCTTGTGGCTTCCTTCCTCCCTCTCTGTCCAGTGTGTGTGTGAGAGAGGGGGGGGGGAGGAAGGAAGGAAGGAAGGAAGGAAGGAAGGAAGGAAGGAAGGAAGGAAGGAAGGAAGGAAGGAAGGAAGAAAGAAAGAAAGAAAGAAGGAAAGAAAGAAGGAAGGAAAGAAAGAAAGAAAGAAAGAAAGAAAGAAAGAAAGAAAGAAAGAAAGAAAGAAAGAAAGAAAGAAAGAAAGAAAGAAAGGAGAAAGACTTTTTATCCAGTTAAAGTGACAACTTTTTAAAGTTTCTCCAATGAAGAACTGGCAGCTCAGCATTAGTACCATTGAAAACAGTGGTGGGATTCAGTCAGTTTGCACCAGTTCTGGAGAACCGTTTGTTAACTTTCTGAACAGTTTAGTGAACTGGTTGTTGGAAGAAATCTTATGAGAGAACCGGGCAGAGAACCGGTTGTTAAATTACAGTATTTGAATCCCACCACTGATTGAAAGGCAAAGTGGTATAAGAGCTGTTGGTTGCCTGAAAGAATTTAGATAGATGAATTTCCTTAAGAACCATGCAGCCTAAATTAAATTATTTAAAATTTCCTGGTGGTGCAAGGGCTGATGCCACTGCTTCCACATCAGCTGAATTTGGTGAACAACGAAGCGAGTGAAAATTGAAGGTTGCATCCTGATACAAGGTTGCATGAAACCCACATGTGGAAAAAGACCATTATATTATTAGCATTGTTAATAATACATTGCATTTAAAATTCACTTTATCACAGTGTGCTGTGGTGGCACAGCAGTTAGAATGCAGTATTGCAGGTTAACTCACTGCTCACTGCCAGGAGTTCAATCCTGACCAGCTCAAGGCTGACTCAGCCTTCAATGGGTCACTAGGACCCAGATTGTTGAGGGGGGCAATAGGCTGACTCTGTAAACCACTTAGAGAGGGCTGTAAAGCACTATGAGGCTGTATATAAGTGCTATTGCTGTTGCCATAGTTACATTATGTTTGGAGGTCATGAGATTGTGCAAAGAGCAATATCGATCCCTTAAAACAATCAAAGGATATTGTATTTGAAGTATTTGATTTGTCCCAATGTTTGACTTACGACTTCTGATAGCAAGTTCAACCATCAAGTCAACTGAATAACTAAACTTTCTGCTCTTTCCTATTAGTGTGATCTGAATCTAAGGATTATTCCACTTGATCCTTCCTCACTTTAATGAAGATTAGGTAAACAGAGCGACCCATATGATATTTCTCACCAATTATAGTGCATGATTTATTTTTCTTACGATGCTACACTAGTGGACATTTATATATATATATATATAAAATAATCCCATTACCTTGGTTGATACTTTTTTCCTTTTCTTTTTAAATTACAAGAAATTGCTGTAGAATAAAAGGGAGAAGGGAAGATATTAAGGATACTTTCCAGAGACTAAATTGGCATCATCTCGCTGCTGAATTGCAGTTTGAGATATACCTGAATGATAGAATCTCATTAAACACAACCAACTTTTTTTAAAAAAAAAAAACTCCTTGAGTTACATAATAAAACTCCATGCGGGAAATTATGATTCCCAAAAAGGATAGAAGAGAATATATGTAGCTCAGGGTTGAATTCTGGGGTTCTTGATACTCTCTGAGCTTGGTGGTTTTCTTGCAGATGTCTGCAGATATTCTCAGTCATCCAGGTCATGGTTGTCCCAAAGGTGCTTTTTCAGGAGGCAAATTGGACTTTCTAGTATTTTTCTTTTTCTTTTGAAGACATTTCACTTCTCATCCAAGAAGCTTCTTCAGCTCTGACTGCATAGTGGGGAATGGAATGTTAGTTTTCTTGCAAATGTTTCATTACCAAATTAGGTAATATAACCAATGCAAGAAGGGTTTTGCTCTTATTTTTATATACTAGTCACTTGCTCTGTCAATGTTGGTAATTGTAATCTTGGTGGTTCTTTGATTAGTCTGTTATTTATAGTTAGATTGTTTGTCTCCATTAGTAGTTCCTTGACTGGGGTATTGTTTACTTTTTAATTGTTGATCTAGTGTTAATCTAGGTGTTATGCTCATATATGTTGATTGCTGAATGTCTCTTTGAAGTGATATGTAGATAGTGTATATCTCTATGTCCCCATTGATGACCCATTTGTCTGAGTGCCAGGCTTCCAGGAATTCTCTGGTGTTTTTGGCCTTGGCTTGATCTAGGATGCCCGCAGTTATCCTGTTGAAATTATAGCTGAGCCTCTCCATGTGTTGTGAAGTTACGAAATTCTCATCATGTCTTCTGAGTGCTAGATGGTGTTCATGGGTGTGCTGTGGTAGTCTATTTCCTGTTTGTCTTACATAGTGGCTGTTCCAGTCTTTACACTATATGTTCTACATTGTTCTGTACCTTCATTTGCATTCTTGAAAGCCCTGCATTTTGATTGGCCAAAGCACGGGGCGATCTGATTGGTTGGGCGAGCCGCGCTGATTGGCCCGCTAAGAATCTCCCGCGATTGGTGGATTCGAATCGCAGGAGATTCAAAGCGGTACCATTGGTCGTGGCCGCCGCGGCTTGGAAATAAAAAGCCAAAAGTTTTTCCTTGGAACCCAGTTCGGTTCTGGGGACCAATAAAGAGCTGAAACCTAGTCACCGACTCCTGGTCTCTTTCCCGACGGACACGACATACATGATTCTTGTTTTCTTCTTCTGGGACTGCTAGGTCTTTTGGTTTATTTCAGTTCTCAAGGACTTGAATTGGTTTATGTGCTACAGTGATACCAGCTAGTTGCAATAGTCTGTTGGTGTTTTTGATATATGGAAATGTAGAAAATTAGCACCCACCCATCCTAGAAGAATGAAATATTTTAGGAAATGTTAAAAAGACAGAATATTATATTTCTCCAAAAAGAGAAATGAAAATCTTAAGGGAGACAAAAACACAGCCCCAGCTCCCTGTCCCCAGCAATTATTTGGTACCCATTAAGAAGGACTGGGACAGCCTATCTACAAGACAAAAGACCTTCAGCTCCAGGGTGTTGGGATTAAGACATGACCCTCTGGACATAATAGGATTATTATCTAGCAGCAGGTCTCTCTGCATTGCAAAATCTCCTAAGGACATTATACCAGTCCAGGCTTCAACCAAACTTATCTCAGACAAACTCCTAGGATTTGCACATGACAATAGAATACAGCAGCCAATAGAATACAGCAGCCAATAGAATACATTTCTTGCACAGAAACAGGAAGCTGAAGGGCAAGGCCTAAGAGAAAGTATAAATAACTCTCACTTTTCACTTCATATGGTCAACTACCCAGGACCTCAACCCATGTGGTCCTCTTCATCAATAAACCGTATTTCCAATCAGCCTCCACGTTTCCAGAATCTTTCTCCACACTTGGAACTGAACCAGAGGTATATTTCTTCCAACAATTGTGTTATATTTTTCATAGCATTTGTGTTGGTTGAGCTGTAATAGGTTGAATGGTCAGGCGCTTTTTGATAAAGTTGTGTGGGTATATCTTTCGTTGGAAGGTGTATAGGTGATCAGTTTCCTTTTTCTGGTGTTCACAGTTGCCACAGAGTTGCCACAGGATTCCCATCAGTTTAGACTGATAAAAATATTGTCAGAGACAAGGTTTTGATCCCCATTTGTAATGGAACTCACTAATGTAATGGGCACAGTTGTAAACAAGGTATATGACTATTGGGAGTTTTTAACCACAATATAAGAATTCTCCATGGTGGAAAGGCCAGCTAGGTGAAAGACAAAACATTAGATCATCCCTTGCAGCATTCTGACAGTCTCAGGGCATATTTCCACTGATTTCTTTAAAGGAAGAAAGATCAATAACTTTCAATGGTTGAAGACTTTAGGTATTTTTGGAAGACCTAAGGAGTCGTGCTTGTGGTGTGGAAGAGCTTAGAATTACCCGATTAAATAACATTTAGTAGTTATTGGTAAGTGACAGGCCAACACAGGTATGAAAGTTTGCCTTGATTAACAAAAACACTGATATTGATCAGTTCTCCACCTTTCAGTAGAGAAATTTTGTCTCTTGTGCAGGACTTCAGGACTTTCAGCCTTATCTCTTAATGAGCTCAGAAAGGCACTGCTGTTTGTCACTGTTGCTGTAAATAGGAAGAAGAAATTAACAAGAGCTCACATATATGTATTGTGAGTCTGGAAATGAATACGCATACTAGCTGGGGATTGTGAGAGTTGGTCTATCATATCTGGATGGCCATAAGTTGGAAAAAGCTGATACATGGCTATTAAAAGACAAATTAGATCTTTACAAACATTCTGGTGAATATATTGATATGAACACTGATCTGAAGATATATTCACATCTAAATGTAGATTGAAGCAAACACTGGAGGATGCAGGTGACCACATATCTAATTAAAAGGATGCATATCCAAGAATAAATGACAATGAATAAAATGGTGAATTGTCATGAGAGAAGCAAAGACAATTTGAAAACTGAGAAAACTATGATTAGCATTGGCAAAATGAGATTTAGCAACATTTATTTTTATTTTTTAATCTCAGGTCTTTAATTTGTAAAGTTTACGATTCTGTTCTAATGCATTGCACAATGTTGCTTATCTTGAAAGAAAATAATCAGATTTTGGTCTGACTGTCTGTCTGTCCATCCTATCCAGAGGTGGTATTCAGCAGGTTCTGACCAGTTCTGGAGAACCAGTAGCAGAAATTTTGAGTAGTTCAGAAAATCAGCAAATACCACCTCTGACTAGAGATTTTACACTATCCTTCCCCTGCCATGCCCACCAAGCCACACCTACAGAACCGGTAGTAAAAAATTTTGAATCCCACCACTGATCCTATCTATCTATCTATCTATCTATCTATCTATCTATCTATCTATCTATCTATCTATCTATCGATCGATCTATCTATCTATCTATCTATCTATCTATCTATCTATCTATCTATCTATCTATCTATCTATCTATCTATCTATCTATCATCTAACTCAGTTCCTAGACAGAAGGCCAGTGTTGTGTAGTGGTTAAAAGTACCCAGGCAATGTGAGATTGTACCATGGTAACAGAAGCCAGTTGGGTGACTTGAGCCCTAGGAAGAAGGCAACGACAAGCCACTCCTGACAACTATATGAATTTATGCATCTAATTGCCAGAAGTCAAATTTGAATCAAAATTGCACACATGCATGAACACACTCACACAAATATTTCCATCAGGAATATGTTGAGATTTCATCCAAATAATAAACTTATATTGGTACACAAACTTTGCCACTCCACTGATGCAGAGTATAAGTACTAAAAGGGCAGCATTTGCATTGCAACATACAGTTTGACATTTGTATTCCATTGTGGACATCCACATTTATACCACATACTGTTAAAAAGCCAATTGTGGACTCCAACAATTTGTTTGGATTTAGGGATCGACTTCTTTTACAACAGTGTAGTTTGGATCTGCAAAAATCAGCACCTGTTGCTATTTTTATGATCTTCAATTCACCATCAAATTCATCAGATTATTATTATTATTTCCCTAAATGTCTGGAACATTTTAAATATTAGTTATTGTTTTATTTTTCCATATCCTTGAAAATTCAAGTGCCCTTTTTGTCCTGAAAGTTGCAAATTGCCTCCTATAGATAAAAAGGGCATTTTGTTTCCGGCAGTTCTCAAAAGCTTCCATGCGGAAACCTAGCAGGTCTCCTTTTCTCCTTTGAGACAAGATGTGACAAGATAGACAAGGCAAGATAGAAAAGAAATGAGACAAGAAAACACATCATGCTGTGCTCAAAGATCCAAGAGAACTCGGGTTCCATTGTTTTTATTGAATCTCATCCAATTATGAAATCCTAGACATTAGCACATAGTGTAGTTCAAAGCAAATGTATGAGAAACTTTCCCATTCCTGAAACAACATCTTTACACAGGTAGCCATCACTCATGCTATCCATTCAGGATATGTACATTGAAAACAATTAAGAGCGGGACATGCAATTTTTGTTATTTTACTTCCATTTGGCAAAAGGGACTAAATAAGGCTATACAATGTAAACAGGTGAGATGATAATTGAGAAATAAAAAACAATAATAATTAATAGCCCGCATTCATTCCAACATAGAATTCTATGAAAGAGTAATTGTAGGAGAAAAGTAGGCAGAGCTGAGAGGTGGAGATAAAGAGGTCATTAGCCTGGACTCATTACATTACCACAAATGGTCTAAATCAAACTCCTCTTGAATTCCATTGACTCTTATCAGGAGCCAATTTAGTGTTGCATTTTAGTTGACCAGATTTTTGTACATAGCCCTGAGCAATAAATATTCTGAACTGCAACTTAATATACCCCCCTGATTCTTTGTTCCTGACAGTAATTCCATCACTATATATTTATTTTCCATTGCTATGAAACAGCATATTTATTCTGCCTTGTTTCCTCATCAGTCATAGAATACATGAATTTTGCTTATTGTTTCTTATATTTATATTTTTACATCTTACAATGCAGTTTTAAGGAAGTTCCAAGCCAGTTCCTGATATATAGCAAAGAGAAAAATGAATATAAACCACAACACTAAGATAAACACACATCATTACGAAAAAAAAACATTTAAATTTCATATTTGTGTAAAGGAGCAGACTATAACACTGAAATGTTAAAATCAATAGCCAGTATCTTATGAGATAGAGACAAATGTATCATCTTTTCTAAAATTTTAGATGACTGTCTGTGTTGGATTGTTGTGAAGATAAAAAAAATAAAAAGCTTGGAGGAAATAAGATCAGTTTCCATTTGCTACCGATTTAGACATTGTAAAGAATAGAAAAAATACAGAGAAAAATAGTAGCAGTTAAAGACATAAAACAAAAAACCTCTAGGGTTTTAATTAGGACAAAATAGAGTGAAAGTACTTAAGAAAGGTGTAGAGAAAATTGGTGTATTATGGAAAGTTGCATGCAGAGCTATCTATCTCTTTGTCTCTCTGTTTCTTTCTGTTATGTATGTAAATAGTTGAATAGAGGCAAGCTTGGGGTAAAGTGCAGGGTTCTGGCCCTGCACTTCTGATTAGGTGTTAAGCGGCTAGATCGGATTGGTCGGGTTCTGAGAATCTGATTGGCCCTTAACGAAGGACTCTTATTGGTACTGGAGCTAGCGTTTCACAAGCTCCTGTTGGTTATTTCACATTAGCATTGCCTATATAAAGCAGAGTTGTTGTTATACAAGTTAGAAGTCACTATGCAATAAAGAGTTGAAAGTTCACCAACTAAGACTGTCTCCATTCATTCTACCCATGACTGAATCCATGACACTGGCGACGAGGATGGGATTTGGAGACATCTGATCTTAAGGAACTTGGAAGAAAAACAGAGCACGTGTAAAAAACGGCGCCACCAACGGAAGCCATGTCCGGCGGCATCGTACCACCCGCTCCGTACGATCCATCCCAAGAGGATTGGGAATCCTACATGGATCGCTTTCAGATGTTCCTTGAAATGAACAACCTGAAGGACGCCACACCAGCCAAGAAGCGGGCGCTGTTCCTGACGTACTGCGGCCCGGCTGTCTTTAAAATGGCTAAAGCCCTCGCGAAGCCTCAAGAAGTGAAAGCAATAAGCTGGGACGACCTTGAACCTCTCCTGAGAGACCATTACGCGCCAACCGTACCCACACTTATGAGACGCCACGAGTTCTACCAATGAAGCCAACGAAAAGGAGAGAGTGTGGCTGACTTCGTGGCAGACCTCCGGCACTTGGGAGGCCTCTGCGGGTTCGCAGACTTAGATGAAGCATTGAGAGACTGCCTAATTCTGGGATTAGATGCACTAAACGTGCAGAGCAAGCTGATGGCGAAGGGCGACATCGGCCTTGTTGACGCCATCGCCGAAGCCACCGCCGCTGAGGCAACAAAAAAGTCAACGGCGCAGCTACGGCGAAGCCGAAACCCCACAAACCCACCGACAGGCGACATCTCACCCAGCTCAGAAGGGCAGTTGGCAACAACGCAATACGAGGACCTCTCTTCGTCGTCAGACAGCGACAAAGAAGGGGCCCATCGATTGCGTTCCGACCAGGACCCTCGTACTAAAACCTCACGCCCTTGCGCTGGCTGCGGGGCAAACCATCCCAGGGCAGACTGCAAATTCTGCGATGAACTCTGCCACGAGTGCGGGAAACAAGGCCACATCGGTCGAGTCTGTCGCAGTTTACCGGGACCAAGCCCGGCCTCAAAGAGAACCAACTTTCGCCAATCGGCAGGAAACCGTCCTGTAAGGCGAGACCCAGCAAACCACTCCTACAGATATCGAGCGTTGCAGAAAGAAGAGGCTCACCATACTATCACTATAGGTCAGGCCTCGGCCCTGGATGCTAAGAAGATTCGAGTTACAGTAGCCATAGAGAACCAACCCTGCCACATGGAGGTCAATTCGGGATCGTCCCTCTCGATGGTGTCGTGGAAGACATTAAAGCAGCTCATTCCTACCATCCAACACCAAGACCTTCGAATGCAACGCCTTATCCTTAAAGATTACCAAGGGAATTGGATCCCTGTGGTCGGGTCTTGTCGAGTCCGCGTCTCGTTTAAAAAGCATACAGCATACTTACCTCTAACGATCATCGAGAGGGACAGGCCTAGTTTGTTGGGCCTCCAATGGTTTGCGCCACTCGGCATCGAACTAGCCGGCGTGAACCGAGTCGGTGATTGCGAGTGGGAGGAGGATCTTATGTCTGAATTCAGCGATGTCTTTGCAGATTGTCTGGGCAAGTATAAGGGGACCCCAATCTCGTTCAGCCTCAACCCTAAGGTCGCCCCGATCCATTTAAAGCCCCGTCGAGTTCCGTTCGCCCTTAAGGCCAAGATAGATGAACAACTTGACAAACTAATTAAACAAGGGGTATTGCAACCCATTGATCATTCCCCATGGGAAACTCCCCCATTAAACCAGATGGGTCAATCCGAATCTGTGGGGACTACCGGGCCACTCTAAACCACGCCCTCCAACAGAACGCGTATCCAGTGCCGGTGGTGCAGTACCTCCTTCATTCCCTGGGAGGTGGAAAGGTTTTCGCTAAGCTAGATTTAGCTCAAGCCTATCAACAATTGCCCATGGACGATAAAACAGCCCAAGCCCAAATGATAGTAATGCACAGAGGTGCTTTTAAATGTACCCGATTGCAGTTCGGGGTGAGTGTGGCCCCGGGAATATTCCAAAGTTTAATGGAATGATTGTTACAAGGAATCAAGGGCGTGGTTCCGTATTTTGATGACGTATTGATTGCAGCTCCTAGTAAAAAAATTCTGCAGAATCATTTAAAATGTGTGCTTAAAAAATTCCAAGAAGCGGGATTGAAAGTAAAAAGGGATAAATGTCATCTGTATAATGACAGTGTTGAATTTCTTGGTTATCGCATTGATAGGTAGGGTACTCACCCAAATGAGAGTAAATTAAGGGCGATTAGAAATGCTCCCAGACCTCGTAACAAAACTGATCTTCAAGCATTTCTAGGCCTTATCAATTTCTACAATGTGTTTTTACCGCATAAGGCGACTGTGGCTGAACCATTACACCAGTTATTAGATAAGAAAGCATTGTGGGTTTGGGGTTACCGAGAAGAAAAAGCGTTTAGAAATGTAAAAAATTTACTTACATCTGATTCTGTACTTATGCAATATAATGAAACATTACCCTTGGTTATAACTTGTGATGCCTCACCGTTTGGGGTGGGCGCCATTTTGAGCCATGTGCTACCTAATGGAAATGAGGCTCCCGTTGCATACTTTTCGAAGACTCTCTCCCAGGCAGAACGTAACTATGGACAAATAGACAAGGAGGCTCTTGCAATTGTGTCAGCCGTAAAAAAATTCCATGAGTATGTATATGGAAGGACATTTACAATTGTAACCGACCACAAACCTTTATTGGGGATAATCGCTGGGGACAAACCAACTCCCTATATATTGTCCCCAAGAATGACTCGATGGTCAGAGTTTCTAACTGCTTATAATTATCGATTGTTACATCGACCGGGGAAAGCCATTCCCCATGCTGACGCACTCAGCAGAGCACCACTACCAGAGACCCTCGACGATCCGGCACCAACAGTATTGGCGTTACAAATCGAAACGCTCAACTCGCCTCCTATGACCGCTCGAGATATCGCGAGGGAGACCAGACGAGACCACACCCTAGCACGAGTCCTAGGCTGGGTAGAGCGTGGATGGCCATTGGATCAGATCCCAGATGACCTTGCACCATTTAAAACAAGACAGACTGAACTTTTTTCTCAAAAAGGCTGTGATATCTGGGGCGATAGAGTCGTCGTCCCTGAATGACTCCAAAAGACGCTGTTACAAATCTTGCACGATGGACATCCCGGGATCGTGCGAATGAAGGCACTCGCACGGAGCTACGCTTGGTGGCCAGGCATGGACCGACACATCGAGCAATGGGTCAAGGCCTGTACCAAGTGCCAACAAACCAGCAACACACCACCAAAAGCTGCACCAACCGAATGGGAGATGCCACGTGGACCCTGGTCCAGAATCCACCTGGATTTCGCAGGGCCGATCAAAGGACAGACATTGCTGTTGACTGTCGATGCATTCTCTAATTGGTTAGAAATTCATCGGATGGCCAATACAACCTCCGAGGCAGTCATTAAAGTCCTCAATAGACTCTTTGCAACTCATGGATTGCTGGACGTCCTGGTGTCTGATAACGGACCACAGTTTACAGCGCTAATGTTTGAACAGTACCTTGCTGACAACGACATCCGCCATGTGCTCACCTCGCCGGCGCATCCTGCTACCAACGGCCGAGCGGAACGCATGGTACAATTTGTAAAAAAGACTTTACAAAAGCTGGACTATGATAATCTTGACGAAAAAATAAACCACATTCTACTCCTACAACACATCACTCCGCACAGCGAAACCGGCAGAACTCCCGCTGAACTTCTCATGGGACGAAAACTCCGTTCCCGCCTCGACCGACTGCACCCTGCTTACGAGCCAGAAAAACCTCCAGGATCCAGCGGACGCTACCGTACCTTCAAGGTAGGCGACCCCGTTTATGCAAGAAATTTTTCGGGTGACCCAGTTTGGATTGAAGCAATGGTAATACGCGAGACTGGGCCCTATATTGTAAAATGTATTGATGAGAGACTATGGAAAAGACATATTGACCAATTACGGTCACGACTTATAACTGCTAGCCAACAACTTCCCAACGACCAAACTGAGGGGGGGGAAGGAAGAGAAGATGACGATATGCCAGAAAACCTGTTCCAGGAAAGCGATGAATCAAGTGAAACCCAGGAAATGGAGCAGGAAGAAGAATCATACGCTCCAAGGGAAATCACACCAGAACGAGAAGCTGAGCCACTACAAAACAACGTCCTACCTCAATGGAACTGCATGCAGCCAGTCCAAAGAAAATCTGACAGACCCAAGAGACAACCGTCCTATTTAAAGGACTACATAGTCACAAACTAATTGTGAAGCCAGGGGGAAGGGGTGTTATGTATGTAAACAGTTGAATAGAGGCAAGCTTGGGGTAAAGTGCAGGGTTCTGGCCCTGCACTTCTGATTGGGTGTTAAGCGGCTAGATCGGATTGGTCGGGTTCTGAGAATCTGATTGGCCCTTAACGAAGGACTCTTATTGGTACTGGAGCTAGTGTTTCACAAGCTCCTGTTGGTTATTTCACATTAGCATTGCCTATATAAAGCAGAGTTGTTGTAATACAAGTTAGAAGTCACTATGCAATAAAGAGTTGAAAGTTCACCAACTAAGACTGTCTCCATTCATTCTACCCATGCCTGAATCCATGACACTTTCTGTCTTTGTTTGTGTGTCTCTGTTTCTCTCTCCGGGTGTGTCTCTTTTTCTGTCTCTGTTTCTGTTTCTGTCTCTCTCTGTCTTTCTCTCTGTGTGTGAATGATGACCAATAGAAATTCCCCAGTTTTGTTTTAAAAGGATAGAGTTGATTAGTATATGAAAACTTGTAAAAATAGTCTGGACTATTTTAAAAACAATAATATAAAAAGATGGATTATGCCTAGCAAAAAACATTTTTGCAAAGTTAAAGGGGTTTATTACACTATAACAAGATGAGTTCTTATGCATCCAAAAGAACTTATGCAATTCATGGCCAGTTTCATCAAGAGGCAGTCTTCAAATCAAGCTTGGCTGATCTCAGAAGCTACTAACTACAAGACAACATCAAGCAATGAGATTTTCAGGTGTAAACCTTGACTTGAAAGCATCTTCATTTAAAAAAAAATAATAATTCAGATGAGTAAAGATGTTTTATTTACAGTTGTCCAGATGTTCTTTTCTTTCTTTTTAAACAGAATGGCCCCACATTGAGATCCTGCTGCACTGTGAAGAGACTTAGTTACTCATCTTGATATTTCAAACACTTCCTAGAGTTTTGGGATCATTCCAGGGCAAACGTGGCCTCATGGAGGATGCTAGGATTTGCAATCAAATGTTATTTTGGGCTTCTGCAAAAAAAAAAAAAAAAAAAATCTGGGAAAGCTGCCTAAAATACTAAGAGGTGTAAGGAAGGAAAGGTGATTGGAATCCAGCAATTAGCAGGGGTTCTCTTAATGCCTGCCAAGGTTTTGCTTTGTTTTGGCACTCAGAGACTATGACACTTTAAAAAAAAAACCTCTCAGTGCCTATAGAAAACCGATGGCACAAAGCAAATCAAGAAGCATAGCTCTTATGAATATTTTTTTCTTCTGGGGATCCCAAAAAAACTTCTAAAATTCTAATGCAAAGCATTAAAATGCCATCATACACACAGTGGTGGGTTTCAAAAAAAAAATCTTACCAGTTCAGAGACCTTGCTTCGTACGCTTTGCACAGGGTTTGTTGAGGTAATTCCCTATTAGGAGATTGAGCACACACAGGGAGACGTAGTGAGAGTGATGCAGAATAACACACAATCAGCACACAGATACACTGTATAGTAAAAATGTAGGTTTTTACTTCCAGTAAAACTGTTAAGCAAAGTTCAACAAACAGTCCAAGTCATACACGGTTAAAGCAGTCAGTTTTCAGTACAGGGATAATCCAATAACAAAGTCCAGTATCATAAACAGTTCAGTAAAAGACTTAGATCAACTCAAAAAAGATCTATGATCAGCAACAGTCAATAGGGAAATGCAGGAACAGCAACAGTCTCAACAACAAGACAGAACAACTATCTTATGGCTGTTTGAGGAACCACATTCAAATACAATTTTAGCATTCCCTTAAAGAGACAGTATTAAAATGTCTATCCTGGTTTATATATTTCCCAACTCAACTGTTAGGTGACTTACATTCCTAACAGGGTTCAAACACAGACCTTTGTATCAACGCTGGTGAGCTGGGCTGCTTTTTAGCTCAGCTGAGGCATGGCAACCCACTCTGCTGTGCAAATCAGTTGAGCTAATAAACAACAGAATATAGGACAGGTAAGAGCAGGCGCGGGTAGGCGGGGATAGCCAGAAGTGCTATTTGCCAGTTCTGTGAACCAGTCAAAATGTTCACTACCGGCCGGTTCACTTCAGAACCAGTCTGAACTGGCTGAATACCACTTCTGCATGCACAAATACTCAAGGCCATGTCATTTTTCCACAGAGGTCAGTGAGCATTGTGGTCAAGGAGCAAGAAGATCAGTGAAATATCAGGGAAATCTTCCTAAGGATAGGGCATTGGTGCAGTAACCATCTAGACAGGATGTTTTTCTGAATGATTGGAAATGCTTCCATTCCTGGTTCCCATTGTGGAATCTGTGGGTACCTCATGCCCAGTGATGCCTGTTTTGATACTTGCAGAACTCCCTGTCCCACTGTCAGTCAATCAGTCAATCGATCAGTCGATCAGTCAATCAGTCAGTCGTAGTTAAACAGACAATCAGGCAGGGCAGGCAAGCAAACTTTTTTTTTTTAAACAAGGGACCATATTTGAAAAGAAGATGACATATTAAAAAAAAAAAAAAACCCAAGTACTAGCTTTTGAAAATAAAACTTAATTGAGTTTGAAGTTCACATTTAAAAAAAAAAAATGGGTAGATTCTCTCTGCCTACTGAACCACAGTGGCACAGAGGTTAGAATGCAGTACAGGCTACTTCTGTTGATCACCGGCTGCCTGAAATTTGGCAGATCAAATCCCACCAGGCTCCAGGCGGACTCAGCCTTCCATCCTTCTGAGGTGGGTAAATTGAGGGCCCAGACTGTTGAGGGCAATAGGCTGACTCTGTAAACCACTTAGAGAGGCCTCTAAAGCACTGTGAAGTGGTATATAAGTCTAAGTGCTACTGCTACTGCCTGCTGGCTAAGTGGCCAGGCTGAAAATATTGCTGTGGGAAGTCAAAAGGGAGGAAGCCTGAAAACAGAGCTTCTTGGTAGTGCTTCCCATGTTCTGGAAAATCTATATAATCATAAAATAAAAATAAACAGAAGCATGTTAAACGATTAGTTAAAAAAACACTTGTCAGATATGGGAAGCATCTGTTGAAGAGGTAAATTGTCAAACAGGCAGCAATGCCTTAACATTGCAGGATAATCGTTAAGGTATTGCTACCTGTTTGACAATTTACCTCTTCAACATAATGAGTTTTGTGCATGTATTTTTAATAACAGGTCTCAGCACACTCAATAAATAAAATACTAATGATGGGAATAGAGCTTCAGTGGAAAACATTCTGCATTTACCATCTTTTGTAGCAATAAGAGATGAATTTACCAATTTCTGGAGACTGGTGTCAGTCTCGGAAAAATAACAATAACAACAGCAGCAGCAACAATAACAAATACATACAAAGCCAGAATTGAAAAAATAGCAATAGACAGTAAAGTGCTGCCTATGCAAAGAATCTGAAGAAACAGTAGGCCACCTGGTAAGCTGCTACAAAAAGATTGCACAAGCTGACTACAAGCAGCGGCATGACAAAATAACAACAATGGTGCACTGGAAGATCTGCAAGAAATGACAAAGTAGCAACAATGGTGCATTAGAAGATTTGCAAGAAATCATTTTCCTGCAAGCAAGAACTGGTGGGACCATAAAATAGAGAAACTCATAGAAAATGGAGAAGTTAAAATTGCTCTGGGACTTAAGAATTCAGACAGATAGGCACCTACCACGTAACATTCCAGACTTAATAATTGTCGATAAGAAACAGTCTGGATAGTGGATGTGGCAGTGTCTGGAGAATGAGAAAGAGAAGAGAAAGAATTGGAGAAGATAACAAAATACAAAGACCTATAAATAGAAATAGAATGACTTTGGCAAAGGCAAGAAAGGGTATACCAATAATAATAGGTGCCTTCAGTGCAATCCCAAAACAACTGGAGCACCATTGGCATTGACAAACTTGCCATCAGTCAACTGCAGAAGGTGGCTTTATTTGGAACAGCTTCTATCCTGAGACGAAATCTGTACCACTGTCAAAAATCCAGATTTGCCTATCCCACTTCCTTGGTAAGGACTCAAAAGGTAGACAAAGATGCCAAACCCTGTCTAAACATCTGGTTGACTATGCAAATAATAACAATAACAACAATAATATTGAGTCTGATTCTCAGAAATTACTTGGTCAAGTCCCTGAAGTTTTCTTGGCAAGGTATTTCAGAAGGGGTTTGCTGTTGCTTTCTTCCAAGTGCTGAGAGAAAGTGACTGGGCCACCCTCCTGACTTTATGGTTAAGGTAGGACCAGCACTTGTGGTTTCCCAATTTCTAGCCTGATGCCTTCATAGCTGGCTCTCAAATTTGGACAAGCACTCTCTTTGATAATCTAAGGCTGACAGTGAGTTGCAGATCTTAGGGTTTGTGACTGGGGAGACATCCAAAAGATATCCTTGCCATACAGTGCCAATAACAGCAGTTCAGTGACCACAATATAAGATGAATTTTGTTGCCACTTATATAACCCTTTGCTAGCCCAGCAGTGAAACAAACTAGTTGCTACCTTGGAGGTATGCAACTAATAAGAAAATTTAAAAGGCAGGTGGGTACTTCAGCCTCCTGGACAGAAAGAGAAAAAGAAAGTAGAAGAGGAAGATGAGAAGTATGTATGTATGTATGTATGTATGTATGTATGTATATGTATATGTATATATGTTTTCTGAGGTTTTCGCGGGTATTTGTATGTGGATCTTTGGTTATTTGGGTGAAAACCCCAATAACCAAATATATATTTTCTGAGGTTCTCATGGGTATTTGTATGTGGATCTTCGGTTATTCGGGTTTTCTCCCATGTAAGATTGGAAGTATCTAGGCAACGTTTCGATGAAGTCTCATTCATCATCTTTAGGCTTGTGTCTTCAGCTCTGTGCTTCTCAGAGTGATGTGAGCTTGCAGCTGCTTCTTCCTTTTAACTGCTAGTGGGGGTGTGACTTGATTGGGTGGGGGTCTGGCTGTGTTCTGATTGGTTGGGGGGTTGGCTGTGTTCTGATTGGCTGGAGGCGTGTTCTGTTCAGGTGGGGGCTTGATTGTGCTCAGGTTAGTCTTAGTTGCTGGGGGATTTGAGCTGGTGAGCTGTGATCTTGTTGTTTGACTTCGAGTTTGTGGTTGTGTCGCATCTTCATGGTGAGGGTCAGTTCGCTTCATGTATGGCTCAAAGGGGTTTGAAGTGGGTAGTGATGCAGTTGCAGTGCAACTTCTGGTCCATGGTCATGTCTCATCTTCTGTGTGGATGTGAGTCTGCTTTTTACATGGAAGTGTGGTGGTGGTATCTTGTGTGGCTCTTGTGGGTGTGGGTCTGGTGTCATTCTTCATGTTAGGTACTCGTCTGTTCATGAGGATGGGTTTCCAAATGGCTGGTAGGCGGGAGGTGTCATCTCTTTTATTCATGCTGTGTGGGCATTTTTCTATCTCTATGGCTTCTCTGATTATTCTGTTGTTGAAGTGTTCGTTTTTGGTGATAGTTCTGATATTTTTAAAGTCAATCTCATGTCCTGTGGCTTTGAGGTGCTGGATCAGGGAAGAGGTTGGTTCCTCTTTTTTAATTGAGTTCTTATGTTCTTCAATGCGTGCACTTATTCTTCTGTTAGTTTGTCCAATGTATGTGGTGGGGCAGGCGGTGCAAGGGATTTAATATACTCCTTGGTTTTCTAACTCGATTTTGTCTTTAGGGTTTCTTAGGATGGTGGATATTTTTCTGTTTGTGCAGAATGCTGTTTTAATGTTGTGTTTTTGGAGGATCTTGCTGATTTGAAATTCCAATCTTACATGGGAGAAAACCCGAATAACTAAAGATCCATATATATATATATATATATATATATATATATATATATATATATATATATATATATGTGTGTGTGTGTGTGTGTGTGTGTGTGTGTGTGTGTGTGTGTGTGTGTGTGCATATATATGTGTGTGTGTGTGTGTGTGTGTGTGTTTTCTGAGGTTCTCACAGGTATTTGTATGTGGATCTTTGGTTATTCGGGTTTTCTCCCACGTAAGATTGGAAGTATCTAGGCAACGTTTCGATGAAGTCTCATTCATCATCTTCAGGCTTGGTCTTCAGCTCTGTGCTTCTCAGAGTGATGTGAGCTTGCAGCTGCTTCTTCCTTTTAACTGCTAGTGGGGGTGTGACTTGATTGGGTGGGGGCTTGGCTGTGTTCTTATTGGGTGAGAGGTGTTCTTATTGGTTGGGGGTTTGGCTGTGTTCTGATTGGTTGGGGGTTGGCTGTATTCTGATTGGCTGGAGGTGTGTTCTGTTCAGGTGGGGGCTTGGTTATGCTCAGGTTAGTCTTAGTTGCTGGGGGATTTGAGCTGGTGAGCTGTGATCTTGCTGTTTGGCTTCGGCCAACCCCCCAACCAATCAGAACACAACCAAACCCCCAACCAATAAGAACACCCCCCCACCCAATCAGAACACAGCCAAGCCCGCACCCAATCAAGTCACACCCCCACAAGCAGTTAAAAGGAAGAAGCAGCTGCAAGCTCACATCACTCTGAGAAGCACAGAGCTGAAGACCAAGCCTAAAGATGATGAATGAGACTTCATTGAAACATTGGCTGGAGCCTGCTGTGAATGTGGAGTCTGAATTATTAGACACATATGTGAGCCAGGAGGACACATATATGAGCCAGGAGGATGAGAGACAATCCTCCCCAGAACCTTCGACTTCGCTCATGCCAGCAACTGATCCACAAAATGAGTCAGAGGCTTCAAGTGGGTAAACTGACAGATCGTGGCTTGACGCCAGAACAAGGAGGAGACTGAAACATCAAGCTGAAAGGAGGCATCAAGCCAGACATTGATTAGAGAGACTGACACGCCCATCCAGGTGATTTAAGGAGGCATGATGATTCTCAAACTTTGCTTGGAAGCAAAGTGTTTGATGTATCGAAAGGATACGTGTGGAGCAGCTTTTGTAATTTATGGACATTCTGAATTACCAGACAGATTCCGGGAAGTCTGCCAAGGACTGGAATATAGTACTGTTAACCCTTTTTTAGTCTGACTTTGTTTTGTTTGAATATTTTGAATTGTGGAACTCCTTGTTCTCACTTGTGAATATAGGTGAGACATAACATTTTTTGCTTCCAAGCCAACAAACCATCTTTCAACCAAGATGGACCAAACCCAACTGCAGAGTTTGGTGGAGAAGCAACAGCAACAGATAAATCAGCTGATTCAAAGCAACCAGACTCTTCAAAATCAGGTGACACAATTGGTGAATCATATTTCTAGCTTGCAAAGCCCTGCTGCTGCTCCCTCAAGCCCCTCCCTTGAGGAAAAGCCCGGTATCCATGCTGGAGAAATTTTCAGGGCAAATGGACATGTTCCCGGCATTCATGGGGCAGTGCCAATTATTTATGTCTTTGAGGCCTGAATACTTCCCAAGCGACCGGGCTAAGGTAGGATTTATGATTAGCCTATTATCTGGGCAGGCTGCTGAATGGGCTACTCCCTTGTTAATTCAAGATAGCCCATTGTTGGACAATTTTCAGGGTTTTCTACAACAAATGGGAGTTATGTTTGAAAATACAGTTAAAATACAAACTGTGGCTAGACGGTTATGGGACATTTATCAGGGGAAACATCCCCTGCAGGAATACATTGCAGAATTTCGTTTGCTGTGTATGGACTCTAACTGAAATGAATCGGCTCAAATGGATGCGGTCCAGGAAGGCTTGTCTGATACCATCAAGGATGAGTTAGTCCATGCAGGGTGGGTTTCAACTTTGGATGCATTGGTAATCCAGTGCTTACGTATTGAAGCCCGTTTAGAACAGCGCAGAAGTATACGGCCCGTTGTGGAACCACCTTCTTTTTCTCGTGCACAAACCACGCCACCAAAAGTTTTTTGAACCACGGTTAAGACTGAGGAGCCGATGGAGTTAGGCATACTCCGCCCTCACTTAACGGCACGAGAATGTTCAAGAAGTTTCCAGGAAAGCTTGTACTTTTATTGCGGGGGTCTGGGACATTTTGCTAATTCCAGCACTCGGAGAGGGACTCGCAGACCTGTGCCTGAAACCACTCCTGGCCCGTCAGGAAACGGGGTAGGCTCGACCTCAGGGAAATCCGAGGTCGGGCACGTTCTATACCCCCACCTCAAATGGCTGAAGTAAATCCTGGCCCTCTTCAGCATTTACTTTTGGACACTCGTATCTTTCTGCAGTCCCAGAAGGAGGGAATTCCTGCCATTGCGCTGGTGGATTCAGGGGCTACAACCAGCTTTATGGACTGGGCTTTTGTCAAACATTTTGAAATTCCCTTGATTGCTGTGGATCCACCCATTAAGGTGGAAACCGTAGATAGGCGTGAACTCAAGTCTGGGCCCATTCGTTTCGCCACCCAGCCAGTGCGTATGCTTATTGGGGATCATGAGGAGGCGATAAGTTTTTATGTCACCTTGAAGCTTCATCTCCCTTTGGTTCTCAGCATGTCCTGGCTGCGTTTGCATGATCCGTTGGTGGCTTGGGCACAGAACACCATTTCTTTTCCAAGTCTCCAATGTGTGGACCACCTGAGACATATCTGCACCGGCCAAGACATCGCCACTGCTGTTGTCTCAATACCTTCGGAGCTATTGGACTTCTCCGATGTTTTCAGCGAACAGGAGCCAGATCAATTACCACCACATCATGCTTATGATTGTCCCGTGGACCTGATACCGGATGCTCCATTGCCAAAGGGTAGGTTATACTCCATGTCGGAGCCCGAGTTGGTTGCGCTCCAAGAGTTTTTCGATAAAAACTTGGCTCGGGGATTTATTCAACCCTCGTTGTCCCCTCTTTCAGCTCCCATCCTTTTTGTTAAAAAAAAGTTGGAAGAGCTCCGTTTATGCTGCGACTACCGACGGTTGAACGCCATCACAGTGAGGATTAGCTATCCTTTGCCGCTCATTCCGGAATTGATGGAGTGGTTGTGGGAGGCTACTATCTTCACTAAACTCAATCTGCGTGGGGCCTACAACCTGGTTCGGATGCGCAAGAGGGACGAGTGGAAGACGGCATTTGGCACTCTTTATGGTCATTTTGAGTACACCGTCATGCCATTTGGTCTGACCAACGCTCCCGCGGTATTCCAGCATTTGATGAATGACATTTTCTGGGACATGCTGGATAGATTTGTCATGGTGTATCTGGGCGACATTTTTATCTACTCTCGGTCCAGGGATCACCACCTTCAGCAGGTTCGTCAGGTGCTTCAGCGTCTTCAGGAGAATAAACTCTATGCAAAATTGGATAAGTGCTTCTTTTTTCAGTCATCGATAGAGTTTTTAGGGCATATCATCTCTCCCGAGGGCATTGCTATGGACCCTAAAAAAGTCGAGGCCTTGTGTAGTTGGGAAGCCCCTCGTCGAATCAAGGACGTGCAACATCTTCTGGGATTCGCCAATTACCATAGGACCTTCAATCCGGACTTTGTTAAGTTAATGGATCCCATCACTCAGCTCCTCCGTAAGAAGGTTCTGTTCCAGTGGGGGCCTCCGCAACAACAGGCTTTTGAAACTTTAAAGAAAGCATTTGTGGCCGAGCCGATATTGAGGCATCCTGATCCGAATCGTCCATTTGTGGTTGAGACAGATGCCTCTAATGTAGCTATCGGGGCAGTATTGTTGCAAGCTCCGAAGGATGGCATGCCTCTTTTCCCCTGCAAATACTATTCTAGGAAGCTTACAGCTTCTGAGCGCAATTATACCATCTGGGAAAAGGAGTTGTTGGATATTAAGGCTTCATTTGAGACCTGGTGACATCATCTAGAGAGAGTTCAACACAAGGTGGAGGTTAAGACTGCTCACCGAAACTTGGAACATTTGTCTAAGAAGTTGAACCAACGCCAGATCTGGTGGTCATTGTTTTTCGTAAGGTTCAATTTTTCCATCACTTATGTTCCAAGTGGACAGAATCGGAGGGCAGATGCATTGTCTCAGAAACCCGAATATATCGGTCCCGAGTATCCTCTTCCTCCACAAACATTGTTGCCAACGGAATCCTTGGCCATACTTCAAGATCCAGTAGATTTAACGGATCGAATACAGGAGGCACAGCGATTGGATGCGTGGATGCAGCAGAGATGGGGGGAAGTTGGACCTGATTCCCCATGGTCCTTTGAAGAGGGCTTGATAAGACATCGGGATTTATTGTACGTACCCACCAGGATGCTTAGAGCCCTCATCATAACGCAATGTCATGACAACCCCACTGCTGGTCATTTTGGTTTTCACAAAACTCTGCACTTGGTCACCCGGACTTTTTGGTGGCCTCGGGTTCGACACGATGTGTTTTCCTACGTCGCTTCTTGCATACAATGTCAACAAGTGAAAGCAGCATCAGGTGCACCTCCTGGACTTCTTCAACCACTGCCGACTCCGAGCAGACCATGGGGAGCAATCTCCATGGACTTTCTAACGCACTTGCCCTTTTCGTTGGGTTATACGATGGTGCTCGTGGTGGTTGACGTGCTCACTAAGATGGCCCAATTAATCCCATGTAGGAGATTACCCTCGGCTCGTGTTACTGCCCGGCTTTTCATACAACACGTGTTCTGTTTACATGGCTTACTGGACAAAGTTGTTTCAGATCGCGGTGTTCAGTTCACCACTCAATTCTGGAAAAGTCTAATGAACGTACTACGAGTATAAGTATGTTTAGCATCGGCGCACCATCCGGAAACCAATGGCGGGACTGAGAAGGTAATTGGCATCCTCACCCAATACCTCAGATGTTTTGTAAATCAACGACAAAACGACTGGGTGACCTATCTTCCATTGGCAGAGTTTGTCTAATAATTCTCAGCACACCTCCACCCACATGACACCTTTTTATGCAAATGTGGGTTACCATCCGAGGTTTTCCCCCTGTCGATCGCAGATTCTCCAGTTCCAGAGGCACGAGATTTTTTGTCGGAGTTATATGCGGTGCATCAATTAATTTCCAGACAATTGGAACAAGCAAAAGCAGATTATAAGTGTTTCACAGTTCGTTCATGTCGAATGACACCTCCATTGGCTGTGGGGGACAAGGTGTGGTTGTCAACAAAACATCTTCGGGTCGATCGTCCGATTAGGAAGTTGGATGATCGTTTTATTGGTCCCTTCCCTATCGAGGCAATTATTAATCCTGTGGCTTATCGACTCACTTTACCGTGCTCCATGCGCATTCACCCTGTTTTTCATCGCTCCCTGTTAGTACCTGACACTCCATCATGTACTCTCTGTTCTCCAGAAGATACAGGTTCTCCATCTAGGCTCAGCACTGAACCTGTTATGGATACTACAGTGGTCAGAATATATGATTCACGATGGCTGAAGGGACGATTCCAGTACTTCGTGGGGAGATTGGAAAATGAAACGGAGATTCGCTCTTGGCAGGATGTATCCAAGGTGCATGCCCCAGATCTTATTCGCATATATCATGCACAATTCCCTTCAAAACCACTTCCTGATCGTCAGACTTGGGGGAAGGGCCCTGCGGTGAGGGATAGTGTTGTGACTGGAAGGATCGATCCTGCTGGGAGTTTTGACTCTGATGACTCTGAAGATGGAAGGCTGGAGCCTGCTGTGAATGAGGAGTCTGAATTATTAGAGGACACAGATGTGAGCCAGGAGGATGAGAGACAATCCTCTCCAGAACCTTCGACTTCGCTCATGCCAGCAACTGATCCACAAAATGAGTCAGAGGCTTCGAGTGGGTAAACTGACAGATTGTGGCTTGATGCCAGAACTAGGAGGAGACTGAAACATCAAGCTGAAGGGAGGCATCAAGCCAGACATTGATTAAAGAGACTGACATGCCCATCCAGGTGATTTAAGGAGGCGTGATGATTCTCAAACTTTGCTTGGAAGCAAAGTGTTTGATGTGTCGAAAGGATACGTGTGGAGTGGCCTTTGTAATTTATGGACATTCTGAATTACCAGACAGATTCCGGGAAGTCTGCCAAGGACTGGAATATAGTACTGTTAACCCTTTTTTAGTCTGGTTTTGTTTTGTTTGAATATTTTGAACTGTGGAACTCCTTGTTCTCACTTGTGAATATAGGTGAGACATAACATATATATGTGTGTTTTCTTAAGTTTTCGCGGGTACTTACATGTATGGCATTCAGCTTTGTTTGGGTATTTTCCCATGTCATGGTAGTTGCGCTTTTAAAGTTGTAGCAATGTTTCAGCAGAATCTCATCTGCCATCATCAGGCTTCTGTATAGTGTTCCTCTGTGAGTCAGACTTTTATAGTGGTTTCAGATTTAAATTTGGGGCAGCCTCTTGCTGTGCCAGAATGGTTTTTTCTTCATCCTGATTGGTTGGGAGTCTTGGTCTGTGTTTATTGGTCTTGGAGTTTGCTGTGTTCTGCTTGATTGGTGTTTCTAATATCTTCTGTCTGTTTTTTTGGCTCTTTTTGTATCTTGATTGGCTGGCAACATTGATGTGATGTCTGTGTAGTATCTTACTAATTTTGTCTGTGGTACCTCTTATGTAGGGCAGGACAGCTGTTCCATAGGTCTGTTCATCTTCTGGGTCTCTATTAGGTCTCAGTGTGTTTTTGTGAATCAAGCCAATGATTTTGCTTTTGTGGAAGCCGTTGGCTGTCAGTACTTTAGTCAAGGGGCATAGTTCAGTCTTAATGTGTGTCTTGTCTGCCAGGCATTTGGTTCTATTAATTAGTGTTTTAGCCACGGAGTTTATCTGTGCTGGGTGGTGGTGGGATTGGGCGTTGAGGTAGCAGTTAGTGTGTGTTTTCTTCTGGTATACGGTGTGTCCTAGTGTGCCATCTGTTTTTTTTGTAGATTAGTACATCTTGAATGTTAGTTGTTTGTTTGTTTCTGTTTCCATTGTGAACTTGATTTTGGGGTGTATGCTGTTTAGTTGTGTTAGGAAATTGTTTAGGTTTTCTTTTCCATGGGGCCAAATCACAAATGTGTCATTGATGTATCTTAACCATAGTTTGGGTTTGTGGATGGCATTGACCAGGACTCTGGATTCGACTTCTTCCACGAACAGGTTTGCAATGATGGGTGACAGTGGTGATCCCATAGGGGCTCCTTCAATTTGTTTGTATCTTTGTATCTTTGTCCTTTGTATATAAAATATGTGTTGGTTAAGCAGTGTTCTGTTAGTTCCATGAGGTGTTTAGCTGGTTGGTATTTATTTTTGATGATTTCAAGGGTCTCTTTTATCGGGACTTGAGTGAATAGTGAAACCACATCGAAACTTACAAGCAGATCTTCTTGCTCCACATGTAGATCTTTGATCATTTCCAAGAAGTGGTATGAGTTTTGTACATGTGAAGCTGCTGTTTCAGCATGGGGCTGTAGCTGTTTTGCTAATTGTTTAGCTAGGTTTTGTATATACATACATACACACACACCATGTTTCTCCAACAATACTCCCCCCCCAATGTTTTCTAGGCATAAAATGAAATTAAGCCCCTCCCCCTAAATTTAGGCCTAGTTTAAAACATGTGAAATTGTTGGGGAAGGCAGGGACGAATTTGCCATTAGGAGTGCCCCGTGGGCAGCTACACCTCACCATCAGCCGCTCCTAACAGCCAATCATGGTGGAGCACAGAGGGCTCCCTTACCCCTTCCTTACCTGGGTCAGCAGGCGGGCGGCGTTGGTATGGATGTATGGCAGCATTTCAGCCACTTCTCAGGCCTCTGTAGCTTCCACGGTTCCCACCAGTGCTGGCGCTTCTTGCCAGCACCATCTCCAATAACAGTGTCTGAGTCGCTCCCGGTTTTCCCCCATCCCCGTAACAACAGGAAAAAAAAGATTTTGAGGTACCTGGGAGTGTTGCACGCTGTGTTTTGGTTTAATCCCAAGCAGCTGGGTGGGAGTGAGAAGAGCTTAGTGAGCATCTCTGTTGCTGCTACCCTTGGTGCTCCAGCTTCGGGCTCTGCAAGTTTGCAAAAGTCCTGGTGCACAGCGCATTACTGCATTCCAAGCACCCAGGCCGAGCTGCAGCTGTCCCTCTCTCACCAGCACCATCTCCAATAACAGCGGCAGCAGTGGCGGGAACCATGGAAGCATTTCAGTTGCTTCTCGGGTGGGGGAGCTGTCTCAGTAACTTCCATGGTTTCCGCCGCTGCTGCCTCTGTTATTGGAGATGGCACTGGTGAGAGAGGGACAGCTGCAGCTCAGCCTGAGTGATATATATATATATATATATCAGAAGCCCAATAACTGCCCAGAACAAAATATGTTTTCTTATTTATTTAGGTGATCTATATGCCACCCATAAATTCTATGGGTGGCATATAAAACCAAAGCTCAAAATCACAGACTACAGCTATCTAACCCAGGATGAGTTATAGGCTATGATAAATGCCTAATTCCTAAACAATCTTGGGCAGCTTCACAGATTAAAAACACAGTAAAATATAAAATCATGCACAAGAGAGTATAAAACATATCCAGCTTACGCTCACCATCAAAAGAGGAATTTCCTAACCCACCAAGCTTTATTCTTTGAAACATCATTTGGAGATAAGGAAGAGGGACATGTGGATCTCTGGAGAGATGCTGTTTCAAAGGTGCAGCAAAATTTCACAACAATAACATTAAAAAAAGGGGAGGAAGAGGAGGAGGGCAGTGATAGGAAAATGCAATGAGGCAGAATAGATTGGACCCCAAAATCCCCTTATTTGAGAGCAGCACTGTTTGCTTCTCAGCAATTTGGGCAGTTACTTTTCTTCTTCATCTACTTCAACTCTCCCCCCCCCAAAAAAAGGCTGATATCATAGACTCTTTTTTAAATAAAACATTAAAAAAAAAAACGGAGTTGGAGGAATCAGTTTATGCAAAACCGAGCCATCCATAATTTATGTTCCTAATTTAGAGAACAAAACAGTGACAAGACATCTGCTTGTCTCACATCCCTGAAGTCTTTCTTTTTCAGAAGCCTGAAACTTGTTTGTTGCCTCTCCCAAGCATAGAATTGAGGACAAGCAATGATAACTAAGACCTTATCCTTATTCCAGGCTTCTACCTTGTGGCTGTCCCATCACAGAGGCAGACTAAAGTTAACTCTATATTCCCTTACACTTGCTAAGTGTCATATTCTTCTTTCGTTCTTTCAATAAAGTGAAATGCAATGCTCATTCCCCCTCCCCCCCCAGATTCCATGTAGTGATAATATATCACATGATTTCCAAGGACTTCCCACAAATGGAGTAGGAATCAAGTTATGGAGAAAGCCTTAGGTGTTGTTATATTTTAGGGGTGGGAGGAAGTTAAAAGAGAAAAGGAGGGGAACATTATTGATTATATATTTCTAGATTGCCTATCAACCATATTTCCTTATGTAGGAATATGAATTTAAAATGATATAATATTTAATCAATCAATGTCAATCGATAAAAGCAGCTGCATATTATAGAGATAAAATCAATAATGAAGGAACAATAGTAATATACAGATAATAAACGTAGAGAATAACATCACAAATATGCTAGCAAAAAAACTGTTATGAACTAATAAAACGCTAAAATAAAGTTTTATCAAACCTTTAGAAAATAGCAGGGTTCTAATCCTGCACTTCTGATTGGCCAATAATAGCGATATTGGATTGGTCCGTTCAGGAGAATCTGATTGGCTGTTAACGAACCACTCTCATTGGTTAAAGGGGTTAACACTCCACGTTTCTCATTGGTTACTAGATCAGCAGCTTGCCTATAAAATCACTCTGTTCAGAATGATTAATAAAGAGTTGAAGTTCACTGTTCACCGTCTCATCTCCGTTCCTTGCGCCTATGCGCAGAACTTAACTCTGGCGATGAAGGAAGGATACGGAGACATCAAAGCTGACTGAACACTACAGAGCACCAAACAGAGCACGTGGCTGAAGGCACATCAACGGCAGAAACCATGTCCGGCAGCACCATATCACCCGCTCCATTTGACCCGGCACAAGAAGACTGGGACTCATACATGGACCGGTTCCAGATGTTTCTGGAGACCAACAACTTGAAGGATGCCACTGCTGGAAAAAAGCGAGCAGTATTCCTGACTCACTGTGGACCTGCTGTTTTTTAGATGGCTAAGGCACTGGTGAAACCGGCTGAGGTGAAATCCATGGACTGGGACGTCCTTGAGCCCCTCCTATGGGCCCACTATACACCTACCGTACCAACGCTTGTCCGAAGACATGAATTTTACCAGAGAGACCAGCGGAAAGGAGAAAGCGTTGCAGATTTCATCGCGGATCTCCAGAACCCGGGAGGCCTCTGCGGGTTCGCTGACCTCGAAGAAGCTCTAAGAGACCGAATAGTTCTGGGTTTAGATGCACCTCACATGCAAAGTAAGCTGATGGCGAAAGGCGACATCAGCCTTGCAGATAGCATCGCTGACGCTACTGCAGCAGAAGCAACCAGGAAGTCGGCTGCCCGAATGCGCCGCACCAACGCCCCGCTCCGCCAATTCATTGGCAAAACCTCACTTCGCCTAGAGGGACATACAATGGCAACCCACCACGAGGACCTCGAATCGTCATCAGAAAGTGATGAGGAAGAGGTCAATCGGCTCCGGTCTGAACGTGACCAATGCCACCAGTGGAATCAGAGACTACAGCATCAATGCGCAGGTTGTGGGGCAAACCACCCACGATCAGACTGCAAATTCCTCGATGCGCTCTGCCATGTTTGTGGGAAGAGAGGCCACATCGGAAAGGTCTGTAGAAGCAAGCAAGGATCCAGCCCATTTCAGAGGGGGATCAACTACCGCCAAAACACAGGAAATCGTCCTGTGAGTCGGGAACATTTAAACCACCAATGGAGCAACCACGCCTACAGAAATAAACCACTAGCCCATTCAATGAAATGAGAAGAAGCACACCAAACCATCACGATTGGTCACGCTTCATCATTAGATGCAAAGAAGATCCGAGTGAAGGTCGCCATTGAAAACCAGCCCTGAGTGATGGAAGTTGATTCAGGATTGTCTCTCTCGATGGTTTCCTGGAAGACCCTTAAACAATTAATCCCTGCCATCTGGCGGCAAGACCTCAGAACCCAAAGAATCATACTCAAGGATTATCAGGGAAACCAAATTCCGGTCATTGGATCCAGCATAGTCCAGGTCTCATTCAAAAAGGGTACTGCATCTTTACCATTGACCATCGTCGACTGTGATTGGCCTAGCTTGTTAGGCTATCAATGGTTCACTCCACTTGGGATCGAGGTAGCAGGCATTCACGAAACCAGCAGCGATGACTGGAAGGAGGCCCTCGTCCAGAAATCCCAGGACGTCTTTGCAGACAAACTAGGCGAGTACAAGGGGACCCCGATATCATTTAACCTTAACCCTGAAGTAGCCCCCATCCGCCTTAAGCCTCGCTGAGTACCTTGTGCCCTTAAACCAAAGATTGACGAGCAGCTTGATAAATTAATAGCCCAGGGTGTTTTAGAACCAACAGACCATGCTCCTTGGGAAACCCCAATCGTAACACCCATCAAACTGGATGGATCGTTAAGGATTTGTGGGGACTACCATGCCACCCTGAATCACGCCCTTCAACAGAACGCTTAACCGGTGCCAGTGGTACAACACCTCCTCCATTCCCTGGGGGGCGGAAAAGTCTTCGCTAAATTGGATTTAGCACAGGCGTACCAACAACTGCCTGTAGATAAAAAAAAACAGCAGAGGCACAAACGATCGTTACGCACTGAGGTGCCTTTAAGTACAACCGACTCCAATTCGGAGTTAGCGTAGCCCCAGGGATTTTTCAGAGTTTGATGGAGAGACCCTTACAGGGGATAAAAGGGGTTGTACCATACTTTGATGATGTTTTAATTGCTGCCCCGAATAGAGAAATACTAAAGGAGCGTCTTAAACTGGTTCTCCAGAAATTTAAAGACTCCGGCCTTAAGGTTAATAAAAATAAATGTCAACTGTGTACAGATAAAGTAGAGTTCCTGGGGTACCTAATCAATAAACAAGGCATTCACCCCACCAATAGCAAACTAAAAGCAATCAAGAATGCCCCAAGACCCAGAAATAAGACTGATCTCCAAGCTTTCCTGGGGCTCATTAATTTTTACATCTTCTTGCCCCACAAAGTGACCGTAGCTGAGCCCCTACATCGGCTTCTCGACAAAAAAGCAACCTGGGTCTGGGGGCACCGAGAGGAGCACGCGTTCCGTGAAAAACCTTTTAACTTCAGATGCTGTTTTAATGCAGTATAACGAGACTTTGCCTTTTACAATTACATGTGACGCGTCACCATTTGGAGTAGGAGCCATGCGTTACCAAATGGTAGTGAAGCCCCTATTGCCTATTTTTCAAGGACTCTATCAAAGGCTGAACGTAACTATAGTCAAATCGATAAAGAAGCTCTTGCTGTTGTATCTGCTGTGAAACAGTTTCATGAATATGTATATGGACGAGTTTTTACTATTGTTACCGACCACAAACCTTTGCTGGGGATTATAGTGGGGGACAAGCCAACCGCCTATATATTATCACCTAGAATGACTCGCTGGTCAGAGTTTTTGGCTGCCTACAATTATAGGCTGCAACACCGCCCGGGGAAAGCCATTCCCCATGCTGACGCGCTGAGCCATGCACCACTTCCAGAAACCGTCAACGACCCAACACCAACCCTTACAACACTCCAGTTTGAAACACTACATTCACCGCCACTAACAGCTAGAGATATCGCTATCGGAAAAAACCACGATCCTATATTAATGCGATTTCTTAGCTGGGTCGAATGGGGATGGCCAGTAGATCAAACCCCTGATGACTTCACCCCCTTCAAGAACCGGCAAACAGAACTTTTTTCGCAAAAAGGCTGCATCCTATGGGGGGATAGAGTCGTCGTCCCAGAGCGGTTACAACGAGCAGTATTAAAGACACTGCATGAGGGTCACCCTGGCATTGTGCATATGAAAGCACTCGCACGAAGCTATGTGTAGTGGCCAGGCATTGACAAACAGATCGAAGCCTGGGTAAAGACTTGTTTATTTTTGGTAAAAGTTTTATTGATTTTAACGACAGACAAAAGACATATAAGACATAAAACATAACATAAAAAAAATTATATCATTCTTCATAAATTTGCAGTGTATCGGTTGGTTTACCACTCCCTTTTGTGCATCCATTTCATAGTCATCAAAATAATTATATTACATAATAACTCACATTATCAATCATCAATAAAATATCCCAATATCATTATTGAACAATCATATGACTATAATTTTACTAATTCATACTTAAGCGAGATAACTATAATTAAGTTAAATTATTTTATAACAAATCATAGTATCATACCAAATCTATCTTAATAAAATATTCTTAAAAATTATCAAAACCAAGAAAAATTATATATTCATTATTTCCTAGATTTCTAAATATTATATTATTATATTGTATTATCTAACCATTGATAAAAAAGATCCCAAATTTCATAAAATTGTTTATCTTCTTGTTCTCTAATTTCAAATGTCAATCTACTCATTTCAGCACATTCCAATATTTTCTTAATAATTTGCTAAACACTGGAAGAGTGAGAAAATACCATTAGAGGAAGAAATTATTAAGAAAATATTGGTAAAGACTTGTTTAAAGTGCCAGGAAGTTAGCAATGCCCCACCTAAAGCAACTCTGACAGAATGGGAAACATCCCAGGGACCGTGGTCCCACATCCACATTGACTTTGCGGGACCTACTAAGAGACATACATTCCTCCTAACAGTGGATGCCTATTCAAACTGGCTCAAGATCCACGAAATGAAGAGTACCATAACCGAGTCTGTCATCCGGAAGTTGAACAGGTTATTCGCGACGCATGGACTGCCAGACGTTCTGGTATCTGACAATGGACCCCAGTTTACCGCTCTACCCTTTGAACAATACTTAGCGGACCGGGGTATTCGCCATGCGCTAACTTCGGCAGCGCACCCTGCAGCTAGCGGAAGAGCCGAGTGCATGGTACGATTTGTTAAAAAAACCCTCTACAAAATGGACTATGGGGACATTGAAGATAAGATAAACAGAATGCTCCTTCTCCAACACATCACGCTGCACAGCGTCACCAACAAGACTCCAGCTGAACTATTGATGGGACGCAAACTCCACTCCCACCTTGACCGGCTTCACCCATCTTACGAGCCAGAGAAACCCTGTGGATCTAGCAGGAAATGCCACGAGTTCAAGATAGGCAACTTAGTTTTCACCAGAAACCTTTCTGGCGAACTGTTGTGGGTCGAGGCAACTGTAATTCAAGCCACTGGACCCAGGTCGTACCGGGTGAAAACCTGCAATGGGAAAATATGGAAACGCCATATAGATCAGCTTCGCTCGAGGCTACAACCTAGTTTCCGCGACTCCGGTAACTCCCAAACTGAGGGGGGAGGGGATGTTGAAGAAACCAAATTTGAGATGGTGGAAAGCAGGAATGAAAGAAGTCAGCAACCGGGCGTAATGAATGAAGAAGAATCAGGGAAGGGCGTGTCCTCGCCACAGAGGAACACCACAACAGAGGCAAGCCCGCAAAGGCCAGAGGACAACAATGAAAACATTAGCAGCACCGAGTCATCCAATGAGGAA
This sequence comes from Hydrophis major, assembly GCA_033807585.1. NCBI lineage: Eukaryota > Metazoa > Chordata > Lepidosauria > Squamata > Elapidae > Hydrophis > Hydrophis major. The sequence goes on from CM066330.1 coordinate 250,443,678, forward strand.
CCACCGGCACCCGACTTGCCCAAAAATGTCCTGCCGAAACAGGGTTACAGACAAGAACCGGTGGGACAGCGTAAATCCAACAGACAGTCAAAACAACCTTCATACCTCAGAGATTACATCACCGCACCCCCTAAATGGAACCCAGGGGGAAGGGGTGTTATGAACTAATAAAACGCTTAAATAAAGTTTTATCAAACCTTTAGAAAATAGCAGGGTTCTAATCCTGCACTTCTGATTGGCCGATAATAGCGATATCGGATTGTTCCGTTCAGGAGAATCTGATTGGCTATTAACGAGCCACTCTCATTGGTTAAAGGGGTTAACACTCCACGTTTCTCATCGGTTACTAGATCAGCAGCTTGCTTATAAAATGGCTGCTGCTGCCCTAGGTTTTTGCTCTGTTTAGAATGATTAATAAAGAGTTGAAGTTCACTGTTCACCGTCTCGTCTCCGTTCCTTGTGCCCATGCACAGAACTTAACAAAAATAATATTCAATAATTCTAAAATGATTGCCAAACCTCCTGAGAAAATAAGATCTTCTCTCAGAGCTTCACTGAATGCTCTGAAGTAAAATCAATTTCTTTCTGGGATCTTAAATGCCCACCCAGTAGCTAGCAGTGAAGAGTCAAGGACAAAGTTCAGTGAGATAAGTAACTTCCATTACTCATGCAAAAAAGCTCAGATAAATGCAGATCAGCTATTGAAGAATCAAGCCCTTAAATGTTGGTTTATAGCAGTTGCAAGCTGGACATCCCCAGGGAAAGTTTGAGAAAATCAAAATGACCACTGCAACAAGGCTATCAAAGTCCTGCCATGTTTTTTGCTTGGGTCACACATACAGCATATAAAAAAAGAGAGGGGATTTTGCTTGCATAATTGCAACCATCATCTGAATTTTCTAATCCCAGTTTGGACAACATCGATCTCAGGATTCAAGTCTTTGACCTCTTTATCCTGTAGGATAATAGCCTACTCACTGTTCTTTTTTCATTCTTTTGGATGTTGAGGGAACTTACACTCTACTTTGATCATGGTCTTTGTCTGATCTCAGCTTCTTTTTCTACCTTTCTAGTCTTCATATAATTTAGATCCCCTCAAGGCTTTTCTGTGTTAGAGGAGAGAATATTTTCAGGATAAAGTTCAGTTCACCCATCCTAGAAACATGTTTTATGACAGGTCTCAGCAGGTGGAAAAAGCTAAGTAGCGTGGTGGTATTCAGTGGTGGTATTCAACTGGTTCTGGAGAGCCGGTAGGAGCGATGAGCAGCAAAGGCTGAACCGGTTCTCTCCACTGCTCTGCTGTTGGGCTCACCCACCTGCCCAGGCTCCCATACTCACCTTTATCCACTGAATTTGAAGCACAGCTGCTTTGCGTGGCACAGAATAGCACCATGCAGCAGTTGTTGAAGCAACCGGGATCATGCAGGCTTGCAGGAGGTGAGTCAGAATGACTTTGTGCCTGCACAAAGTACGTGTTTGGCGTGCGCATGCATGCAAAGTGTGTGTATATGTGTAAAGTGCACACACCAAGACATGCTCACCGAACCAGTGGCAACAATATTTGAATCCCACCACTGGTTAAGTCATGTTACTTGGATGGAAGAATATAGCTACTCTTTCTACCCTACGGTGTATTTTTGTGCCATCTGGATTTTTGGGGTCCAATCATAGAACTCTAGACAGGATCTTCCAAGAGGTCCAGCTGAACTCAATGGTGTCCTTAAACTTTACCTTTATAGTAGAGCAATCACTAAATAGCAGAAGTTGTCCTTGGTCACAGTGTAGTAAAATCAAAGGATTAGAAGAGACCTTGGAAGTCTTCTAGTCCAATCTCTACCCATAGCTGGATTTCTTTGGTTCGAAAGTGTTGATCAGAAATCGGATTGATTTGATAGCTGGCTAAAGGAAACATATGTTGAGATAGTAGAACTGAAGTTCAGGCCTTGAAAAGTTCCTTAGGAAATCACTAGCCTGTGGCTTAGGCATGTGACCAAAACTATATAAGGCATGCTTGAGTATTTTTTACAATTTCTATATTTTATACCTTATCTGTTGTGTGCCAGCTTCCTTTTATGTAACTATGTAAAAGCAAGGAAATGTATAAATATCTGCCTTACACAGTGCTCGGGGTTCTTCCGCTTTAAGGGAGGATCCATCTGAATAAACACGTTTAGCTTAGGAAGACAAATCCAGATTCCATCCTTTATTTTTTGACCGAGTCATACCTGAACTCCTGCATAACCAAAGCTGCAGTGATGGAGCTTCCATGAAACCAAGAGGTAGGTTGTTCCCAATGGTGGGATTCAATTTTTTTTACTACCAGTTCTGTGGGTGTGGCTTGATGGGTGTGGCGTGACTTGATGGGTGTGGCAGGGGAAGGATATTTTAAATCTCTATCCCCTCCCCACACCTGGAGGAAGGTTACTGCAAAATCCCCATTCCCTCCCCACCCCACTAACCTGCTTTCCAGCTCCGTTCTCCTGTGCAGGGCAACCAAAGAAGACCCAGCCAATCAGCTGGGACTCGGGAGGCAGAAAATAGATGGGGGTGGGGTCAGTCAGAGGTGGTATTTGCTGGTTCTCCAAGCTACTCAAAATGTCTGCTACCAGTTCTCCAGAACTGGTCAGAACCTGCTGAATATCGCCTCCATTTGTTCCACTGTTTTAACAGCTGTCTTAACAAGGAAATTCCTCCTTATTTCATATTAGGCTCTCCCTGGGTAAAGCTTCACCTATTTATAGTTTTTGTCCTATCAAATGAAAATTATTAGGGATAATAACAAATACAAGGTATTTTGTGTGGGAAGTGATTGGTAGAGCAAGAAACACAAAGCTCAGGTAGGTGAAGAATGAAAGCAAGTTGAACCTGACATATTGATTTGATAATTCTTATGTTATGCATGGTTGGTGTTTGGGGCCATTTCTGATGCACAGTAAGGAAATCTTTCAAGCCAGCATGACTCACTCCACAAATTAATGGCAGATGCAAACTCTTGATCTTTTTATTCTCATCATAATTGATGAGAAACGAAGAAAAGTAGCTATTAAGGCAGGTTGACCGATGTCATGGTGACACAGAAAATGAGTTTTTAATGCAATCTACACTTTACTTTGGCATCTTTTCTCTCAAAATGCTTTCCAAAGTTGCCAGGGCTCATGTTATGCTTGAGAAGAGAAACTATATTTTTTAAATTATTCACTGTGAATTTATGAGATAGCCATGCAAGTGGCATAAAAAGACTGAAAAAAAAAATGACCATGCATGGAGAGAAAGGATTCACTCTTTTTATCCATTTCTCTCCCTACCATACAGACAAGTTTTTCAACTTACTATTTTTGAGTGTTCCCACAAAAGAATTCCTTCGACGTTATGTAGCTGATTTCCATGTTGCTCATCATTTCAAAAAGGTATTTCCATCAGAAGAAATTTTGATTCTGTCTTATTTGGGGCAAAAGGGGGATGTTTCATGAGAATAATGCCCTTGGTGGACTTTTTTTAATAATTGCAGTTTTTGGAGCTAAACCACATGCAGTGCAAGCTTCTGCAAGCCCCCTGAGTAATAAATGTTTTCAGATTCAGGAGGATTTGATCCAGAGGTGGGATTCAGCAGGTTCTGACCAGTTCTGGAGAACTGGTAGTGGAAAAGTTGAGTAGTTCAGAGAACTGGCAAATACCACCTCTGACTGGCCCTGCCTCTATCTATTCTCTGCCTCCTGAGTCCCAGCTAATCAGCTAGGTTTTCTTTTGTTGCCCTGCACAGGAGAACGGAGCTGGAGAGGAGGTTAGTGGGGTGGGGAGAGAATGGAGATTTTACAGTATCCTTCCCCTGCCACGCCCACCAAGCCACGCCCACAGAACTGGTAATAAAAAATTTGGAATCTCACTACTGACTTGATCCCAGGAAAGAATAATGTTGCCATTCAGAAAGGAGGTGATGATGGTGGTTATATGCTAGTTCTCCAAATCCAAAGTAACATAGACCAGATTGGTTTAATGGCTAAGGCAGCAGGCTAGAAACCATGAGGCTGTGATGTCTATGGAGACCCTCAATCATCCGTGTCATGGCTGTCCCAAGGGTGCTTTTTCAAAAGGCAACTGAGCTTTTCTTGTTCTTTTTTTCCTTTGAAAACATTTTGCTTCTCATCAAAGAGGCTTCTTCAATTCTGAAGAATCTTTTGAGAAAAGATTGGTTCACTAGGAGACTGTGAGTTCTAGTCCTGCCTTAGCCACTAAAGCTGGTTGGGTGATTTGGGATGGATCATTCTCTCTCAGTGCAACTCACCTCATGGGATTGGAGGAAAGAGAAAGAGGAAAGAGAATTGTGCATGGTTGTCACATTGACCTATTTACAAAAATAATAAAGGCAGAATAGCAACAGCAATAGCACTTAGACTTATATACCGCTTCACAGTGATTTACAGCCCTCTATAAGTGGTTTACAGAGTCAGCCCTATTGCCCCCAACAATCTGGATCCTCATTTTACCCACCTCAGAAGGATGGAAGGCTGAATCAACCTTGAGCCTGGTGACATTCGAACTGCCAAATTGCAAGCAGCAGGCAGTACTGCATTCTAACCACTGCAGGAGCGGTGGCTCCTCTTCGAATAAAAATTAAAAAAAAAAACAGTAAAACATTTTTGTCATCGTTTCATTAAGGAAATGCAACAATCTGACTGTGCAGCACCACTTGGGTCTCTTTATACATAAAGAAAGAAACAGAGAAAGTGTGAGAGAAAAGAAACAAGAGAAAGGGAAAGAAGTGGAATAAGAGCCAGAAAAATATTGCTTTGACCATATTCATATATTCATATTTTGTGATTGGTTGTGGCAAGTGGCTGTGAATTGTTATGATGTCAAATGGTGCTCAATCTGGGGAATTCATCAGAATCAGCTTTGTCCCTTACAAACAGGCATGCAACACATGACACACATACAAAAAACATAGACTTGAGCAATTTCATCACTACACAACTGCAGTTCTCAGTTACAAACTCAATGGATGCCTTAACTGAATAAACTCCCTGTTTGACATTTAAATTCTACTTATAGGGATTGGCTTACAGTCACATAAAACACAAAAAGGAATTGTTTGGCTTTGGTTTAGAGAGATGTGAGAACTAAGCATTCAGCAATCACAGTGAAGAAAATCTTGGCTTTTTACTGTGTTTAGGCTTACGACTTTTATTTTTGCCTCAAAAAAAAAAAAAAAAAAAGCATGTTCCAGCTCTGACCTTGACATAATTTGTAACAAAGTGAGATAAATGCCACATGTTTGACAGAGGAGGTTATAAAGGTGGATGAGAATCTGCAGAGGAGCCAAGATCACATGTTGTTATGGCCACTGGCCATTTCACTGCAGCAAAAGCCAGGAATATCTGTAATGGGCTTCAAAAAAAAACCCACAAAAAACCCAACAACCCAAGATTGTGGCCACAAACACTCAGTTTAAAGCCTGCATTGTTTTACATGCATGCAAAAAGGTGAGGATGCATAAGCAGGACTGCCACTCGGATTTTTCTGATCCTCATTGCCTTAGCAAAAATCAGTTAAATGAATTTTCAACTGTGTGTATTCCAGGCATAGTAGCGTAGCATAGAATCTATATTGAAGCACCCTCTAGAGCAGGGGTGTCAAACTCAAGGCCCAGGGGCCAGATCCAGCCCACAGGGGTGATTAGATTTGGCCCGTAGGGCCACCCTGGAAACATCGAAAGACTGGCCTGCAGTGCCTCTGCCAGAAAAAACAGAACTTGGATGTGCTGCACACAGCCCTCTTGAGCTGTTTTCATTGGCAGAAGGTTATATAGGAAGCCGTTGCAGCCGAAAACGGAGCTCAGGAGCCTGTTTTCTCTGGCAGAGGGCTCGGGCCACCACAGGCACCCCTGACACGAGTGATGTCAAGCTGGCCACGCCCACTCTGGTCCTCCGAGGTAAAATACAATCCTGATGCAGACTTCAATGAAATCAAGTTTCACAGCCCTGCTCTAGAGGGAAGACCAATCAGTCTGGTGAATCCATGCCTGTCTTAATAAGTCCAGTGTGGTGGAATGTAGTCTGGATTCCCAGGTGGGAGTGGCTGCATTCGAAATATAGTAAAGTTTAGATAGCTTGTGCTGGGGGGGGAGGAGAAAGAAGACCACTGCTCTTTAGTAATTCTCCGTGTATATGGTTAATGGTACAAATAATCTGCTTTAGATTTCTGTCTATAGGCAAGGAACAATGAAGGAAAATCCTTAGAAGGACCTCAACATTTGGAGCCTGGCTTTCAGAGATATAGTCAGGATCTCCTCTCATATCCAGCAGAAGTGCCAGATGCACTTGGCCTGGCTCTGCCTCTAGGACCATCAGAAATATCCATGTCACCGCCATGCTGTGCATGGGTGACCTTCAGTCACCTTTCAACCAGGAAGACTTATTCCTTTGTTCCTTTGAATATCAATCTTGTCCATGGCCAAGAGTCTTGCTGTGAATCCTGAAGCTTCTTACTCCATGCCTCTCCTCCAAGTATGAAAATTAAACTATTGTCCTTGTGACCTGTTGGGTATTGTGATGCATATTACTAAATAGGAAAGGAGATGCAACACTTCTGTGTACCTAACATGGATTGAATTTCCATTTTCTTGTCTGTTGCTACTTTCCTGGGTGTCCTGGATGAAGTCCTTAGCATTAGAGAATTGTCAGGGTTCCAGTTAACACACCCAACAGAATCAACACACCAAGGCAAGCATGTTCTTCAAAGTGTAGATTTATGAGGAATGTCATATTGGCACATCTGGGGAAACCCTGACTCTGAACGTCCCGAGGTTTTCCCCACCCAAATCAAACCCCAAAGTTCTTTCTCCCCAGGTCACACATCCATCACATGGTCGTCCAACATCACAGACACCATCCTGGCTGGTTTTGGTCCACACCTCTCCAAGACCTGGCAGAGAGTCCTTGGCTCCCATGGGAAAGAATGTTGCACATCCCCAGCTACCTATATCTCCCCCTTATGTTCCCACAGCTCCAACAGGCCTCACTGTGGCAGTCCTGAAGATTCAGGGCTGACAAACATCTCGTACAGAGAAGGTGGATGATGTCTCACACTCTGTCCATGTGGGAAGAGCAGATGTATGTAGAAGCTGACCTTGCAGCAATAATCCAAAACCATCTTACCTTTTGCAGGGCAGCAATAAAAATCCAAATATATTTAAACTGACAGGAGAGGATGTTAATGCCTCTACTTGATGCCTGGACTTTGTGTCTATGACCAGAAAGTAATGCACCCTATTTTATTTGGCCTCTGTGAAGTATCACTTACTCATACTTAATTAAAATGCTAAAAAAAAATTAGCTCCTGGGGACATTTTTGAAGTGATATATATGAAGGAGCATGATGATTTAGAAAAAAAAAAAAAAACCACTTAGAAGAATTTCCTATACAAATGTCATCATGTTACCATCAAAAATGTTGAGATGGCATTTGCGATTGTGCAGTGCACATGAAAACAAATGGAGCTTTGACTGCATCATCACAGCTGTCATTTTGATGGTACTCTGAGGTCACTCCTGCTTTTGCACGTTGTTAAGGTTGTGCAACTAAGTTGATTTATATCAACTCTAAAATGTCTAAAACTATAATTAAGAACTTAGCAAATATATAGAGGAAAATATATGTATTCTGGTGGGATCTCCCCTGGGAACTCCAACTTTTCTGAAGCTTCTTGTTTGGCATCCATTTCTTTTTTTTGTTCAGTTTCTAAGTCATGTCCAACTCTTTGCAACCCCATCGACTTATTAACATCCAGCTCAAGAAGCCAAATAAAATTCAAGATTCATTCTGGTTTGGAAAATCTTACTGTTTATTGAATACACTGCATGGTAATGTTGAAGTAAAACTAACTCTGAAATTCCCAAACACCACTTCATAGAATTAAACAACAATTTCCCCAGCCAAAACCCCTACTTCTCACGTAGACCATGTAAACAAATTCACTTTGTTATGGGAACTGGTTGCTTCAACTCCACACCAGTTATAATGTCCTTGAAAAGGTTTCAGGCTTTCATGGTCTTCAGCGGAATCATATAAGGTTTTTTTTTTTTATCATAGAGGGTGATTTCTTACAGAAGAGATTACATACTATATTGTATCATACTTGCAGGTGTGGGTGATCATTTGTAGAATATACCTAATGTAGATTTTTAAATGTATGCTAAATTTAGATAGGAGTCAGTTCCTGCACTCGACTTCAAAAACAGAATCAGGCCTAGAGTTAATAGAATATATGTAGCTTGGAGTTGAATGGTGTAGTCTTTGGTGTTTTCTCCATTTTGTTGTTTGCTTGCATACATATCATTACTCAACTAGGTAATATCATCAATGCAATGATGTTAATGTTACCTCATTGGATAATGAACCATTTACATGCAAACAACCAAATTCAGAGAGTATCAAGGACTCCACGGACCTATATCTCCATGTAATATATCTGAAGGATTGAACATTTTATCTTCAGTTCAAAAGTGGTATTCCCAAACCTGCTCTAGCATCAATATTTTTCTATCCCCTGGTATTAAATATTGCGTAATAATGAAACACTGTTGAGGGTTCTTCATCTCTGGAGGTTTTAAAAAACAGATTGGACATCCACCTCTCATGATAGCTTAATTAGTTTTCCAGCCCATTACAGAAGTTGTGCGAGATGAATGTTGTGTTCTCTTCCAATTCTACTATTCAATCATTCTATGATGTCCTTCAGAATAAAGCTTTGATTATTAGTTTGGACATAACATCCACTACAAGGACACTGTTTGATACAATTCATCTTATTGTAGGGATGTTACAGATATTGTGCAGCTTTTAAAATCATTAAATGGCCTTTCAAAAAAAAAAGAATGAGAAAACTATAGAAGATAAATATGTCAACACTAACTTAAGAGAGCCTCCATGGACAGTGACAATAAAATTTGGGATATAAAATGATATGGAGAAATAGCAGATGAGAATTTTTCCTTCATATACTGTACTGCCTAAGGACTTCCAGGAAAATTTGATTTATCCATTTTACAATGATGAATATGCAAACCAAGCTTATAGCAATAGCAATAGCACTTAGACTTATATACCACTTTATAGTTCTTTATAGCCCTCTCTAAGAAGTTTTCAGAGTCAGCATATTACAATTTAAGTCCTCATTTCTACCCACGTTGGAAGGATGGAAAGCTGAGTCAACCTTGAGCCTTTGAGATTCGATCTGCCAAATTGCAGGCAGCCAGCTGTCAGCAGTAGTTTGCAGTACTGCACTCTAAACACTTCCACCAAAGCTCATATTCTTTGGTCCAAGATGTTCTTAACTTCTGTCAAATGTTTTTAAGTATCCTGCCAGCAATTGATCAGTGTAAACAAGGAAGAGAATGTGTCAAGTTTTGAGCATGGGCGAGAAAGAATGGAGACAAGTTTCTGAACGGTGAACTTCAGCTCTTTATTTACATTATAACTTGCTCAATTGAACAGTAGTAGAACCTGCCTTATATAGGCAAACCTTGTAACGATTACCCAATAACGAGCTAGGAACATTAGCTCTTGAACCAATAAGACATTTCTGTTAAGGGCCAATCGGATTCCCCAGAACGGGCCAATCCGGTCCGGCCGCTTAACAGCCAATTAGAAGTGCAGGGCCAGAACCCTGCACTTGACTCCAAGCTCATACTTTATTTAGTTATATTACATACACAACAGAATGTATTTGAATCAATCAGAGAACTTGTCTAAATTAATCCAGTATTTGGATAAATTCTAAGCTCTAATCAACCTATTTTTTGAACCCAAGTTTGTAGAGGTTTTCTTCAGAGAGTAGGAAGGATAAGAAAGGGAGTCAAGGCAATTCACAACCTATCTCTGAACCTCATTTTTTCTGAAGAACACTGAGACTTTTTACGTGATAAATCAATATGGTTGATATGTTTTAATAAGCTCCTGATGAAATTGTGATCCAGCAAGTGCATTCTGTTCACTCAGTGAGATTGCTGATTCCCCAGACACAATTGCCTCTCTCATGGATATTGAAATGATCCTATGAAGTAGTCTTATGCTGAGGAGAGGAAGGGCCAAGGAGTCAGAGCAGTGAAGAAAATGCTGGATCAAGTAAACAAACTTGAAGTCCTGGAAGCCATTTTGAATGTCCCAGAGTGAAAGATGTGATAATTACTGACAGAAAAACCACCAAGCTTTACACTCCTCAGAATTGTGTAGGTTATTTAGGAAGTTCAATTTCCTTTCTGAGGAGGAAGCCAAAAACTTTGCTTTGGAAAAAGAATATCTGACTCTACTACCCTCTGAGACTCCATCTTTCCAAGGTAGGTAATCTTTAAAAATTCCCGAGTTCTCAATTTATTCTTTATTTGACGATGATCTTTGTGCTTAACCAAAAATTTAAAAAAGGAAAAAGCATGCAAGCTGGTCCATGACAGCCACAGCCTTATTTGAGCCTCAGGAAAACTGTGTGAAGTGCTCCTGCTCCATCCAAACCTCTTGAGTCATTTTGGCATTATCTCTGCCAGACAGGCAGATGTTGCTCCTTATTAAATTTTCAAGTGGAAGGAACATGCGTAATTTCATTATTTTCCTGGAGCAGATGCTAATAATCTTATTGTCTCAAATGGAGGCTTCAAGCTATAGGTACGAAAGGAAAAACGTATGACTGAATGACACTGTGGAACTAAGATATATTAATTATCCTTCCTCAGTGGCTTCTTTGATTCACTTAATGAGATGATATGGATTGGTATAGGAGCTTTTCCAGCAAACATCCATGTGGGGGAGATGTCCACTAAAAAGGGATCAATTTCCATGAACAGAACTTCATCTTGAGAGAGGAAAGTAATGAATTTGATCCATCTCTTTGTTTCCCACTCCACAACTGGGAGTTTTGAACCATATTCTTATCCTTAGTTAGAAAGGGGAGGAAGGAAACATTGGGAATTCAGTTGGGATGAAGCCAAAAGAAGCAGCTGCTATTGGCTATAAAAATGTGAAACTTGACCTTTGGGTAGTGTTATGGATTAAACCATCGCAGCGATACAACCAAAACAGCTTCATCTTAAAACAGGCTTGTAATCCTGCAATTCTTATTGGCCCGTGAATAGCGAGTCATGATTGGTCAGGCTTGGCCAGTCTGATTGGCTGTTAACGGAAGCCCCTGATTGGACGCTTGAGAAAGCGATAGACTCAGTTCATTGGTTGCATATAAAAGAGCTACTGCTGCCCAGGTTTTAGTCCAGTCTTTCTTGTTAAATAAAGAGTTGAAGTCACAGTCCGATGTCTCGTCTCCGTTCTTACGCCCATGCCCAGGACTTAACACTGGCGACAAGGATGGAATGAGGAGACGATAGAGCTGACTAGAACATATCAGACAAAGAAAGAGCACGTGGCGAAAGAGCGCACGAAACAGACAGCAAGATGACTAGCGGCGCCATACCACCCGTTCCATTCGACCCAGCAACTGAAGACTGGGACTCATATATAGACTGCTTCCAAATGTTCCTGGAGACCAACAATTTAAAAGATGCCACATCTGGCAAGAAACAAGCGGTGTTCCTGACTCATTGCGGCCCTGCCGTTTTCAAAAGGGCTAAAGCACTAGCAAAACCAGCAGAAGTGAAGACCATGGATTGGGACACCCTCGCTCCAATTCTCAAGGCCCATTATGCACCCGCCGTATCTACACTGATACGAAGACACGAATTTTACCAGAGGGACCAACAGAAGGACGAGAGCATTGGTAATTTCGAAGCTGACCTCCGGAACCTAGGAGGCCTTTGTGGTTTTGCAAACTTAGAGGAAGCCCTAAGAGACCGAATAGTTCTGGGATTAAATGTACCACACGTGCAGAGTAAGCTGATGGCGAAAGGTGACATCAGCCTTACAGATGTCATTGCTGACGCTACTGCAGCAGAAACAACCAGGAAGGCAGTTGCTCGAATGCGCCGAGCGAATGCACTGCTTTGCCAACTTGCCGACGAGGCACCACTCGCCACTGAGAAGCATGCTTCTGCTACCCACCACGAAGACCTCGAGTCATCCTCAGACAGTGATGAAGAGGAGGTCAACTGGCTCCGCTCAGAATGAGAGCAAAGGAACCAGTGATGTCCGCGCTAATGTGCGGGTTGTGGAGCAAACCACCTGCGATTGGACTGCAAATTCCTCGATGCACTCTGCCATAACTGCGGAAAGAAAGGCCACATCACGAAGGTCTGCAGAAGCAGATGAGAATCCAGTCCCAGCCAAAAGGAGAACAACCTCCATCGGGAGATAAGCAAACCTCCTGAAAACCGGGATCGTCTGAACCACCAATGGAACAACCACTACTACTACAGAAACCAAGTACCTGCCTTTTCAATGAGACGAGAAGAGGCCCACCAAACCATTATCATCGGCCACGCTTCGTCGCTCGATGCAAGGAAAATACGAGTGAAGGTTACTATTGAGAATCGACCATGTGTGATGGAAGTCGATTCAGGATCGTCCTTGTCGATGGTATCCTGGAAAACCCTCAAGCAACTGATACCTGCCATCTCTCGCCAGTACCTCAGCATGCAGCGAATCATCCTGAAAGACTATCAGGGAAACAGAATCCCAGTTGTCGGTTCCAGCAATGTCCAAGTATCATTCAAGGACCGCACAGCAACGCTTCCCCTAACTGTTGTCGATCGTGACCGACCCAGCTTGTTAGGGGCTACAGTGGTTCGCCCCACTCGGAATTGAACTAGCCGGCATACACCATACCAGAAATGACAACTGGGAAGAGGCCCTCATCCAGGAATTCCAGGACATGTTCACAGGAACATTAGGCAAGTACAAGGGGACCCTTATATCGTTTAATCTCAGCCCTGATGTAGCTCCCACTCGGCTTAAACCCCGTCGAGTACCTTTTGCCTTAAAACCTAAAATCAACGAGTAGCTAGATAAACTGATAGCCCAGGGCATGTTGGAACCAATTCACCATGCCCGTTGGTAAACCCCAATAGTAACACCCATGAAACCAGATGGTTCATTAAGAATTTGCGGGGACTATTGGGCCACCCTAAATCATGCTCTTCAACAGAGCGCTCATCCAGTACCAGTGGTTCAACACCTCCTTCATTCCCTGGGTGGTGGAAAAATATTTGCGAAACTGGATTTATCTCAGGCGTACCAGCAACTCCCTGTGGACGCAGCAACTGCAGAAGCCCAGACAATAGTTACACATAGAGGCGTTTTTAAGTGCAATAGACTCCAATTCGGAGTAAGCGTGGTGCCTGGCATTTTCCAAAGTTTAATGGAGAGACTATTACAAGGCATAAAAGGCATCGTGCCTTATTTTGACGACGTCCTAATAACTGCCCCCACTAAAGAGTTATTAGTACAACAGCTCAGAAAAGTCCTGCAGAAATTCAAAGACATGGGTCTTAAGGTAAAACAAGACAAATGCCAACTTTGAATGGAGAGAGTGGAGTTCCTGAGATACCTTCTTGACAGACAGGTAATCCACCCCACCGAAAAAAAACTAACCACAATAAAAAAAGCCCCGAGACCTAGGAATAAGACTTCCTGGGACTCATTAACTTTTATGACATTTTCTTGCCCCAGAAGGCAACCGTAGCCGAACCCCGACATAGATTCCTTGATAAAAAGGCTCCTTGGGTTTGGGGACGGCATGAAGAGATAGCGTTCAAAGGGATAAAAGACCTTTTAACCTCCGATGCCGTATTAATGAAGTACAATGAAACTCTCCCTTTGATGGTCACCTGTGATGCCTCACCATTTGGAGTAGGAGCCATCCTAAGCCACGTCCTCCCAAATGGAAATGAGGCACCCATTGTGTTCTTTTTGAGAACTTTGTCTAAAACCGAACGGAACTATAGTCAACTTGATAAGGAGGCCCTCGCTATTGTATCCGCAATTAAACATTTCCATGAATATGTATATGGGAGACTTTTTATCATAAGCTGTTGCTTGGGATCTTGGCGGGAAACAAACAAACTCCCCATATATTATCACCAAGAATGATACGTTGGTCAGAATTTTTAGCCGCCTACGATTACCGTTTGCAACATCGCCCGGGGAAAACCATTCCCCACGCTGACGCTTTGAGCCACTCACCACTACCAGACATTATAGAGGACCCTGCTCCAACCATAACCGTACTACAAATAGAAACCCTCAAATCGCCACCATTAACCGCTCGAGACATAGCTTTAAAGACAAAAAAGGACCCTATTTTGGCATGATTCCTCAGCTGGGTAGAACATGGTTGGCCGATCAGTGAAACTGAGGACACGTTTAAACCATTTAAAAATCATCAAACGGAACTGTTCTCCCAGAAGGGTTGCATAGTATGAGGAGACAGAGTCATAGTCCCGGAAAAGCTACATTATGAAAATGCTGCACGAGGGACATCCAGGCATCGTGTGGATGAAGGCATTGGCCAGGAATTAGGCATGGTGGCCTGGTTTAGATAGACAAATATAAACTTGGGTAGCAAAATGCAGTAAATGCCAGGAGACTCGCCCTGCTCCTCCAAAGACTCCACCAACTCAGTGGGAAACACCTCGAGGTCCGTGGTCCCGTATCCACATTGATTTTGCGGGACCCACAAGAGGACACACTTTCATCTTAACAGTGGATGCCTATTCAAACTGGCTTGAAGTCCAAAAAATGGAAAGCACCAGCACAGATGCAGTCACTAAAAAACTGAATAAACTATTCACTACCCACGGACTTTCTGATGTCCTCATCTCAGATAATGGCCCCCAATTCACTGCTCTGCCATTCGAACAATACCTGGCTGATCGGGGCATCTGCCATGCCTTAACATCGCCAGCTCACCTGCAGCCAATGGTAGGGCTGAGCGAATGGTTCAATTTGTAAAACAGACCCTGCATAAAATGGACCACGGCGACATTGACAACAAAATAAACCAAATGCTTTTTATTCAACACATAACCCCAAACAGCACCATGAACAAAACCCCAGCAGAACTCCTGATGAGCCAGAAACTTCACTCGCATCTTGATCGCCGCCACCCAAACTACACGCCAGAACAGCCCCCAGGATCCAGCAGTAAGTGTCGGGCATTCCAGGAAGGTGACCTCGTGTTTGTGAAAAACTTCTCGGGTGACCCATTGTGGGTCCCCGCTACCATAACGCAACTTACGGGTCCCCGATCATACTGTCTACAAACGACAGACAGTAA
Organism: Hydrophis major; assembly: GCA_033807585.1. Classification (NCBI taxonomy): domain Eukaryota; kingdom Metazoa; phylum Chordata; class Lepidosauria; order Squamata; family Elapidae; genus Hydrophis; species Hydrophis major. Next base: position 250,458,889 of record CM066330.1, read on the forward strand.
GATGTGGAAACGCCACATAGACCAACTCCGTTCCTGATTAGCGCCGGAACCTCCAGCTGGGGGGGGGAAGGAACATGGAGGAGGACAAAGAAGAAATCGAAACCCAACAGCCTACGGGATACTCACCATCTGAGGGAGAATCGGACCGGGGAGCGGCCTCACCACGTGACAACACCGCAATGGAGGCGGATCCAGGGAACCCAGAAGACAACGCCGATGAGGGCAACCTGGAACTACAGTCTTCACTATCCAGCCCAGCGAACAGCCCACTGGAGCCAGAACCAGAACCAGAACCAGAACAAAACCTGGTGGAATAGCGCAGGTCAAGCAGACAAGTGAAGCGGCCTGCCTATCTGCATGAATACGTCACCCCACCCCTCAAACGGAACCAAGTGGGGAGGGGTGTTATGGATTAAACCATCGCAGCGATACAACCGAAACAGCTTCATCTTAAAACAGGCTTGTAATCCTGCAATTCTTATTGGCCCGTGAATAACGAGTCATGATTGGTCAGGCTTGACCAGTATGATTGGCTATTAACGGAAGCCCCTGATTGGACGCTTGTGAAAGCGATAGACTCAGTTAATTGGTTGTTTAACAGCAGCAAGCTCTATAAAAGAGCTACTGCTGCCCAGGTTTTAGTCCAGTCTTTCTTGTTAAATGAAGAGTTGAAATCACAGTCCGATGTCTCATCTCCGTTCTTACGCCCATGCCCAGGACTTAACAGGTAGAATGAGCAGAATGGATCTTCAGAAGGTTTCCTTTGCTGTACTCTATGAGGTGAGTTTCCAGAGAAGTATCAGCAGCAGGCTAGTTCTCACTTATCAAACAAGATAACAGTGTATGTTTTATAGTATTTACTTCAGGAAATATATAAAAGAGAGGACATTTTTTCTTCCATTTACTGTTTTATCAAAAAATTGTATGTTGGAAGAAGATTAAAAAAATTCTCATTTTCTCTTTTAGACATGTTCTGGTTTCTTTTTTGTATAGTTCCCTCTTTTGCATACATGTTGAGGTAATTCCACGTTAGGAGAATGAGCGCATACAGGGAGACATATAGAGAGTAGTGTAGGAATAATACACACAGAGCACACAGATACACTGTACAGTAAATGTAGGTTTTTACTTCCAGAAATGATAAGCAAAGTCCAAACAAGCAATCCAAAGTCATTCACAAGTTAAATCAGTCAGTTTTCAATCCAGGGATAATCCAAATATCAAAGTCCAGTGTCAAAAACAGTTCAGTATCAGACTTACATTAAATCCAGAAATATCAGTCAGTTAGAAGAAATGGAGGAACGGCAATACTTTCCAACAGAAGGAAACAGAGATACTCACTCAGACACACTCTCTTCTGAGACTAAGACTAAACAACCCAGGTTTCTGGCTCCATCTTATGGCTGTTTGAGAAACCACAACCAAATGCATGCTCTTGCATTCCCTTAAAGATATAGTACTAAAATGTTTATTCTGGTTTATATATTTCTAACCCAAATACCTGTTAGGTGACTTATATTCCTAACAATACATACCAGACAACCTGTGATCCATTGGGTCATTCTTCTTCTTCTTCTTCTTCTTCTTCTTCTTCTTCTTCTTCTTCTTCTTCTTCTTCTTCTTCTTCTTCTTCTTCTTCTTCTTCTTCTTCTTCTTCTTCTTCTTCTCCTCCTCCTCCTCCTCCTCCTCCTCCTCCTCCTCCTCCTCCTCCTCCTCCTCCTCCTCCTCCTCCTCCTCCTTGACCCCCATATGGAATTGCCTGCTATTTTGCTGGGGAAAGAGGGAACAAGAAAGCCATGGACCATGAAGAAAACTGCACTCTCTATTTCTGATTCTGGCATGTCCACAAGGCTCCAATTCCTGAAAGGGTTCATCCATTGCTGTCACACTCATCCCACCAGCCCTCCATCTTTCTTCTTTCAAGAGAATCCCAATCACTGCCTCCTCCCCCTCAGTTGACCTGCAGACCTGCCTACAAATTTTGGGGGGACAGGGAGCCACAGATCACAGGTAAAACTGCCTTCTCACTCCTCACATGTAGCATGTCCCCAAGGGCCCATTACTCCAGAGAAGAAGTTGGCTCACACATCAAGCGCTGGTAACTCCAGTCTCTACCTTGCCAGCTGGCATCTAAGTTGTCCTCTCATTCTTCTCTCATTGGCTACTACCTTAAATAGGTTTTAGATCTGGTTCCTGTTAGGCCTTGTTGCCAGCCAGTTGCATACAAGGGCCAGAGGGAGATGGGAAAGGAGATGAGGGTATGACTTTCCTATCTTTATTTGAATCATGCACCTACTGGTTTCTTGGAAGTATAGATATAGAAATATGGTAGAATTGAAGCAGCTGCTATTTTGTCAAATTTCAATCTCACAGGTATCCTTTGTCTTGTATTTTGGATTCATTCTGTAAATTGGCCCATTTGAGGTACATTATTCAGATTTGCTGCTCTGTGGGGCACCATTTTGCCCAACTGAAGTTTACAAAATATTAAAGATGTTGTGAATCAATAAATACTTAATAAAGATTATTAAGAGCTTGAAGCAAAGTGCAGGGTTCTGGCCCTGCACTTCTGATTGGCCGATAGCGACATCGGATTGGTCCGTTCAGGAGAATTTGATTGGCTATTAACGAGCCTCTCCCATTGGTAAATGGAGCTAGCCCTCCCTGTGTTTTCATTGGTTAAATAAGTTAAGAAGTTGCCTATATAAAGGGGCCCATCGTGGCCATTGAGCTGAGCTGTTTTCACATGTAAATAAAGAATTTGAAGTTCACTGTTTCACTGGCTCATCTCCATCCTTGCACCCATGCACAGAACTTAACAAAAGATACTGTATCTCATAAAGATATGAGAGTTTTAGTAGAATATAGATATTTTATTACTTACCTACTCTCTTGTTGTACAGTATACCTTCACCCTCCCTCCCTCCCTTCCTTCCATTTTCATGTGGCATGTTTTCCACCCAAAATTCACTTTTATGAATCTTAGACATCCCTGCTGTTTATCTCCATGCCACATGGTAATGATTAAAAAGAAATCTTCCAGAATTCCTGCAGAGAATAGGTCTGACTATGTTGTTCCCTGGAGATCCATGCTTAGAGGAATTCTAGGGGGAAAAAATGGTCTAAAGCTTGTACTGGATCATGAAAAATCTCCATGGGGCAGATGGTAATTGCATTTACATTCTAGCTGCTTTGATTGGATTGGAATTTCAAGATTTATGCTTAATATTTTATTTAATTCCCTAGAGAACTTTATAGGTTCCTTCAGGAGGAAAAGCAGCATTCAAAATGAAATAAATAAAAAACCATCAACAAATAAATACAGAAATAAAGGGTTTGAGACACATCCCCAAAGACTAGTTCATGACAATCTTCTTCTTTTTTCTTTTTAAAACATAAATGTCGGTGATCCTACAACATGATCAGTAAAGGAAATGGTAGCACAAAACTAACTAAGATTTCACCCTCATGGCTGTTACTGAGCAAAAGAAGGGGTAGTTTAAACAAAAGGAGAACAATTAAAAACAAATCAAGAATTAGGACGCAAAAAACAACCTCTTTAACCTTCTTTTGTTAGAACCAATAAGAAGCCAACTTTACCAAAATGACTAATCAGTATCAGGTACAAATAAAGAACCAACCAGAGACCAGCCCTCACCAATTTAACACCAATCAGAAAGGAAGCTCAGCTGAAGACCAATCAGAAATCTAAAAGCTGGCATAAAGATAGGCGCCCAATCAGTCCTGTTTAGATGTCTGCAATCAGGCCACTAAAGATGCCAGAGATAGCTGCCAGTGAAACATCAGGAAATTATCAGGAAATCTTGCCTAAATCATGGTTCTAAAACACTGACTCCCTCCAAAAAATAGTACCAAATAAATACAAGCATAAGTTTAGACAGTCGAACATATGTGATTTGCTAACGTAGTTATTTGCTTGATTATTTCTCTCTTTTGTGTTCTGTTTGTCTCTTCTCAAACTCTTTTTTCATGGAGTGGTTAGTGATGCACAACATCATTACTCGAGAGCTGTGACTGACTAGGAGAGCACATGCTTGGCGTGTAAAATATTCTAAGTTCATTTCATGTCCAGGAAAACCCCTTCTCTCTAAAATGCTGGAGAACTGGCCTCCTTCCATGTGGAAATTATTCTGCTTGATGGGCTGACAGTCTGTCGCTGGGCAAGGCATTTTCTGTTTTGCAAATAGTCTGTGGGCATAATGATGGCAATACAACTGCAAATGGAATGCAGAGGAGAACAATAATCCTTTTTAGAGTGGCAAAGATGACCAATGTGTCACCAGAATCAAAACCCATTTTTATCTCATTTGTTCTTGTTAGCATTTTGCAACAATGAGCTCCGGTCATTCTTCACATTCAGTCAAAAGCTGAACACAGAACAGTACTGATTTAAAGAGGAACCAAGGAAAAGCTTCCATGATGCTAACTTGGTACAGAGACTTAAGAAATGGTAGAGGTTAGGAGAAGGACCTGGGACACAAGACACCTGGGACAGGTCATGCCCCTGTCGGAATCTGACTTGGAGGAGGAAGCCGAACAGATGACAGAGAGTGGGAGTGTGGCTCTGTTGGCTGTGGAAAAAACTGGGGAAGGGCAAAGTCCGACTGGGCAGAGCTGGGGAGAGGTAGAATTAGGAAAAGGAAATTCAGAGGAAGACCCAGGCCCACCCCCTCTTCATCCTAGGGCACGTAGGGAGGAATGGAGAAGAGAGCAATGTGGGTTGCGTGGCTTACGGGAAGGAAAGGGCCCTGATTCCCTTCATTAGCTGCAGCTGGCAACAGTGTATAAAAAAGGCAAACTTCATGCAGCAAGCTGTTGGGAACAAATGTGACTTTATCTTGTATCGTGGTGGTTTACCTATGTTCCTGGTGTCTTCCCAACTGTATGAGTTTTGCCATGCTTTCAAGTCTGAAATTCCTTCTTCTGCCCTGTCAAACTAATTACTTCAGTTTGGTTTATTTGGATTTTAAGTTGTGTACTTTGTTTTAGACTGAATTTTCTACAGCTAAAGGCTGTTTCTGGGACAGTTTTTCTCCAGCCAAAGATAACCTGGACAAATTGGAGATAATAAAGGAACTCTTATTGCTTATTTGACTGTGTTGCCTTTGTGCCACGCCCCAGGTCATCACAGGGCTGTAATAGTGAATTCCATCACCATGACAATGTACAGCATCAAGGTGATTTTTAAGATCCTTCCAACTCTAATTTCTAGGTTTTTCCTATTGGGCAAAAGGTAGGATTAGAGCAAATGTAGGAACCATTTCAATAATACAAGAAAAACTATTACTGAAACTACTTGGCACCATGGAAGATAATATGATAGAGTGACACATCTTTGTAGTGGGGACTTAACCTTTAGTTCATATATGGTTTTAGATCTGAAGCAAATCATGTATTTAATTTTTACTAACTACAGGACTAATGTATTATTATTTTGTTTGTTTAGAAAATCTGATCCTGTGGAGATATTTCCTGCAATCACTTATACTGCCTGATACAAAAGCAAAGAAGCTGCAGAGCAGTTAAATTATCAGACAGTTATAACAATCCAGCATTCAGGTCTGAACCAAATAATCACCAAAGAGCAATTTTCAGAACTGGATTCATTATTTCAAACCTCCCTGTCTCATACACCAAAAGGCAAGGACTAGTCAAAACATGTAGGATGGAGGCAGATCACTCTTCTCTTCCTCAACATTAGGTAGTGTAAGGAGGGCAGGAAAGTTTGTTTGTATTGGCCTGACAAGATAATTGAGCAAGTGAATGGGATGGAATATTTTATTTGGCCAAGTGTGATTAGATACTCAAGGAATTTGTCTCTAGTGCAGAAACTCTCAGTGTACATGCAAAGCAACAGAATAATCATAAACATAATAATGATAATACTAATAAGAAGGGGAGTTAGAAGGATAATAAGGATAAATAATAATGCTACAACCGTACCACCTGGGTAACATAGACATACTACCTGGGTAAATATAGACATTAGATGGCACTGAGAGAATTAGGTGTTCAGCAGAATGATAGCATGAAGGAAAAAAAAAAACTGTCCCTGTGTCTAGTTGTTTTAGCATACAATGCCCTATAGCGATGTCCCAAGAGGAAGAGTGAAATAGTTTATGTCCAGGATGTGAGAGATTTGCAGATATCTTCTCAGCCCTCCTTCTGACACATGCAATATATAGGACTTCTTTGGCAGGCAGGCTGGTTGCAGTTGTTCTTTTTCTGCAGCTTTAACTATCTGTTGGAGGGTTTCTTCTTTCTCAAGGTTTCTCATTATTGTCCTCTGGTTCTTTCCCTCTCTTCCAAACTTTTTCCCCAACCCCCATTCCTGCTTCTTCACAAGAACAGCCTTTATGCTCAGTAGGTACAGAGCCTGCAGAAACTCGTAGCCTACTGCTGAGGCACATTCAAAGGAGGCTGTTGTTTTCCCCACACTACAATTATTGTAGCTTTTGTTTTGCTTTGTTTTGTGTTTGTGTGCCACCCAGAGTCCTTTGGAATGGGGCAAGTCACAAATGGGTACTGTAAAATAATTATGTATGTAAATAAATAAGCCTCTGTGGAAACAAATTTGCAAATTGCATCAACAGTGATTTCATCCATTATTTCACAGATGGCAGGATTGTCCTGTTTCATCCCTCCTTTTTCCAGTATCAAATTTGCAATCCTCTCCTTTATATTCTCCTTTAAAACTACTATCAGTCTCTATAAAGTCATCCTCTCGTTCTTGTTATCAATTACCAAGTAGCATTTTCCTCTGCTTGCCAAAACCAGTTAAACTCCATGCAAGTGGATAAGATCAAGGAAGCAAGACCTATACAAACTTCATTAAGAGGTTTTTAGTGCTACTTGGGGGTATTTTTTTAAAAAAATGGAAATGGTAATTGGATTTTCCCAGCTTCCTTAAAGTGAGTTAATTGAGGCATATCTGTTTGAAATGCTTCTTCTCATATTTTTGCAGAGCTGCCATGCATGAGATAAAACCAATATCTCTTGAGTGTATAGCTCTCCCCACAATTTCTCACAAAACTATGTTTGTTTTACCTCTAAGTCACTCCCAAACAACTGGATTCATGATATTTTACTCTATCTCTTCAAAACTTCCATACTTGAGAAAAAATTGAGGGAGGAAACAGATGCTTTCTTTCATACTTATTTTAATTTTTTTTAAAAAAAAAACTGTAGACTTGAAGATTGGCCCAATAAAAATGGAAATTATTCTTTTAAAAAAAAACAAGTTTTATTGGTTTTTAAAGACAAACAAAAACAAACAAAACATAAAACATCCAACTTTCTTTCATAAATATACAAGCAGTGTATCGGTTGGTTTACAAATTTTTTGTGCATCCATTTCATAGTCTCAAAAATGGCAATTATTCTTATAGATCTCCATTTTCCCTCCTCTAAGCTGAAAGCTAGCCTACCCAAGTAGTCAGTGAAAATGAATGAATGTAATAATGTCTACCAATACATTATTATTTTTGATACACACTTACTTCATTACAAACAAATGATTCCACATTATCTTTGGTGGGTTGTTGCTTTCTTTCTTATTGATACTCATTTTTCTTGACAATGTCCATGTGAGTTTAGGAATCTTCTGTGCAGTTATTCCATTTAATTTCTCTTGCCTACCCTGAGAATATGGCTTGAATAATAATGTGATAGTTTCAATTTTCAAAGCATTAAATGGAAAGATCTCCATAAATTCTTCATTACCAAGAAAATGTGGAACAGAACTGTAGAATTGCAGGCATACAAAAAAGACTGATAGAAACTGTGCATAATTTTATGGAATTGAGTTATAGAATTGAATATAGTTTTCCCTCAACTGTTCAGTGACTTTTTTTCCAAGGGACATCAGCATAGGAGTAAGCCCTGTGATAATTCGAGGTGAGACCAGATACAGTCATTTAACAAAAAGAAAAAAAAATTGATAAAAAGCCAAAAATGTTTATGTAATTAACAACTAAGAATGGTGAAAGGTAGCCCTGATATTATTTTAATATCCAAGACATAATATTAACTTGCCTTAACAACCTGCTGTACATTTCATTTCTACTGGAGCCAAATAAGAAATCATAAGACATTTTATATGTGTATTATATACATGCAGTTTGTAGAGCAAGCATATGTGTTTTCTGGTATTTTGTGGTAAGATTCATAATTTTAAAAATGCCCTCAAATAGGCAGTTCTTATGGCAGAAACATTATCCAATAACATGGATACCAGTAGTAATAGCACTTAGACTTATATATTACCCAAAGTAGTTTACAGCTCTCTCTAAGCAGTTTTAAGAGTCAGCATATTGCCACCAACAATCTCGGTCCACATTTTACTGATCTTGGAAAGATAGAAGGCTGAGTAAACCTTGAGCTGGTCAGAATCAAACTCCCGGCTATGAGCAGACTATGCCTGCAATATTGCATTATCACTGCACCATCATGGCTGATATAGATGATGTTTTCATGCCACTGCAACAACTCACATCAGGGGATGTTGGCTGTGGACCCAGCTTCATGTTGCCTTACATTTGTTTGTACAAAGTTATGATTAAGATTTTTCCATGTGATTCCTGTACAATAGTAATTCTTTGGGTCCAGTCTACCAAGGCCATTCCCTCATAGCATTACATAAAATTTGATTTAATGGTTAAGGCTAGAAACCAGGAGCCTATGAATTTAATCTCACTTTAGGCATGAAAGCCATCTGGATGACTTTTGGCCGGTCACTCTCTTTCAGCCCAGCCCAACTCATAGGGTAATTGTTATGGGGAAAATAGGAGAAGAAAGGAGTATCAGGCATGTTACTCACCTTAAATTGTTAAATTGTTTATAAAAATAATAAAGTCAGGATATAATTAAACTAAACTAAAATAAAATTCTTATTATTGTGAATGAATAAATGTTAAATAAAGTTATCTTGAGCTTGAAGTCAAGTGCAGGGTTCTGGCCCTGCACTTCTGATTGGCTGTTAATGGCAAGATCGGATTGGTCCGTTAAGGAGAATCTGATTGGCCATTAACAGGCCATTCTCATTGGTTAAGGGAGCTAGCGCTCCCGGATTGCTATTGGTTGAACAGTGAATAAGTTGCCTATATAAGGAAGGCTATAGCAGCCATCCAGTTTGAGCTGTCACACCATGTAAATAAAGAGTTTGAAGTTCACTGTTTCTACTGGCTTGTCTCCATTATTCGCACTCATGCTCCAGACTTAATACTGGTGATGAGGGTGGGATTGGATGACATCAGAGCCAACTAAAACAACAAAGAAGACAACCAAGCATGTGGCTGAAATGCACAACGACGGAACCATGTCCGGTGGCGTAGTACCACCCGCTCCGTTCGACCCAGCGCAAGAGGACTGGGAGTCCTACATGGACCGTTTCCAAATGTTCTTGGAAACAAATAATCTGAAGGATGCCAAAACCGGGAAGAAACGGGCGGTATTCCTGATGCACTGTGGGCCGACTGTATTCAAGATGGCCAAGGCGCTAGCAAAACCGGCTGAAGTGAAGGCCATGGACTGGGACGTCCTCGAACCGCTACTAAGGGCCACTATGCACCGACCGTTCCAACGCTCGTAAGACGGCACGAGTTCTACCAAAGAAACCAGCATAAAGGAGAAAGCATTGCCGATTTCATCGCGGACCTCCAAAACTTGGGAGGCCTCTGCAATTTCGCCGACCTAGAAGAGGCTTTAAGAGACCAAGTAGTTCTAGGATTAGATGCTCTAAACATGCAGAGCAAAATAATGGCTAAGGGTGACATTAGCCTTGCCGATGCCATCGCTGAGGCTACGGCAGCGGAAGCGACCAAAAAGTCGGCTGCTCAACTACGCTGAATCACGCTCCAACACACCAACCAGCCGGCGAACTTTCACCTAAGTCAGAAGGACAGCTTTCGACGGCCCACCATGAGGACCTCTCTTCGTTGTCAGACAGCGACGAAGAAGAGGTCCATCAACTGAAGTCCGATCGGAACCGTTACCCGAAGTCCCAGCAACCGTACACTTGCTGCGGGGCCAACCATTACTACTCTGATTGCAAATTCTGTGACGCGCTCTGCCATGAGTGCACAAAACGAGGCCATATCGGATGGGTCTGCAGAAGTCTCATCGAACCCAGCCAGACTTCGAAGGGGCCAATTTTCGCCAATCGACAGGAAACCGTCCTGTAAGGCGAGAACCAGCAAACCACTCCTACAGAAACCGACCCGTGAACCGCCTAACGAGGTGAGAAGAGGCTCACCAAACAATCACTATTGGCCACGTCTCCTCATTGGATGCCAAGAAAATTCGAGTTAAAGTGGACATCGAAAATCAGCCTTGCCAAATGGAAGTTGACTCGGGATCGTCTCTTTCAATGGTCTCCTGGAAGACCCTCAAGCAACTCATCCCTACTATCCGGTGCCAAGACCTTCAATTCCAAAGGCTCGTGCTAAAAGACTACCAGGGGAACTGGATTCCAGTCCTAGGATCCAGTCGAGTCCGGGTTTCGTTCAAGAACCGCACAGCGTACTTACCCTTGACGGTGATCGACATGGACCGGCCTAGCCTGTTAGGCCTACAATGATTTGCACCACTCAGCATTGAAGTGGCAGTCATTAACGGAATCGGCGGCAGTGACTGGGAGGAGGACCTCGCCCACGAATTCAAGGACATCTTCACGGAAAAGCTAGGCGAGTACAAGGGGACCCCGATATCCTTTAGCCTTAATCCAAAAATAGCTCCCATCTGCCTTAAGCCTCGTCGAGTTCTGTTTGCACTAAAGCCGAAAATCGACGAACAGCTTGATAAGTTGATAGCCCAGGGAGCGTTAAAGCCAACTGATCATTCCCCATGGGAAACCCCAATCGTGACACCAATTAAGCTGGACGGCTCAATTAGAATTTGTGGGGACTACCGAGCCATCCTAAACCACGCCCTGCAACAAAATCCATATCCGGTGCCGGTGGTGCAACACCTCCTCCATTCCCTGGGGGGCGGAAAAGTCTTCGCTAAACTAGACTTAGCTCAGGCTTATCAGCAACTGCCGGTTGATGAAAAAACAGCACAGGCACAGACTATCGTAATGCACGGAGATGCCTTTAAGTGTACACGGCTCCAATTTGGAGTCAGTGTAGCCCGGGGATCTTTCAGAGCCTAATGGAGAGACTCTTGCAGGGGATCAAAGATGTTGTCCCCTACTTTGACGATGTGCTAATTGCTGCCCCCACTCCAAAAATTTTACGGGATCGTTTAAGACTGGTTTTACAAAAATTCCAAGAAGCAGGCCTGAAGGTGAAGAAAAATAAGTGCAAGCTGTGTACAGATCGTGTTGAATTCTTAGGGTACTTAATTGACAGTCAGGGTATTCACCCTACCGATAGCAAATTGAGAGCAATAAAAAATGCTCCCAGACCCCGGAACAAGGCCGACCTCCAGGCATTTTTAGGCCTCATCAATTTCTATAACGTATTCTTGCCGCACAAGGCGACTGTTGCTGAACCTTTACATCGCCTACTAGACAAAAAAGCAATTTAGGTATGGGGTCATAGAGAAGAGCAGGTGTTCCGTAATGTAAAAAAACTACTGACTTCTGATGCTGTACTAATGCAGTACAATGAAACCTTACCATTGAATATCACATGTGATGCATCGCCTTTCGGAGTGGGCGCCATTTTGAGCCATGTATTGCCTAACGGTAGCGAAGCCCCTGTTGCTTATTTTTCAAAAACACTCAAAAACCGAGCGAAATTATTGCCAGATTGATAAAGAAGCCCTGGCAATTGTATCGGCTGTTAAAAGATTCCATGAGTACATGTACGCCCGGGCTTTTACTATAGTGACTGACCACAAACCTTTGCTGGGGATAATCACTGGGGATTAGCCAACCCCCTATATATTATCTCCCAGGATGACCCGCTGGTCAGAATTCTTGGCTGCCTATAATTATCAGCTACAATACCGCCCCGGTAAAGCTATCCTTCACGCCGACGTGTTGAGCCGTGCACTGCTTCCAGAAACCATCAACGATCCTGTGCCAACAATGACAACGTTGCAGATCGAGACACTTCATACGCCGCCATTAACTGCCCGTGATATCGCGAGAGAAACAAAATGCGACCCCATCTTAGCCTGAGTCCTCATGTGGGTAGAACGCGGATGGCAATTGGACCTAGTACCAGACGACTTCGCACCATTCAAAAGCCGTCAAACAGAGTTGTTCTCGCAAAAGGGCTGTATCATCTGGGGCGATAGAGTCCTTATCCCAGAATGACTCCAACAGGCACTACTAAGAACCTTGCACGATGGCCACCCTGGCATCGTGCACATGAAGGGCCTCGCACGAAGCTATGCGTGGTGGCCAGGCATCGACAGACAAATCGAATCGTGGGTCAAAACTTGCCAGAGATGCCAAGAAGTAAGCAACGCTCCACCAAAGGCAACCCCAACCGAATGGGAGACACCGCGGGGACCCTGGTCCCGTATCCAACTGGATTTTGCTGGGCCAACCAAAGGCCACACATTCTTTTTAACCGTAGATGCCTACTCGAATTGGCTCGAAATCCACTGAATGAGGAACACGACCACCGAAGTGGTCATCAAAAGACTGGAAAGACTGTTTGCAACCCATGGATTACCAGACGTTCTGGTATCCGACAACGGGCCCCAATTTACCGCCCTACCTTTTGAGCAGTACCTGGCTGACCACGGTATCCAACATGCACTTAATTCACCTGCGCACCCTGCGGCCAACGGTAGGGCTGAGCGCATGGTACAATTCGTCAAGAAAACGCTACAAAAGATAGATTACAACAACATCGATGAGAAAATCAACCGAATCCTTTTTCTACAGCACATCACACCTCACAGCGTCACCAACAAAACTCCCGCCAAGCTGCTAATGGGACGAAAGCTCCACTCCCACCTCGACCGGTTACACCCAGCTTATGAACTGGAAAAACCATTCGGATCCAGCGGTCAATGCCGTACCTTCCAGGTAGGCGACTTAGTATTCGCTAAAAACTTATCGGGCGGTCTGCTGTGGGTAGAAGTGATGGTAATCCGTGTAACCGGCCCAAGATCATACCTTGTACAGTGCCCTGACGATACACTTTGGAAGCGCCATATTGATCAACTACGATCACAGCTGCAGTCAGGCAATTCCGAACTCCCTTATAACCAAACTGAGGGGGGGAGGAGATACAGAGGAAGACAAATTTCAACTAGAGGAAAACCTTTTTGAAGGGAACGATAGCGGAATAGAAACGCGGGAACAGGAACCAGGGATGGGAGTGAGTTCACCTCAGGGAGTTGCCGAAGATATTGGTGACAACGAAAACGCGAATTCTGAACCAGAGGCACCCCTTTCGCCAAACAACGCTCTACCTCAACAAGAGTGCAGCCAAATGCCAGGCACGCAGCGAAAATCAAAAAGACTAATAAAACAACCGTCCTACCTCAAGGACTACGTGACTGCGCCCCGTAAACAGAAGCCAGGGGGAAGGGGTGTTGTGAATGAATAAATGTTAAATAAAGTTATCTTGAGCTTGAAGTCAAGTGCAGGGTTCTGGCCCTGCACTTCTGATTAGCTGTTAATGGCAAGATCGGATTGGTCCGTTCAGGATAATCTGATTGGCTTTAACAGGCCATTCTCATTGGTTAATGGAGCTAGCGCTCCCGGATTGCTATTGGTTGAATAGTTAATAAATTGCCTATATAAGGAAGGCTATAGCAGCCATCCAGTTTGAGCTGTCACACCATGTAAATAAAGAGTTTGAAGTTCACTGTTTCTACCGGCTCGTCTCCATTATTCGCACCCATGCTCCAGACTTAACACTTATAGATAATCAAAATTGGAAGGGACCTTGTAGGTCATCGAGTCCAACCCCCTGCCCAAGCAGGAGACCCTACACCATTTCTGACAGATGGGAGTCCAATCACTTCTTGAAAGTCTCAAGTGATGGTGCTCCCACAACTTCTGAAGGCAAGCTGTTCCAGCTGTTGGTTGATTGTTCTCACTGTCAGAAATTTTCTCCTTACTTCCAGGTTAAATCTCCCCTTGTTCAGTTTCCATCCATTGTTCCTTGTCTGGCCTACATGTGCTTTAAAAAATAGCTAGACCACTTCCTTTCTGTGGCAGCCCCTCAAATATTGGAGCACTGCTGTCATGTCTTCCCTGATCATTCTCTTCACTAGACCAGCCAGGCCCAGTTCCTGTAACCGTTCTTCATATGCTTTAGTCTCCAGTCCTCTAATCATCCTGGTTGCTCTTCTCTGCACTTTTTCTAGAGCCTCAACATCTTTTTTATAGTGTGGTGACCAAAACTGGATGCAGTACTCTAGGTGTGGTCTTACCAAGGATTTACTTACTAAAGATCTTCTGAATTAAGGCAAAGGGAAACACCTTGCATATTTCACTATGAAGTTCAATTTTTCCAAATTAAACAATACTTCATATATCCATATGACGTATATATAGACCAGTTCTAAGTCTGTCCCCTGCCACTCTCTTATAACTGCTGCCTCTATTGATATTAGAGAGTTCTAATTGCCTGTTTCATGATTCACCTTGAGAAGATAATGTTGTGTATGCAATATAACTAATAAAGTATGAGCTTGTAGTCAAGTGCAGGGTTCTGGCCCTGCACTTTCAATTGGCTGTTAAGCGGCCGGACCGGATTGGCCCGTTCTGGGGAATCCGATTGGCCCTTAACAGAAATGTCTTATTGGTTTAAGAGCTAACGTTCCTAGCTCGTTATTGGTTAATCGTTACAAGGTTTGCCTTTATAAGGCAGGTTTTACCGCTGTTCAATTGAGCAAGTTATGATGTAAATAAAGAGCTGAAGTTCACCGTTCAGAAGCTTGTCTCCATTCTTTCTCGCCCATGCTCAAAACATGACAGATAACAAGGGTGAGAAGAGTGTGCCTGAATGGGGTTCTCTCAATGATGGAGGATTGGGGGAGGGGGGAGAAATGTGAATTTTGTGCCCCTTGCAAACGAGCAAAACAAAAATAAGGGAAAGCATATAATGTTAGCAAAAGGGCCAATGAAGAGCAGAAAGATAGCTGTGGAAAAAAAGAAGGGCGAGTGTGAGGGGGGGGGGGAATGGCAACCCAGAGTGTGAGAACATTATTATCAAAGGCATCAGGACATAATGGCCTTTCTCAAAGAAGGATAAGGATGTGACTCTTAGTCAGTCTCAGAACAATTTGGAAGGCTTGTCTAAGGAAGAAAGAAAGATTAATGCAGAAAGGGAAAAACTATCATGGAGACTGACTGCAATTGGAGAGAGGAAAGGCATTAAAAACAAGAGGGCCACATGTGAGATATGGGGGGATAACTTAAAAATATAAGCCTTCTTTATTGCAGTGCTTCTTCTCTGGAATGTGTAATTGAAGAAAGCAAGAACCCTGAAAAGAGAAGCTTAGTTTCTGAAGCGTTGTGACTAGAAAGGACAATGCTGTGGAATCCAAAATAATTGTAGGTATTGGTTTTGGTGCCCAGGAAATAAAAGCCTTGCAACAACAGCTGAAGTTTTGTTGGCTTCCCATTGGTTTCCTCAATTTCAGAAACAACTTCTTTTGTTTTGGTTGCCATGATGTAAAAAAGACGTTGAGACTCTAGAAAGAGTGCCGAGAAGAGCAACAAAGATGATTAGGGAACTGGAAGCTAAAACATATAAAGAACAGTTGCTGGAATTGGGTACGTCTAGTTTGATGAAAAGAAGGACTAGGCGTGACATGATAGCAGTGTTCCAATATCTCAGGGGCTGCCACAAAGAAGAGGGGGTCAAGCTATTCTCCAAAGCCCCTGAAGGCAGGATAAGAAGCAATGGATGGAAACTAATCAAGGAGAGAAGCAGCCTAGAACTAAGGAGGAATTTCCTGAGAGTTAGAACAATTAATCAGTGGGACAACTTGCAACTCCAGAAGTGGTAAATGCTCCAACAATGGAAGTTTTTAAGAAGAGATTGGATAACCATTTGTCTGAAATGTTGTAGGGTTTTTTGCCTAAGCAGGCTAGACTAGAATACCTTGAAAGTCCCTTTCAACTCTGTTATTCTATTCTATTCTATTCTATTCTATTCTATTCTATTCTATTCTATTC
Organism: Hydrophis major; assembly: GCA_033807585.1. Lineage (NCBI taxonomy): Eukaryota > Metazoa > Chordata > Lepidosauria > Squamata > Elapidae > Hydrophis > Hydrophis major. The sequence goes on from CM066330.1 coordinate 250,475,006, forward strand.
TATTCTATTCTATTCTATTCTGATGTTCTTGATTTCCCTCCCAAATTTTGATTTGACGTTTTATCTTGCAGGAAGCAGGAAAAATTGTGCCCCCAAATTTCAATAGCAACATACTGCAAGCTATAGGATTTCAGAATTCTAAAGGGAAGTGAAACAGAGGGAATGATGCAAAAGAAGGGATAAAGGTTCCTTTACTCGGAAAATTTAACTGGAAATATTAGGGGATCAAGCAACTGTGGAGAGGGGGGTGGGAATCCCAATTGCATTGCTCTAAAAATTCATCGGTATGAATTTAATCAGGATAGGAATCAACATTTAGCAGCAAATTTGGTGTGGCCTGGGTACCACATGTACACCTCCCCTCTCACTCGCTCTTTTTTTTTTTTTTTACAAGACAGATAAAACATTATTTTATTTTATACAACATAATTCTAATATATCCCATTTCCACTTAAATATCTTTTAGCAGATTTCTCATTATTTCTCTTTACTCTTATTCAATTACATTTCTTTTCTATATTTATCTATTTTATAATCATCATATTCATATTTCCCTCTGTTTTGTTTATAATTATCCTCATCTAGCTTTCCTCCAAGTTTTATTAAATCTCAAACAAACATAAATAATCAAAACACAAAAACATAAAACTTCTTTTTAGAAAGTAGCTTGGCCCCGGATTACCTCTCTTTATATGGACTTCAATTAAATTTATGCTCATCTTATATACCATTTCCTATCTTATTTACCATTCTATATCTTCATTATAACTTCTCCCCACTTTCCACTCTTCTTAATTATATTTTATTTATTTCATCTTAATTTACATCATTATACTTGTATCTTTTGTCCATTCTTTTCCAATTATCCATTTATTTCATTCCCTACAGTAGAAAAAAAAAAAAAAAGAGGATTTCTCCTGAAGTCACTAATCGAAGTATGATGCCTTTCCATCGCTCCCCTAAATTAATATTTAAGGTAACACCTGGTTCCCCATCTGGTTCTGCTTAGTACATTCTACCTACTAATTTTTAAAAGAAAAAGAAAATAGTAAATCTATAAAGTAATTAAATACATAATTAAACATTAAATCTTATAACCTTCCAATTATCTATTTCAAAGTCAAATGCTACCATAATAAATTTATACTAACATAGTCAATTGAACTCTATACTTAAACTAAGTATTTTAAACATTCCTTTTAATAATTTATTAAATCATAAAATCTATCATTGTTAAACATTTAATATTTTAATCTTTACTTAATTCTTATAAAATTCTAATTTTCTATTTCTAATACAAATACTACAATACTATCTTATGTACCTTGCAGAATCCTTTTAAGAAAAAATTTACATTACCCTTTATCCTAAAAAAAAATTTCTTTTTCCCATCTTGTTTCATACCTTTGTGGCTTTTTTCCCCCTTTCCCTTCCTTTTTTATCCCCCCTGTCTTTTTATCCCCCCTTCTCCAAATCTCCGCCTTTTTAGCTTCCCCTCTCTGTTGTATTTCTCTTTTCTTTTGCTTTCTAATGTTGTATTGATTTTGCATCTTATTTTTCTCTTTCTTGGATGTTTTTTTTTAAGTCTTAAGTCCTTTTTCCTTCCTCTCTTTCTCTTTCCTTTCTTAATCAACTTTTTGGATTCATTAAAGATGGCTTCTCCTTCTTCTTCTTCTTCTTCTTCTGCTTCCTCCATCAATTGTTGTATTTGTTGGTAAGTAGCAAGCACCATTTCTAAAAAGCAAATAGTTTCTCTCCAAGTGTCCTTGCCTTCTTTCTTTATTTTTCCATATTCCTCTCTTAGTTCATCAACAGATAAAGCCATTATAAACCTTTTCTTCTTTTCTCTTCTTCTTCTTAAGACAACCAAGATATTTCAAAGTTTAGAACAATTCCCCAAAATCCCAAAGTCATCAAACAGTCCAAACAGAGCACAAGATTCTTCCCTTCGCACTTTTTCTTCCTGGGGTAATATCAATTGGAAAGGGAAGAAAAAACCCAATCTGTATTTAAAAGTCTTATTGCAATTAACTTCCAATCTCAAAGTCTTCCAGGCATCTCTACCAACAAAATCTTAATATAAATTTCTCCTTTGTCCTCTCCATCCCCACTTGTCACAAAGAGCTTTAAATTTTTACCTTCTATAAAAAAGCAGGCTTTTCAATGTCTATTTGTTGATTCCATAGGGAAGGAGAGTAAACTTTCTCTTTCAGCACTTTCACTCGCCTCTTATAAATCTCTTCTGGAAACAAAGTATCATTCAACAATCAAGGTTTTCAGAATATTAAATGCATCTTATGGTCCCGGTTCAACCAAAAAACTTTCGCTTCAAAACTTTCTCCTTCTTCCTCCAGCACAATCTTGTCCAGCTGCTGGCTTCTTTGTGGCAGCCATTGCTGACTGCCACTCCACCGCCTTGAGAAAAGGGGGTTATGCCGGGTGGGGAGGGGGTCTGCAAAACCCCCAAACCCCTGTCCGGATCCCCCCTATCTTTGGCTGCCTCTACGGGGCAGCCTTATCCTCCAGACCCATCAGGATCGGAGGCACCAAGACAGCTAGCGCAGCAGGGATTGCGCAGGATCGCGAAACCCCGCCACCACCGCCGAAGCCTGGCAAACCGAAAGTCCCCCACCCTCTCACTCGCTCTTTGTCGCTCCCATACAAATATTACATATATATTTTGTGCAGTTGTTTAGCCCTATCTCTCATCAATCCTTTTTTGCTTTGCTTTGTTTATTTGCATTTTAAATATTCACCAAAGGGAACATTTTTGTTCATCCAGTCCTACATATCAGCCTTTCTTGTTTACATTTGCACACATGGGATTTAACATTTATTTATTCGTACTTTACAGTTCCAACTGCCACTTACAGAGTAAATAAAATAAATTATATTTGTAATTTGTAAATTACAATGGCTGTAAATCAATGATTACTTGGTATTTATGATTTTGCTAACCCCCTTTTTCTATGTTTTAATACTGAGAGAGGAGAGAGAGAGATGGAGAGGAATATATGGAAATGCATTTTGTACTGAAATACTTTAATGCTTTATAATTTTTAAATGTCCTTTTGAAAAATTGCAATGAGGATTATTTTACACATTATCTGGGTTTTATTCCTAAATATATTCTCAGTTGGGAACTATAGCTAACCCAGGATTTCCAATACATTTATAGTTTGCGTGATAGATATGGCTTACACTTATCCAATATTTTAAGAGCATTACTTTAAAAATGTCAGTGGTGAAGAACCCAAATACATCTAAAGGAGATGGATGGTTAAGAAATAGGAAAAACAAACAAATATATAAACTGTTTTTTTCTGGTATATATGAATGCTTCTAAGCAGCAATTGAATATGCATTACAGAAGATTTATAAAAGGAGGCTGATCTTACAACATCTTAAAAGCAGTGATCTTACAACATTAGATCAAAGCTATCTTTGGAAAACATGAAGTAATGATCAGGGAAAAAACAGTTAACAGAAACTTTCTGGCACCTTTTTCATCCATTTAAGGCAGAAACATAAATGCAAGGTTTGAGCTTGTTGGCAGCTTTAATGGAAATGTTAGCACCTTGTTAGATATCTTCAAATGGCAACAGGGGATTTGAATTCTTTCTAAACTCTGGTACCAAACTCAAGGAATTATGATTTATGGACCAGAAAAAAGAACCACAGCGTAAGCTTTTCTGATCAGAGAATTCCCAGCTCACTTTGTAGCTGTGCTTTTTTGCACTGCCAAAAGATATTGATGGATGGTTTTATGACTCATTTGGCAAGATCTATGAATGCAATTACTTCATAAGGTAGCATTTTATCACTGTTGCTTTCGACCTGCTGTAGCTGTCTCACTGATTGGAGTTAGTCAAGGAAAGCAAATTGTACAGACGTAGAGAGCAATCCTATATGTTCTTATTCGGCTTACCTCAAAGTAAGTCCTATTAATCTTAGCAGGCCTTATTGTTAAGAAGATATACTTAGCGGTGTCCTATTGACAGTATAAAGTTGCTGATGCCTGTTTGACATTTTGCATTTGTAAAGCTTTCTTTTCATTACTTAAGGTTTTCTCCTCTATATTGGACGCTGAATCTAACAGGAACAGATGAATCAATTTGAAGCTGGATTGAATAAAGATGTAGAACGAGAGTACTGTGGATGATTTTGAGCGCCCTCTTTCTAAAGGAATATTGACAGGCTGGAGAAAATTCAAAGGAGGAGAATGAAGGTGATCTTAGAACTCAAATATATGTTCTAAACATGCCCTATAGCATAGGACAAAGGAACTTTAGATGTTCAGTCTGAAGAAAAAACAAGACTTAGTAGGGACATGATAACCATAGACAAGTACATAAAGAGAAGATAGCCATTAACTATTTTGCTTGATCATAAAAATTATGTCCAGAAATAATGAATGTAGATTGCAGCTACCTAGTTTTCATGTAGACATAAAGAACATTTTCAGATGATAAAATCTAGGCAACAGTAAAGCAATCTAGGTTTGGAGATGGTTGATAACAGTTTAACAGAATTGGAAGGGACCTTGTAGGTCATCTAGTCCACTCCACCACCACCCAAGCAGGAGACCCTACACCATTTCTGACAAATGGCAGTCCAATCTCTTCTTGAAAGTTTCCAGGGATGAAGCTCGCACAACTTCCGAAGGCAAGATGTTCTATTGGTTGATTGTACTCACTGTCAGAAAATTTCTCCTTATTTCTAAGTTGAATCTCTCCTTGATCAGCTTCCATCTATTATTCCTTGTCTGGCCTTTGGGTGCCTTGGAAAATAGCTTGACCCCTTCCTCTCTGTGGCAGCCCCTCATATATTGGAACACTGCTATCATATCTCCCCTAGTCCTTCTCTTCATTAGACTAGCCAAGCCCAGTTCCTGTAACCATTCTTCATATGTTTTAGCCTCCAGTCCCCTAATCATCCTGATTTCTGGTACTTTTTAACAAAAGGCCAAGCAGCCACCTATCAAATATGGGGTTTTTTTTGGGGGGGGGGGAATGGTATTGCTAGGAAGTAGAATCTTGTAATCCTTTTCAACTCCACATTTCTGCTTCTCTATCACTCTGGGTTCATGTGTGCAGAAATTGGGATAAAAGAGGATGCTATCTTTTTGGTTTATCTTTCTTTTAATTTAGTTTCTGGATTTCAAATTTACTTTGGAATCACAATGGGCCCCAACGTCTCTCCTTCTTCAGGGCAGATTACATAGGGTAGATATATAGACCTCACAATAGCCGGATGGTCACATAGTATTTCCTCGTCAGATGAAAATTGTGTGCGAACACCCCAGATGGAGATTTCCTACGCTGCATAATATTTCTTTGAAGTTAAAACTGCAACAATAAATGGTTATTCACCACTAACAAGATTATCTTTTGCCCTTTCCAACCCAATTTTTGCATAATTTTTTATTGCTATTGAAAGTAAAAAATAATCTTATTGCTTTTGAAGGGAGTTATGATCACTATGACCATAGTACCTTGAATTTACTGACACCAGTGCAACATGGATACCTGAGTTCAACCCTAAACTACAAATATTCTCTTTTAGTAAAATAGCTACAGGTAGTTCTTGACTTACAAAAAATTGTTTAGTGACTGTTTGAAAAAAAGGGACAATTTTTCACACTTATGACCATTGCAGCATCCCCATGGTCACATGATCAAAATTCAGATGCTTGGCAATTGGTTCATATCTATGATGATTGCAGTATCTTGAGATCATAGCATCATCACCTTTTGCAAACTTCTGACAAACTCATTGGGGAAGCCAGGTTCACTTAACAACCATGTTACTAACTGAACAACTGCAGTGATTCACTTAACAACTGTGGCAAGAAAGGTTGTAAAATGGGGGGAAATTCACTTAATAATTGTCTTGCTTAACAACAGAAATTGTAATCATAAGTCAAGGACTATCCCCACTGTTAATTCAGAAAGAAGAAAATTTGCCCATCACCAAATTATATGTCAACATAGATCATTGAAATCCTACCCATGTTGAAAAGCACAGTAGGACTTCTTCCATTAAATCACATATGGGGGTCTTTTTCCTCAGAGTCCCTCTGTCAGCATTCCAAGTAATGCACCCATTGAAAGTATAATGCGGAGGCAAGTAGATTCTCAAAGAATATGTTTATTGGATACATCCAAGGGTGGGCTGCTATGGGTTAGTTGCTAATGTTATGGCTGGTTTGGTGAACCACCAAATCCCACCTCTAAGGCTATTTTTGCCATCCCAGAAGCTCGAGGAAAGCCTCCAGTGCCTGGGAAAGGTGAAAAATTGACCTCCTGGAAGTTCCAAAAGTCCTGAAATGGACCTGTTTTCAGCCTCCAGAGGGCCTCCAGAGCCCAGCGGAGGCAGTTTTCGCCCTCCCAAAGGCTTGAGGAAAGCTTCTGAACCCTGGGGAAGGTGAAAACACTCCCCCTTCTGTGGCACAGGAGGCCAACTAGGCCATGCCCACATGGCCATGCCCACCCAGCAACCAGGCAGAGAAACTGTTGCTGAAATTTTGGAATACATCATATCGGTGCAGCCAGTGAAAACCAACTCTGACAGTTCCTGCATTTTCACCTAAAATAATTAAATTCCCCCCTCCTAGATATCACTGGTCACATTGTCCAATGAAGATGGAAGGCAGGCTTTTTCTTCTCCTTCAATGGCCACCTGTTTCAATGACCTTGATTCCCACAAGAAATCATTTTGTTTTGACTGGAGCCTGGTTATCTACTTCCCACCTCCCTTTCCCCTCTCTGGCTTTGTGGCAACTATGAGGTAGCACAAGATGGCAACAGCCAGGTTTGCTTCAAAGTTGACACTCTCTTCTTGGGTGCCCTCCTAAGTCATCCCTATGTTCCCTTTTCTCTGTCTTTTATAGATTCATAACATAGTTCATGCGGCCCTACATTAATAAACCAAGAATATAAGATTCCCCTTTTAGTGGAAATAGATACTGAAAGTGTTTGATGAAAGAACCAATTTGTCCTTTTCCCCATTGGGTTTAGACTTGAGTTAACAAAAAGCCACAGAAGAAGTAGCTGGTCATACATCAAAGAGTTTAGATCTAACAGGTTTTTGAATAGATAGTGTAAACATATGGGAATAGAGGTTTAAAGCAGCTATGCTCCTTTGGAACAAGAGTTGCCTTTCATGATTTCTTGGCAGTGTTTAAATTTTAAATTGTTTATAAATCAATACTTGGAGTGCAAGTTTCTCTCTTGGTTGATCCTCATTAAGTAGCTGATATACCCAGTAAATTTATATCTGCATGAAGACGAGTTGGTTTAGATCAATGAAACTTTCAACATTTTGTACAAAAGGTTTAAAGCGCTATTTTGCAGAAAATTGTTTTGATGAAAGTCCTTTATGAGGTTTTCTGACCACTTTCCAAAGTAACTTTTCTTTTTCTTACTTTGCTTTAGAAGAAACAGAAGATGTGTGTTTGTAATGATCTTTTCCATCCAGACTCTTTCCATAGGGCATCTGATTCTTTCAGTTTTCACTATTTTTCCACTGTTGTTGGTAGAGGTGAGCAAATTTGTTCAGTCCAAGCTTTACTGAATATTTTGGCAGTGTATATGGATAGTTTTGAGCAGATATTCTGATTCAGATGGTGTTTTTCCATATGGCCTGGCAGAGGTTTTTGATGTTGGATAGTCAAGGCCTGACTTGTTTAATATTGTTGACAGAGGAATATAAATTATTATTATATACACAAAAATGTGAAATCACAGCTGCCGGTTCTTTAGTTGATGTTGGCTTCCATATTCATATATACACTTTCTCTGTGTATACTGTTCAGAGGTGGTATTCAGCAGGTTCTGACCAGTTCTGGGGAACCAATAGCAGAAATTTTGAGTTGTTTGGAGACCCAGCAAACACCACCTCTGACTGGAGATTTTACAGTATCCTTCCCCTGCCACGCCCACCAAGCCATGCCCACAGAACCGGTAGTAAAAAAATTTGAAACCCACCACTGCTATAGATAGCTAGATAGCCAGGTAGATGATAGATAGATAGATAGATAGATAGATAGATAGATAGATAGATAGATAGATAGATAGATAGATAGACAGACAGACAGACAGACAGACAGACAGATAGATAGATAGATAGATAGATAGATAGATAGATAGATAGATAGATAGATAGATAGATAGATAGACAGGTGACAGATAGGCAGACAGACATAGTTGTTAGGTGATAGACAGATAGATAGACAGACACAGAGAGACAGAGACAGACACACTTTCCATTTTAATGCATACACCTTTTATATCTTCTAGCTTTTCTTTTCTTTATACTCTGATGATTTTTTAATCAACTTTACACCATAGGCTGAGTAATAAAGATTTTATTTTATGTGAATCCTCTTCAGGAAGATGGCATGGTGAATCACTCTGGTCATCTCACAGTCTTGAAGAAAGGACAGGAGGTGGAGAAGGACTCCATCTATGGCAAATGCTGGAGGAGAGAGCAGAAGAGCAATGACCTAGAACAGCCTGGCTCCTTCCCATTTCAAAGTGAGAGAGTTATATTTCATTTTGTGCTGCAGGCTTTATACACAGTGGCACAGCGGTTAGAATGCAGTACTGCAGGCTACTTCTGCTAACTGCCAGCTGCCTGCAATTTGGCAGTTTGAATCTTGCCAGGCTCAAGGTTGATTCAGTCTTCCATCCTTCCGAGGTCAATAAAATGAGGAGCCAAATTGTTGGGGACAATTATGCTGACTCTGTAAACCGCTTAGAGAGGGATGTGAAGCACTGTAAAGTGGTATATAAGTCTAAGTGCTATTGCTATTGTGTGCATGAGAACACCCAACCTGGACATGTGCTGCTGCATCCATGAAAGTGGCTCATCCTACGAAAAACCACAAATACATGGATTCCTATTGGCTTTAAATTTCAGCAAATGTTCATGTAAATTCTCCCCCCCCCCCAAAAAAAAAAATCCATTTTGGTAAATTTACTTATTTCACCTACATTGCATCCAGCAAATTACTTGGCTAATTTTTATTCAAATTCTTCACATTACTTTCCTCGGCAAAATTCCCTGGCACTCCAGATTTGATCATGTTTGAAATAAAAACCTTTGCAATTTGTAAACTGTCAAGCTTAAAATGGAATCTTGGCATTAATGGGTTTTTATTGACTTCCAGCATCCGCAGAAGAAAAAGCTGATTGAGTGCCATGAAGAAAATGAAGACACAATACTCGTTTTGCTTGCCTCTCCTGAGTCATATAAATTTGGTTGTTGAATCTGAAACATTCTGAGTTTATTGGCTGGTTCTTTCCCTTTCATAGGGCAAAAAGGAGAAGAGATTCCAAGGGACTTTTCTAAACCTGTAAAATCAGCAGCTTTGGAGTGGGGAGGGCAGGAAAAGATAGATTAAAAGTTCTGTTCAATTACAGAGGGGAAAAACATGAATAACTTATTCTCTCTCCTGACCCTCTAAACCCAAATCTCTGAATCCTTGCCAGTTTTTATTTTCTCTCTTTTTACTTAAACCTCTGTTCACCCAGTTATTTTTCCCTTCATGCTAGTTAACAGAAGGGAATGTAAAATAACATTTACAAACCAAGAAGAAAAAAAATGGATGAGATGCTGCTACTTCTGCAAAGACACACATACGCAATTAGTATATATCTCAAGGCTAAGCAATTCTGGTGCTCTATATATGTTTTAAAGTTCATTTCCCATCGGTCTTTACTAGCATGGCTAGTGTCAAAGGGTTAAGAGAATAAAAACCTAATGCCATGATGGGCACCAAACGGTCTATACCTATTGCATATGAAATAGAGTTATTTACATATAGTATTTATTTGCATAGCTTTGTCCTTGTCATTTCAATACATTCATTCCTCCTTTGAAAATTAAGTATCTTTAGTTACTTGTAATCAAAATTTAATCACCATGTTGTTCATTCACATCTTGAGTGCATGTCAGGACACTGTATGTACGTTCTAGTTAGCAGGATACAGATAATAGTATGTTGACTTCTGAGGTCAGTAAAATGAGGAGCCAGATTGTTGGGGGCAATATGCTGACTCTGTAAACTGCTTAGAGAGGGCTATAAAGCACTGTGAAGTGCTATATAAGTTTAAGTGCTATTGCTATTACTAATTTATATGCAGGAGTTCCAGCTTGAATCCAGACCACAACCTTATGGTTCAACCAGACAAGACCAATGCATAGGCTGACTGCCAGAATTTTGTATGTATTGTTGTGTTTGTATAGCCCAGCCCTTTTAAACATCATTCCATAATGACCTATTGTCTTAACCTCCCTCCAGTTTTGCTCTGGATATCTGGGGACTAGTAGAATTGCCACCATTGTTGTCTGTATCAATGAAATCAGCAAAATGGACACATCAGTTCATACTGTGTGTGTGGGGGGGGAGACTGCAGGGCTGTGCATGGTGAAATATTCCTCCCCCCGTTTTTTGCATCTATTGTGAAGTGTTATTATGCTGTTGTATTTTCCAAGTAATTACTTTCTCACTTCCCTCTTGTAATGAGAATTCACAGGGTACTGCTGTTATAGTCTCTTCATCTATAGGTATAATAAATGCATTAGCATACTTCCAACTCTTACATATTTTGCCTAATTGGGTTTAAAACTTGCATTTTTCAGCCAGGCAAGAGATTAGAAACCAGCATCAATGAGGCAGGTTTTGTAGGTTGCCTATCAATCATATCTCATGCTCAGGAAGCTAAAACCCAAATGGAGATTTTATATATTTGCTGTGGATATTGCCAAGAGTTTTCCCTAGAAAGCAAAGGAATACAGTGGGGAGAGAAGGTGGGCAGAGTAGGGAAAACTGCCAAAGAGTTATTTCTTCCTTTGAATTAATCATTTATTTTAGAGGTCAGGGTACTTTTATGCAGCTCTACACATGTTGTCAGTTCCTTTCATATCCCGTGGATTTTTGATGCTTTAGAATATTTTCTAAATGAAAGAGAAAATGAGGAGAAAGGTATATTGCACATTATAGTAGAGTATATACTTTATAATGTTATCTTAAGTTTTCACGGGTATATATATGTATGGTATTCAGCTTTGTTCAGGTATTTTCCCATGTCATTATAGTTGTGCTTTTAAAGTTGTAGCGACATTTCAGGAGAATCTCATCTGCCATCATCAGGCTTCTGTATTGTGTTGTATTATATATTGTGTTTATAATGTTATTATATACTATACAATAACATTATGTAGTATATAATGCTCCTTGGGAGGAAAGCTAAGGCAAATCTAGACCGCATACTAAAAAACAGAGACATTACCCTGCCAACAAAAGTCAAGGCTATAGTTTTCCTAGTTGCAATGTATGGCTGTGAAAGTTGGACCATAAGGAAGGTTGAGCACCAAAGAAGTGAGGCCTTTGAACTCTGGTGCTGGAGTCCCTTGGACTGCAAGGTGATCAAACCAATTAGTCCTGGAGGAGATCAACCCTGACTGCTCTTTAGAAGATGAAGTTCCTGAAGATGAAACTCAAAGACTTTGGCCACCTCATGAGAAGGAAGGACTTGCTGGAGAAGAGCCTAATGCTGGGAACGATTGAGGGCAATAGAAAAAGGAGATGATAGAGAATAAGGTGGCTAGATGGAGTCCCTGAAGCAGTCTGCATGAGTTTAAATGGACTCCAGAAGACGGTAGAGGACAGAAAGTCTTGGAGGAATGGTGTCCATGGGGTTGCAATGGGTCAGACATGACTTCGCAACTAACAGCAAAATAGTATATTCTGTTTGGTTTGTTTCTTTTGCAATAAAAATGTGGTTGCCCTAATTTTATATTTAATTATTTAATTTACTCATTCTTCACATTTATCTATCTGCCTGGTCTCACAAACATGGCTCCTGGAGATGTACAATAAAGGTCTCCCTGCGAAGTCTCTCTTTCTTCCTTTCTCTCTCCCTCTCTCTTTCTCTTTGTGTGTGTGTGTGTGTGTGTGTGTGTGTGTGTTTAAATACATTGACACCAATGGAAAGGTGACAAAATTTTAAATTTTTGGCAGCCAGTTTGGTCTAGAGGTTCTGGCACCAGACTATAAAGCAGGAGTTTCAAGTCCTGCTTTAGCCATGAAAACCAGCTGGATGACTTTGAGCCAATCAGTTTCTCTCAGCCCAACACAGGGTTGGGATTATGGGAAAAATAGGAGGTGTGTTGGATATATTTGCTGCCTTGAGCTATTTGTAAAAAATAAATGTAGAATACAAATATATAACTACATTACAAGAAACTGACGGGGAAGACTAAGCTCCCATCCAGATTGGCACAGAGTAATTACTCTAACACACACACACACACACACACACACACACTGATGGGGATACCACTGTGCATTCAACTCAACTCAAAACTTTATTATGGTCACAGACCAGTCTAAGGAAGGTGAGCTACAGTCATTAAAAAGAATAGCATAGCACAGCATAGCACAGCATAGCACAGCATAGCACAGCATAGCACAGCATAGCATAGCATAGCATAGCATAGAACTCTTCATTGGCCAAGCGTGTTTGGACACACAAGGAATTTGTCTTGGTACAAATGCTTTCAGTTTACATAAAAGAAAAGATAGATTAATCAAGAATCATGACATACAACATAAAAAGCATAAAGGATACATTAAAAATAAAAATTCAGAATAAACATGCACACCTAGAAGTTATAAAAAGTTTGAGCTAGAAATTAAAAGTGTGTGTTTATATATATATATAGTTATAGCAACGTTTCAGCAGAATCTCATCTGCCACCATCAGGCTTCTGTATAGTGTTTGTCTGTAATTGTACATGTAAGTACCCGTGAAACATGTAAGTACCCATGAAAACTTAAGAGAACACACACACACACACACACACACACACACACACACACATATATATATATATGGCATTCAGCTTTGTTCGGGTATTTTCCCACATCATAGTAGTGGTGCTTTTAAAGTTGTAGCAACATTTCAGCAGAATCTCATCTGCCATCATCAGGCTTCTGTATAGTGTTTGTCTGTGAGTCAGACTTTTACTGTTCTGTCCCCTCATTATCATTCTTGAGATCCCCGCGCTTTGATTGGCCAAAGCGCGGGGCACTCTGATTGGCTAGGCGAGCCGCGCCGATTGGCTCACTAGGAATCTCCCGCGATTGGTCTGTTCGAATCGCGGGAGATTCAAAGCGGTGCTGTTGGCCGCGGCCGCTGCAGCTAAAGGAATAAAAGCCGCGAAGTTTTCCTATAGAGCCAGTTCGGTTCCCACATCAATAAAAGAGCTTGAAACAAAGTCACCGACTCCTGGCGTCATTTCCGAAGACACGACACTGGCGACGAAGGTGGGATTCAGACCCTGAACCGAAGCACGTGTCCGACGGAAGCCAGACGAATCTCCACGATGGCGAAAATCGCACCCCCCGCACCGTTCAACCCCGCCAGCGAGGACTGGGAATCGTACTCCGACCGATTCCGCATGTTCCTCGAGTGCAGCGACCTGAAGGACGCCACCGGCCACATGAAGCGAGCCATCTTCCTGACCCACTGCGGGACCGAGGTATTTAAGATGGCCAAGGCACTTGCCAAACCCGCCGACGTGACCGCGATGGACTGGGACGTCCTCGAGCCAATACTTCGGCGGCACTATGCTCCAGAGGTACCCATCCTAATCCGACGCCACGAATTCTACTGTCGGGACCAGCGGTCGGGTGAGAGTTTCAGCAACTTCGTCGCCGAACTACAGCGCCTAGGGGGGCTGTGCGAATTTGACAACCTGAACGACGCCCTGCGAGACCGAATCGTGCTCGGCCTGTGGGACCCCATCCTCCAGAGTCGGCTGATGGCCGAGGGAAACATCACCCTTGCAGACACCCTCACCGAAGCCGCAGCCGCTGAAGCGACCCGAACATCTGCCGACCGCATGCGCCGACTGAACGCTGGGGACCGCAGCGGGAACAGCCACCCTGCAAGGTTGGCTGAGGCCCAACCCGAGATGACCACCCACCAGGGCGACTTCCACTCGGCATCGGGCACTTCCGAAGAGGAGAAGGAAATTCATCGCCTCCAGGCAGGCCGCGACCCACGGAACCGGCAGGGTCGTAAGTCGAGGACCAACTGTGCCGGTTGCGGAGGTGACCACCCCAGGTCCAAATGCCGGTTTTTCGAGTCGATCTGCCAGCATTGTGACAAGAAGGGACACATCGCCCACGTCTGCCACCACAAAAAGAACCGCAGCATGCCACGATGGGACCAGAGCGAACGGAGGCGAGAGAGCACACCACCCCGGACCAGAGATCGCCCCTCTGACAACAGATGGGACCGGAACGGACGATCCCTATGTGGCGGCGAGACCCGGCAAAGAGAGGAGACCCACCAGATGGTCACCATCGGCCACGCCACGACCAATGATGCCCGGAAGGTCTACGTGGAGGTAGGCATCGAAGGCGAGCCATCCAAAATGGAGGTGGACTCCGGGTCCTACCTCTCCATGATAGCATGGCAAGAAATAAAGCACTTGGTGCCTACCATCCAAAGGAAAGGCCTAGACAGCCAGAGACTAATCGTAAAAGACTACCAGGGAAACCGCATCCTGGTAGTCGGAACCGGACAGTTCAACGTAACATACAAAGGGCGCACCGAAAGGCTTCCCCTGACAATCGTCGATCGCGACCGCCCAAGCCTACTGGGACTGCAATGGTTCGCCCCGCTCAGCATCGCAGTCACGGGAATCGACCACATCACTGACGACAGCTGGGAGCAACAACTAGCCCGGGAATTCCAAGAGGTCTTCGATGGAAACCTAGGCAAGTACCGAGGGCCCCTTATATCATTCAGCCCCCAAAACGCCTGAAACCAAGGCGGGTGCCATTCGCACTTAAACCCAAGATAGACGAGCAAATTGACAAGCTCGTCAAGCAAGGGGTCCTACAGCCAATAGACCACGTCCAGTGGGAGACCCCCATAGTCACCCTGATCAAGCCCGATGGGTCAGTGAGGATCTGTGGGGGCTATAAGGCCACCCTAAATGGCGCATTGCAACAAAGAGCCTACCCTGTCCCAGTAGTGCAACACCTACTGCATTCACTGGGAGGGGGCAAGGTTTTTGCCAAACTCGACCTCGCCCAGGCATACCAACAGTTGCCAGTCAACGAGGAAACGGCAGAAGCGCAAACCATAGTCACCCACCGGGGAGCACTTAAATGCAACTGGCTCCAATTCGGAGTCAGCGTGGCACCTGGAATATTCCAAAGCCTAATGGAAAGGCTATTACAAGGCATCAAGGGGGTGGTACCTTACTTCGACAACGTCTTAGTGTCAGCAACCAACCAAGCTGAACTAGAGGGTCGCCTAAGGGAGGTCCTAACCAAATTCAAAGAAAACGGGCTCAAGGTAAAGAGGGAGAAATGCCAATTATACACGGAACGGGTTGAATTCCTAGGATATGTCCTAGACCGTCACGGCATTCACCCCACAAACCAAAAAATCAAGGCCATCAAAGAAGCCCCCACACCCAAGTCGAAGACAGAGCTACAGGCATTCCTGGGGCTACTTAACTTTTACAATGTTTTCCTGCCCCAAAAAGCGATGGCGGCGGAGCCCTTGCATAGACTCCTGGACAAGGCGGCGACCTGGACTTGGGGGAAACGCGAGCAAGCCGCCTTCCAGAGAACAAAGGACCTCCTCACTTCGGATGCCATCCTAATACAGTACAACGAGACCCCACCTCTGGCCGTCACATGCGACGCATCACCCTTCAGCATCGGCGCTGTCCTCAGCCATACCCTCCCCGATGGAAGAGAAGCACCCATCGCGTTCTTTTCAAGGACCCTCACCAAACCGGAGCGGAACTACAGCCAGCTGGACAAAGAGGCTCTGGCTATCGTTGCCGCAGTAAAAAGATTCCACGAGTATCTCTACGGCCGGACATTTACCATCATAACCGACCACAAGCCGCTGCTGGGAATCCTTGCAGGGAACCGGGCCACCCCGAACATTCTGTCTCCCCGAATGACAAGGTGGTCCGAGTTCCTGGCGGCCTACAACTACGGACTCATACACAGACCGGGTAAGACGATCTCCCTTGCAGATGCCTTAAGCCGCTCGCCACTACCGGAACCTGACACCGACCCAGCACCCACGACGACCACCCTCAGTATAGAGACTCTACCCAACCTACCCATAACCGCGTCAGACAGTGCCCGAGAAACTAATAAAGACAAACGTCTGGCGCGGGTGCTGCATTGGGTAGAGAAAGGGTGGCCGGAAAGGGACAACGACAAGTCCGTCAAGGCATTCCGGAACCGGCAAACGGAACTCTCATTATTAAAAGGGTGCATACTATGGGGAGATAGGGTGGTCATTCCAGAAAAACTACAAGGGAAGGTTCTGGAACTATTACACGAGGGGCACCCTGGCATCATTAGGACTAAAGCCCTGGCCAGAAGTTACGCTTGGTGGCCAGGGATGGACAAACAGATTGAGACATGGGTAGCAAGGTGCCAACGATGCCAGGAAACTAGGCCAAGCCCACCCACAGCACCTGTCCTAGAGTGGGAAACCCCAAGGGGACCTTGGTCTAGGATCCACATAGACTTCGCTGGGCCCACAAAAGGACACACCTCCTTGAAAGCAGTAGACGCTTACTCCAACTGGCTGGAGGTAAGCAACATGAGAACAACAACCACGGAGGCCGTGATCAAGGAACTCGGCAAACTCTTTGCAATGCACGGCCTCCCAGATGTCGTCGTTTCCGACAACGGGCCCCAATTCACCTCGCTAGAATTCGAAAAATTCCTAGCGGAAAGGGGCATTTGACACACGCTGACAGCTCCGGCACATCCGGCGGCGAACGGTAGGGCGGAACGGATGGTGCAATTCACAAAGAAAACCATCCGGAAAATAGACCACGGGGAGATCCAGGATAAAATAAATAAATTACTCTTCACCCAACACATAACCCCAAATACCACAACGAATAAGAGCCCAGCCGAACTGTTAATGGGGAAGAAATTAAGGTCCCCACTCGACAGATTACACCCCACATATAACCCAGAGAAGCCCCCAGACTCAACCAGCAAACACCGAACCTTCGCACCAGGCGACCCCGTATATGCAAAAAACCTGACGGGAGACCCGTTATGGGTACCAGCCGTCATCACACAAATAACAGGCCCACACTCATACCAGCTACAGACAACAGACGGACGAGCATGGAAACGCCACATCGACCAATTAAGATCGAGGACGACCACCGACGCACAAGCAGGCAAAACCAACCCACACAACACAAACCAAGGGGGGAGGGAATACCCAGGGGACCAAAACCAAAGAAGAATAAACCAACTATACTTACCGGATAGCAGCCAGCACGACCTCTCGCCAGGAAGAGACAGCCAGGCCAGCTCGACCGACCCGGGGAGACCGAGCGGGAGCGGCGAAACCCGCAGCTCAACCAACCCGGGAAGCCCAGGAGGGAGCTACGGAGAGCGGCCCGGCCCAACCGACCAGCCGGTTCCCACGACGGCATCCGGAGAAGCAGAGACCCCGACCGAACCGGCTGGGATCCAACCCACGACTGAGTTGCGCAGGTCCAGTAGGCTAAGATGTAGCTCCGCCTACCTATGGGACTACGCAACGTAAGGACTAAACCAAGAGGGGAGGGGTGTTCTGTCCCCTCATTAGCATTCTTGAGATCCCCGCGCTTTGATTGGCCAAAGCGCGGGGCACTCTGATTGGCTAGGCGAGCCGCGCCGATTGGCTCGCTAGTAATTTCCCGTGATTGGTCTGTTCGAATCGCGGGAGATTCAAAGTGGTGCCATTGGCCGCGGCCGCTGCGGCTAAAGGAATAAAAGCCGCGAAGTTTTCCTATAGAGCCAGTTCGGTTCCCACATCAATAAAAGAGCTTGAAACAAAGTCACCGACTCCTGGCATCATTTCCGAAGACACGACATTTACAGTGGTTTCAGATTTAAATTTGGGGCAGCCTATTGCTGTGTCAGAATGGTTTTTTCTTCCTCCTGATTGGTTGAGAGTCTTGGTCTGTGTTTATTGGTCTTGTAGTTTGCTGTGTTCTGCTTCTAATATCTTCTGTCTGTTTTTTTTTTTGGGGGGGGTCTTTTTGTATCTTGATTGGCTGGCAACATTGTGTTACTTTATTGGAGGCCTTTAGTGCAGCTTGGCTTTGGGTAAATGGACGGCTATCATTAGTTAGGAAGCTGGGTTTCATCTGGATGCCTGGTTGGGGTGTGTTTGAGCTGGAGGTATCAGGGGGGACCTGTTTGTGCCCAGGTGTTTGCCTGGCTTGTGGTGTGGAGATTTTTTTTGTTTTTGTTTTGTTTGTGAGTACCCGCAAAAACTCAAGAAAACAAATACCAAACCTCTACGGGAGGGAATAAACAGCCAGATCATAACCTACGAGAAACTGAAAATTAAAAGAGCAGGAATACTATGTGACCTCCAATTCCTACACAGCTGCTGAGACAACAATACTACACCAACCTGCTTCAAATTAACATTTCATCAAAGCACAGCAGCCACTAAATGTATCCTGAAAAGAACTGAAATGGCTCTACTAAGGAAGGAGCTCCACAGTAAGAGATTCCAATTCAGTTAAACAAAGATTTGCTAGCACTACATCTGGAATTGAGCAGCAAAATCCACCCTCTACTTTGGGACAAGATAAAACAACTTACAACTTGGAGAGCTGAATCTGCAAACATTTACAAATAGGAAAAGCTCTTGAAAAAATTAAAGAAATTAGAACATGACAAGAAAACCCCCAACAACTCACAACAACACCTGAAACAATTAGTGTACAATGTTTCCAACAGAGAACTCACCAAAACAGAAACAGAAGTCCTAACCAAAGGATTCAATTATGCTATAGCACCCCAAAAAATCCCCACAGAATCCATCATATGTGCAGTAGAATCCAGCCTAACTAAATTAAATACAGATGAAGTTGATAAAATAAGACACCAAGTTACCAACATCCCATGCACAAGCAAACCACCCAAAAGCAACTTGCAGCAAAATGAAATTAAAGTGCTACAAACCCTGAAAAGAGACAGCAGCATAATCATCCTCCCAGCAGATAAAGGGAATGCCACTGTAGCAATGGACAGAAAAGACTATGAAACTAAATTGACAGACCTACTCCAAGACTCCACATACAAACCCATAAACACAGACCCAACCACATATCTGGAAAAATTAACCAAGAAGAAAATTATAACCAGCCACATAAGCAAAGAGATCCAACACACGATCATACCCAGAGAGAAATCTTCCAGATGCCCCAAACTATACGGCCTCCCAAAAATACACAAAGAAGGCATACCTCTCAGACCCATAGTCAGCTCCAGAGGAGCACCACTACAAAACCTAGCTAAACACCTAGCAAAAGAGCTACAGCCCCATGCTGAAACAGCAGCTTCTCATGTACAAAACTCATACCACTTCTTGGAAATGATCAAAGATCTACACGTGGAGCAAGAAGATCTGCTTGTAAGTTTTGACGTGGTTTCACTATTCACTCAAGTCCCGATAAAAGAGACCCTTGAAATCATCAAAAATAAATACCAACCAGCTAAACACCTCTTGGAACTAACAGAACACTGCTTAACCAACACATATTTCAAAGACAAAGGACAAAGATACAAACAAATTGAAGGAGCCCCCATGGGATCACCACTGTCACCTGTCATTGCAAACCTGTTCATGGAAGAATTTGAATCCAGAGCCCTGGCCAATGCCATCTTCAAACCCAAACTATGGTTAAGATATATCTTAACCAAACTATGGTTAAGATGACACATTCGTGATTTGGCCCCATGGACAAGAAAACCTAAACAGTTTCCTAACACACCTAAACAGCACACACCCCAAAATCAAGTTCACCATGGTAACAGAAACAAACAAACAACTACCATTTCTAGATGTACTAATCTACAAAAAAACAGATGGCACACTAGGACACACCATATACAAGAAGAAAACACACACCAACCGCTACCTCAAAGCCCAATCCCACCACCACCCAGCACAGATAAACTCCGTGGCTAAAACACTCATCACTAGAACCAAACACCTGGCAGATAAGACACACATTAAGACTGAACTACGCGTCCGGTTTTGCGTGGCTTCAGGGCAGCAGGAATTCGCGACAGCTCGCGATTCCTGCTGTACTAGCCACTGAGGTACCCCCCATCCAGATGGGTCAGGGGGATATGGCTGCCCTGTAGGGACAGCTGAAGAGAGAGGGGAGTCGGACAGGGGGTTGGGGGTGTCGCAGACCCTCTCCTCGTCCGGAAAAACCCCTTTTTCCCAAGGCGATGGAGCGGCGGTCAGCATGGCCACCACGAAGAAGCCAGCAACCGGGTAAGATTGCGCTGGAGGAAGTAAGAAGAGTGAAAGTGCTATCTGAGCCGGGTCAAGTAACATCTTTCAAATTTGTTGGAACTTAGCTGTTTGAATTGCTGGAGGATACATTGTATCCCTAAGAAGATCGAAAGCGGCGGAGAAGCTGTTAAAGGGAACTTTTTTTTTCTTCACTCTCCCACCCCATGGAAACAGCAGATATGTTTGGACATATTGGACATTGAAAGTGAATTGTTTTGAGAGTTGAAGCTAAGGGACAAAAGGGTTTTTGGACATTGAAAAACTTAAGAAATTGGAAAACCCTTGTTGGAGGTATGGATTTCTGATTATTTAAAATTGATATTGCAAGTGGAAAGGGAGAGGAAAAAAAATTGGAGCAGAAGCTGAAAAAGGAGGAGATTGCCTAGAATCCCAAAGAAAGGTATATGGTAATTGGACCTCTTTGATTAAACATTAACCCCAGAAAGAGAAAGAGAAGAAGGAAGAAAAGTATTAATTTTTGGAATTTTTTTTTTTTTTTGAATTATTTTTGATTAAAAATATTTGTGGTTGTTTTGGGAAAAGTTTCTTTTTTCATAATGGCATCGCTTGTGGATGAACTAAAGACTGAATATCAAAAATATAAAAAAGAAGATACTTTGGGCACTTTGTTTCAATTCTTAGAAATGGCGTTATGTACTTATGAAAAGTTGACTACGCAGCAGAAGGACTGGGACAAAGAAGAAGAGGAAGAAGAAGCCATCTTTGATGAACAATGGATTCTTTCCGGGGAGGAGGAGAAAAAGGATAAGAAAAAGGGGATTTTAAGAATTATAAAAACAACCAAAGAAGAGAAAAATGAGTGGAAAGGTGGAGGCAAGGTTAGAAAGCAAAGGAAAGGGAGTAAGAAAAGGGAGGAGGAAAGACAAAGGGGTAAAAAGGGCAAGGGGAAGAATAAGCAAGAGAAAAAGGGGGGGAGGAGAAGCCTCAATGGGGGGAAGCAAGATCTAAAGAAAAAAAGTTTATTCAGAGACAATGGGTGAATTTAATTTAGGATAAAAGAGGGATTCTGGAGGGTACATAAGATTGTGTTTTTTATATGTGTATTTAGAGTATAAAATTCATTGTGTAATTTTAGAATCTATTAAACAGAATCCCAAGAAAAATTGTTATATGAAGTACTTTTAAGTTAGGGTAATGAGTTATAGACGTTACTCCAATGGGTGTATAGGAGAAGTATAATAAAAGAAAAAAGATGAATAGATAGTTGGAAATAGAACAGACAAAGAATATTATTGAAAATGGTAATAAGATATGAAAGGATATATAAAGGTTTTGTTATGTTTTTTTTTTTTTTTTGGATGTTGTATATTGAAAAAAGGCAAAAAAAAATTTAATTAATAAGAAATAATTCGGATGAAAAGGAGAAGTTGGGATAAGATATGAAGTTAAATAGACAAAGTATTGATACTATAATTTGGAATTGTTATGTTCTATTGGTTTTCTTCTTCTATTATTTTTTCTTAAAAAAGAACTTATAAGCTGTTATGCCTTGTGCATTGTTTATATAAAATTGATAAAAATGGTTTATATATATATATATAAAAGAAAATGATAATAAGATATGGAAGGATATATAAAGTGAATATGATGTTTGAATTTGTGTCTGTGTGAAGAGTTTCAACCCGGGATCAGACAACCTTCAGAAAAGATCTTTTAGTTTTGTTTATGTTTTATTGTGTTCTTTGTAAAATTAATAAAATTTGTTTAAAAAAAAAAAAAGACTGAACTACGCACCCTGACTAAAATATTGACAGCCACACAAGCAAAATCACCAACTTGATCCACAAAAACACCCTGAGACATAATAGAGACCCAGAAGATGAACAGACCCATGGAACAGCTGTCCTGCCCTACATAAGAGGCACTACAGACAAAATTAGTAAGATTCTATACAGACACCACATCAAGACTGCCTTCAAAACAGACAGAAAAATAGCAGCCATCCTCAGGAACCCCAAAGACAAAATTGGCCTGGAAAACCAAGGCATATACGAAGTCCTCTGTGCATCATGCCCAGCCACATACATTGGACAGACCAATAGAAGAATAAGCACCTGCCTGGATGAACACAAAAATGCAGTCAAAAAGCTGGAACACATTTCCTCACTAGTCCAATACATGGAAGCCACAGGTCATAGCATCAACTTCAATGGCACCAAAATCCTAGCTACTACAGAAAATCCCAGCCACAGAATCATCAGAGAAGCCATAGAGATTGAAAAAAGACCAGACAGCATGAACAGAAGAGATGATTCCACCAGGCTGTCAATCATTTGGAAGCCTGCACTCACAAACAAAAAAATCTCCACACCACAAGCCAGGCAAACACCTGGGCACAAACAGATCCCCCCGATACCTCCAGCTCAAACACACCCCAACCAGGCACCCAGATGAAACCCAGCTTCCTAACTAATGATAGCCGTCCATTTACCCGAAGCCAAGCTGCACTAAAGGCCTCCAATAAAGAAACACAATGTTGCCAGCCAATCAAGATATAAAAAGAGCCCCCCCCAAAAAAAACAGACAGAAGATATTAGAAGCAGAACACAGCAAACTCCAAGACCAATAAACACAGACCAAGACTCTCTGCGGTATCTGCCATCCCGCATCTGATGGGTGGCTCATGAAAGGGAGCGAAGGGAAGAGAAACGACAGGAAGCGAAATTTCCTATTGATGATGAGCGCGCCCCGAATGTTTTGGCACACGCTCTTTTATTGTGTTTTCTTACAAAAAAATGATTTAATTAAAAAGCTCAAGTCAAACATGTTAATCTCATCAGGATGTGTATGTTTACAAAGCTGCATACCTGGACAGATTATTTACAAAGTGGATAAGCCTATTAACAAACGTCTATCTCCTTGCCTCTCGTACGTGCCTTGCAAGGGTCACTGGAGAGACAGAAGTTAATGATTACACGTGAATGATACAATGTTGCGATTCTTGAATGATACATAGTTGCAATGATACATAGTTGCAATCACATGAATGATACATAGTTACAACAACTCTCAACCAATCAGGAGGAAGAAAAAACCATTCTGACACAGCAATAGGCTGCCCCAAATTAAAATCTGAAACCACTGTAAAAGTCTGACTCACAGACAAACACTATACAGAAGCCTGATGATGGCAGATGAGATTCTGCTGAAACGTTGCTACAACTTTAAAAGCACCACTACTATGACGTGGGAAAATACCCGAACAAAGCTGAATGCCAGACATGTAAGTACCCGCGAAAACTTAAGAAAAAATATATATATATATATATATATATATATATATATATATATATATATATATATATATATATATATATATATATATATATATATATATATATAGTTTTCTGAGGTTCTCACAGGTATTTGTATGTGGATCTTTGGTTATTCGGGTTTTCTCCCGCGTAAGATTGGAAGTATCTAGGCAAAGTTTCAATGAAGTCTCATTCATCATCTTCAGGCTTGGTCTTCAGCTCTGTGCTTCTCATACATATGGCATTTTGGGTATTTGCTAGCACTACACCTGGAAATGAGCAGCAAAATCCACCCTCTACTTTGGGACAAGATAAACAACTTACAACTTGGAGAGCTGAATCTGAAACCACTTACAAACATGATAAATTCTTGAAAAAATTAAAGAAATTAGAATGTGACAAGAAAACCCCCAACAACTCACAACAACACCTGAAACAATTAGTACACAATGTTTCCAACAGAGATTGGGCATTGAGGTAGCGGTTAGTGTGTGTTTTCTTCTGGTATATGGTGTGTCCTAGTGTGCCATCTGTTTTTTTGTAGATTAGTACATCTAGGAATGGTAGTTGTTTGTTTGTTTCTGTTTCCATGGTGAACTTGATTTTGGGGTGTGTGTTGTTTAGGTAAGTTAGGAAATTGTTTAGGTTTTCTTGTCCATGGGGCCAAATCACAAATGTGTCATCGATGTATCTTAACCATAGTTTGGGTTTGTGGATGGCATTGGCCAGGGCTCTGGATTCGAATTCTTCCATGAACAGGTTTGCAATGATGGGTGACAGTGGTGATCCCATAGGGGCTCCTTCAATTTGTTTGTATCTTTGTCCTTTGTCTTTGAAATATGTGTTGGTTAAGCAGTGTTCTGTCAGTTCCATGAGGTATTTAGCTGGTTGGTATTTATTTTTGATGATTTCAAGGGTTTCTTTTATCGGGACTTGAGTGAATAGTGAAACCAAGTTGAAACTTACAAGCAGATCTTCTTGCTCCATATGTAGATCTTTGATCATTTCCAAGAAGTGGTATGAGTTTTGTACATGTGAAACTGCTGTTTCAGCATGTTGCTGTAGCTGTTTTAGTAAGTGGTTAGCTAGGTTTTGTAGTGGTGCTCCTCTGGAGCTGACTATGGGTCTGAGAGGTATGCCTTCTTTGTGTATTTTTGGGAGGCCGTATAGTTTGGGGCATCAGGAAGATTTTTCTCTTGGGATGATCATCTGTTGGATCTCTTTGCTCATGTGGCTGGTTATAATTTTCTTCTTGGTTAATTTTTCCAGATATGTGGTTGGGTCTGTGTGTATGGGTGTCAGTCTGTGCTCCCTTTAGATCCCAAGAAAGAAACACTCAGACTCCATGGTGTAGAGCAAAGTTATCCTTTTACTGGAAAATAAAGTGGAAACTACAGATCCAATTCCGAAACTGAGAAATTGGCAGGTAGAACACACATACAAAGGAATAGAATTGCTCCCACCCCCCAAAGTTCAAATGATTCTTCCAATTAAAATTTCTGAATATGATCATGTGGTCATCTCCAGGTGGTGATGAGGCTTCTTGTCAATTGACCTTGACATATTTTGATAAAAGTTCGCAGTTGCGCAAAAGAGGACAGGCTAGCCAAGAAATGGAAAGTTAAAGAAAAGAATCCCCCCTCCCCTTTCTAACCCAGCAAAGGAATGCAAAACACCTCCAGCCTTCTTCCCCTCCAAAGTCCCCCCTCCCACCATTGTCATGACAGCTGAAAGAAGTAAAATTTGCATAGCAGCAGAGAAGCAACAGTGGAAGATATCTTGAGGCTGACATTCGGACCCCCTAGAGAAAGGACATTAGTCCCTGTAAGAAAAAATAACATAATCACATGTTAACATTGATGTACATTTCTATGGTTTATCAGGGTATTTGGCATAAAAATTCTTGAGCAGTTCAGGAGCTCTAAGGTCTTTCTCATTAACCCATTCAGCATGGGATGGAGGAAAATGTTTCCAAGCTACAAGATATTGGATACGACCCCTCCATTTCCTAGAGTCTAGAATTTCTTTAATCTCGAAATGTTGTTCACCCTCAATCAACAATGGTACGGGAGGATCAGACTGGGTCGGTCTCAAGGTACAGGTACGTTCAGGTTTCAACAAACTGACGTGGAAAACCGGATGAATATGATGAAGAATCTTTGGTAAAGTCAGTTGAACAGTCACAGGATTTACAATCCTCTCAATGGGAAAAGGCCCCACATACTTAGGACCCAACTTCTTCGATTTTTGGGTAGTCTGCAAATACTTGGTCGAGAGGAATACTTTATCGCCCACTTGATACGACATCTGCGGGGCTCTCTTTCTGTTAGCAAATTTCTTATGAGACTGGTGCACCTCGTCCAAAACTTTGTGGGTGACCGGCCAATTAAGTTGAAGTTCAGATATCCAGTCACTCAATGACTGGACACTTGGTTTTTCACCAGGCAGTTCAGGTATGGGCACAAAATCTTGCCCCATTGCTATTTTGAAAGGAGTAAACCCTGTACTGCTGTGAACAGAGTTATTGTATGCTACCTCCACAAAAGGCAGTAGATCCACCCAGTTGTCTTGCTGATAATTTATGTAACATCGGAGGTATTGCTCTAGCACCCCGTTAGTTCTCTTACAAGCCCCATTAGTTTGGGGATGATGGGCAGAGCTTAAGCTTTGGGTGGAGCCTATTAACTTCAAAAATTCCCTCCAGAAATTCAAGATAAATTGGACTCCTCAATCAGAAACTACATGCTCAGGTACACCATGCAACCTGTAGACATGAAGAATGAACAGCCTGGCCAATGACTTTGCCGAAGGGATCTTGGAGCAAGGGATGAAGTGGGCTTGTTTGGAGAACAAGTCAGTCACCACCCAAATGACTGTGTGTCCACTGCTCTTGGGTAGGTCTACTATAAAGTCCATGGAAATTTCCTTCCAAGGAGCAGTTGGCCTGGCCACATTTTGCAGCAGCCCTGGTGGCTTACCAGGAGGTCTTTTTGCTGAGGTGCAAACCGGATAACTCGCCACATAAGTCTCGATGTCTTTTTTCAACGAAGGCCACCAAAACTGCAGTTTCACCAAATGTAGGGTCTTCACAAAACCAAAATGACCAGCCACTTTGGAATCATGAGTTTGTTGCAATACTTGGCTTCTCAGGTTTTGAGGTACATACAATTTCACACCTATCCAGGCTAGACCATCTTGAACGGTGCAGTTATTCGCATTTGCCAGGAACCACTCATCCATTTTCAAAGCCTCCTTAAACTGTTCCATCAGGTCAGTGGACAGATCCCTCTCCTGGTTTCTCTTTTGCGCGCAGGTAACTACAGGGGCAGCCAGCTGTGTAGTGGACATGATTGGCCTTATCACTTCTTTACGGATACTGCTGTATTGCATTCTAGACAAAGCATCTGCCATAAAATTTTTCCCCCCTGGGATATATTTCAAGGAGAAATTGAATCGCTTGAAAAACTGAGCCCACCTAACTTGCTTAGGGGATAGCTTCCGAGGAGTTTTTAAAGCTTCTAGATTTTTATGGTCAGTCCACACTTCAAATGGGTGTTTCGCTCCTTACAGAAAGTGCCTCCAAGCTAGTAAACCCAACGGACTGCAAACGCTTCCTTCTCCCAAACGGCCCATCTCCTTTCAGTGTCAGTCAATTTACGAGAGGTGTAAGCGCACGGTTGTAGTGTCCCCTTCTCATTTAATTGAAGTAAGACCTCCCCCACTGCCACATTGCTTGCATCAGCTTGGATCACGAAAGGGGTGTCTATGTCTGGGTGTTTCAGTACTGGTTCTGCAGCAAAAAGTCTTTTAAGCTTTTCAAATGCAGCTTGGCACTCCATGGTCCAATTCAATGGTTGGCTGGGCTTTGGTTTCAATTCCCCCTTTGTTTTCAGGAGGTTGGTGATGGGCATGGTTATTTTAGCAAAAGACGGGATGAATTGCCGATAAAAGTTGGCAAATCCAAGAAAACTTTGAAGCTGTTTACGGGTTCTCAGTGGGGCCCAGTCCAAAACGGCTCGCACTTTTTCTGGGTCCATCTCAATGCCCTCGGGGGAGATACAATATCCCAAGTAGTCGAATTTTTCTTGATGGAACTCACACTTGGATAGTTTGGCGTACAATTTGGTGGCCCTCAGCTTTTGCAGCACAGAGCGTACCAGTTTCACATGTTCGTCTCTAGTCTCTGTGTAGATAAGAATATCATCAAGGTATACCAGAACCCCCTTGTATAAATGTTCGTGAAGCACTTGATTGATCATTTGCATGAAAACAGCAGGTGCCCCCTGTAGGCCGAAAGGGAGAACATTGAACTGGAAACAATCCATCAGGCAGTTGAACGCAGTCTTCCACTCGTCTCCCCCTTTAATCCAGATTCGGTAGTACGCCTCCCTCAAGTCCAGCTTTGTGAAAATCTTCCCCTTTGCCAGGTGGGCTAACATGTCCTTCATCAGAGGGAGGGGGTACACATTCTCTACGGACACTGCGTTCAGGTTTCTATAGTCCACTACCAGATGTTTGGAGCCATCTTTCTTCTCGTGGAACATCACAGGGGCCGCCACTCGAGGTCTGGCAGGTGTGATGAAACCCCGTTGCAAGTTCTTGTCGATAAATGCCCTCAGTTCCTCCAGCTCCCCCGGTGTCATCGAATACAGCTTCGGTTTCGGGAGCGTAACCCCCGGTAGGAATTCAATGCTACAATGGGTCGACCAATGAGGGGGTAGCTCGTCAGAAGCCTCTTCACTAAACACCTCTCTTAAGTCCCAATACTCCTTCAGGATTTTCTCCTTCCCTTCCACACATTCGGCACCTGCAGAAGCTGTCTCGGCCGAAATCTACGGCTTCAGATGGGACTTCTCCTCCCCTTCCAGATAGGGTTGCTCCTCCCCTTCCAGTGGCTGATCGGTGCGGATACGTATCCACCCCTCTCTCCAGTTCACATGGGGATTCCACTTCCGAAGCCAGGGTAATCCCAATATTAGAGGCTGTTCCATCCCAGGGGCCACAATAAAACACAGGGTCTCATGGTGGTTTCCCATGGTCATTTCTAAAGGTTCCATTATAAAACGTGTGGGGCAACCTCACACCACAGATCCATCCAGTTGGCAGAAAGATATGGGCATTCTTAAAATTCTCAGTCTGATGCCCATACCCTTAACTACTTTCATGTTAATTACACACCTCGTGCACCCCGAGTCCAATAAGGCCAACATCTCTCCCTCAGTCCCAGAGGTGGGCTGCCTTAACTTTATTGGGATGGTCATGGGCCCTTGGTTAGGACTTACTGGGACGTCATCTTCCGAGTCTGTCTCACTCTCTTCGAATGGGGTTAGAGGTCCCAGCTCCTCTCCCGCTGAAAGGGCAACCTCTACAACCTCGCTTGTCTTCAGCTTCTCACAAGGCTTGGTTGAGGGGTTTTCGGGCTTTCTCCCTGGGCCCCGTGCTTTTGGTGGGTTCATCTTAACCCAGCAATCCGCCATCCGGTGGCCCTCCTTCCCACAACGGAAGCATGCTGTGGTCTTGGCTCTTGCCACCATCCCTCCCTTTTGGAGGGTTGAGGTCTCTCGGAGAGGTGGGGGGAGCAGTTTTCTCCAGGCACCCAGATGAAACCTAGCTTCCTAACTAATGATAGCCGTCCATTAACCTGAAGCCAAGATGCATTAAAGCCTCCAATAAAGTAACACAATGTTGCCAGCCAATCAAGATACAAAAAGAGCCAAAAAATAGACAGAAGATATTAGAAACACCAATCAAGCAGAACACAGCAAACTCCAAGACCAATAAACACAGACCAAGATTCCCAACCAATCAGGATGAAGAAAAAACCATTCTGGCACAGCAACAAAGCTGAATGCCAGACATGTAAGTACCTGCAAAAACTTAAGAAAACATGTATGTATGTATGTATGTATGTATGTATGTATGTATGTATGTATGGCATTCAGCTTTGTTCGGGTATTTTCCCACGTCATTGTAGCTGTGCTTTTAAAGTTGTAGCAATGTTTCAGCAGAATCTCATCTGCCATCATCAGGCTTCTGTATAGTGTTTGTCTTTGAGTTAGACTTTTACAGTGGTTTCAGATTTAAATTTGGGGTAGCCTATTGCTGTGACAGAATGGTTTTTTCTTCATCCTGATTGGTTGAGAGTCTTGGTTTGTGTTTATTGGTCTTGGAGTTTGCTGTGTTCTGTTTTTAATATCTTCTGTCTGTTGTTTTTTTTTTGGCTCTTTTTGTATCTTGATTGGCTGGCAACATTGTGTTACTTTATTGTAGGCCTTTAGTGCAGCTTGGCTTCAGGTAAATGGACAGCTATCATTAGTTAGGAAGCTGGGTTTCATCTGGGTGCCTGGTTGGGGTTTGTTTGAGATGGAGGTATCAGGGGGGATCTGTTTGTGCCCAGGTGTTTGCCTGGCTTGTGGTGTGGAGATTTTTTTTGTTTGTGAGTGCAGGCTTCCAAATGATTGACAGCCTGGTGGAATCATCTCTTCTGTTGATGCTTTCTGGTCTTTTTTTCAATCTCTATGGCTTCTCTGATCATTCTGTGGCTGGGATTTTCTATAGTGGCTAGGGTTTTGGTGCCATTGAAGTTGATGTTATGACCTGTGCCTTCCATGTGTTGGACTGGTGAGGAAGTGTGTTCCAGCTTTTTGATTGCATTTTTGTGTTCATCCAGGCGGGTGCTTATTCTTCTATTTGTCTGTCCAATGTATGTGGCCGGGCATGATTTTCTGTAAGTTCCTGGATGGAAACAAAAGCCTTGATTGGCAACTTTAAAGCATTGCACTGAATAGCATCAGGATACATCAAGCCAGAACTGAATCTGTGTTATCTTGTCCTGGCATCTAGAAAGAACTTAAAAAAGATTGTGCTGGGACTGAGAAAGAAAGAAGAGTATCTTTAAGAGCAAACAGAAATACAAGCATGTGAGAGATTTTGATTTCCAAAACAAATTTGGTCTTAGTCTATTAGAGAAAAAAAGATCTCAAAGGGTCAAAGTTTCATTAATAAAAGAGGTTTCCTTCTTCCTCTATTAAGATTCTGTACTTCTTTTTACATAGTAAAACAGTACAACAGTAAAAAAATGCAAACAAAAAATGCAAAGAAAAAAATAGGTGCAGAAAAGCAAAAAAAAGAAAAAATATAAAAGAAAGAAAAATAAGAATATGGTGAATAAAAGTAATATATAAAGACATGCCCTTCCCTTTCATCACAATTTAAAAACAGTTTTAGTAACTTATCACCTTCTCTCAAAATAAAACTCTTCTTTCCATATCCCATTTTTTATCTATAAAGCCTTAAAACCACAATATGTCAGCAAGAGACCTTTAAGGATTACCAGAGATGATGTACTGTAGAAGGAGTGGCAGAACCTGGGAGCAGAGTTAAAAGAGGGATCACCCCTCTCACCTGTCATCGCTAACCTCTGCATGGAACACTTTGAAACACAAGCTCTAGAAAAATATGATCACAAACCCAAACTCTGGCTCAGATACGTAGATGACATCTTCATAATCTGGCCGCACGGGAAAGAAAAACTGAACAACTTCCTCACACACCTCAACAGCCTACACCCCAAAATACAATTCACCATGGAAACAGAAGCTAACAACCAACTTCCCTTCCTAGATGTCTTGGTATACAAAAAATCCAATGGCTCCCTAGGACACACCATCTATCAGAAGAAAACACATACAAACCGCTATCTACACGCACTCTCACACCACCACCCAGCACAGATCAATTCCGTAGCCGAGACACTCATCTCCAGAACAAAATGCTTAGCCGACGAACAACACCTAGAGACCGAACTACACACTCTCACCGGCGTGCTGACAGCCAATGGATTCCAAAGAAAGAAGATCACCCACCTAATCCAAAAAGAAACCCCAACCAAAATCCAAGACAGAGAACAAGAGAATGGCAAAGCCCTCCTCCTATATATAAAAGGCACTACAGACAAAATCAGCAAGATCCTCCAAAAACACAACATTAAGACAGCATTCTGCACAAACAGAAAGATATCCACCATTCTAAGAAACCCTAAGGACAAAATCGAGTTAGAAAATCAAGGAGTATACGAAATCCCTTGCACTGCCTGCCCCACCACATACATTGGACAAACTAACAGAAGAATAAGTGCACACATTGAAGAACATAAGAACTCAATCAAAAAGGAAGAACCGACCTCTTCCCTGGTCCAACACCTCAAAGCCACAGGACATGAGATTGACTTTAAAAATACCAGAACTATCGCCAAAACCGAACACTTCAGCAGCAGAATAATCAGAGAAGCCATAGAGATAGAATAACGCCCACACAGCATGAATAAACAAGAAAATACCTCCCGTCTACCAGCCATTTGGAAACCCATCCTCATGAACAGACGAGTACCTAACATGAAGAATGACACCAGACCCACACCCCTGAGAGCCACACAAGATGCCACCACCACACTTTCATGTAGAAAGCAGACTCACACCCACACAGAAAATGAGACACGACCATGGACCAGAAGCCGCATTGCAGCTACGTCACTACCCACTTCAAACCCCTCTGAGCCATACATGAAACGAACTGACCCCTACCAAGAAGATGCAGCACGACCACAAACTCGAAGCCAAACAGCAAGATCACAGCTCACCAGCTCAAATCCCCCAGCAACTATGACTAACCTGAACACAACCAAGCCCCCACCTGAACAGAACACACCTCCAGCCAATCAGAACACAGCCAATCCCCCAACCAATCAGAACACAGCCAAGCCCCCACCCAATCAAGTCACACCCCCACTAGCAGTTAAAAGGAAGAAGCAGCTGCAAGCTCACATCACCCTGAGAAGCACAGAGCTGAAGACCAAGCCTGAAGATGATGAATGAGACATCATCGAAACGTTGCCTAAATACTTCCAATCTTACGCGGGAGAAAACCTGAATAACCAAAGATCCATATATTATATATATATAATATATATATAATCGATACAGTCTTCTACATACTATACTACTCTTATATTTTCCCTTACATTCATCTAATTCTATCTCTTCTCTCCCTCTCTCTCTCTCTCTCTCTCTGTGTGTGTGTGTGTGTGTGTGTGTTTGATGGTAGCACTAGATGAATATAAGGGAATATAAAAGAGTTGTATTGCATGTGGAAGACTATATTGATCAAAACACACTAAAATGGTGAACTAGGTGCTCATTAAATCTAATTTATAGCATAAGTGAATATTGGCTGATTGTTTGAGTGCAGTTACACAGAACCTTATGATATAACAGGGTTCATATCTAAAAACAATTGTCATAAAATTGTCCTGTGCATTCTGAGTATTTATGCAGTAATGAAGAGATGGAGCTACAATGAAAGTGTCCATCATACATTACTCTATAGTACATGCTCTATTGTTTCAGTGTGTCCAGAATCACAGGGACATTTTCTCTCCAGTTAAGAGAACTTCCTGTATTGGCCTTCAAGGGTAGCTGAGAGAAGGAGTGATGTTATGCCAGAGTGAAGGCCCTTGAAATACCTACTTTAGTTAGATGTGCATTAGGAAGAGCGGTGTTGGATTCACTGCCAATAATGTTTGGGATCCTGACCAGATCCAATTGGAACTCCATGTCTGCTACATGATGTTGATAAGGTGCTTGGCCTGATCATACTCCATGCTGAGTAGATTTGGAGAAAAGCCCAAGGATGAGATTTTAGTTGCCCCACCTGCCACTTTACAATACATATATACCGTATCAAACTATTTTCCAAAGCACCGGAAGGCAAGACAAGAAACAATGGTTGAAAACTGACAAAAGAAAGAAACAATCTAGAACTAAGGAGAAATTTCCTAACAGGGAGAGCAATCAATTGATGGAATAGCTTGTCTTCAGGAGCTGTAGGTGTTCCATCACTGGAAGCTTTCAAAAAGACTGGGAAGTCATTTGTCTGAAATGGTACAGGGTCTCCTGCTTGAGTAGGGGGTTGGACTAGAAGACCTCCAACATCCCTTCCAATTCTGTTATTCTATGTTCTATGTATTGGCCCTTAGGAAATTGGCTCATTTTTTCTTCCTGTGTGTATGATTGGGTGTTCGGGAATTAGAACTACTGTATGCGGAAGAAAAAGCCAGATGTGTCTACTTTGAGAATCGATCAGAGAGTGAAACTGGAACTCTCTATGTGCAAAATGTGTGATTCATCATCAAATTAGGGAAATATTACCATAATAGGCATGGTTAGCTTTGAGACATTTAATAACTTGGCTGAAGTTCTGAGCATCCTCAGAGAATAATCAATCCATTCAGCTTGACAACATTGAGTTTTGAATTATTTTATGGTATTTATTAAAGTTGCCATGATAAGGTCAACTCATTGATTGGTGGATCTTTTTTGTATGTTTTATGTTTATTTGAGTTAGGTCTTGAAGGAAAGACGTGAGGAAAACTGAGTACATGAATTTCTCGTGGTAGCACTTCCTTGCTCAAGTGGAATGGGGAAAAAATAGGTTACAAGGTCCTAGGTGATTTGGCTCAAGACACTATTTCATGTAGCCCCTCTAGAGAATTCTCACCTCTTCCCTCTTCCTCTCACATTTCTCAAATCTTTACTTTGCCCAACAGAAATACAGCAAGTCATGGTCTGTTCTGATTATTTTAAGATCACCAGGACTTTACAAGAAGACCAACATGTTTTCTTCTTTGCGAGCTGACAGAGAATCTAAACAGACATATCAGAAAAGATCTTAGTTAATCCATGTTGGTCAGCCTATCAGAAAACAGTGTCAAATTCCGCCCCATTAGATTTATTTATTTTGTCAAGCATGTATGAGAAAACAAGTATAAGTATGAATATAACATATAAACATATAAGTATAATCAGGTATAAGTATATACATAATAAATGAGTACAAATAAATGGGAACAGTAGGACAGGGATGGTGGGCACGTTGATACGCTTATGCATGCCCCCTTACAGACCTCTTAGGAATGGAGTGAGATCCACAGTAGACAGTTTAAGGGTAAAGTTTTGGGGGTTTGAGGATGTAACAACAGAGTTAAGTAGTGAGTTCTAGGCATTGACCACTCTGTTGCTGAATTCGTATTTTCTGCAATCGAGTTTGGAACAGTTTACTTTGAGTTTGTATCTATTGTTTGCCTGTGTGTTGTTGTGGTTGATGGTGAAGTAGTCATTGACAGGTAGGATGTTGTAGCAGACAATTTTGTGTCCTAAGCTTAGGTCAGACCATAGGCAGCATAGTTCTAAGTTGTTTAGGTCCAAAATTTCAAGCCTGGTGGCGTAAGGTATTCTGTTGCAAGCTGAGGAGTGGAGTACTCTTCTCGTAAAATACCTCTGGACTTGTTTAATTGTATTAATGTCCATTATACAGTGCAGATTCATGCCAGACATAATTTATTTTCTCCTTTTTTTTTTTTTTTTCTTTAATGAACTGCAAGGTTTTATTCTCCCTGGTATGAATGTTCTATAGCTAGATTTTTTTAGGACAGAGAGTGACCTCTCTATCATGACAGTGTCCCAGCAGTTGGTAAATAAGCTGGATGGATAGTGCTTTCAATAGTTGGGCAGCTCACACCTGTCCTAGACCAGGTCACTTCAAAATCATTTCTGGTTGTGCACTGAGGGTTCCCGCTTGAAAAGAAGGTCTTAATAAAGGAGAATATTTGTAGCTCAGGGTAGAAATGAGACTAACACTGATGATGTTACCTAGTTTGGGGTCATGAAACGTCTGCAAGAAAACAACCAAGCTCAGAGAGCACCAAGAACCCTATAAAAAGATCTTTCTCATTGGTCAAAACTTTTTGACTGCAACAGGAATATCACAGGTTTTTTATGTATATCTATGCTGGGCTCCAAAACTCCAAATGAGCAACCCAACTCTTCCTGATCTCTAGACAATACACCCACAAATACTCAAAGGCTACAACGGAAAGTTTACTATACCACTCTTCCCTTACTCTTGTACAACTTCTGTTTCTCCACTACCTCTCTTTGTGAGTCCAACTTCTGGAGAACAGTAACAGTAAATTTGCCTTAGGAAGCTTCAGGCTCTTTTAGCTGGCCCCACCCCCAAAGAAACTACCTCCCCCCACCACCAACACACTCAGATGCCTTTTTGATCAACTTTTAGAGACATCAGTTGCTGGGATTGCTAAGGAGCACTCTTAAAGGGACAGTGCACCAGCAGCCCAGGTACTGGCTCTTTTGCAGGTACTGTCTTCTTAAAAGGAGACACTGCTATATACTATATGGGACACAACAACAAGCCACTATTCAATTGCACTCTCATCTTGAATACCCTTTAATCAAAACATTTGACAACCAATGTTTTCAACATTTTTTTTCCTTCGACTCCATGTTGTTGATGCTTGCTTCCTGGTGTTACTGCATGACATAAGTTCTGTCCTGTTGCCCTTATAATGTGTGTCTACAATGTAATGTGTGTGTGTAATGTGTGTTACAGTTGAAGACTGTTTGGTAATTTAATTCCCAAACAATTTTTATCACCACCATGGGAGTTAAAACTGGGCCAAAATAACTGCTGTGTAAAATGTCTGCAAGAAGCTGTCAAGGTAATTGTTTGACTTCAAAAAGCAATTCTCTGAATAAAAGGCTGCTTGATGAAGCCATTGCACTGCATGGTTTGTAAAAGTCAATGAGATGATGCTCAAGGCTCAGAAGTAAGCCCTAAAAAAAAAATTAAAAAAAAAAAAACTTTGGGAAATGTACCAACAAATCAACTGCCTTTGGGTCAGCGGTGGTATTCTACCAATTCGGCCCCGTTCAGCTAAACCGGTAGCTCCAAGGATCATCTGTGAGCGAACTGGTTTGCTCCAATGATCAGCTGCTGGGTCCTCCCACACCCCGCCTCTATATTGATCTTTATTTCCTGCTTTTCAACCTTAGCTGCTTTGTGCAGCATAGCCGATTGCCGCACATAAGCTGTTTTACACACAGGCTTGCAGCAGAAGGTGAGTTGCAAACGCTGCACACATACAAAAGCACACACTCACACCAAACTGGTAGGAAAAAGTTTTGAAACCCACCACTGCTTTGGATGGCAAATCACAGACTTAAGAACCACAAAATCTAAATATAGTCCAGAGTTGTTGAGGAGTTGGGTGGCCTTGAAATTGAAATAAGCAAATCATCAAACAATTAAAACAACAGCAGTTGGATTTTGTCTGCTTGCAGCTACATAGAGATTCTAGGCTGATTCCTCTTTTAACTCTGCTCCCAGGTTCTGCCACTCCTTCTACAGTACATCATCTCTGGTAATCCTTAAAGGTCTCTTGCTGACATATTGAGGTTTTAACGCTTTATAGATAAAAAATGAGATATGGAAAGAAGAGTTTTATTTTGAGAGAAGGTGATAAGTTACTAAAACTGTTTTTAAATTGTGATGAAAGGGAAGGGCATGTCTTTATATATTACTTTTATTCACCATATTCTTATTTTTCTTTCTTTTATATTTTTTCTTTTTTTTGCTTTTCTGCACCTATTTTTTTCTTTAATTTTTTGTTTGCATTTTTTTACTGTTGTACTGTTTTACTATGTAAAAAGAAGTACAGAATCTTAATAGAGGAAGAAGGAAACCACTTTTATTAATGAAACTTTGACCCTTTGAGATCTTTTTTTCTCTAATAGACTAAGACCAAATTTGTTTTGGAAATCAAAATCTCTCACATGCTTGTATTTCTGTTTGCTCTTAAAGATACTCTTCTTTCTTTCTCAGTCCCAGCACAATCTTTTTTAAGTTCTTTCTAGATGCCAGGACAAGATAACACAGATTCAGTTCTGGCTTGATGTATCCTGATGTTATTCAGTGCAATGCTTTAAAGTTGCCAATCAAGGTTTTTGTTTCCATCCAGGAACTTACAGAAAATCAATGCACTGATTACAAAATTGGTATAATTCTACCTCGGCAATATTGTCCCACTAGGAATGTAGCTGTTTCACTTTGTACTAGCTGTAATGTTTGCCAAGCACTCCATGAAAAGTATGTTATATTAACCCAACTAAATGGCAGTAGAAAGTAAAAAGGATATATAACAGATATATAGAAAATATAAAGGGAATCATAAAAGATCAAATATGAGCCATACAATCATTTAAATATGAGCCAGCAGTGTTCAGCAGCAGTAGCCAAAAAAGCTAATGCAATCCTTGGTTGTATAAACAGAGGAACAGAGTTAAGATTACATGAAGTATTAGTACTACTTTATAAAACCTTAGTAAGACCACATCTTGAATATTGCATCCAGTTTTGGTCACCACATTATAAAAAAGATGTTGAGATTTTGGAAAGAATACAGAGAAGAGCAACAAAGATGATTAAGGGCCTGGAGACTATATGAAGAACAATTGGGGGAATTGGGTATGTCTTGTCTAGAGAAAAGAAGGACTGGGATGACATGATACCAATATTCCAATATTTGAGAGGCTGTATAAAGAAGAGGGGGGTCAACTTATTTCCCAAAACACCAAAGCAGCTACTCAGAAATAACTCCTTGTCTTGTTCTCAGTTCTTTGGGCCTGACCAGAGGTGGTATTCAGCAGGTTCTGACCAGTTCTGGAGAACCGGTAGCGGAAATTTTGAGTAGTTCAGAGAACCAGCAAATACCAACTCTGACTGGCCCTGCCTCCATCTATTCTGTCTCCTGAGTCCCAGCTGATTGGCTGGGTCTTCTTTTGTTGCCCTGCATAGGAGAACAGAGCTGGAAAGCAGGTCAGTGGGATGGGGAGGGAATGGAATTTTGCAGTAACCTTCCCCCAGGAGTGGGGTAGGAATGGAAATTTTACAGTATCCTTCCCCTGCCATGCCCACCAAGTCACATCTACCAAGCCATGACACAGCCACCAAGCCACGCCCACAAAACTGGTAGTAAAAATTTTTAAATCCCACCACTGGGCCTGACGTTCACATCGTATATGAAGATAATGGCTGGATTCCCACAACGTGCTGAAATATGTTCCTCCACTTTAGCTTTAGCTTGGTATAACAACTGGTGAAAACCCATTTTTCAGATTGAAAAAAATATCTGAGAAGGAAGTCTTATACTTATTTGCAAAAAGAGTCATATCTTTTTTATTCAAGAAGGCTTCTTCTAGACTGATCTATAACTGTGTATCTTATCCACAAGTTCTTTGGATTCTATAGAACTTTACAAAAGATATTCTTTCAGCACTCAGTTCCTAATAATAATACTTCCCCATATTTATGACTTTTCCGCTCCTGATCTGCAAACCTGATGAAAGAAAATACATGTTACATAATTCATTAAACCCCAAAGGATAATTACATATATTACTATGCCCTTCCCTTATATATGTGCTAAGACTCAGGGCATATGACTTCCAGGATAATTAAGAAAATGAATTGTGATAATGTTATTGTTAAGTTTTGAGCATGGGCGAGAAAGAATGGAGACAAACCTCTGAATGGTGAACTTCAGCTCTTTATTTACATCGTGACTTTCTCAATTTAACAGCAGTAAAACCCGCCTTATATAGGCAAACCTTGTAACATTTAACCAATAACGAGCTAGGAACGCTAGCTCTTATAACCAATAAGAACTCTCTGTTAAGGGCCAATCGGATTCCCCGGAACGGGCCAATTCAGTCCGGCCGCTTAACAGCCAATCAGAAGTGCAGGGCCAGAACCCTGCACTTACTCCAAGCTCACACTTTATTAATCTTATTGCATACACAACACCCTTTCCCCCTGGCTTCTTATTTCAGGGCGCAGTTACATAGTCCCTTAAATAGGACGGTTGTCTTTTTAGTCTCTTTGATTTTCGTTGTATCGGCTGGTTGCAATCCTGCTGAGGTAGATCATTGTTTGGCAGTGGGGCTGCCTCTGGTTCAGAGTTCACTTCTACGTCGTTGCCCACATTTTCTGCAATTCCCTGAGTTGCAACGTTTCTCCCTCCGGCTCCGCTTCCTGAGTTTCTATTAAATCGTCGTTTCCTTCGAACGGGTTTCCTAGGACTTCATCTTCTTCCGTACCCCCCCCTCAGTTTGGTCATAGGGGAGTTGCGGACTGGCCGCTCCAAGCCACGACTGTAATTGGTCGATATGCTGTTTCCAAAGTTTATCATCAAGGCAATTGCACAAGGTAGGATCTGGGGCTGGTTACACGTACTACTGTCGCTTCCACCCACAACGGGTCGCCCGATAGGTTTTTTGCATAAACCAGGTCTCCTACCTGGAAGGTGTGACAGTGGCCGCTGGATCCTAGTGGTTTCTCCGGTACATAAGCCGGGTACAACCGGTCGAGGTGGGAGCGGAGTTTTCGTCCCATTAGCAGTTCAGCGGGAGTTTTGTTGATGACGCTATGTGGGGTGATGTGTTGCAAGAAGAGGATTTGATTGACCTTGTTGTCAATGTTGTCGTAGTCTACCTTTTGCAAGGTTTTCTTCACAAATTGGACCATGCGTTCTGCTCGGCCATTGGTCTCAGGGTGCACAGGCGAGGTGAGCGCATGGCGGATGCCGCAGCCAGCGAGGTACTGCTCGAATGCTAGTACAGTAAATTGTGGGCCGTTATCGGATACCAGGACATCTGGTAATCCGTGGGTTGCAAAGAGTCTGTTTAAAATCTTAATAACCGCCTCGGAGGTCATAGTCCTCATGCGATGAATTTCGAGCCAATTTGAGTAGGCATCGACGGTAAGCAGAAAGGTGTGGCCCTTGGTTGGCCCCGCGAAGTCCAGGTGAATTCAGGACCAGGGTCCACGTGGTGTCTCCCATTCAGTAGGCATGGCTTTTGGAGGGGGGTTGCTGACTTCTGGGCATTTGGGACAAGCTTTAACCCACTGTTCGATTTGCTTGTCAATGCCCGGCCACCATGTGTAGCTTCGTGCAAGGGCTTTCATTCGCACGATGCCGGGGTGGCCATTGTGCAAAGTTCTCAGCAGCACTTTTTGGAGCCTTTCTGGGATAACGACTCTATCGCCCCAGATGGCACAGCCTTTCTGGGAGAAGAGTTCGGTCTGTCGAGACTTGAATGGTGTGAAGTCATCTGATAATTGGTCCAATGGCCATCCGCGTTCTACCCAGCCTAGGACTCGTGCTAGGGTATGGTCGCATTTGGTTTCTCTCGCGATGTCTCGAGCGGTCAGTGGCGGCAAGTTGAGTGCCTCGATTTGCAATGTGGTTACCGTTGGTGCCGGATCATCGAGAGTTTCTGGAAGCGGTGCTCGGCTCAATGTGTCGGCGTGGGGAATGGCTTTCCCCGGGCGGTATTGCAACCGATAGTTATAAGCAGCTAAGAATTCTGACCATCGGGTCATCCTAGGGGATAATATGTAGGGAGTCGGCTTATCTCCGGCTATTATCCCTAGCAACAGTTTGTGGTCAGTCACAATAGTAAAAACCCTGCCATACACATATTCGTGAAATCTTTTCACAGCTGAGACGATTGCGAGGGCTTCTTTATCAATTTGTCCATAATTCCGCTCCATTTTTGAAAGAGTCTTTGAAAAATATGCAACAGGGGCTTCGTTCCCATTAGGCAGTACGTGGCTCAAAATGGTGCCCACCCCGAAAGGCGATGCATCACAGGTTATCACTAACGGCAATGTCTCATTATACTGCATGAGTACAGAGTCAGAAGTGAGCAGTTTTTTAACATTTCGGAACGCCTGTTCTTCATGGTAACCCCATAACCAATTTGCTTTTTCATCTAACAATCAGTGTAACAGTTCAGCGACAGTTGCTTTGTGAGGTAAAAATACATTATAAAAATTGATGAGGCCTAGGAACGCCTGGAGATTGGCCTTGTTTCGTGGCCTGGGAGCGTTTTTGATCACTTTTAATTTACTTTCGGTAGGGTGAATGCCCTGGCTATCAATCAGGTACCCTAAAAACTCAACACTGTCAGTACACAATTTACATTTGTTTTTTTTAACCTTAAGACCAGCTTCTTGGAATTTTTTGAGGACTAATTTTAACCGGTCCTGTAAGATTTTTTTGGTAGAGGCTGCAATTAATACATCGTCAAAATAGGGGACCATGCCCTTAATTCCTTGCAATAACCTTTCCATAAGGCTCTGAAAGATCCCCGGGGCTACACTAACTCCGAATTGAAGCCGGGTACATTTAAAGGCACCACGGTGCGTCACAATAGTTTGGGCCTGTGCCGTTTTTTCATCTACTGGTAATTGCTGATATGCCTGAGCTAAATCCAATTTAGTGAAAACTTTCCCGCCCCCCCGGGAATGGAGGAGGTGCTGCACCACCGGAACTAGATACGCGTTCTGCTGCAGGGTGTGGTTCAAGGTGGCCTGGTAGTCCCCACAAATTTGGATTGACCCATCTGGCTTAATGGGTGTTACAATAGGGGTTTCCCATGGGGAGTGATCGATGGGCTCCAACACCCCCTGAGCTATCAGTTTGTCGAGTTGTTCCTCGATTTTCGATTTTAAGGCAAACGGAACTCGATGGGGCTTCAAGCGAATGGGAGCTACTTTTGGATCTAGGCTGAATGAGATCGGGGTCCCCTTGTACTTGCCTAAGCTGTCCGCAAAGACGTCCCTGAACTCAGATATAAGGTCTTCCTCCCAGTCACAGCCACCGACTCGGTTTACGCCGGCCACTTCAATGCCG
Organism: Hydrophis major; assembly: GCA_033807585.1. NCBI lineage: Eukaryota > Metazoa > Chordata > Lepidosauria > Squamata > Elapidae > Hydrophis > Hydrophis major. The sequence continues at coordinate 250,517,281 of CM066330.1, forward strand.
AGTGGCGGGAAACATTGGAGGCCCAGTAGGCTAGGCCTATCTCTATCGATGACCGTTAAAGGTAAGTATGCTGTGTGCTTCTTGAAGGAGACTCGGACTTGGCAGGACCCGACGACGGGGATTCGATTCCCCTTGAGGATGAGGATTTGGAAACAGAGATCTTGTCATTGAATTGTGGGGATGAGTTGCTTGAGTGTCTTCCAAGACACCATAGAGAGGGACGATCCCGAGTTGACCTCCATGTGGCAAGGCTGGTTCTCGATGGCTACTGTGACTTGGATTTTCTTAGTGTCCAAGGCTGAGGCATGACCGATAGTGATAGTATGGTGAGCCTCTTCTCTTTGCAAAGCTCGATTTCTGTAGGAGTGGTTTACTGGCTCTCGCCTTACAGGACGGTTTCCTGTTGATTGGTGATAGTTAGCCCCTTTTGAGGCCTGGCTGGGTCTTGGCAAGCTGCGGCAGACCCATCCGATGTGGCCTCATTTCCCGCATTCATGGCAGAGGGCGTCGCGGAATTTGCATTTGGCCCTGGCATGGTTTGCTCCACAGCCAGCGCAAGGTCGTAAGGGCTTTGGGTGAGGGTCCCGGTCAGACCGCAGTCGATGGACCCCTTCTTCGTCGCTGTCTGATGACGAAGAAAGGTCCTCGTGGTGCGTTGTTGCGAGCTGCCCTTCTGAACTAGGTGAGATTTTACTGGCTGGTGGTGGTACCGGAGTGCGGTTTCGGCGTAGTTGTGCAGCCGACTTCTTGGTTGCTTCTGCTGCAGTAGCATCGGCAATGGCGTCAGCAAGGCTGATGTCGCCTTTCACCATCAGCTTGCTTTGGACGCCTGGCGCATCTAATCCCAGAACTATGCGATCTCTTAGTGCTTCTTCTAGATCGGTGAATCCGCAGAGGCCTCCCAAATTTCGGAGGTCTGCTATGAAGTCGGCCACACTTTCTCCTTTTCGCTGGCTTCTTTGATAAAACTCGTGGCGTCTCACAAGCGTAGGCACAGTCGGAGTGTAGTGGTCTCGCAGGATAGGTTTGAGGTCGTCCCAATCCATGGCCTTCTCGGGGTTTGGCTATTGTTTTAGCCATCTTAAATACGGTTGGACCACAATGCATTAGGAACACCATCCGTTTCTTTCCTGGTGTGGCATCCTTTAAGTTGTTTGTCTCTAGGAACATTTGGAAGTGATCCATGTAGGACTCCCAGTCCTCTTGGGTTGGATCGAACGGAGCGGGGGGTACGATGCCGCCGGACATGGTTCCGTTGTTGGCGTCATCTGTCACGTGCTCAGTGTTCTTCGAAGTTTCGTTGGTTCAGATATCTCCCTATCCCATCCTCGTTGCCAGTGTTAAGTTTTGAGCATGGGCGAGAAAGAATGGAGACAAACCTCTGAACGGTGAACTTCAGCTCTTTATTTACATCGTGACTTTCTCAATTTAACAGCAGTAAAACCCGCCTTATATAGGCAAACCTTGTAACGTTTAACCAATAATGAGCTAGGAACGCTAGCTCTTATAACCAATAAGAACTCTCTGTTAAGGGCCAATCGGATTCCCCGGAATGGGCCAATCCGGTCCGGCAGCTTAACAGCCAATCAGAAGTGCAGGGCCAGAACCCTGCACTTACTCCAAGCTCACACTTTGTTAATCTTATTGCATACACAACAGTTATAGCAAGACTTGAATAACCAAATATTCCCCAATTATCTTTTCTCTTACTGGTATAGGTATTTTATGTATTTAAAAAATAACATGATGAAGGGAACATTATCAAAGCATTAATAATGCTTTATTTCTTTCAAAGTTCTTCCTACACACCAAATTATTTAAAAGGTACACTGTTCTTCAATGCAAAATTATTTAGGAGGTACACTAATGTCAAATTTGTTTGCTCTGCAAATAAACACCATACCTAAGTAAATACATATGTATATAAAACATGTAAAAACAGATTGTAAATTATATGTAAGGAATTATCAGCCCCTATCTTATTAAATGTTTTGGCTTGTATTTTTTTAAAGTATAAAGCCCATCTGCCAAGTAATAACCTAATGTCTATGGAAACACATTCATATTTCATTTTGTTCAATATGTCTAATACAATGGGTTGAAAACAAAATCCAAATAGAGACCCCCAAAAGAGATTTGGAAAGCAGTAGAGACAGAACATCTGTAGCTGAGTTTGAACTCCAGCCATCAAATTGGTTTATAGTGCTATTACTGAATTACTGAGATAGTAATATCTATAGAGCTTAAAATGGGTGCCTTTAGAAGCATAGCCTGAATGTATGATTTCAGGAAAAAAATACAGGTTTTCCTCCTTCTTATAACCATAACTGTGCTTGGAATTGTGGTCGTAAGTCATGGTGATCATTAAGCAAGTCACCACATGACTTTGCCCGATTTTATGATATTCTTTGCAGCAGTCATTAGGTGAATGCCATAATCATTAAGCAAAGACTATGGTCCTTAAGAAATGTCATGATCATTAAGTGAATGTGGTGGTCATTAAATGAATCCATTGTACCAAATGGGCATTTTTTTTCTCTGCTGGACATTGGAAGCAAACGCTGGAAAATCATGGTCATGTGATTATGGGATATTGCAAACAGCCATAAAGACAAGTCAGTTGCCAAGCACCTAAAATGCGGTCATATGACCATGGGGATGAGAGCATTATAACTTCAAAGAATCACTAAACAACTTGTTATTAAGCAAGGACTATCTGTATAACTAACTTTAATAAGTGGTGTGGGAAGCCACCCCCTCCTAGAAGAATGAAATATTTTGAGAAATATTTAAAAAGGCAGGATGAAATATTTCCCCTAAAAGAGAAATAAACAAATCTTAAGGGAGACAGAAACTCAGAGCTCCAGCTCCCTGCTGCCAGCAGATATTCTGTGCCCATAAAGAAAGACTGGGCCAGTCTATTTACAAAACAAAAGATCTTCAGCTCCAGGATGAAGGGATTAAGACATGACCCTTAAAGACATAATAGGATTAACCCAGTAGCAGCAGAGCACACTACTTTGCAAAATCTCCAAAGGAAATTGCATCACCCTCCAAACTTCAACCAAACTTAGCTCAGGCAACCTATAGAGCCAGCTACATGGCCCCATGGGAGTCTGACAACAGCCAATAGAATACATGTTCTTACACAGGAACAGGAAGCTCAAGTGCTAAGCCCAGAGAAGTTATAAAAACCACCCACTCTCAACTCCATGTGGTCAGCTGCACCAGAACCCATGTGCTTGGTGGTTCTGTTTTATCATTAAACCATCTTTCCGAACAGCCTCCAGCCTCCATTTTGTCTCCAGTGCCTTTCTCCCGGCTTGGACCTGGACCTGAATATTTCTTCCTACAGTGATAAATACTGTACCACAAGAAATGGGAAAGGGGACTGTTACTACTGGTTGTAGACCTCTCATGACATGAAATCATATCAGCCAGGGGATTCTGCTGGATAATTTGGGACAAATCTGTTTAGGATGCACTGTTTTTTAATGCTCAGGAGACTCCATTTTTAGCTTACTGGTTTATGGTATCTCCATGGAGCAATGGTGGTGCAATGGTGAGAATGCAATATTGCAAGCTGACTCTGCCCACAGCCAGGAGTTCGATCCTGACCAGCTCAAGGTTGACTCAGCCTTCCATCCTTCTGAGTTTAGTAAAACAAGGACACAGATTATTGCCGGGTAATATGCTGACTCTGTAAACTGCTTAGAGAGGGCAGTAAAGAACCGTGAAGTGCTATATAAGTCTAAGTACTATTGCCACCTCACAGGATTCAGTCTGATCCTCCATGCTACTCAACATCTGCATGAAACTGCCAGGTAAGATCAGAGGATTTGGGCTCTGCCATGATTAGTACAAAGGTAACAGTTGTTTATTTTGTTAATTTTTCACCAGGGAAGCTGCTGATTTTTTTAAAATCAATGCTGGATAACAGAAATTTGTTGGATGAGAACTAAAAAAAAAAAATGATTTGGATCGAGACAAGATAGTAGTGCTCTGATCAGGAACTGAATAAATTCAAGAATATTCACTGAATTTCTTTATTGTCAAATGTATTTATTGCCAACTTTATAGCCACACATTCCTGGCATACAAGCATATGGCAGTTTACAACATAAAATCAAACATTTCCAAATGTAAGAACAGATTTATAAAGGAATATGAAAATACATAATATTTATATGTGTATTATCCATTTGCATATGCTGTACATTCATAAATACACAAAACAATCATATAAACCTAGGTAATCAATAATAAAATGACAGTTAAAATAATAATTGTTTATAAAAATGGGCTTTCAAAGGTCCCTTAAAAATCAGCTAAGGAGGATTTAGCCCATATATTAAGGGGAAAATTCTGAGGATGAAATATACAGGTGTTGGAAGAAATATCCACCTGGTTCAGTTCCAGACTAGGAGAAAGATACTGGAAACATGGAGGCTAATTAGAAAGTTGGTTTAATGAAGCAGAACCATCAAGCACATGGTCCTGGTGCAGCTGACCACCTGGAGTTGAGAGTGAGGGGTATTTATACCTTCTCTTTGGCTTTGAATTTGAGCTTCCTGTTCCTGTGCAAGAACATGTATTCTATTGGCTGTTGTAGGGGTCATAGGTTGTCTGTAGGTTGTCTCTGTAGGTTGTTTGAAGTTTGGAGGGTGTGGTGTGCAACTGAGATGATGCAATGAAGGAGCTTGGGTTCTGAAAGGGTGTTGGGCATTTCCTCTTATGGCCAAGGGCTAATCCTACCTTTGTTCAGACCTTGGCTGCAGGGAATTTGTTTATGAATAGAGCTATCTATCTCTTCTCTTAAGTGCCGACATCTGCTGTGGGCTATTAAGAAAGGTGGGGACTATTAAGACTGAGTCTGCTTCCTGCCTGTAAAAAGAAACATGTTTCCAGGGAAATAGAATATTCTGCCTTTTGAATATTTCTCAAAAATTTTCATTCTTCTAGGAGAGGGTGGGTGCTAACTTTCTACACAGGTAGTGCCTGACAATTGCCTGGACAAGTCCCTGTACTTTTCTTTGAAAGACTTTGGAACTGGTTTGCCATTGCTTTCTTCCTAGGGCTGAGAAAGAGGGACTGGCTTTAGGTCACCAACTGGTTTTGTGTCTAAGGCAGGACTAGAATTCACAGTCTCCCAGTGCCTTAATCGCTTAACTGTCTCTCAATACACAGTTTGCTTCTCTTAAGTTATCAGAGCAGAGATACAGATTTCAGTCATGTCATGCTCACCTGTATAATGTTTCTCATGAATACAGAATATAGAATAACAGAGTTGGAAGGTCTTCTAGCCCAAGCCTTGCTCAAGGAGGCTCTATATCATTCCAGACAAATGGTTGTCCAATCTCTTCTTAAAAACCCCTAATGATGGAGCACCCACAAGTGGAAGCAAGCTGTTCCACTGGTTAATTGTTCTCTACTGTCAGGAAATTTCTCCTTAGCTCTAGTTTGGATCTGTCCATGATAGGTTTCCATCCATTATTTCTTGTCCTGGTGCTTTGGAGAATAGGTTGACCCTTTCCTCTCTGTGGCAGCCCCCAAACATTGGAAGATTGCTATCTTGTCATCCCTAGTCCTTATCTTCTCTTCACTAGACTAGACCTTTCCTGCAACCGTTCATCATAATATGACTTCCACCCACCTTCCAGAAAGCAGTATTTTTATGTCCTGGTGTTCTTACTGTTCTAAAATAATTGTATCTGCCCATGACTCTTTCACATAATTTGATCCTTGGAACAGTTAATGCCTTGGGCTATATGGAAGAACCTTTCAATCAACCTATTTGCTTTACTTTAATATTAACATATGGATGTCAAAGATTGTGGTCAGTGTGATCATTGAGGCAACGGCCAGACAAATGTTGTTCATGGATTCATGAATGACAGCATTCAATGACTCCAGAAAAGGGATTTGTGAAATTCTTCTCCAATGGAGGAAATTTCTTTCATTTGCCTCCACATCAGGGACACTTTCAATCTCTCTTAAATTAAAGGATTTTCATTTGAGCTCTATCTCCAACCTTCATCTCCAGGTATTTTATGTCAGTGGCTTTTTTTCTTCTTTTCTCTGTTGCTTTTTCTCAGCTTCCCTGTGTCTGTGGATTCTTTTTTCTGGAGGCAAAGAAAAAGAAGGGACCACAGGCAAAAATGAGGAGACAGAGGGAAGAGGGGAATACCTCTTTGTTTTATTTTTAATGCATGTAGCTTGTTAAAACATTTTGATCAAAGTTCCTGTCTGAGCTGAAACATCTCAGTATGTCTCAGTCTAGTAGAAGAAGCCTAGCTGGATGCTAGAGACAATTTCTTTAGGGGATGATGACATAATGTATCCAGCCTCCTAGCATCTTTCGCTTCCTTTATTGCTGCTTATTCAGCAAATCATATGAATGCTTACTGACCATGACAGCACAGTTGGACTTTATTTGTTTTCACAAGATTCCAGAAGGAAGGAAGGAAGGAAGGAAGGAAGGAAGGAAGGAAGGAAGGAAGGAAGGAAGGAAGGAAGGAAGGAAGGAAGGAAAAAGAGGGAGGGAGAATGGAAGGAAGAGTTATTCTAATTATTATTTTCACAAGACTCAAGCAAGAAGAAAGAAAGAAAGAAAGAAAGAAAGAAAGAAAGAAAGAAAGAAAGAAAGAAAGAAGGGAGGGAGGGAGGGAGGGAGGGAGGGAGGGAAGGAAGGAAGGAAGGAAGGAAGGAAGGAAGGAAGGAAGGAAGGAAGGAAGGAAGGAAGGAAGGAAAGAAGGAAGGAAGGAAGGAGGAAAGGAGGGAAGGAGTGGCATTATGCATTTGTAACTAAAAGCAAGATTCAACACAAAATGTGGATGTCCCATTTATTTATTTATTTTGAGGAAACAGTTGCCATGACAAATAAATATTTGTTGTCTCAAGTATTCTCATTCAATCCTATGGCTGGTTTAATAGGTTCTCTTTTTCTATATTTTATATTAACATTTCTTGTAGAAGGCCAGTGACAAAATAAAAAAATTAATGAGGATAAACATTATTGTTCCTCATTTTAAGAGTTTTCTCTTTAAATGCCCGCAGACTATATGTTGCTTTCTCTGCAAGTAAGTAGCATGTTTATTAAAGCATAATGTTTTATGGATCACAGTGCAGTTTATCATCTGCATCGAATGCATCCCTACAAGAAGAATATCACACACACACACACACATGCATACACACAGGCACACACAGAGAGAGTTGTTTATGATGTGGAGATGGAAAGAGGCAAAGAAAAGATGAGAGACCAGAAAGCTTATGCTATGATATATTGGTTCAGATTTAAAAGTGCCTTAAGGCTTTCCCAAGCGACAGTATGTGTTTCTATTTTGGTAAATGCATAGGCTATGATTTTAACTGGTGTGGAATAAATAATTGGATGGACCCAATTTTTTTATTCCTTCTTGTAATGCAAATATGAGAAAATACATATGAATCATCTACTGCAGTCTTTTTCAACTGTGTTGATCTCCAGATGTTGGTCTCCAGAGCATAAAAGTATGATTACCGTGTGTGCATACAGTATGCAAATAAGAATGGCTTCATCTTTTGGAATATATTTACAATCATGCCTCAAAGTCCTTTTCCTTATGTCAACCTACCCATCTGCTTAGGCAGAGGTTGAAGAAATGTCTGTCTATCTATCTATCTATCTATCTATCTATCTATCTATCTATCTATCTATCTATCTAATCGATCATCTAATTTTGGTATCTGCTTTGAGTCCTAAATCAAATCTGCTTTATTTCTCCAAACCACAAATACTGCAAATAGATTTACTTCCTTTATTTTTTTCATTAAATGTATACGCTGCCCATCTCACTGATAAGGGAACTCTTATGAGAAATGCTGCATTTAAAGATTCATTTGAATGCATCAATGAAGCATTTTATTCATTGTGCAATTTTAACCTTTTTTTATTTTGTGAGGAGAACCACAAAAACCGCATCAATTCTTGTTAGAAGTGTGGAAACCAGAGGACAATGAATTTCTGACTGGCCCATTATTCTAGAGAAGTTCTTGGAGTTTATTTTTTAATATATATTGGTAAAGATCTATTTGTTTCCTCCAATCTGGTATCCAATCTTGGAAGTGTGACTTCAGTGCCATTGATTTTTCAGTACTTCACTAACCCTAACTCTAACCACAAGGGGACAGTGGAATACAGATGGAGGGTTCAGGATTTACACTGTTCTTAATTTATCTTCCACTCCTTTTGTACTTTATCTATGAAATAGCTAATTTCAGGCACTTCTTTCTCCCTTTATAATCTGTAATCTGACCCCATTTTTTCCCTTGCAATTATTTATATAATCTTTGAAATATATTGGAATAATTAAACTTCATCACCTGATTCCCTTGGCCAAAAGGGACAGGCAATCAATCTAGATGGCAGAAACAGCTAATGTTTCTTTCTATAGCCACCCATTTTCAATATATATATCTGGGCAGTGCATAGTAATTAAAAACAATTTAAACAAATGTATCAACACAGTCAAACTATTAAAGTGATCCCGGGGTGGGATTCTACTGGTTCAGACTGGTTCAGGCGAACTGGATGTTCAATTTGCATCTCGTTCACCGAACTGGTATTTGAACTGACCGGCTGGCTCCGCCCACCCTGCCTCACCCCTCCAAGGAATCTCCACGTGGCCCAATTTCAATGCAAGTAAGTGTAGGGTCTGCATGGAGGCTCTGGGAGGGGGAAAAATGGGCCTTCTGGAAGTCCAAAAATGGTCCTGTTTCCGGCTTTCAGAGGGCCTCCAGAGTCCTTGGGAGACTGTTTTCGCCTTCCCAGAGGCCCGAGGGAAGCCTATGGACCCTTGGAAAGGCAAAAAAAAACCCTCCCTACCGAAAGTACCAGTAGGCCACACCTACCCAACAACTGGGCAGCGAACCGGTTGCTGGGATTTTTGAATCCCGCTCCTGAAGTGATCCTATGTCATATTTGTGGAACATGTAACCCCAGACATGTCACTTAAAGACCAAATCATGAAACTGCATTTCATTTACATTGGCCATATCATGCAGGGGACTTCTCTATGGAGAAAGCAGTTATGTTTGGATGAGTTAATGGTAGAAGGAAACCAGGTCATCAAAGAACACAGTGGCTGAACACCATCAAAGCTGATACCAATGGGAGCATAGAACAACTCAAAGAAATAGTGCAAGATTGGAGACCTGGCTCATAAAATTACTGAGTTGGACATGTCTGAATGGGTAGCATCATCATCATCAAGTCTTATTTGTACTGTATATTCTACTTTGTAAAGTATAATTTTGCATGTTATATCTCCTTGAGCGCTCCTGGCCATTTCAAATAACATTTTTTTTTTTTAATTTTGGTGCAGGTTAACCTCAGCCATTCATTAGCTACTTGCAGAAGCAGGAATGCCTCTTCAATTGAATGAATACTTATGCTCTTTAAAGCTACCCGATAATCCCTGGTTTAATGGCACAATGGCGGTAATTCTTGCCTTACAAATAGAAAGCTGCTGGTTAAAAACCCAGACAATAAGATTATAACTACTATTTTTCCTTCCCTTAGCTTCCTGCTATTCCCTGTTAATTAAAAAAAAATTCAACTATTGCATTGTTTCATTGTTTTCCTAGTCATCTTCTGAGTAGCCCATAAAAGTATACATAAGATAACCTTTATTACCATTTTGTTTACTGTGAGCACACTGGTACACATAAAAAATGAAATTCTTTTGCCTGCTTCCAAAACAATATCCTGTTATCTCTATCTCCATCACCATCCATCTCCATCTCTATATTTTCTATCTCTATCATCTCGATCTCTATCTACTTACCTACCTACCCATCCATCCATCCATCCACAGATCCATCCATCCATCCACCCATCTCCATACCCATCCATAAGACACATATATACATGCTATATACATTTACTTACTTACTTACTTACTTACTTACTTACTTACTTACTTACTTACTTACTTACTTACATCCGTGAGCATAAGAGAGAAGCAGCTTTAACAGTAAATGACCTCATTGAGAACATAGCTGTCTTAGTGGTAAGAAACTGATAGGGTTTTAACAATTATCTTATTAAGTAAAAGGGACATAGCTGTGAATAATAGCCATCTCAACAGGAAGCAAAACTTTGCATATGTTTTGACGCGACTATAAAATAACTTTTTTCCTGAGATTTCAGATTCTTTCTGAAGAGGGTATAAAGCCACCTCTTCAATTTTACATTTGGCTTAGCTGGATATTTTGTTTCTGTTTCTTTAGAGTTTTTTATTTTGTATTATTTTGTATTGCAAGCTTTGTAGGCTGCCTGCAAATCTTGTATTTCTGTGACTTACATGTGTAAATACTAAACAAACAAGTAGCTAACATTCTGAATAACAACATAATTATATTTCTACCTACTTATCATCTATCTGTCATACTTGTATTATTTCTGTTCACTTCAAAATTATTCCAACTGGGAATGTTTAAGAAATTTATATATATGTATGGTATTCAGATTTGTTTGGGTATTTTCCCACATCATTATAGTTGTGCTTTTAAAGTTTACTGATGTTTCGGCAGAATCTCATCTGCCATCATCAGGCTTGTGTATTGTGTTCATCTGTGTATTGTGTTCATCTGTGTATTGTGTTCGTCAAATGAACATAATACACAAGCCTGATGATGGCAGATGAGACTCTGCTGAAACGTCGCTACAACTTTAAAAGCACAACTATAATGACATGGGAAAATACCTGAACAAAGCTGAATGCCATACATATACATACTTATGTATATGTATATATGTGTGTGTGTGTGTATGTATGTATGTGTGTGTGTGTGTGTGTGTGTGGATCTTTGGTTATTCGGGTTTTCTCCCGCGTAAGATTGGAAGTATCTAGGCAACGTTTCGATGAAGTCTCATTCATCATCTTCAGGCTTGGTCTTCAGCTCTGTGCTTCTCAGAGTGATGTGAGCTTGCAGCTGCTTCTTCCTTTTAACTGCTAGTGGAGGTGTGACTTGATTGGCTGGGGGCTTGGCTGTGTTCTGATTGGGTGGGGGTGTGTTCTGATTGGTTGGGGGTTTGGCTGTGTTCTGATTGGCTGGAGGTGTGTTCTGTTCAGGTGGGGGCTTGGTTGTGCTCAGGTTAGTCTTAGTTGCTGGGGGATTTGAGCTGGTGAGCTGTGATCTTGCTGTTTGGCTTCGAGTTCGTGGTCGTGCTGCATCTTCATGGTGGGGGTCAGTTCGCTTCATGTATGGCTCAGAGGGGTTTGAAGTGGGTAGTGAGGCAGCTCAAGTGCGGCTTCTGGTCCGTGGTCGTGTCTCATCTTCTGTATGGGTGTGAGTCTGCTTTTTACATGGAAGTGTAGCACAGAGCTGAAGACCAAGCCTGAAGATGATGAATGAGACTTCATCGAAACGTTGCCTAGATACTTCCTGAATGCCATACATATATATGTCTGGCATTCAGCTTTGTTCAGATATTTTCCCACGTCATAATAGTGGTGCTTTTAAAGTTGTAGCAACGTTTCAGCAGAATCTCATCTGCCATCATCAGGCTTCTGTATGGTGTTTGTCTGTGAGTCAGACTTTTACAGTGGTTTCAGATTTAAATTTGGGGTAGCCTATTGCTGTGTCAGAATGGTTTTTTCTTCCTCCTGATTGGTTGAGAGTCTTGGTCTGTGTTTATTGGTCTTGGAGTTTGCTGTGTTCTGCTACTAATATCTTCTGTCTGTTTTTTTTTTTGGAGGGGGTCTTTTTGTATCTTGATTGGCTGGCAACATTGTGTTACTTTATTGGAGGCCTTTAGTGCAGCTTGGCTTCGGGTAAATGGACGGCTATCATTAGTTAGGAAGCTGGGTTTCATCTGGGTGCCTGCTTGGGGCGTGTTTGAGCTGGAGGTATCAGGGGGGATCTATTTGTGCCCAGGTGTTTGCCTGGCTTGTGGTGTGGAGATTTTTTTGTTTGTGAGTGCAGGCTTCCAAATGATTGACAGTCTGGTGGAATCATCTCTTCTATTCATGCTGTCTGGTCTTTTTTCAATCTCTATGGCTTCTCTGATGATTCTGTGGCTGGGGTTTTCTGTAGTGGCCAGTGTTTTGGTGCCATTGAAATTGATACTATGACCTGTGGCTTCCATGTGTTGGACTGGTGAGGAAGTGTGTTCCAGCTTTTTGACTGCATTTTTGTGTTCATCCAGGCGGGTACTTATTCTTCTATTGGTCTGTCCAATGTATGTGGCCAGGCATGATGCACAGGGGACTTTGTATATGCCTTGGTTTTCCAGGTCAATTTTATCTTTGGGGTTTCTAAGGATGGCTGCTATTTTTCTGTCTGTTTTGAAGGCAGTCTTGATGTCTTTGTAGTATCTTACTAATTTTGTCTGTAGTACCTCTTATGTAGGGCAGGACAGCTGTTCCATAGGTCTGTTCATCTTCTGGGTCTCTATTATGTCTCAGTGTGTTTGGGTCTCTATTATGCCTCAGTGGGCACAAACAGATCCCCCCTGATACCTCAGCTCAAACACACCCCAACCAGGCACCCAAATGAAACCTAGCTTCTTAACTAATGATAGCCGTCCATTTACCCGGAGCTAAGCTGCACTAAAGGCCTCCCATAAAGTAACACAATGTTGCCAGCCAATCAAGATACAAAAGGAGCCAAAAAACAGACAGAAGATATTAGAAACACCAATCAAGCAGAACACAGCAAACTCCAAGACCAATAAACACAGACCAAGACTCTCAACCAATCAGGAGGAAGAAAAAACCATTCTGGCACAGCAATAGGCTGACCTAAATTCAAATCTGAAACCACTGTAAAAGTCTAACTCACAGATGAACACTATACAGAAGCCTGATGATGGCAGATGAGATTCTGCTGATACGTTGCTACAACTTTAAAAGCACCACTACTATGACGTGGGAAAATACCCGAACAAAGCTGAATGCCAGACATGTAAGTACCCGCGAAAACTTAAGAAAACATATATATATATATATATATGTTCTGAGGTTTTTGCGGGTATTTGTATGTAGATCTTTGTTTATTTGGATTTTCTCCCATGTAAAATTGGAAGTATCTTGACGACATTTTGATGAAGTCTCATTCATCATCTTCAGGCTTGTGTCTTCGGTTTTGTGCTTCTCGGAGTAATGTGAGCTTGCAGCTGCTTCTTCCCTTTAACTGCTTTGTGAAAAACAAACCTGAAGACAGAAGCCTGAAGTTGATGAATGAGACTTCATCGAAATGTCGCCTAGGTACTTCCAATTTTGCGTGGGAGAAAACCCAAATAACCAAAGATTGATCGATCGATCGATCTATCTATCTATCTATCTATCTATCTATCTATCTATCTATCTATCTAAAAAAGAAATGGTTCTGTAATTTAGCTGCAGAATAACAGAGAAAAGATCTTATGAACCAATGCATATAAAATTAATCTTAAAATGGTCACCATCATTTCCATTTATGAATTGTTTTTTCTCTCTTACTTATGGCCATAACAGTCAGACATCTAAATAAACCTGGAATTGAACTACAGACAGTGGTGGAATTCAAAATATTTTACTACCGGTTCTGTGGGTGATTAACTTCTCAACTGCAGTGACTAACTTCACAATGGTGGCAAGGAAGATCATAAAATGGGGCAAAACTCACTTAATCAATGTTTGTGGTCATAAGCCGAGGAATTATTTTCACATGCTTTGAATGTTTTCAGCAAAGGTACGGATCCTAGATGTCTGCCACAAGAGGATAAGATTTGAAATGTGGCACAATATGGTCTTTTTTCTGGAAACATAGGGATTTTGTTTTATTCAAAGGAAACTTCACTTTTTATCATCTGTTTGCCTGAACTTGAGAGAGCTGTTTTGCTCTATTGAACCAAAAAGGGCAAAGGATTATCAAAGAATTTGCAAAGTGTTTTATTTCTTCTATACATGTCCCCAAAGAATCAAAAACAAGGTTGAACAAAAATATACACATGCTATATTTCAGTGTAGGCATTCCAGGCCCGAATTAATTCAACAGTTTTAGCTTTGGGTTTGTAAATTGGGTCCTTGTGGAAAGTCTGGGGGGAAACTTTAGTTTCAGAATTCCACAGAAGTACTATTCTAATAAAAGTACTTTGAGATTATGGTTGTCTTGGAGTTATTGGCTGGAATGGATAATCTCTGGAACGCTGACAGGTGGTAGGAAAAGTTGTAAAATGGGATGAAACTCCATTAACAAATGTCTTTACCGATTCTCAGTCATCCAGGTCATGGTTGTTCCAAAGGTGCTTTTTCAGGAGGCAGCTTGTTTTTTCTTTGAAGACTTATTTTTGCTTCTCTTCCAAGAAGCTTCTTCACTTTGGAAAGGTGTAAGAGTACAAATCCTTCCATTCCCCTTCATCCTAGTCAGAGCTGAAGAGGCTTCTTGGATGACAGAAGTGAAACGTCTTCAAAGAAAAAATAAGAATGTCCAGTTGCCTCCTGAAAAAGTACCTTTGGGACAACCATTAACACATGTCTTGCTTTTGCAACAAAAATGTTGGGCTCAAAGATGGTTGTAAGTCCAGGGCTACCTATGTTTGGTATTGTATTTGTTTTGCTAGAAATTGCGCCTGGTGACATCAGAGGTGAATGTGGTCTGCTCTATAGCACAGAGTTCTCCAGCTTTTCTGGCTTTGTGAACCAGTGGAGGGGTGGCGGAGAGGATGGGACTGTGTGAGCTTGGGCATGCATGTTCACGCAGCTCCGTGCGGGGCACGCATGCACACCGGTCATGCAAATGACATGTGTGTGCATGCATTCATCTCTTGCTCACTCAAATGGGGATGTCCGTGCATGTGCTCATCCACTGCTCACATGAGTGGGGATCAGTAGTGGGATTCAAAAAATTTTTTACTACCAGTTCTGTGGACCTGGCTTGGTGGGCATGGTGTGGCTTGGTTGGCATGGCTGCGTGGGTGTAGCAGGGGAAGGTTACTGCAAAATCCCCATTCCCTCCCCACCCCACTAACCTGCTTTCCAGTTCTGTTCTCCTGCGCAGGGCAACCAAAGAAGACCCAGTCGATCAGCTGGGACTCAGGAGGCAGAGAATAGATGGGGGCCAGTCAGAGGTGGCATTTGCTGGTTCTCCAAACTACTCATAATTTCCACTACCAGTTCTCCAGAACTGCTCAGAATCAACTGAATACCATCTCTGCTCAGTATGGCTGGCTCAGGAATTTTGGGAATTGAAGTCCCCAAGTCATAAAGGGGCCATCGTTCCCAGTGGTGGGATTCAATTTTTTTTTACTACCTGTTCTGTGGCGTGGCTTGGTGGACATGGCTTGTGGGCATGGCAGGGAAAGGATACTGCAAAATCCCATTCCCTCCCCACCCCACCCCACTAACCTGCTTTCCAGCTCTGTTCTCCTGTTCAGGGCAACCAAAGAAGACCCAGCAGATCAGTTGGGACTCGGGAGACAGAGAATAGATGGGAGCAGGGCCAGTCAGACGTGGTATTTGCTCGATGTTCGAACTGCTCAAAATTTCCACTACTGGTTCTCCAGAATTGGTCAGAACCTGATGAATACCACCTCTGATGGGGATTTGCCTGCTTGCTTGCCACTTCTGAGGCCTGGTTCCAAATGGCTCAAGGTTGAGGGCCCCTGCTGTAACACACTTCTTGGAAGCTCCCAGATGATTGATCAGGAAAATGTTTGAGCTCTTGTTTTTATGCCAGAATGAATCTTAAACCTTAATTACTTTTACAAATGAGATGACAAATATATCCAACACACTTTCCTCCTCTTATTTTCCTCACAACAATGAGGAAAATCTGTGAGGTAAATTGGACTGAGAGACTGACCCAAGATCACTCAGCTGTGTTTCATGGCTAAGAACTTACTGTTTCCTGCTTTCTAGCCTGGTGCTTTAACCACTAAACCAAACTGGAGCTCGTATTTGACTTATAATTATGATTTTTTTTTTCTTTTGCATTGCTGAATAATCTTTTCAGCTTCTACCTCATTCATTACCTTTAAATCCACAATCTGCTGTCCATGCTTTGCTGTGGCAAAATTCAAACAAGCCTAAATACTCTATAGGTTATTTATGATGTGCAAGGTAGGTGCTTTGTAGTATAGCATATCTGACAGCTGGTTGCCTAGTGAAGGTCAGTTAGAAAAAAAAAAACAGCTTCTTTGACTCATCCAAGCTTACAGTTGTGTCATAGATTCAGGCATGGGTAGAATGAATGGAGACAGTCTTAGTTGGTGAACTTTCAACTCTTTATTGCATAGTGACTTCTAACTTGTATAACAACAACTCTGCTTATATAGGTAATGCTAATGTTAAATAACCAATAGGAGCTTGTGAAATGCTAGCTCCAGTATCAATAAGAGTCCTTCGTTAGGGGCCAATCAGATTCTCAGAACCCGACCAATCCGATCTAGCCGCTTAACACCCAATCAGAAGTTCAGGGCCAGAACCCTGCACTTTACCCCAAGCTTGCCTTTATTCAATTATTTACATACATAACACCCCTTCCCCCTGACTTCACAATTAGTTTGTGACTATGTAGTCCTTTAAATAGGACGGTTGTCTCTTGGGTCTGTCAGATTTTCTTTGGACTGGCTGCGTGCAGTCCCGTTGAGGTAGGGTGTTGTTTTGTAGTGGCTTCTCGTTCTGGTGTGATTTCCCTTGGAGCGTATGATTCTTCTTCCTTCTCCATTTCCTGGGTTTTACTTGATTCATCGCTTTCCTGGAACAGGTTTCCTGGCATATCGTCATCTTCTCTTCCTTCCCCCCGCCCCCCCAGTTTGGTCGTTGGAAAGTTGTTGGCTAGCAGTTATAAGTCATGACCATAATTGGTCAATATGTCTTTTCCATAGTCTCTCATCAATACATTTTACAATATAGGATCTGGGCCCAATCTCGCGTATTACCGTTGCTTCAATCCAAACTGGGTCGCCCGATAAATTCCTTGCATAAACAGGGTCGCCTATCTTGAAGGTACGGTAGCGTCCGCTGGATCCTGGAGGCTCCTCTGGCTCATAAGCAGGGTGCAGTCGGTCGAGGCGGGAACGGAGTTTTCGCCCCATGAGAAGTTCAGCGGGAGTTCTGCCGGTTTCGCTGTGCGGAGTGATGTGTTGTAGAAGTAGAATGCGGTTTATTTTTTCGTCAAGATTATCATAGTCCAGCTTTTGTAAAGTCTTTTTTACAAATTGTACCATGCGTTCCGCTCAACCGTTGGTAGCAGGATGCGCCAGCGAGGTGAGCGCATGGCGGATGCCGTTGTCAGCAAGGTACTGTTCAAACATTAGCACTGTAAACTGTGGTCCGTTATCGGACACTAGGACGTCCAGCAATCCATGAGTTGCAAAGAGTCTATTGAGGACTTTAATTACTGCCTCAGAGGTTGTATTGGTCATCCGATGAATTTCTAACCAATTAGAGCATGCATCGACAGTCAACAGCAATGTCTGTCCTTTGATCGGCCCTGCGAAATCCAGGTGGATTCTGGACCAGGGTCCACGTGGCGTCTCCCATTCGGTCGGTGCAGCTTTTGGCAGTGCGTTGCTGGTTTGTTGGCACTTGGTGCAGGCCTTGACCCATTGCTCAATGTGTCGGTCCATGCCTGGCCACCACGCGTAGCTCCGTGCGAGTGCCTTCATTCGTACGATCCCGGGATGTCCCTCGTGCAAGATTTGTAGCAGCATCTTTTGGAGTCGTTCTGGGACGACGACTCTATCGCCCCAGATAACGCAGCCTTTTTGAGAAAAAAGTTCAGTTTGTCTTGTTTTAAATGGCGCGAAGTCATCTGGGATCTGGTCCAATGGCCATCCACGCTCTACGCAGCCTAGGACTCGTGCTAGGATGTGGTCTCGTCTGGTCTCCCTCATGATATCTCGAGCGGTCATAGGAGGCGAGTTGAGCGTTTCGATTTGTAACGCCGATACTGTTGGTGCCGGATCGTCGAGGGTCTCTGGTAGTGGTGCTCTGCTGAGTGCGTCGGCATGGGGAATGGCTTTCCCCAGTTGATGTAACAATCGATAATTATAAGCAGCTAGAAACTCTGACCATCGAGTCATTCTTGGGGACAATATATAGGGAGTTGGTTTGTCCCCAGCGATTATCCCCAATAAAGGTTTGTGGTCGGTTACAATTGTAAATGTCCTTCCATATACATACTCATGGAATTTTTTTACGGCTGACACAATTGCAAGAGCCTCCTTGTCTATTTGTCCATAGTTACATTCTGCCTGGGATAGAGTCTTCGAAAAGTATGCAATGGGAGCCTCATTTCCATTTGGTAGCACATGGCTCAAAATAGCGCCCACCCCAAACAGTGAGGCATCACAAGTTATAACCAAGGGTAATGTTTCATTATATTGCATAAGTACAGAATCAGATGTAAGTAAATCTTTTACATTTCTAAACGCTTTTTCTTTTCGGTAACCTCAAACCCATAATGCTTTCTTATCTAATAACCGGTGTAATGGTTCAGCCACAGTCGCCTTGAGCGGTAAAAACACATTGTAGAAATTGATAAGGCCTAAAAATGCTTGAAGATCAGTTTTGTTACGAAGTCTGGGAGCATTCCTAATTGCCCTTAATTTACTCTCAGTTGGGTGAATACCCTGACTATCAATGCGATAACCTAGAAATTCAACACTGTCGGTATACAGATGACATTTATCCCTTTTTACTTTCAATCCCGCTTCTTGGAATTTTTTAAGAACACATTTTAAACGATTTTGCAGAATTTTTTCACTAGGAGCTGCAATCAATACGTCATCAAAATACGGAACCACGCCCTTGATTCCCTGTAACAATCGTTCCATTAAACTTTGGAATATTCCCGAGGCCACACTCACCCCGAACTGCAATCGAGTACATTTAAAAGCACCTCTGTGCGTTACTGTCATTTGGGCTTGGGCTGTTTTATCATCCACGGGCAATTGTTGATAGGCTTGAGCTAAATCTAGCTTAGCGAAAACCTTTCCACCTCCCAGAGAATGAAGGAGGTGCTGCACCACCGGCACTGGATACGCGTTCTGTTAGAGGGCGTGGTTTAGAGTGGCCCGGTAGTCCCCACAGATTCGGATTGACCCATCTGGTTTAATGGGGGTTACAATAGGAGTTTCCCATGGGGAATGATCAATGGGTTGCAGTACCCCTTGTTTAATTAGTTTGTCAAGTTGTTCATCTATCTTGGCCTTAAGGGTGAACGGAACTCGATGGGGCTTTAAACGGATCGGGGCGACCTTAGGGTCGAGGCTGAACAAAATTGGGGTCCCCTTATACTCGCCCAGACGATCTGCGAAGACATCGCTGAATTCAGACATAAGATCCTCCTCCCACTCGCAATCACTGACTCGGTTCACGCCGGCTAGCTCGATGCCGAGTGGCACAAACCATTGGAGGCCCAACAAACTAGGCCTGTCCCTGTCAATGATCATTAGAGGTAAATATGCCGTATGCTTTTTAAACGAGACGCGGACTCGCCAAGACCCGACCACAGGGATCCAATTCCCTTGGTAATCTTTAAGGATAAGGCGTTGCATTCGAAGGTCTTGGCATTGGATGGTAGGAATGAGCTGCTTTAATGTCTTCCACGACACCATCGAGAGGGACGATCCCAAATCGACCTCCATGTGGCAGGGTTGGTTCTCTATGGCTACTGTAACTCGAATCTTCTTAGCGTCCAGGGCCGAGGCATGACCTATAGTGATAGTATGGTGAGCCTCTTCTTTCTGCAACGCTCGATATCTGTAGGAGTGGTTTGCTGGGTCTCTCCTTACAGAACGGTTTCCTGCCGATTGGCGAAAGTTGGTTCCCTTTGAGGCCGGGCTTGGTCCCGGTAGACTGCGACAGACTCAACCGATGTGGCCTCGTTTCCCGCACTCGTGGCAGAGTGAGTCGCGGAATTTGCAGTCTGCCCTGGGATGGTTTGCCCCACAGCCAGTGCAGGGGCGTGAGGTTTTAGGACGAGGGTCCCGGTCGGAACGCAGTCGATGGACCCCTTCTTCGTCGCTGTCTGACGACGAAGAGAGGTCCTCGTGGTGCGTCGTAACGAGCTGCTCTTCCGACTTGGATAAAAGGTCGCCAGTCGGTGGGGTCGTTGGGTTTCGGCTTTGTCGTAGTTGCGCCGCGGACTTTTTGGTCACCTCAGCAGCAGTGGCTTCGGTGATGGCATCAGCAAGGCCGATGTCGCCCTTCGCCATTATCTTGCTCTGCATGTTTGGTGCATCTAATCCCAGAATTAGGCGGTCTCTCAATGCTTCATCTAAGTCTGCGAACCCGCAGAGGCCTCCCAAGTGCCGGGGGTCTGCCACGAAGTCAGCCACACTCTCTCCTTTTCGTTGGCTTCGTTGATAGAACTCGTGGCATCACGAGTGTGGGTACGGTTGGTGCCTAATGGTCTCTCAGGAGAGGTTCGAGGTCGTCCCAGCTTATTGCTTTCACTTCTCGAGGCTTTGCGAGGGCTTTAGCCATTTTAAAGACAGCCGGGCCGCAGTACGTCAGGAACAGTGCCCGCTTCTTGGCTGGTGTGACGTCCTTCAGGTTGTTCGTTTCAAGGAACATCTGAAAGTGATCCATGTAAGATTCCCAATCCTCTTGGGATGGATCGTACGGAGCGGGTGGTACGATGCCGCCGGACATGGCTTCCGTTGGTGGCGCCGTTTTTTTTACACGTGCTCTGTTTTTCTTCCAAGTTCCTTAAGATCAGATGTCTCCAAATCCCACCCTCGTCGCCAGTGTCATAGATTCAGGCATGGGTAGAATGAATGGAGACAGTCTTAGTTGGTGAACTTTCAACTCTTTATTGCATAGTGACTTCTAACTTGTATAACAACAACTCTGCTTGATATAGGTAATGCTAATGTTAAATAACCAATAGGAGCTTGTGAAATGCTAGCTCCAGTACCAATAAGAGTCCTTCGTTAAGGGCCAATCAGATTCTCAGAACCCGACCAATCCGATCTAGCCGCTTAATACCCAATCAGAAGTGCAGGGCCAGAACCCTGCACTTTACCCCAAGCTTGCCTTTATTCAATTATTTACATACATAACAGTTGTTTGTCTTCGCTCTTTTATAATTCTAATTGTAGGATAACTTCAAGTTGGGATTCACAAATTGAACAATCCAACAAATATGCATTTCGTGCAATACATTTGATGTCTAATTTATGCCAAAGGATATAAAGTTCCCCAACTATACAATTTTATCTAGACATGCAAATGACATTGACTGTGTGAGAGTACTTTGTAGACTTGAATGCAGGCACTGCAGTGAACATTTGGACAATTGTTCATTGTTAGCAATATCTAGTAAACATTCTGTTCTTTTGTTTTTTCCCCTTAGTGCAAATCCTTCACAAGCTCACCTGGAGGTTTGCTGACATATCTGTTCCTTGTAAACAGGGACTTCATAGCTATGAAATTTGGCTTAGCATCAAATATTTTCCAGTATAAGACTTGTTAATCTGGCATTTTATTCTACAGACATGTATAACCCCAAGAGGAAGGGAGAGAGACAGAGAGAATGAGAGAGAGAGTGTGAGATATATTGATTTAAGATACCTCAGAACTTCTTGGGGTGGGGGGTGTACTGTTTTTCTCTATATAATTTTATTTAAACATTTAAACAAGAAGATAAAAGCTAACACAAACAAGTAGAAAGTAAGAATGAAAAAAGGAAAATAAATCAAAGGAAAAGTAAAAAGTACAAGAAAAAACTTCACTGGTGGGGGAAAAAGGAGAGAAGTAAATCAAAGAAAAAGTGCAAAAAAAGAAAAAACAAATTAAAGACAAATAGGATAGATAGAAAGAAAAAAGTCTAAAGAAGTAGCTTTTGATATGCTTCGCAGCCCTTATAAGCACAAACATATTTTGATCTCTCCTTTAAAGCTCTATCATGCTACTCTTCTTTCTCTAATCTATCCTGTCTAATCATCAAAACCATAAATCACAAGTTCATTTTATTTTCATTTTTTATGTTAAAAAAAAGTCCATTTAGAGGCTTCCAGTCAGCAAAACATGTAGATAATTTATCCATTGTATAAATGAAGCGGTATAGTTTTTCTGATTATCTCTGTTCTGTAATCCCCAAAGATACTTTAACATCTGTGAATAACAGGGCTATACATGACTGTCCTGAAACATAATGGCCCAATATTAATTAATTATTTCACTGAACTTGTATGCTGCCCACCTTTCCAGAAGTGATCCCAGGCAGCTTATAGACATACAGGTCGTTCACAGCTTACAACCATAATTGAGGTTAAAATTTCTGTTGCTAAGTGAGTTTTGCCCTATTTTATGACCTTTCTTGCCACAGTTGTTAAGTGAATTGCTCCCTCTCAGCCCAACTCACTTCACAAGATTGTTGCTTTGGGGAAAATAGGAAGAGGTGTTGGATACATTCACCACCTCAAGTTGTTTGTAAAAATAATAAGGCAGGATACTACAGTAATATTATAAGGCAGGATACAATTTGTGTGTTTGTGTGTGTGATGCACTCTCATTACATCCAGTCACGTACAGAAGAAGAAAAGATTGTCTCATTAAATACCCTGAGAACCAGAGCATTAAAGGAGAATGGGAATAGGATATGAATATAAATACTGACTTGATTCAGCATTTCCCTGATTTCTAACCCCCCGAATAAAACTTACGATGTTTATCGCAGAGCACATTTTGCAAACAGCTAAACTAGTTTGATGATAATGTTATTTCACTGTGAAGCCTTTTAAATCCATCTTTTCCAGAGTGTGATCCTCCAGGGAATAAGCAGAACATTAAATTCTGACTTGTTTCCTTCACTATATTTCTTCGTTTTAATAGTCTTGGTTTTGAACTGAGAAGCGGCATGTGAATCTAGCAAATCAGTCAATCAATATATGAAAAATGGGTCCCTTCCACTGCTTGCTTTCATCTGTTATGGCCTGTTGGCCGCTGGCCCCTCCAAACACTGAATGTGAGAAAGAGGAGAAGGTGGCTTGGGAGTCAGGGTCAACTTGGGAGCTCTGAGAGGGAAGAGGGAATGGAGCTGCCAGAGAGAGAGAGAGAGAGAGAGACAGAGATGGAGCCTGGGCTGTCCGTCAGATGGACAGTCAACATCCCCCAGGTTTGGAGCTGGTTGATGAAGAAGAGGAACAGCTGGGTCCGGTCCAGGGCCTGATGTGCAGCTGCTCAAAAGGCAGAGGAGAGCAGTGGAAATCTATGGGCCGATCCTGGGGAAAGAAGAGCCACTGTTGCCAACAAGGCTCCACTCTAGCTCTGGGGATAAAAGGCAGGGGGCAGAGATGAGTAGGTGTGGCTTCACACTATTCATCTTCCAGTTGGATGGACTTGTTAGCCTGCAAGATAAACTTTTTGCCAGGGCTGACAGCATTCCTAATAAAGGAATCTTTTGAATTCATGTCAGAAGGTTTGTCATATTTGGGGAGCTGGGTCAGAACATTATTTCTCCCCATTATCATCCAATCTGTGTACTTAGATCAGTTGCAGAAGTCCTGACTAGGACCTCAACAACAACCGCCGCAGAGGTTGGAAAGCAGTAGCTGATATGTTTTCCAGTTTACTGCCTAAAGTATTAGTCATAGAGCTATTTGTATCTTGGCAATCTGTTGCAGGTTTGTGTTCTGTTCAATGAATTCCTGGTTCTCCATGCTTCATCCAAAACCTTAGCAGCATTCAGAAGTCTTGGTCTTTGGATGAAATTATGTTTACAGTGGAAAGCACAAGGTTTGTGGAGGTGAACCTGCACAAGAGCCAAGCATTCCACTTGAGCCAACATTGAAACAGGTGTTGATTCAGACATCAGAAAGGGCCATCATTGGAAGTGACACAGTGGATAGACATAATGGACAGAAGGTTAAAAAAAGCTGTAAAAAAACCAATAACATTTGAAAAGGGACACAACATATACACATTTGTCTACCAATACCAGAATCATGAAAATAATCAGCAGGATACAGTTATTTCTAGATGGAAATTCTATGTAGAAAGTACAAGAATGAAGATTCCAGGGAGTTGTTGCTCTTAATATCTCAGAGGGTATAGAATATAGAATAGAATAGAATAGAATAGAATAGAATAGAATAGAATAGAATAGAATAGAATAATAATATGGAATGGAATAGAACAGAACAGAACAGAATAGAATAGAATAGAATAGAATAGAATAGAATTGAATTGAATTGAATTGAATTGAATTGAATTGAATTGAATTGAATTGAATTGAATAATATGGAATAGAATAGAATAGAATAGATTAGAATAGAATAGAATAGAATTATTTATTGGCCAGGTGTGATTGGTCACACAAGGAATTTGTCTTGGTGCATAAGCTCTCAGTGTATATACATAAAAAAGATACATTTGTCAAGAGTCAAGAATCATAAGGTACAACACTTAATAATAGTCATAATAAGCAATCAAATTATACTAAAAACAGTCAACAAAAATTGTTAGGATGCAAGCAACAAGGTTACAGTCATACAGTCATAAGTGGGAGGAGATGTGTGAAAGGAAGGGAAATCTCATGCACAAGAAAATATTGGAAAACTGGATTCCTCCTGGAATCACTAACAGTGGCAATATCTAGCCAGAAATATAAGTTAAAACTAGTGTTTATATTATTGTCCACCTGGAAGAACCTGGTGAGGATATAAGAGAGAAGATAATCTACATGGATTGTTGCAAAATTTATGGAATGGGATGAAGAAGAAGATATGGAGGAAGAAGTGGACAATTATGTACAGAATTAATGCAGGATATGTCAAAGTAACAATATCCCAAGGGATATATTAGTGCACTTGTCCAGAAGAAAACAAGAAATCCAATTTTATACTAACATTTTAATACCAACTTTAAAAAAAGAGGTAACTCAAATATAATTCGCTTAAAGAAATATCCATTCGATAATTGCACAAAAGGAAAGAACACCCCTTCCTAAATATCTAATATTCCATTTAGGTGAGATCAACAGGAAGGAATGATCTTCAGATTTGGACTTAATCTTTGAGAGGTTTAAGGTGAAATGGAAGGAGACACAGCTGATTCAAATGGAAGCAACAATGTAGCTAATACCACAAGATCAGGGGTGGGTTTCTACTGGTTCTGTCTACCGGTAGCTCTGAAGAGCAGCAAACATAGAACCGCATATGTCTTTTCTACCTCTTTTATCTTTTATTTTTATTTATTTCTTAATTTCACTCTATATAATGTCACACTAATCTTTTTGCTTATGGGAAATCTTTTATTATGTGGTGTATATATAAAAATAAATAAGAATTGTTCTATCTCGGAGGGTAGGCGCAAGAACGGAGACGAGACATCGGATAGTGACTCCAAACTCTTTATTACTGACTTCAGGAACAGAGCTAAAAAGCTATGGCAGCAACAGCCCTTTTTATAGAGCTGGCTGCTGTCAAAGCGTCCAATGGTTTAAGTTTGCTGCGCTTGGAGCATCCAATCGCGGCAGCCCGTTAACTAGCCAATCGGATCAGCCTTGAACGACCAATCGCGACCCGCTGTTAACGGACCAATCAAACTTGCAGGATTACGAGCCTGCTGTGGAAAAAACCAGTCAGGTTTGCAGGCTTACAAGCCTGCTAGTTCGGAATACCCCTCCCCTCTAGGTTTCGCCTAAAGGGTGGGGTGATATATTCGCGCAGGTAGGCAGGTCTTCAAACCTGTCTACCTGATTTGTGTTGTTCAACCTGCCTTCGCTCGGATTCTGGTTCTGGTGGGTCATTTAATGGTGACCTGGCTTCACTGCTGGGCAACCCTGGAGGTGACTCGGGGATACCCTCAACGTTTCTGTCGTCTGGATTTTCTGGACTAGCTGACCCCGCTTGGCTGCTATTGCCTGGAGAAACGACCAACTGCCACGGCTCCTCTTCAGCAGGTAAGTATGCTGGTCTTGCTTGTTCAGTCTGTGAGTTTGCGTGGTTTGGGCCAGGTGTTAGTTCGTTTTCAAAATCCTCAGCTTCCCTTCCCCCTCTGGTTCAGAATTCCCTTCCCCCTCTGGTTCAGAATTCCCCCTCTGGTTCCCTTCCCCCTCTGGTTCAGAATTCGCGGAGGGGGTAGTTGTCAGCCTGGAATGCAGCTAGTCGATGTGGCATTTCCACAATCTTCCACCTGTGGTTTCTAATCGGTAGGAACAGGGACCTGTAACTTGTGTTATTTTAGCAGGGACCCACAAAGGGTCACCTGTAAAGTTCTTTGCGAATACAAGGTCTCCTACCTTAAACATGCGATGTTTGCTGCTGGAACCCAGGGGCTTTTCTGGGGTGTATGCAGGGTGTATTTGGTCTAGGTGCGACCTAAGTTTCCTGCCCATCAGGAGTTTGGCTGGGCTTTTGTTTGTGGTGCTGCTCAGTGTAATATGTTGGAGGAGGAGCATCCTGGTGACTCTGTTGTGGATGTTTCCTTGGTCCATTTTGTGCAGGGTTGTTTTAGTGAACTGAACCATTTGTTCAGCCCTGCCATTGGCCTCCAGGTGAGCAGGTGATGTCAAGGCATGGCATATCCCCCGGTCTGCTAGGTATTGTTCAAACGCCAGGGCAGTAAACTGCAGGCCATTGTCGGAAACCAAGACATCTGGAAATCTGTGCATTGCAAACAGTCTGTTTAGTTTTTTGATGACCACTTCAGTGGTGGTGGTCTTCATCTTGTTCACCTTGAGCCAATTCGAGTATGCGTCCACTGTTATTAGGAAGGTATGCCCTTTTATAGGTCCCGCAAAATCAATGTGGATGCAGGACCATGGACCCCTGGGCGTTTTCCATTCCGTTGGTGGTGCTTTTGGTGGAGCCGAACATGATTCTTGGCATTTGCTACAGGTGGCAACCCAGGCTTCAGATTTGTTTGTCCATACCTGGCCACCAGGCATAGCTCCTTGCCAGCGCTTTCATCCGTACGATGCCCAGGTGTCCATCGTGTAGCACTTTCAGGACTTTGTGTTATAGCTTTTAAAAAACAACAACAACAAATGTTATTAATTTTACAAGAACAATGCACAAACAATCAAGGCATAACAGCTTACAAATTCTTTTCTAAAAAGAAAAATAATTAAAGAAGAAAACCAATAGAACATACCAAATGATTCCAGATTATAATCAATATTTATGTTCTCTATTTAACTTGATATCTTATCCCAACTTCTCCTTTTCCTTCTAATTATCCAAGTTATTTCTTGCCAGTTAAAATTTTATTGCCTTTTATAAACATATAAAACACAAAACATAAAAAACAAAACAAAAACGTAAAACATCTTTTCTGAAGGCTGCTTGGTCCTGAGTTAAAACTCTTCACACAGATGAAATTAACACATCATATTCACTTTATATATTCTTCCATATCTTATTACCATTTTCAATATCATTCTTTGTCTGTTCTATTTCCAGCTATCCATTCATCTTTTTTCTTTTACTATACTTCTCCTATAAACTAATTGAAGTGACGCCTTTAACTCATTGCCCTAACTTAAAAGTACTTCATATAACACTTAATTTATCTTGGGATTCTGTTTAGTACATTCTAAAATTACACAATAAATTTTATAAGAGAGGTTAATAACTAAAGAAAAAAACCTATACAACCACTATCCATATCATTTAAAAAGAAGAGAAAAAAAAACTAATCATATATATTAATACTCATTTATATCTTAAACATTTTACTCTAGATACACATATAAAAACACAATCTTATGTAGCTTCCAGAATCCCCCCGCCTTTTTTTCCCAATTAGATTCACCCATTGTCTCTAAATAAGTTTTTTTTCTTTAAATCTTGCTTCCCACCATTGAGGCTTCTCCTCCCCTCCTTTCTCTCTTGCTTATTCTTCTCCTTGCCCTTTTTACCCCTTTGTCTCTCCTCCTCCCTTTTCTTACTCCCTTTCCGTTGCTTTCTAACCTTGCATCCACCTTTCCTCTCATTTTTCTCTTTTTGGGTTGTTTTTTCAAACCTTAAAATCCACTTTTTCCTATCCTCTTTCTCCTCCTCCCCAGAAAAAACCCTTTGTTCATCAAAGATGGCTTCTTCTTCCTCTTCTTCTTTGTCCCAATCATTCTGCTGCGTAGTCAACTTTTCATAAGTACATAACGCCATTTCTAAAAATTGAAATAGAGTGCCTGAAGTATCTTTTCCATCTTGTTCTTCCTTTTTATATTTTTGATATTCAGTCTTTAGTTCATCCACAAGCAATGCCATCATGAAAAGAGAAACTTTTCCCAAAACAACCACCCAAGTATTTTTAATCAAAAAAATTCAAAAAAAGTTCCAAAAATTAATACTTTTCTTCCTTCTTCTATTTCTCTTTCTGGGGTTACTGTTTAGTCAAAGAGGTCCAATTACTATATACCTTTCTTTGGGATTCTAGGCAATCTCCTCCTTTTTTAGCTTCTGCTCCAATTTTTTTTTTCTCTCCCTTCCTCCTTACAACAACATTTTTTTTTTAAATGATCAGAAATCCATACCTCCAATAAGGGTTTTCCGATTTCTTAAATTATTAAGTCCAATGTCCAAAAAGTCTTTTGTCCCTTGGCTTCAACTTTCAAAATAATTCACCTTCAGTGCCCAAATAATTTTCAAATCTTCATCTGCTGTTTCTATGGGATGGAAGAGTGAAGAAAAAAAAAGTTCCCTTTAACAGCTTTCTCCGCTGCTTTCTGTCTTCTTAGGGATACAATGTATCCTCCAGCAATTCAGATAGTTCAGTTCCAGAGATTTTAAAAGATGTTGATTGACCTGGCTCAGCCAGCACTTTCACTTTTCTTGCTTCCTCCAGCACAATCTTACCCGGTTGCAGGCTTCTTCTTGGCGGCCATTACTGACAGCCGCTTCACCACCTCGGAAAAAAGGGGTTTTTCCAGATGAGGAGGGGGTCTGCGACACCCCCAACCCCCTGTCTGGCTCCCCTCTCTCTTCAGCTGCCTCTACGGGGCAGCCATATCCCCCTGACCCATTTCGATGGGGGGCATCTCGGCGGCAAGCGCAGTAGGAATTGCGAACAGATGCAAATTCCTGCTGCCACCAAAGCCACGCGGAACCGGAAACCCCCGTGTTGTAGCTTTTCAGGAATGGCTACTCGGTCTCCCCACAATATGCACCCTTTTGGGGAAAACAGTTCTGTTTGTCTGTTTTTGAAGGGTTTGAACTTGTTGTTGGGTTCGATTTCTGGCCATCCCCTCTCCACCCAGCTGAGGACCCACGATAAACAAGGATCTTTTTTTGTTTCCAACGCGATGTCTTGTGCAGTTAGTGGAGGTGAGGGAAGCATTTCAATTTGTAGCGTGGATACTGTAGGAGCTGGATCGTCTAGAAAATCAGGCAATGGCGAACGGCTTAAGGCATCAGCATGGGGAATGGCTTTTCCCGGGCGATGTGTTAACAGGTAGTCATAGGCGGCTAAGAACTCTGACCATCGTGTCATTCTTGGCGATAGAATATGGGGAGTTGGTTTATCCCCTGCCAAAATGCCAAGCAACGGCTTGTGGTCTGTTGTTATAGAAAATGATCTTCCATACACGTATTTGTGGAACCTTTTAATGGCGGATACAATAGCAAGGGCTTCTTTATCTAATTGACTATAGTTTCTTTCAGTTTTAGACAAGGTTCTAGAAAAGAATGCAATAGGTGCCTCTGTACTGTTTGATAGAATGTGGCTCAGTATAGCTCCTACTCCAAAAGATGAGGCATCACAAGTCAAAGGTAGTGTCTCAGTCAAGGGTAGTGTCTCGTTATATTGGATTAAAACTGCATCTGATGTTAAAAGATCTTTGACTTGCTGGAAAGCTTGCTCCTCTCGATGTCCCCAAAACCAGGAAGCTTTCTTGTCGAGGAGCCTATGCAGGGGTTCAGCAACAGTTGCCTTCTGGAGTAGGAAGATGTTATAAAAGTTAATAAGGCCCAGGAAGGCTTGGAGGTCTGTCTTGTTTCTAGGTCTTGGAGCATTTTTAATAGCTGCCAATTTTTTTTCGGTCGGGTGAATACCTTGTTTGTCAAGAAAGTAACCAAGAAATTCAACCCTCTCAGTGCATAACTTTTCCTTTCTTACTTTGAGTCCTGCGTCTTGGAATTTTTGCAGGACAGTTCTTAGGCATTTTTCTAATTGATTTCATTTTGGGGCAGCTATCAATACATCATCGAAATAAGGTACAACTCCTTTTATGCCTTGCAGCAACCTTTCCATCAAGCTTTGGAAAATACCTGGTGCTACGCTTACTCCGAATTGGAGTCTATTATATTTGAACACACCCCTGTGCATGACTATGGTTTGGGCTTCTGCTGTCTTTGCATCTACTGGCAGCTGCTGATATGCTTGGGCTAGGTCAAGCTTCGCAAATACTTTTCCACCTCCAAGCGAGTGAAGAAGGTGCTGGACCACGGGTACAGGATATGCACTCTGTTGAAGCGTGTGATTCAGGGTGGCCTTGTAATCCCCACAGATTCTAAAAGATCCATCAGGTTTTATGGGGGTTACAATTGGGGTCTCCCATCGGGCGTGGTCGATGGGTTCTAACACGCCCTGTGCTATTAATTTGTCCAATTGCTCGTCAATTTTCGGTTTGAGAGCAAACGGTACTCGGCGTGGCTTTAGACAGATGGGTGCGATGTCAGGGCAGAGATTAAATGAAATGGGGGACCCCTTGTACTTGCCTAATTGCTCGGAGAAGACTTCTTGAAAGTACCGGATGAGGGCCGCCTCCCAGTCTTCGCTTATGGTCTGGTTGATGCCTGCCAATTCAATTCCCAATGGCGCGAACCACTGTAATCCCAATAAACTGGGCTGGTCTCTGTCAACGATGGTGAGAGGTAGAGTTGCAGTGTGGTCTTTAAATGAGACCTGGATGTGACTAGAACTGGCAACCAGGATTCGATTGCCTTGGTAGTCTTTTAATATAAGTCTCTGGGTGCTGAGGTCCTGGCGGCGAATGTCAGGGATCAGTTGCTTGAGAGTTTTCCAGGAGACCATGGATAAGGAAGACCCGGAGTCGACTTCCATGATGCACGGTCTGTCTTCAATGGTGACCTTTACCCAGATTTTTTTCGCATCCACTGATGAGGCGTGGCCAATGGTGATGGTCTGATGTGCCTCCTCTCGTCTGGTAGAGGTAGCAGGTGTTCGGTTTCTGTTGTACTGGTTCCAATGGTGGTTAGGGTGGTCCCGGTTTGATGGGTGGTTGCCTGTTGTCTGCCGGAAATTTGCTTCATTCCTCTTGGGGCTAGATCCTCATTTGCTTCTGCAGACCTTGGCAATGTGGCCCCTTTTATCACAGGAATGACAGATGGCATCTAAGAATCTGCAGTCTGCTCAAGGGTGGTTTCCTCTGCATCCAGCACATTGAAAACTGGTTCGACGACCTCGCTGGTCTCGCTCTGATCTGAGTCTGTTGACTTCTTCCTCTTCACTTTCCAACGAGGATTCGATGTCTTCATGGTGGGCTGTTGATGTGTGTCTCTCTGAGGGCAGTGTGATGACGCTGGGGGGTTGGCAATTTGTTCCATTTGCTCAGCGCATTCAGGCTGCTGACTTCCTGGTTCCTTCTGCTGCAGTAGTATCCGCTATGGCATCTGCGAAGGCGATGTCTCCCTTTGCCATAATCTTGCTTTGAACAGTGAGGTCTCTTAGACCTAGGACAATACGATCTCTCATGGCTTCTTCCAGATTTGCGAAGCCACATAGACCTCCCAGATTCCTCAGATCAGCTACAAATTCCCCGATGCTTTCGCTTTCCCGTTGGTCCCTCTGGTAAAACTCGTGTCTTCTGATGAGGGTTGGGACTGCTGGGGCATAATGAGCCCGGAGAATGGAAGCGAGGGTGTCCCAGTCCATAGTTTTGACTTCAGCTGGTTTCGCTAGTGTCTTTGCCATTTTGAAAATGGCAGGTCCGCAGTGCATTAGGAACACCATGCATTTCTTGCTGGGCATGGCATCCTTCAGGTTGTTGGTCTCCAAAAACATTTGGAACCTGTCCATGTAGGAGTCCCAGTCTTCGTTTGCTGGGTCAAATGGAGCGGGTGGTATCGCGCTGCTAGTCATTCTGCCGTCTCTGCACATTGTCAGCCACATGCTCTGTCACTACTTCGCGAGTGTTCATTCAGCTCTTATCGTTCCGCATTAGCTCTTATCCTCTCCGCATCCCATCCTCGTCATCAGTGTTCTATCTTGGAGGGTAGGAGCAAGAACAGAGACAAGACATCGAATAGTGACTCCAAACTCTTTATTACTGACTTCAGGAACAGAGCTAAAATGGTATGGCAGCAACAGCCCTTTTTATAGAGCTGGCTGCTGTCAAAGCATCCAATGGTTTAAGTTTGCCGCGCTTGGAGCGTCCAATCGCGGCAGCCCATTAACTAGCCAATCGGATCAGCCTTGAACGACCAATCGCGACCCGCTGTTAACAGACCAATCAAACTTGCAGGATTACGAGCCTGCTGTGGAAAAGACCAGTCAGGTTTGCAGGCTTACAAGCCTGCTAGTTCGGAAGAAGAAAAGTCCCAGAGCTGTTTCAAAGGGAAGGGAACAGTAACTTCAATGCCTTGTAGTGATTTTGATCTGCCACAAGTCAGAATCTCCTCCAGAAGTCTTCCATGGAAGGAAGGAAGGAAGGAAGGAAGGAAGGAAGGAAGGAAGGAAGGAAGGAAGGAAGGAAGGAAGGAAGGAAGGAAGGAAGGAAGGAAGGAAGGAAGGAAGGAAGGATAGAGAAGGTGAGTGAGAGTTAAATGTTTTTTCTTTGAGTTGGTAAAAATGTTTTCTGGAATTCAAGTCTCTTTTAGATACAGTTTCACTTAGAGTCTATAATGTAGTAAATGTTGCATTATCTTTTTTACAGGCTCTTATCTTCAGTAAATTAAATCCATTATCTTGGGAAAGAAGCTGCTTTGTTGTTTTTGATACTTGGAGTTTAATGCTTCAGCATTTGGTAAATAAAAGATTTTCTGCCATACATACGCCATGAACTACCCTGCTTATCTTATGGAAATGGGACAATAATTTCAAGTAGTTATCTTATAGATCTAATTCTGGGGCATTTTTTCCATCTTTCAAGGATTATGTGTACAACAACAGTTTGTTTAAGAGCCCTGAATAGCAATCATTTGTTTTATAGAATTTCAGCTTCAGAACTTGATTGATAAAGCTGAATGAATTAATGTTGGTTTCTTTTAGTTTTCTTCTTACTTTGCCAATTAAAGCAATAAATACAACACAAAGGGATTAAATACAGCTAAACCTAGTTTATGCTAACGTCAGTTACTACATCTCTTCATAGCTTTCTATCCTGGACAATTAACCTCATTTGTCATCCATATTCTACATTCTACATTCCCTTTTGTTAAATTTTCCTTGCTTCTGTTCTTCAGGATCTCATTTGCCATTCATCATTGGTTTTCTTATACTTTCGCTTCCTCTTGACCCATTCACTCTTCCTTTGTATATTTGTTTTGTAATTTGAACATTATCCATTTTTTCTACAGAGCTGAACAATCTAGATATATTTCTTTCACATTTTATTCACTAATATATATTCTTTTAGCATCCATTCATTCTTGACCCATCTTTTTGTGCTTTACCCTATATGCTTAAGTAATTCATTCCTCCTCATTCAATTCAATGTTATATTTCTTCTGAGTTACTGCATCCAACTTGTATTTCCACATACAGCTATTTTTCCTCTTTCCACAAACATTCATTCCTTGAAGTTTCATTCATTGAAACTTACCAGTTTATTTCATGTTATCAAGCTCATATTAATTTTTAGTGGACACATTTTCTCCATGATTATCTGTCCCAACCTGATCCTTCATATCTTCCAATGGTGAGATAAAATAACTACCCTTTATCTATGTTCCAGGATTCATAAGTTTTCAAAGTTTTTGGTCCATTTCCATATCTTTTAACAAGCTATCCAATTGATCTATTTGTTTTGGGTTGGAGTGAAGTTTCCATTTCACTTGCAATTTTTTGATGCATTTTTCTGGTCAACTAAAATCACTTTGGTCTTTGATACATTAATTTTCAGTTCCATATTTGGTTGCATATCCAAAAAAAAAAAAAAAAAAAGATTGCAGTAGTACATGCTATTAATTTCAGTGGTGTGGGGAAATAATTTAATGAAAAGAAGGACTTGGGTTGACATGATAGCAATCTTCCAATATCTAGAGGGCTGCCACAAAAAAGAGGGAGTCAAGCTATTCTCCAAAGCACATGAGGGCAGGACAAGATGCAATGAACAGAAACTAATCAAGCAGAGAAGCAATCTAGAATTAAGAAGCAATTTCCTGAGAGTGAGAACAATTAATCAGTGGAACAAGTTACCTCCAGCAGTTGTGGGTTCTCCAACACTGGAGATTTTTGAGAAGAGATTGGACAACCTTTTGTATAGGGACTGCTGGGATTCTTACATGAACAGGGGGTTAGACTAGAAGATCTCTATATCCCTTCCAATTCTGTTATTCTTTTATTCTGTAACTGCATATGTTTGATTATGAAGAGGTTGTGCTTCTGATTGAAAGTATATGAAGATTGCACTTCTGTCTGACCATTAGAAAAATCTCATTACTGCAACCTGACCAATGGGCTGAACGCTTTCAGTTTACAACTGCTATCTGATATCAATTCCAAACAGAAAGCCAAATGGGTTGCTGTACACCAGTCATACGAAGACATACAAATGACCTTACCTAGAAGATACCAGGCTTTGAACTACCACACCAGGTTGTGTACATGTAATCAGTGTTAAGTCTGATTTCCATTAAAAGTAGTCTAAGTTGAGCTAGATTTGTTGAATTTAGACCCTCTTTTTTATGGGGGATACATGCTAAATTTGAAGGCCAAATGTTTATCAAAAATCCCTTGAGATCTAGGTATTTTAAAATTCTTAGCAAAATTGGAAAAAGAAATAGGCACCCTTGCCTTTTCTGTGGGGATAAAGTCTGCCAAGTTTCAGATGATTAGTTGCAAAGGGTTTGTTATGATTTAACCACTAGAAAGCCACCAAGTAGTGAAGGTTTGAATAGGGAATGTTGTGAATAAATATATAAACTGGTTAATGGAGAACTGCCATTAACCACTGCCTGCTTAAGCAGTGTAAAAAGCTTGAATAAGGTATAGTTTTGATGCTGATTAATCACATAACCTCACATCTGTATGAACTTTGGAGTGGGGTTGGAAGGAGGGTTTTTCATTTCTCTTTTCATTTCTTTTTCATTTCATTTGCTTTGCGGATAAAGCAGGAAAATGGGATTTACTTTAGTTCCTCATAAAAGAAGGAGGGGCAAAATTGTCTGCTACAACATCCTACCTGTCAGTGACCACTTCAGCTTCAACCACAATAACTCATGGCCAAATAATAGATACATACCCAAAGTAAACCGCTCCAAACTCAATTGTAGAAAATATGACTTCAGCAACAGCGTGGTCAATGCCTGGAAATCACTACCTGACTCTGTTGTTACATCCTCAAACCCCCCAAAACTTTAACTTTAAACTGTCTACTGTGGAGCTCACTCCATTCCTAAGAGATCTGTAAAGGGGCGTGCATAAGCACATCAACGTGCCTACCATCCCTGTCCTACAGTTCCCATTTATTTGTACTCATTTATTATGTATATACCTATACCCATTTATACTTACGTTTATATGTTATGTTCATACTTATATTGTTTCCTCAAACATGCTTGACAAACTGAACTAAATAAAATAAATAAATATAGAATCAGCATGAAGAGCAAAGTCTCAAAAATGTTAGGATCAGAAAGAATTCTGCAGAGAAGAAGCTGAGTACATAGAGGCTCTGGCTAGTTAACTTGAGATGCTAAGTTCACTAAAATTGATGAGACAGGTTTCATGGATATCTCAGATGAAATAGGGTCTGTGGGTTTCTTTTTATGTGCTGAAATTTTTAAACCACCCAATAGCAGAAGCTCCCTGGGCAGCTTACGGTAGGAGCAAGTTCAACTGGTGAATCTCAAATAGATTGAGAATTTTTCACCATTTATGTTATATGAGATGCTGGAAAAGACTGAAAAGAAAAAAACTTCATACAACAATCTGAGGGTATACCATGGGAAGAAGACTGTTCAAAGGGAACAGCATATGGTCATCTTTATCTAGATGACCCAGAAAAAAATCAAGTCCAATTGATATTGAGTTTTCTCTTTGATAATCGCGTTTGCCTTATTAGTACTTATATAGTAACAGAATATATTTGTCCAAATCAGTTAAATGGTTTCTTCTTTCAGCTTCCACCTTTTTTGGTTCAAAGCCCTGCTGCTGTCAAAAAACAATTCACACCTTTTTTTTCCCTTTCTCTTCATTGCTTTAAATCCTTTTTTAAAAAAAAATTCTTAAAAATTAATCCTGGGGTATCTTTCATTTAGTTATAGTGTCCTGTTTCTCACACTGTCCGCTTCTTTCTCTCTCCTGCATAATCTTATTCCAGCTTACTCTTCTCTTTCAGGGTGGCCATTTTAGACTACCACTTCAGACGACTTCGGGAGGATGCTTTGGCAAGCTAGGGAGGGAGTTTGCAACCCCCCACTTCCCAACTGATAGTCTCCCCTTTCTCCGCTGCATCTATGAGGTGGCTTCTGTCCCAGATCTAGCCAATTGGGGCTCTCAGATGAAGAAGCATGGACCAAAGCCATGGTCAATCGTGATCAGCAGTCTGTCTTCGGGGAAGTCCAAAACTGGAAGCCACTTGTCCATTACTAAAGTGGATAGTACAGGTAGTCCTCAATTTACAACAGTTCATTTAGTGACCATTCAAAATTTCAATGGCACTGTAAAAAGTGACTTAGGACCATTTTTCACACTTATAACTATTGTAGCAAACTGTTGTAGCATACCCATGGTTACATGATTTACACTTATATGCTTGACAGCTGAGTCATATTTATGACAGTTGCAGTGTCCTGGAGTCATTGCTAAAGAAAAGTTGTGAAAAAAGCAATTTTGTTTCACAGTACAGTGGTTTTGTGCTGTCCTGCCAGTGTATGGGAATTGGATAGTTAGATAGCAATTGTGAGCTGTCCCCTTAAGGGAATGCATCATGGTAAATGGAGTTAAGGTATCCTGGGAAATGTAGTCCATGTCACGTGACCATATCTGTAATCCTGATTGGTCACTAAATTGACCCTTGATGGGTTGGGGGAGGTTTCCTCACTCTTGCCTGAACTCACGGACTTGTGGTAACTGTTCTACTTCTACCGCTATGAGATGAGAGAAAAAGGATAGGAGATAACCATCTTTTTACCTACAAGACAGATATGCAAAGGATTGGTCATTAAAAAAGAACTTTGTCACAAATGTGAGTTATGAGGATACCTGATGAACCAATAATAAAAACTTTGTATGGAAGTTTTGTTGAGTTTATCTATCTGCATCTATACAGAAGAAAAAATTTACCACTGTACAGAATACA
Organism: Hydrophis major; assembly: GCA_033807585.1. Lineage (NCBI taxonomy): Eukaryota > Metazoa > Chordata > Lepidosauria > Squamata > Elapidae > Hydrophis > Hydrophis major. The sequence continues at coordinate 250,554,688 of CM066330.1, forward strand.
GAACATGTTTTATTAATTTAATAAATTTGTCACTATACTCTTCATATCCCTTGACTTACTAAAGATCTTTGTATCAATGTATGAAGAGGTTTTGCTCTAATAAATACATTAAGGTCTCATTTATTTTTTCTGTGGACAAGTAGGATGCTTAATTTGACACAAATGGTTAGATATTCAGTAGAAAGTCATCCAAGCACTGTAACAAAATGTTAAAAAGTTATGGTATTTATGTAGTTACTTGCCAAAGTAACATCTAAATTATATTAAAGTAACCAAAATATCTTTACAATCCCCAAGGCACGTCACAACTTTTGAGCACTTCTAATGTTTGGAAATTGAAAGTTGAAAATTGAAAGTTGAAAATTTGACATGCCCTACAACTGCCATATGATAAGTGAAACTTATCTTGACCAAATTAAGAAGCCAAACTGAATTATGCCCTCATCTTTAAAAGTTCCCAGGTCACTAAGAAACTCTTTTCTATTTCAGTTGCAGATGCTGATGAGATCCACAAAACCATTCCTAACTCAATAGGCTAGATCAATTAGCTATCAAATTCCAAACAAAATAGGAACATTATACTAAGGAGATAATTTTGATTGAAGAAAAAGAATATCTACTGGATCCTTAAAATGATGCTAATTAGCTTGCCCTAACTGGAATCTGCCTGTGCATTTTTTATTACTAATTAATCTGGGTAGTATTCTTGTGCCTAGATAGTTAAGTTCCATTAGAAACATCCAGAACTATTTAAAAAAAACATACACACACACAAACATTCACCAGCAGCCTCTTCCTTCTTCTTATTTTTTTCTTCTTTAGAGATTATTGTACTCCATTCCATCTTCATCGGATATTGCTTTCATCGACTCCAAGTCATGTTAAGAGATAAATGACTGCCATATTTGAAGAGACAGCCATTCAAAGACCAGGAAGATTGCTGCAGAAATCTTTGTTCAGACCTCGCTATTTTCTCCAGCTTTGCCACTCAAGAGCAACAGCCAAAGGTTAATCTTGCAACATGTCAATTCAGGACCTCTGTCCACCCTCTTGCTTACTCTGTGATGCATATTTGATAAATCCAAGGCATTAGCATGTTAGGGAAAATATCGCTTGGCAATCTTCATATGGTGATACCTTTAAAAAGGCCAGACTGTATTAACCCTGGCTTGAGTTATTTGTTTGCCCTACATAAACTTTGTTACAAGTGCTGCTATAGTTTGCTTTATTCCAGCTTATCATTTTTCCCCCTGGAGGTTTACAGTCTACAATTTGGTTCCAGTCTCTGTATGAAATTAATCCCTGCCACATTCCTTTCCTTCTTCTCTTGAATGATCTTCTGGTTCCAAATTGTAAAGGTTTCTTTTCTTTCACTTTTGGCCTGTCCTAAAGCCCTCCCAGGGATGCAGTGGCTCAGTGGCTAAGATGTTGAGTTTGTTGATCAGAAGGTTGGCAGTTTGGTGGTTCAAATCCCTAGCACTGCATAATGCAGTGAGCTCCTGTTCCTTGTCCCAGCTTCTGCCAACCTAGCAGTTCGAAAGCATGTAAAAATGCAAGTAGAAAAATAGGGACCCCTTTGGTGGGAAGGTAACAGCATTCTGTGCACCTTCGGCATTTAGTCATGCCAGCCACATGACCACGGAAATGTCTTTGGACAGCGCTGGCTCTTCTTTGGCTTTGTAACAGAGATGAGCATTGCCCCCTAGAGCTGGAAACGCATGTTGTCTGTTTCCCCCCCCCCCTCTGTGTATCTCTGTGTTATTTCAGTCTTTAGTGTTGAACCATCCACAATTTTGGAAGGCAAACCATTACACTAGTTAATTGTTCTCACTCTTAGGAAGTTTCTCCTTAATGCCAGGTTGCTTCTCTCCTAGATTAGTTTCCATCTGCTGTTTCTTGTCCTGCTCTCCAGTGCTTTGTAAAATAGGTTGACCCCCTCTTCTTTGTGGCAACCTTTCAAATACTTGAAATACTGCTATCATGTCCCCCCGAGTCCTTCTTTTCTCTAGACCAGCCTAACCCAAATCCTGCAACCATTCTTCATGTTTTAATCTCCAAGCCTTTAATCATCTTACTTGCTCTTCTTTGAACTTTTTCCAAAAGCTCATCATCTTTTTATAATGTGGTGACCCAAACTACTTGTAGTATTCCAGATGTGGTCTTATACTAAGGTTTTGTAAAGTGGTACTAATACTTCATGTGATATTGATTATATCCATCTGTTTATGTAACCAAGGATTGCATTAGCTTTTTTTTTTTTTTTTGCTGCTGCTGCACACTGCTGTTCCGTATTTATGTGATTTATTAATCATTTAATATTATGTATTATTTTTTAAGATTTATTAATGAAAATATATCATAAGGATGAAGAAAAGCGAGCATTCACCTACACCCTACAGGAGAAGAGTCCAAGAACCTTTGGTCAAAGCAGGTATGCTTGGGAAGTATGGCTGAAGGAAGTAACTGAAAATTAGCAATCTCTTAGAACAGATAGAAGTACAGCAAAAGAGAGAATACATAGTCAGTCTCAAGCCTCCATTTATAATCCATTGCACCTTTGTGATTAATTGGGTTTGTTTCAGATTTCTTTCAATCCAATGAAAGTTAATATGAGTGACAGCTATAAAAAGACCATAGAAATATTTTGGAAGTTTGGCTCGAGACTCATGATTATATTTGGGTAGCTGCCAGAATCCTGACAATGAGAAAAAAAACATTTTTCAGGTATTTTTATTTGTGGGTGTAGTAGTTTTGCCTTTCATTAGGGACATTTGTATCCCTGACTTTAGTTGTCTCAAAGGGCTGGGCTGTTTTCTTTTCCTTTGAAGAAAAAGAATTTTTCAGCTAAGAAGCTTTATCAGTTCTGATGGCGGGGTGGTAGAAGGAGAATAGCATAGCATAGCATAGCATAGCATAGCATAGCATAGCATAGCATAGCATAGCATAGCATAGCATAGAATAGAATAGAATAGAATAGAATAGAATAGAATAGAATAGAATAGAATAGAATAACAGAGTTGGAAGGATAGATACTGATATTTGAGACTGGATGGTGAGGAGATGGAAGGATAGGTCCTGATACGCTGTTAATTATGGTGATGAGGGAAATCAAAGAATTGTGTCATTACCACTGTCTCTGAGAGCTACTGAAGCCACTTGGGAGTTTATCTGGGCTCTCAGGGTCACCTGAATGAGGGTGCAATAGGTTGTGGAATCTTCTTGGAATTGCTGCAAGGACTGCATTGTAAGTTGGAGATAGGTGGCATTTTATTCCTCCCCCACCCCTATTGAGGGAGTCTTTGGTTGTGCAATCACATCTCCAGTGATCCTTGGCTTTCCATACTCCCATGCAATCCCCAGAGAAGAGACTATGAAACTGCCTCTTTTATGTAATTATGTCTGTTACCTTCCGAAGTTCAGTATGATACATAACAAAAAACAGTTTGTTTTATTTTGCTTTATTCAATTTTACCTCAGAAAAATGGTTCTCCATGTGGGGCAGTGCAGCCATTTTGTTTCTGGTACCATGAAGAGACAGAACAATAGACATATAGCTTCATACTTTAATAAACTGTAACGAATTCTACTCCTGTGGGGCAGGCTTCAATTTAATATGTAGTTCAGCTTAATGTGCATAGTAGCACCTCTTCTTCTTCTTCTTCTTCTTCTTCTTCTTCTTCTTCTTCTTCTTCTTCTTCTTCTTCTTCTTCTTCTTCTTCTTCTTCTTCTTCTTCTTCTTCTTCTTCTTCTTCTTCCTCCTCCTCCTCCTCCTCCTCCTCCTCCTCCTCCTCCTCCTCTTCCTCTTCTTCCTCTCCTCTCCTCCTCGTTGTTATTGTTATTGTTGTTGTTGTTCTTATTGTTGTTGTTGTTATTGTTATTTGTCAAAAGCTTACAATACAACAGAAACAAGAATAAACATACATTTAAATACAAGAAATAGGAACTAATAATTGGGGACAATTGGACAGGGACAGTAGGCATGACTGTGCATTTAGGCATGCCCCTTACAGACCCCTCAGGAATGGGGTGAGGTCAATAGAGGTTAGTTTGAGGGTAAAGAAGTGGAGGTTTGAGCAGGTGACAACAGAATCAGGTAGTGAGTTCCAGACATTGACCACTCTGTTGCTGAAATCATACTTCCTGCAATCAAGTTTGGAGTGGTTTACATTTAGTTTATATCTGTGTGCTCTTGTGTTATTGTTGTTAAAGCTGAAATATTCATTAACTGGTAAGACGTTGTAATATATGATTTTATGTACTGTGCTTAAGTCCAATCCTAGTCAGTATAGTACAAGGTTGTCTAAGCCTAGAATCTCAAGTCTGGCGCTGTAGGATATTCTGTTGAGAACAAAGAAATGTAGTACTCTTCTGGTAAAATACTTCTGGACTCGCTCGTATTTATGTCTGATATACAGTGCAGATTCCAGACAGCAGAGCTAAATCCAAGTATTGGTCTAGCAAAGGTTTTGAATGCCCTAGTTTGCAAAACAGTATTACCAGAGGAGAAGCTTCATGAAATTAAATTTACAACTCTTAAAGCCTTTTTGGCAGTGTTGTTGCAGTGAGCTTTGGCGCTTAGATCATTTGATATGAGAATTCCAGGGTCCTTGACAAAGTGTGGGTCATCAAAAAGTCATATCCGCCTAGGTTGTATTTGGTATATATATATATATTTTAACCAATGTGTAGAACAGAGCATTTTGGTAGAGATTTGAAGTTGCCAATTGTCAGACCATTCAGACACATAATCAAGGTCTTTTTGAAGGATGGTAGCATTGACGGTGGTGCTGAATAGTTTTACATCATCAGCGAAGAGGACACAGTTGCTAATAAAGTGATCACAAAGGTCATTTATATAGAGTGTAAAGAGTGTGGGTCCTAGAACGGTTCCTTGTGGGATACCACTGATAACTTGTGCAGGGTTTGATAGGGCGTTTCCTATTTTTACTATTTGTTGCCTGTTTGACAGGAAGGCGGTAATCCATTTGTGAAGGAATCCAGAAATGCCATAAGAATTTAATTTTAATAGTAATTTGTCATGTACCACTGAGTCAAATGCTTTGCAGAAGTCAATGTAAATTATATCTATTGCTTTACCCTGGTCAAGAAGTATAGTCCATATGTTTTTGCAGCGTAGAAGTTGCGAATTGCAGGATAATTTTGTTATAGAATATTTTTCTCCCACTGAATTTTCAAAAGGAGCTTTGCTCAAGGATGGATGGAGAATGGTTCATTGCAATCATAGCTGATAATATTTGAGTCCCTTACTATCTTCTACCTTTGAATATGAACTTTAAAAAGGAGAGAGGGAAGGGGAGGGTAGGAGGGAGGAGAGGAGAGGAGAGAAGATTGTTAGTTCATTTTTTTCCTCAAAACAAAATAAATGAAAAAATGGCCAGCTCATACGTAATTGCAGTAAAAGTCCATATGCTTCTCAGAAGGAGTAAATTAATCTCCTACAAGAGGGGCCCTGTTTCCGCTCTCCATTGATTTCTAAATTAAAAATGACCCCCTCCCCCTGAAAGCCTGCCAACTGAAGTTTATTGAGGCTTGTCCTCCAGCTATTTATGCAGCAAAATTAATTTTGTTGACCAGTTTTCTCCTTCTTTGGATGATCTAATTCCTCCCATGTACGAAACAAAGGGATTAATAGGAACCTGAGATGGTTTAATACTTTTGACAGCAAACGCTTATCTTTAATATTTTCCCAGTTTGCTGACAACTGTTATGTATTAAAATGGACTACTCGAAATCCCTGCGCCTTGATTGGCTAAGGCGCGGGGATTTCTGATTGGCCAGGCGAGCCGCGCCGATTGGCCCGATTGAAGTCTCCCGCGATTGGTTCAAACCAAGAGCGGGAGACTTGAATCGCTGCCATTGGCCGCGGCCGCCGCGGCAAAAGGTATAAAAGCCAGAGGCTTTTTGCCTTTTGCCGGTTCGGTTCAACTATTAGAAATAAAGAGCTGTTAATGAAAGTCACCGACTCAGAACCTTTTTTCGCGGACACGACACTGGCGACGAGGGTGGGATCTCGCCCCTGAACCGAACCCCGTGTCCATCTAAGAACTAGCGACAGCAAAATGGCGAAGATAGCACCGCCCGCCCCCTTCAACCCCGCCGCCGAGGACTGGGAATCGTACTCGGATAGATTCCGTATGTACCTGGAATGTGCCGGCATGAAGGACGCCCCGGGCCCGCTAAAACGCGCCGTCTTCCTTACGCATTGTGGACCAGAGGTTTTCCAGATGGCCAAGGCATTGGCCAAACCGGCAGACGTGACTGCCATGGATTGGGACGTCCTCGAACCCATACTGAGGCGCCATTACGCCCCCGAGGTCCCCATCCTAATACGACGAAATGAATTTTACCGAAGAAACCAGAGACCAGACGAAAAACTGAGCGACTTCGTCGCTGAATTAAGGCGCCTAGGTGGACTCTGTGAGTTTGAAGGATTGAATAGTCTCATAAGGGACCGTTTCGTACTCGGATTGTGGGATCCGACACTCCAGAGCCGACTTATGGCCAAAGGCGACATCAGCCTAGCCGATGCCCTCACCGCAGCCGCAGCCGCAGAAGCAACCCGCACGTCAGCAGACACCATGCGAAGATCCGACGCGAAGGGCGGAAACAACAACCCCGCGAGGTCGGCCGACGCAAGAAACGAAGCAACCGCACACTACGGCGACTACCAGTCAACCTCCAGCACGTCAGATGATGAGGAGGACATACATCGCGTGCAGACGGGACGCGGAAACCAACGAAGCCAAAACAGTCGTAGGTCGAGGACCAACTGCGCCGGGTGCGGCGGCGACCACCCCAGGTCTGAATGCCGTTTCTTTGATGCTATCTGCAGGCATTGCGACCGAAGGGGCCACATCGCTCGAGTTTGCCGCCAAAAGAAGACCCGCAGCCCGCCAAGATGGGAACAGCAGGACAGAAGAAGAGAGAACTCCCCGCCCAGAGCCAGAGAGCACCAGCCAGCAGGTAGATGGGACCAGAAGCAACGACCTCAAAGAAGCGGCGACGGTCGGCGGAAAGAAGAAACCCACCAGACGGTGACCATCGGCCACGCCATCTCCGACGGCGCCAGAAAGGTACACGTAGAAGTCCACATCGAAGGCCGGCCATGCAAAATGGAAGTGGACTCCGGGTCCTACCTTTCCATGATTGCATGGCGCGAAATAAAAAAACTAGTGCCTACTCTACAAAGAAAAAACGTGCTTGCCCAGAAAATCATCATAAAAGACTACCAAGGTAATCGCGTTCCGGTAGTGGGCACCAAGAACTTTAACATAACCTACAAAGGCCACACCGAACAACTGCCACTCACAATAGTCGATCGTGACCGCCCGAGCCTGCTGGGTCTGCAATGGTTCGCCCCGCTTAACATCGCGCTGACAGGTGTCAACCAAGTCTCCATTGAAGCCTGGGAACAGCAGCTAGTCCAGGAGTTCCAGGAGGTCTTCGATGGAGGCTTGGGCAAGTACAAGGGGCCCCCTATCTCGTTTGATTTAGACCCAAGGGTTCCCCCCAAGCGGCTTAAACCTAGAAGGGTGCCCTTTGCTTTAAAGCCAAAAATTGACGAGCAGATCAACAAACTCGTCAAACAAGGGGTATTAAAACCGATAGACCACGCCAGATGGGAGACCCCTATAGTGACCCCAGTAAAGCCAGACGGGTCCGTGAGAATCTGCGGGGACTATAAGGCCACCCTAAACAGCGCGCTACAGCAAAGCGCCTACCCAGTTCCAATAGTGCAACATTTACTGCACTCACTGGGAGGGGGAAAAATTTTTGCCAAGCTCGACCTCGCCCAGGCATACCAGCAACTGCCTGTGGACGAGGAAACGGCAGAAGCCCAAACAATTGTGACACACCGGGGGGCCTTCAAGTGTAACAGACTCCAATTTGGAGTCAGCGTGGCACCAGGCATCTTCCAGAGCCTGATGGAACGTTTACTACAGGGCATCAAGGGGGTGGTGCCCTATTTCGATGACGTATTAATAGCGGCGCCAAACGAAGCCGAATTAGAAAACCGATTAAGACAAGTCTTAACGAAATTTAAAGAAACAGGACTTAAAGTCAAACGCGAAAAATGCCAACTTTGTACACAGCAAATAGAGTTTTTGGGTTACCTCCTAGACCGGCAGGGCATCCACCCTACAACTAAAAAAGTTAAAGCCATCAAGGAAGCCCCCACCCCGAAGTCCAAAACAGAACTACAAGCATTCCTAGGCTTACTAAATTTTTATAATGTCTTCCTACCTCAGAAGGCAACGGCGGCGGAACCTTTACATAGACTCCTAGACAAGAGGGCAGCATGGACTTGGGGGAGACGAGAACAAGCCGCCTTTCAGAAAACCAAAGACCTCCTCACCTCCGACGCCGTCCTGATGCAATTCAGTGAGACTTTGCTCTTAGCTGTCACTTGCGACGCATCACCTTTCGGCGTCGGCGCTGTCCTCAGCCATACCCTCCCAGACCAGAGAGAAGCACCTATCGCATTTTTTTCCAGAACTCTGACTAAACCGGAACGGAACTATAGCCAGCTGGACAAAGAAGCTTTGGCTATAGTTGCCGCCGTTAAGCGTTTCCACGAGTACCTGTACGGCCGCCCATTCAAAATAGTCACTGATCATAAACCACTGCTGGGCATCCTCGCTGGAAACCGTGCTACACCAAACATCTTGTCGCCCCGCATGACAAGATGGTCTGAATTCCTGGCAGCCTACAGCTACGAACTGTTACACAAGCCAGGTAAGAAAATTTCGCACGCGGACGCTTTAAGCCGCTCGCCCTTGCCGGACTCTGACCCTGACCCCGCACCAACAACAAACACCCTGAGTATCGAGAGTTTGCCCATAACCGCATCTGATATTGCCAGAGAAACCGTTAGGGACAGACAATTGGCGCAAGTCTTACATTGGTTAGAAAAAGGCTGGCCGGAAAGAGACATTGACGAGACTTTTAAAACATTCCGGCAGCGCCAGACTGAACTTTCACTGTTAAGAGGTTGCATCCTGTGGGGTGATCGGGTGGTAATTCCGGGTAAATTGCAAAACAGGGTCCTAGAGATGTTACACGAGGGTCATCCTGGCATCGTCAGGACAAAAGCCCTGGCCAGGAGTTACGCTTGGTGGCCAGGGATGGACAAACAAATTGAAGCATGGGTCGCCAAATGCCACCGGTGTCAGGAAACCAGATCCAGTCCACCCACAGCACCTATCCGGGACTGGGAAATACCACGGGGACCCTGGTCCAGAATCCACTTAGACTTTGCTGGCCCCACAAATGGACACACTTTTCTAATCACAGTCGATGCATACTCAAATTGGTTAGAGGTGGCTGACATGAAATCCACCACCACAGAGGCTGTCATTAAAGAGCTGTGTAAACTGTTCTCCACACATGGCCTCCCAGATGTCATTGTCTCAGACAACGGGCCCCAATTCACCTCCATCGAATTCGAACGTTTCCTGGCCGAGAGGGGTATCCGCCACGCATTGACAGCACCGGCGCATCCGGCGGCGAACGGTAGGGCGGAACGGATGGTCCAGTTTACAAAAAAGACCCTCCGGAAAATGGACCACGGGGAGATCAACGAAAAAATCAACAAACTACTTTTCATACAGCACATCACACCCAATACCACAACCAACAAAAGCCCTGCAGAGCTCCTGATGGGCAGAAAGCTGCGGTCCCCACTCGATCGTCTGCACCCAACCTATAACCCGGAGCGGCCACCAGACTCAAGCTCCAGGTACCGGACTTTTGAACCAGGCGACTTGGTCTACGCCAAAAACATGACGGGGGACCCCCTATGGATCCCAGCCGTCATAACCCAAATCACTGGCCCACGGTCGTACCGGCTCCAAACCATCGATGGGCGAGCCTGGAAACGACATATCGACCAGCTCCGGTCACGAGCAATGACTGACCTCAACCCCCAAGACACGAACCAAGGGGGGAGGGAATACCCGGTAAGACAAACGCAGGAGAAAATTAAATTTAAAAACTCACCAGAACGCAGCCTTCGCGAGTCCCATCCGGAGAAGAGCCGTCCGGCCAACTCTACCGACTCGGAGAAGCCAAGCGGGAGCGGCGAAATCCGTGACTCAACCGACCCGGTAGGCCCAGGCGGGAGCCACGGCGAGAGAACCGGCCCGATCATCCAGCCGGTTCTCACAGAGCCAGGAGCAGCCAAAAAGATGACCGCTCCGGCCGAGTTACAACAAGGAAGTGAGCTGCGCAGGTCAACTAGGACCCGACGGAGCCCCGCCTACCTGCGTGATTACACCACGTGAAGGACCGTACCAAGAGGGGAGGGGTGTTATGTATTAAAATGGACTACTCGAAATCCCTGCGCCTTGATTGGCTAAGGCGCGGGGATTTCTGATTGGCCAGGCGAGCCGCGCCGATTGGCCCGATTGAAGTCTCCCGCGATTGGTTCAAACCAAGAGCGGGAGACTTGAATCGCTGCCATTGGCCACGGCCGCCGCGGCAAAAGGTATAAAAGCCGGAGGCTTTTTGCCTTTTGCCGGTTCGGTTCAACTATTAGAAATAAAGAGCTGTTAATGAAAGTCACCGACTCAGAACCTTTTTTCGCGGACACGACAACAACCATATCACCTTATATACACCGTGTAATTTTCTTTCCCACCCTCCAGTTTTGGAATCGAGAGAGATGCTTCATCTAACAAAAGGCACCACATTGCTGTGTTTTTGCATCAACACATACACACATACTGTACATAACCAATATTATCAACCAATAAGAAAGTCAAAATGATGGAATTTGCATCAAATTCCATGATTTGGACTGCCTTATTGACTGATAATATTGGATACCATTACACATACACACACACATATCCAATATTATCATCTAATAAGGCAGTCCAAATCATGGAATTTGATGCAAATTCCATTATTTGTGTATGTGTGTGTGTGTATATACATGCATACATACATATATACTTACATACATACATACATATATGCACCTAGATATATGCACCTAGAGCACACACACCTATAACACACATATACTGTAGGGGAGGTAGCAGAGAATTTGTAACTGGTTGGAAAACAGCCAGTTACCCCTCAAAGTTTTCAGCTGTGCACTGTTATGCTTAAGCAAAACAAAATCTACCACATTACGGCTTTCTGCAATCAATGAACCCAGCAAATGATTATGTGCACAAGAGGACTTTAAACAATCATCTTAGAAGAATAAAGAAGGCTATCAATGACCTTTTATTGCAATGGAGTTCAACATGATGTATAGATGAATCAAGATAACTGCACCAGCTACACATTTTCTACTTCAAAAGGACCACTAAAGCATTTCTAGATGGAGATAAATGAAACCTAAAAACAGAATGTTTGATGGGTTCTTCAGTCAGAATGGGAGCCTTTGGATAAAAAACAAATTTCCAGAAAATCAAATGTTACTAACTTTCTCTATGCCTACCATTCTTCCTATGGACTAATTGCCTCTCTTTCTCAAATACCACATGCATGCATTTATTTATTTCTTGGAACATGTCCTCATTCCACCCCATTCTTCAATACTTCTCACTGAGAAATATTGCAAGTTTGGCTTCTGATTCAAGAATATTTTATACAAAGTTGATCCTTACTGACTTCAGAAAACCATGGCAGATTCCCTCCCCTTCCCACTGGTTAGTGAATGAATTCATCATAACATTGTTCAAGAATTTAAGGGGCACTCATTGGAGGTGAGATCTTCTTCTTGGTCCACTAGCCACCTCAAGCATTGAATGCTCTCATAGGGCCACAAGCCAATCAGCACAGCTGGATTTTCAGGCCTTTTTGGAAGGCCAAGGGGATGAGAACTGGATCTCGGTACAAGGGAAGGAGCTACAGAAGAAAAGGCTTTTTTCCCTGGAGCCCTCCAACCCAAGTCCCTTGACTGATGCAGTCTGCAGCATACCCATCCTTCCAGAGCAAGTTAGATGAGCCAATCTCATTGGGATGAGATGATTCTTCAGGTAACCTTGCCATTAAGTGCTTTAGAGAGAATAACCAACATCTAGAATTGGATCCGGGGTAAACTAGCAACCACTACAGCTCACAGGGGTGTAACATGGATCTTCTTAGACTTCCCATGAAGTTGCATTCTCTGCCAGCTGTAGCTTCTGAATAATCTTCAAGGATAGCTCTATATGAATGATAACAAAAATGCAGGAGGGTTTTTCTGCATGAACCAGTTTTCATACTGGATATGGGGCTGGATATGCTTTGTCAGGGACACCTGTTCAAATGTTGAGCCTCTCTCCCAAACACATTCACGTTCTTTAAGATGTTCAAGGTCTTAAGGAGATTTTATTCTTATGATAGATAAGTCAAGGGCATCTTCTTAGACCAAGTGAGTTCTCCCAGGAATCTTATTAACAAAGACCTCATGGTTCATATGAAAAAAATTTGAGGGGTGAATGAGAGGAATACACCAATTAGTAAACAAATAACAAACCAAAGAGATTGTGCCTTAATAAAGTTGTGTTTTGTAAAACAAGAAAAGCGGAAAACAAAGGATTGTTATTATTATTGGCTACAAAACATTAATGTTGGAATTAGATCTTTCTGTGAAAGTTTCTCCTCTAGATAACTGCCCCAATCTCTCCCTCAATTTACTCACATCTTTTTCTCCCTATTACTGGCATAAGCCATATGTTCTCAGGACTAGAACAAAACATGAGACACATGTTGCAAATTCAGAACTTAACCACAGAGAAAATAACCAAGGCCTTCTTTCCTACATTTGAAAGGACAGTCGAGAGAAACAATAGCATTCTGGCAACAACGGGAATGCAGTACGTACTGAGATATCAATTCTGTTTAGAGGAAAACCATGAGTTTTGGCAAGCCTCTGCAACTTTGATTGTCAGCTGAAGTATTTCTGCAGACAGGCCATCTCAAAGGCTTAAACTGTTCATCTCAGAGAATTGAGATGATGCCTTTTGACTTTTCAGCAGCATGTCAGGGAAATATGTTTTACTAGGCTGTCAGTTTCATTATTTCTGGCATATTTCCAAACTTGCCACACAGGTCAGAATTAATCTTTGTAATAATGAGGTCAGAGCCGACTCTATAGTGAAACATTTAGACAAAGCTGCCTTTTGGTCATGCTGTCAATTTTTAGCTGGAAATTGTTGCACATGGGAGCACTGATGATGTCAAAACACTTTGAAGGAAAAGTAGTATGCGACCATGGATCTACCATCTTGGAAAAGTTGCCATCTCAGGAGAATATTAGGACGCAGCTTTGACTCCATACCAAATAGGCCAATTGAAGATTATTTTTGTTACTGCTTCTCCCCCTTTTCGTTCTGCAAATGAGAAAAGGAGGCACAAATGTAGAACAGCCTTGATGAAAACTTTTTTTTTCCTAACCATTTCTCTCCAGAGGTCTCATTTGCTGCTAAGAGATGTTAACCTTGCCATCAAAATGCATGCCATGGCTACACAAGCAAGATTTTAATGATTGCCTAGTTACATTTAACACCCTTGTTTTAAAGTTCAAGATAATGGAAAATATATGTTGTTTTTAAATTATTTGTGCAATTGGTTGAATTTCAGCAGTATTCAAGCCTGCAATTATGCAATAGCTAAATAAATAAAGCCCTCAACAACTTTTGTTTAAAAAAAATTAAAACTCACAGTGCACCCATCACTGACTAGTTATCAAAAGTTTTTTAAAATCACCTATTTGCATCTTTCTATTTTTCTATACATACATGCAGACACGTGAAAAAGTTGTCAACATAGCCACTCTACAACTGCTGAAAATGTATCTGAATCTTCGAGTCTTGTTATCTTTTCTGGCAAGAAACTGAAAAACAACACAGAAAAAACCAAATCCTGTTTATATAAGGCTAGTTCTGCTTCAATTGGAAGCTCTGAAGATGCCAAATTCCTGTAAGCAGAGATTACTCTGTAACCCATATGGAGAACTGAGTCTGATTTTATTCTATTTCAGTTTGGACACTGAACTTGCTTTCAGATTTTATCAGGGCAGCAAAGCTACTGTATATTTTTGAGTGAAGATCCTCCCATCTGTAAACTCCTATCTGTAATGGTGGAATTCTTCCACTGAGTGCACAGCTTTGGGATAGATGTTCATGGAACAGTGAATGGAGGAAGGGCGCTTCCTTTTTGCCATCCAGATGCATCAAATCAATCTTGGCCATTAATGTGGTATCAGCTGTCACCACTGTTAAGTCCTGGGCATGGGCGCAAGGAACGGAGACGAGACATCGAACGGTGACTTCAACTCTTTATTGTAAAGAAAGAACAGAGCAAATACTTGGGCAGCAGCAGCTCTTTTATAGAGCTGGCTGCTGTCAAAACAACCAATGATTTGGGTTTACTGCTTTCACAAGCGTCCAATCAGGGGGCCCCGTTAACAGCCAATCAGACTGGCCAAAAATGACCAATCACAACTCGCTATTTTTGGGCCAATGAGAAGTGCAGGATTACAAGCCTGCTGTAAAGTAAAGCTGTTTAGGGTTGTATCGCTGCGTTGGCTTAGTCCATAACTCCCGTCCCCCCTAGGTTCCGTCTGAGGGGTGGGGTGACGTATTCTCGCAAATAGGCAGGCTGCTTCACCTGTCTGCTTGACCTGCGCTGTTCCACCAGTTTCTGTCCTGGTTCTGGTTCCGGTTCCAGTGGGCTGCTAGCTGGGTTGGATGGTGAAAATTGTGGCCCTGGGCTGCTTTCCCTGCTTACGCCAGTGCTGTCTTCCAGGTTCCCTGGATATGTTTCCATCGCAGTGCTGTTACACGGCGAGGACACTCCCTGCTCAGTTCTTCTTCTGATGGTGGGTATCCCCTGGTTGGTTGTATAGGCTGTTGGGTTTCGATTATCATTTCTTCTTTGGCCTCCTCAATGTTCCCTCCCCCACCAGCTAGAGGTTCCGGGGCTGAGATGGGACTAGGTGCTAATCTGGAATGGAGTTGGTCTATGTGGCATTTCCACATCTTACCATCTGCAGTTTGAAGGCGATAGGATCGGGGTCCAGTAAGTTGCATTATGGTCATGGGGACCCACAATGGGTCGCCTGAGAAGTTTTTCGCAAACACGAGGTCACCTTCCTGGAATGCCTGACACTTGCTACTGGATCCCGGGGGTTGTTCCAGCATGTAGTTTGGGTGGAGGCAATCGAGATGCGAGCGAAGTTTCCGGCCCATCAGGAGTTCAGCTGGGGTTTTGTTCATGGTACTGTTTGGGGTTATGTGCTAGAGGAGAAGCATTCGATTTATTTTGTCGTCAATGTCGCCGTGGTCCATTTTGTGCAAGGTCTGTTTTACAAATTGAACCATTCGCTCAGCCCTACCATTGGCTGCAGGGTGAGCTGGCGATGTTAAGGCATGGCAGATGCCCCGATCTGCCAGGTATTGTTCGAATGGCAGGGCAGTAAATTGGGGGCCATTATCGGAGACCAGGACATCCAGAAATCCATGGGTGGTGAATAGTTTATTCAGCTTTTTAGTGACTGCCTCTGTGGTGGTGCTTTTCATCTTGTGGACTTCGAGCCAGTTTGAATAGGCATCCACTGTTAGGAGAAAAGTGTGTCCTCTTGTGGGTCCCGCAAAATTGATGTGGATATGGCACTAAGGCCCTCGTGGCGTTTCCCACTGAGTTGGGAGAGTTTTTGGAGGAGTGGAGCAAGTCTCCTGGCATTTACTGCATTTTGCTACCCAGGTCTCCATCTGTTTGTCTAAGCCAGGCCACCATGTGTAACTCCTGGCCAATGCCTTCATCCGCACGATGCCTGGATGTCCATCGTGCAACATTTTCAATACCCTATATTGCAATTTCTCCGGGACTATCACTCTGTCTCCCCACACTATGCAGCCTTTCTGTGAGAATAGCTCTGTTTGACGATTCTGAAATGGCTTGAACATGTCATTGGTTGCGCTGACCGGCCAACCCCATTCTACCCAACTGAGGACTCGTGCCAAAACAGGGTCCTTTTTTGTTTCTAAGGCGATGTCTCAAGCGGTCAGCTTGAGGGTTTTGATTTGCAATATGGCTAAGGTTGGAGCAGGGTCCTCTATGATGTCTGGTAGTGGAGAATGGCTCAAAGCATCAGCGTGGGGAATGGTTTTCCCCAGGCGGTGTTGCAATCGGTAATCGTAGGTGGCTAAAAATTCTGACCAATGTGTCATTCTTGGTGATAAGATATGGGGAGTTGTTTTGTTTCCCACCAAAATACCAAGTAGCGGCTTGTGGTCTCTAATTATGGTAAAGGGTCTCCCATACACATATTCATGGAAACGTTTAATTGCGGATACAATAGTGAGAGCCTCTTTATCAAGTTGACTATAGTTCCTTTCGGTTTCAGACAAAGTTCTTGAAAAGAACGCAATAGGTGCCTCATTTCCATTTGATAGGACATGGCTTAAAATGGCTCCCACTCCAAATGGTGAGGCATCACAGGTAACCATCAAACGTAGAGTCTCGTTGTATTGCATTCATACAGCATCGGAGGTTAAGAGGTCTTTTACCTCTTTGAATGCTTTCTCTTCACGCTGTCCCCAGACCCAGGAAGCTTTTTTGTCGAGAAGTCTATGTAGGGGTTCGGCTTCAGTTGCCTTCTGGGGCAAGAAGATGTTATAAAAGTTAATGAGTCCCAGGAAGGCTTGGAGGTCTGTCTTATTCCTAGGTCTTGGGGTGTTTTTGATTGCAGTTAGTTTTATTTTGGTGGGGTGGATTCCCTGTCTGTCGAGAAGGTATCCCAGGAACTCCACTCTCTCCGTACAAAATTGACACTTGTCCCTTTTTACCTTCAGACCAGCGTCTTTAAATTTCTGAAGAACTTTTCTGAGTCATTGTACTAATAACTCTTTAGTGGGGGCAGCTATTAGGACATCGTCAAAATAAGGCATGAGGACTTTTATGCCTTGTAATAGTCTCTCCATTAAACTTTGGAAAATGCCAGGCGCCACGCTTACTCCGAATTGGAGTCTATTGCACTTGAAGGCACCTCTATGTGTAATTATTATCTGGGCTTCTGCAGTTGTCGCATCTGCAGGTAGTTGCTGGTACACCTGAGCTAAGTCCAATTTCGCAAATATTTTTCTGCCGCCCAGGGAATGAAGGAGGTGTTGAACCACCGGTACTGGGTAAGCGCTCTGTTGAAGAGCATGATTTAGGGTGGCCCGGTAATCCCCACAAGTTCTTAACGAACCATCTGGCTTCATGAGCATTATTATCGGGGTGTCCCAGCGGGCATGGTCAATTGGTTCCAATACGCCCTGGGCTATCAGTTTATCTAGCTGCTCGTTGGTCTTCGGCTTTAAGGCAAAAGGTACCTGATGAGGCTTAAGCCGAATGGGAGCTACATCGGGGCTGAGATTAAATGATATAGGGGTCCCCTTGTACTTGTCTAATGTTCCTGTGAACACGTCCTGGAATTCCTGGATGAGAGCCTCTTTCCAGTCGTCGCTTCTGGTTTGGTGTATGCCGGCTAGTTCAATCCCGAGTGGGGCAAACCACTGTAACCCTAACAAACTGGGTCGGTCATGATCGATGACAGTCAGGGGAAGTGTCGCTGTGCGGTCCTTGAAGGATACTTGGACGTGGCTGGAACTGACAACTGGAATTCTGTTTCCCTGGTAGTCTTTCAGGATGATTTGTTGCGTGCTGAGGTCCTGGCAGTAGATGGCAGGGATCAGCTGTTTGAGGGTTTTCCAGGATACCATCGATAGGGATGATCCCGAATCGACTTCCATCGCGCAGGGTCGGTTCTCAATAGTAACCCCTACGTGGATCTTTCTTGCATCGAACGATGAAGTGTGGCTGATAATAATGGTTTGGTGGGCCTCTTCTCGTCTTGTTGAAGAGGCAGGTACTCGATTTTTGTAGTAGTAGTGGTTGTTCCATTGGTGGTTCAGATGGTCCTGGTTCTCTGGAGGTTTGCCTGTCTCCCGACGGAGGTTGTTCTCCCTTCAGCTGGGACTGGACTCTCACTTGCTTCTGCAGACTTTTGCGATGTGGCCTCTTTTTCCGCAGGTACGGCAGAGTGCATCGAGGAATTTGCAGTCCAATCACGGGTGGTTTGCCCCGCAACCAGCACATTGGCGCGGACGTCTCTGGGTTCTTTGCTCTCATTCCAAGCGGAGCCGGTTGACCTCCTCTTCCTCACTATCTGAGGATGACTTGAGGTCTTTGTGGTGGGTGGTGGTAGTGTGCTTCTCAGCGGCGAGTGGGCTATCATTAGCAAGTTGGCAAAGCGGTGCGTTCGCTCAGCGCATTCGAGCGGCTGACTTCCTGGTTGCTTTTGCAGCAGTAGCATCAGCGATGACATCTGTAAGGCTGATGTCACCTTTTGCCATCAGTTTACTCTGCACATGTGGTGCATTTAATCCCAGAACTATGCGGTCTCTTAGGGTTTCCTCTAAGTTTGCAAAACCACAAAGGCCTCCTAGGTTCCGGAGGTTGGCTACGAAATTTCCAATGCTCTCGTCCTTCCGTTGGTCCCTCTGGTAAAATTCGTGTCTTCGTATCAGTGTAGGTACTGCGGGTGCGTAATGGGCCCAGAGGATTGGAGCGAGGGTATCCCAATCCATGGTCTTCACTTCCCCCGGTTTTGCCAGTGCTTTAGCCATTTTGAAGATGGTGGGGCCGCAATGAGTTAGGAACACCGCTTGTTTCTTGCCAGGAATAGCATCTTTTAAATTGTTGGTCTCCAGGAACATCTGGAAGCGATCTATATATGAGTCCCAGTCTTCGGTTGCTGGGTCGAATGGAGCGGGTGGTATGGCGCCGCTGGTCATCTTGCCGTTTGTTGTGTGCGCTCTTTCGCCACGTGCTCTTTCTTGTTCGATGTGTACTTAGTCATCTCTATTGTCTCCGGATCCCATCCTCGTCGCCAGTGTTAAGTCCTGGGCATGGGCACAAGGAATGGAGATGAGACATCGAACGGTGATTTCAACTCTTTATTGTAAAGAAAGAACAGAGCAAATACGTGGGCAGCAGCAGCTTTTTTATAGAGCTGGCTGCTGTCAAAACAACCAATGATTTGGGCTTACCGCTTTCACAAGCGTCCAATCAGGGGGCCCCATTAACAGCCAATCAGACTGGCCAAAAACGACCAATCACAACTCTCTATTTTTGGGCCAATGAGAAGTGCAGGATTACAAGCCTGCTGTAAAGTAAAGCTGTTTAGGGTTGTATTGCTGTGTTGGCTTAGTCCATAACAACCACCCCATCACTCACACACCCAACAGCTTTGCCCTATAAAGCCGGAGAAGATTGCCCGAGGTCCTAGGTGCAGTTGTAATAACTACAGTGCAAAAATGAAATGGATTTGTTTTTAAAAATCTATGATTGAAAAGGAGCACAGTGACTTGCTTCGTTAAGATGCTGGGTTGAGAAGCTTGTGTTCAAGACCCAAGTGCTTCCATGGGGCGGAGTGAACTCCCATTCTTTGCTCCTGTTCCTGCCAGGGGTCATGAAAGAAGCACAGGACAATGGTGAGTGAGGTCACTGGCTAATTCTCTCAACCTGGAAGTGCCTCAGTGCTCCCGACACTTGTTATTTATGACTGGGGATTGACCGTTATCAAACAAAATTTAAAAGGTAAGAGAGATTAAATCAAATTTAATTTTTGCTCCATCCCTAACTTGTTGTTTTTGCTGGCCTTTTTTAATAAGGCAAAAAAGGAGAAACCTCACTGAAGGCCATTGTTTTAGGCTTACAGTTTAAAAGAAGTAAGAAGCAAAGGCAGCTTTGGAGGGGCCAGGTGATTAGGACAGATTATTTCTCTCCATTGCATGCAAAATATTAATCTGATTATGACTGTCTGTTAGGAATTTTTGTAAGCTCCATATAGAACCATCTTAGCCTCACCCCATACACACCATTTTTAGAAGAATTATGTCAAGGATTAGTAAATTACATCATAAGGTCACCTAGTTTCCCATTTAATTCCATTTAAGTCAATGTCAACTCTTAGTAACCACATAAACAATCCTTCTCTAGGATGATCTGTCTTCAACCTGATCCTTCAGATTTTTCAATAGTGTATCCATCACTGCTGCAATCAAGTCCATTTATATTGCTGCTGGTTGTCCTCTTTTCCTCTTTCCTTCTACATTTTCAAGCATGATGGACTTTTCATAGATGTTGTATCTTTGCAGAATAGAATAGAATAGAATAGAATAGAATAGAATAGAATAGAATAGAATAGAATTTGTTATTGGCCAAGTGTGATTGGACAAGGAATTTGTCTTTGGTGCATGTCCAACATATGATAATCTGAATCTGGCCATTTACATTTCAAGTGTGAAATTTAGATTGATTTGTTTTATAGTGCATTGCTTTCTTGTCTATCGATGCTAGTGTTAGGTAAACTATAGAGACAACATTGGTTGACTTTTTAATGACCTGTGGGAGACCTGAAATATGGTTGGTGTATTTATCTTATGCTCTTTGATCACAGTGGCTTTCAGTATCCTCAGTTATGATATCCTTCTGGATTGGCTGCAATAGTTGAAAGTGAGGGGCATTATGTTACATTCTCTCCATTCCTATGCAGCCAGTTTTGATCAGGACAAACAAAGGGTGAAGTCATGTCTGTGACTTCTAGCTTGTGAGGCACCTGTGGGTTCAGCACTCTCATCACACCTGTCTATGGAGAGACATGTGCAGATCTGTACATTGGGGAAACATAACAACCACTTCATAAACGCATGGCACAACATAGGAGAACAAACCCATCAGGACAAGATTCAGCAATCCATCTGCATTTAAAAGACAAAAGCCACTCTTTTGAAGACAGCAAAGTCCACATTTTGGAGAGAGAGGACCATTGGTTTGAAAGAGGGATCAAAGAGGCCATCTATCTCAAAACTGAATAGCCCTCTCTCAACAGAGGGGGGGGGGATATGACATCATCTATCTCCAGTCTACAACACAGCCTTTTCAGCAGTTCCAAGAAGGCCCATTTGCCCTATGCAGGTGACCCTGAGGACCAAGATAAATCTCCAAGTGGTCTCAACTACTCTCTAAAAGAATGCAAATGACCAACTGTCTACAAAGAATATAAATTCTTCCATTCCCCACCATCCAGTCAGAGCTGAAGAAGCTGCTTGGATGAGAAATAAAATGCCTTCAAGGAAAAATCAGAAAGTCCAATTTCCTCTTGAAAAAGCACCTTTGGGATCTCATCCCACCTATCTAACACTTAAACTACCTTTAAGTGAGATAATTTTCTAGTGAGGGGTCCAGTATCAACAATATGCAGATTATACACAACTATAAAACAACCCCAGGCAAATGCCTGACCTAGAATCTGAAGGCTTTGTGGAACTGGATGGGGAAGAACAGACTCAGGCTCAATCCTACCACGACAAAGTCCAGTTTTGTTTGGCCACATGGATCTGGGCATTTCCACCAATGACTTTGGCTGGCATGCATAACCACATTCAAAATTGGTAAGGAAACCGGGGTTGTCCTGGAATCATAAGTTCTACTGAAAGACCATGTGGCAAGTATCACCACACGTAGATTTTGTGTGCCCAGTAGGAGTCCCCTCACATCATAGTAATATCTCAGATAGATATTGCAATATACTGTATGTGGGATTACCTTTCAAGACCACAGAGAAGCTACAGAATCCACAATACAATGGCAGAAACAATGATGGGTACATTACCTTATGACCATGTCACCATTGGCTGCAAGGGTTATAAATTGGCTTCCAGAGTTTTTGCTCACAAGTATGGGTTAACTGCGGAGGTGGGATTCAATTTTTTTTTACTACTAGTTCTGTGGGTGTGGCTTGGTGGGCATGGCAGGGGAAGGATACTTTAAAATCTCCAGTCAGAGGTGATATTTGCTTGTTCTCTGAACTGCTCAAAATGTCCCCTACTGGTTCTCCAAACAATTCAAAATTTCTGCTACCAGTTCTCCAGAACCTCCTGAATACCACCTCTGTTTAACTGTGGTTTCCAACTCTGATAGGTATTTTGTCAGAGTTTTTTCTTCTTTCTTTCTTTCTTTCTTTCTTTCTTTCTTTCTTTCTTTCTTTCTTTCTTTCTTTCTTTCTTTCTCTTTTTTGGATGTATTGTGCCATTTCTAGATACTTATTTTTGTTGTCTTTCTGTTTTATTTTTTTCCTACCCTTGGAATTGTCTGGGAGTCAGCCAGCCATTATATCTAATAAAATATATAGATATGTTCATACATACATTCATGATTCAAACATATTTTAGGGTTTTTAAAATTTCTCTGGGTTTTTTGTTTTTTATTTTTTTACCACCAGAACAGAAAGTAGATAATATCCCACTTTTTAAAAAAAAAACCAGTAATATTTTCATCAAGTACATACACAATGCATTATGTTTTGTGAATTGACAAAAGAATTCAGACTAACATTAATAATGCAACTCTTTTAGCAATTATTACTGAATTATTGTGACAATTCATAAAAAAAAAGAATTATAAAGGTGTTAAGAAAAGTTTGTCCTGAAACACAAAGTTAATTCTTATGATAATAAATTATGCACTGTTAATTATGATTATAAAATCTTTCAATAAAGCATTGTTATAAATGCAGAATATGCTTGTCATTTAATAATCCACAAATGAATCATACATGCACTCAAGGTCCTTTTTTCCCTTTCTCTTTCTGGAATTTCTTGAAGCAATCCTCCTTTATCAATTCTGGTGAGAAAAAAAAAAGTTCTGCAAGGGGTATACATAAGTTCTCGTTGAATTTTAATTTTTTATATGGGCAAAGATAAAAAATTTAAACCAGTTCAGGGATTTTCACTGCTCATCAATGTCATTCAACCATCACCCTCTCTTCTCTTTCCTGAACAACACCCAGAAATTCCACTGGGTTTAGAAAAACACTCTGCTTTCCATATACACAAACACCTATTTTTCTGCTAAATTAGCTCTCCCTGAGACTGGATGATATTTGTGCTGAATGCCGCATGCTCAGATAGATTGGATGGTGAAAATGTTCATGTTTTCTTTAGAGGTCAGTTATTTTCAATTGAGTTCAACATGCATTATTTATGTTTGCATTTATTTTGTGTAATATTTAAATAAAATATTTATGCATAAAGATGACTATTAGTAAAAATGCATTTCTGGCTGATTAAAAAAAAAAAAGATCCAAGAGGAAATGCATCCAATTGGAAGGATGAAGTGGATTCAAGAATTGAGATGGTGATTTACCCCCATTTGATACATCCCATCAAGGATGGTTTGAGAAGTTATCATCCAGCAGGGCTTTTTAAATACAATTTTTGCACACTTTTAAAAATATACACATTTATGGACAGCATAAGGTTACACAGACCTAAACTTCAGTACTTTTGTTTTGGCAAACTATTGGATTTCAATATGATTTTTTCCCCTCAGTAATTTTATCTTTTTCTTACACCCATCATTTGTACACTCAGATACTGCCATTACTTACTAAAAAATAAAATTTAAAGATGATTCATTGATGGATTTGTTACAGAGCTATTAGTTTTTTAACATAATAACAAAGTGATTCTGAAGGCAAACTGTTCCACTGGTTAATTGTTCTCATGGTTAGGAAGTTTCTTCTTAATTCTAGGTTGCTTCTCTCTTTGATTAATTTTCATCCATTGGGATATAGTCATTGGGAAGGACTTGATAGGTGGATAAAAATGTCAAATCCATTCTAAACATCTGGCTGATTGTGCAACCAATTATGATAATTGTTTTGGATATTTTTTTTTTTATTGGTGTTAGCTTGCTGTCTGCCCGGAGTCCCTTGATTCTTAGATGGCCAACTGTATAAATTTATATAAATGGTAAATAAGCACTGAGATGATGAGAAACGGTTCTTGCATTATGAAAATTAAACAGCTTGCCATTCTGTTAACAAACCAAGTGATGACTGGAAACAAGGCATCCAATTCAAATAAAGGGGTGTTTTATTTCTTTCTCCTGTCTGAATCATGTAGTAGGCTAAAGAAGTCTAAACTTCATTTCACTATGCAGACGGTTTGCAGTTGCTGGAATTCTTTTATAAAAGTTTCTTACAATAAATCTTCTTTTCAGAAGTTGTATCTCTATTTATCTGATTCCAGTCCTGTTTGGTGAGAGATGTCTGACATGAAGGGAAAACATTTAGACCAGAGAGCTACATCTGGGGGCCAGAGGAGATGAGAATTCAACCTACATCTCTCTCCCTCACCCTATCATATCCTCTTCTGAGACTTATCCAATTTTGGGAGGTATGTAGGGAAATCAGATCTATCTTATTCCTGTCCTGCTTCAGGTTTCAACCACACATACCCAGTTTCCTGGGAGACTATCAGTTTTACTTTCAGGCAATGGAATTAGCACTGTAGCAAGAAATGTTAAAGAAAGCAAAAGTTTTGTCTTAAAGAGAAACATGCAGAAGAGTTGTCTAAAATGAGTCCAAGTTTTAAGAGCTGCAACAAGATTGCCAGCCAGTCCAAAGATCTATGGTCCAAGAGAGTACAATTTGCACACTGCAGTCATGCACCAGGCAGATGTTGATTCCAGCAAAGAGGAGAGAGGTACAGCAAACTTCTTCTTCTTCTTCTTTTTTTTGGTAGGCTGTAGCCCGCTCTCCCAAAGGTATCAGCTGAAGAAGCTTCTTGGATGGCAAAATGTCTTCAAAAGAAAAACAAGGAGGTCCAGTTGCCTCCTGAAAAACAATCTTTGGGAGAACCATGACCTGGATGACTGAGAATCTCAACAGACTTTTAGCTATACAATTTGGGATGAATGCCCTTGGAATGGTGTGGGAGTAGGATTGGGATTCCCAGAGGGAAAATTTCAGATTACAGGAACCAGGATCACCACTCAGATCAATGGTGTGATTCAATGTTTTTACTACTGGTTCTGTGGGTGTGGCTTGGTGGGTGTGGCAGGGGAAGGATAGTGTAAAATCTCCATTCCCTCCCCACTCCAACAGCGATGGTGTTTGCCACTTCTCCGAACTACTCCAAATTTCTGCTACCGGTTCTCCAGAACTGTTCAGAATTGGCTGACTATCACCTCTGGCTCAGATGACCCTGAGGACACAAATAAACCTCTAAGTGCTTCAAGGACCCTCTAAAAGGATGCAAATGACCAGCTGTCCGCAAGGAATAAAAATCCTTCCATTCCCCACTATCCTGTCAGAGCTGGAGAAGCTTCTTGGATGAGAAGTGAAATGTCTTCAAAAGAAAAAACAAGTAAGTCCAGTTGCCTCCTGAAAAAGCACCTTTGGGACAACCCTGACCTGGAGGGCTGAGAATCTCTACAGACACCCAAAGTAACCAGGTGCATTGCACCAGGTGTGAAGCTAATGACCATTGACTTCTCCCATCTAACCTGTCCTCCTGCTTAATAACAATTTCAGGGGTGTTTTTGGCCTTCTTGATTTTTACCAAGTTCAGCAAGATTACTAGGTTCCATAAAGGACAGATATGGAACCTAGTAATCTTGCTGAACTTGGTAAAAATCGGATATTGATGGGTTAATAGTATCCCATGGACTGATAGCTGAGATCTGGCTAGATCTGATAAAAAGAAAACAAGACAAATAGGGAGGCTGAAAAGGGGATGTTTCAAAAGGATTGAACAGGGTGCACAGATTACAGCCTTCTGTGTAAAAGGATCTTTTTTTAAAAAAATGTATTGTCTCCTACCAATTTCAGATAAGGGCAAAGAGAAAGTGGTTAACAGTACAGGTATTTTGGACAAAGTGCTTAAAATGAAGCTTGGTATAGAAACTACGTACTGGAAAGTGGATAAACACTAAGGGATGAAACTATTCTCAGCTCTGATGGTTATCTGTCCTCTCTATTAACAGATAAAGACTTTTCTTTAGAATGCTTTTAATGGGATTAGAGAAAGAGAAACCAGCTAAAATGTTATTTGTTTTGTTTCATTTGTCTCCCTCCCCCCTTTCATGAAGGGCAGACGTTCAGCCTTTGGATGTCTCCTTTGAAAAAAATATTTTCCGATATATTTCAAATGTTGCACAATTTGGGAGAACTATGGTATGGAGGAATTCAGAGTTGGCAAGAAGGCAGCCATTTAACTTGAAGAACTAACTAAAAAAATGCAATTTGATGGATTAAATTTATGTATCATCCGACACTAAACCGACTGGATGGTTAATAATCAAATGAAATATAATAGGAAATGCAATATAATACCAGACAAGGAATTTTTTAAAAAAGATGGTGAACATGGTGACAAAATCTTTAAGGTTTTCCAAAATATCAGGGTGAGAGCCACATGGAAATCAGGGGGAGCCTCATTCTAAAAGGCAGGTACAATGACAGGAAAAACCATGCTTTCTGGACCTGATTAGATGGTTCTCAAGGAACCGAGAGTATATCAGTCTTGTTGGCAGGGGTGGGATTCTACCAGTTCAGACCAGTTCAGGTGAACTGGTAGTTCTGGTAAGCATTTGGTCCCACCCATCTGCCCCTGATCTTTCCTGTGCTTTATTTCCTGATATTTTTTAGCACAGCTGATTTGCACAGCAGAGCGATTTGCCGCGCATCAGCTCACCAGGGATGCAGCAAAATGTAAGTAATTGAGTTGAAAATGGGCTTTTTAAAATGTAGAGCATGAACTGAACCAGTTGTTGCACTGGTTGAACTGTACCCACTGCCTGTTGGGTTGAATCAGCCAGTTTGATATTCATCCCTCATGAAATCAGGCTGCAGACCTGATTCTAGAAATTGAAGTCTACAAGTCTTAAAGTTGCCAGGGTTGGAGACTCCCTGCTTTAGAGAGTCCTTTATTGTCCTCAAGAAGTGTTCAACCAATGACCCTCCAATGGCCAGGAAGACTCTACCCCATGTTTTCCTGAAGGCAGCCATCCTCAGTTCCTCAAACAACAGCTCATATGTTACCAGCAAAGTCTGCAAGGCAAAATGAAGGCATAAGACAAATGAAAGTCCTCAGGGCAACAAGTTCCAATGCAAAGGCAGTTCTGAAGGTAAAACAAAGCAAAGGGCAAAAGCAAGACAAATGTCAATCCTCAAAGCAAAGACAGGGCACAAGGCAAAGGCAATTCTGCAAGTCAAACCCACACAGCCCACACAGCTGGGGAAAGACAAACTGCAGTCCTCAAGGCAAAAAGCAGTTCTTGAAGCAAGGCAAAAAGGCATGAGTCAAAGCTGGGGGAGTGTAATAATAATAATAAAAAATTTGTTCCTGGCAAAGACTAAGTCCTTCAATGGCTTCTCCTTAAGTTACTCCATCCCAATGAGGAGAGGTGGTGCAACCTCCTCCTGAATAGCCTTGCAACTGTTCTCTGGGCTTGCCTACACTACACTCTCCTTACCCTTGGAACAGTGGAGGAGGCAGCTGTTCCTCATCAGAGGAGATTTGCTGTGTTAGGAATATGAGTCACCTAACAGCTATTTGGGTTAGAAATATATAAACCAGGATAAACATTTTAAAACTGTATTTTTAAGAAAATGTAAAACTGTAATTAGGTGTAGTTTCTCAAACGGCCATAAGATGGAGCCAGGAACCTGGGTTATTTAGTCTTAGTCTCAGAAGAGAGTGTGAGTAAGTCTCTGTTTCCTTCTGTTGGAAAGTTGCAGTAATGAATCAACAAGTTTTGGTACAGGCCAGGCCTCACGTAGGCTGAAAGTGTACCAGGAACTAAGAACATCAACAACACCATGGGCTGATAACTGGACTGCAAACGCTGAATGGCTACTTTGGGCTAAAATGAATATATAACACTGTTATTGGATGTTACTATGTGTGCACTAATATTTTTACTTATGTAACATAATGATTGGATAGAATTCACTGCTTGTGATGTATCACTGTGTGTTTTCAATAAAAGAGCTTTCCAAGCTCGTGATCGGGGCAGCTCACCCAAGATAGAACCGGACTGGTGTCTTTCTTGATGCATTCAACCACCCAGTGAGAAGCCTTCCTTATGCGGAGCAAAGCCGCAGAAAGTATTGGTGTTCTTCTATTTTTCCTAAATGACTGATATTCCTGGATTTGATGTAAGTCTGATACTGAACTGTTTTTGACACTGGACTTTGTTACTGGATTATCCCTGGATTGAAAACTGACTAATTTAACCTGTGAATGACTTTGGACTGCCTATTTTGAACTTTGCTTAAACCTTTCTGGACGTAAGTGTATCTGAGTGCTGTGTGTGTATTATTCAAACACTACCCTCAAATACGTCTCCCTGTATGTGCTCATTCTCCTAACGGGGAATTACCTCAACATGCTGCCTATCAGTACCACTGCCTGTCAGCAGCTGATCCTCCCTTGTATCTGTGAAGGCAGGCAGCTCTCTATCTAGTCAACCACTTCCCCCAATGCCTGCGGGACCTGAGACAGCATCGTCCTCAACCCCGGCCTCTCCCAACATGTGAAGAGAGATGTGCCATTCCTTTCAGACAGTCCCAGTTCCAACTCCTCCTCCTCTTCTGAACCAGGCTCCAATGGGGCCATGACAAAGTCCATCATTATCTGCATTCCTGACCAGTTGAAGGTTATGGGTGGTCTTCAAAGTTGTGTTAGATATTGGCAAATCCATGTCTTCATTTGCTATTCATGTGCATTCATTATTATCACTCAAATGTTTTCTCAAGTCCAGCATAAAAGGAACAGTTCTTAAAATTTCATTAAAAGCTATAAGAATCTACGCTCTTG
Source organism: Hydrophis major (assembly GCA_033807585.1). Lineage (NCBI taxonomy): Eukaryota > Metazoa > Chordata > Lepidosauria > Squamata > Elapidae > Hydrophis > Hydrophis major. Next base: position 250,583,367 of record CM066330.1, read on the forward strand.
GCTTGGTGGGAATTATTGTTTTAATTTTTTCCTTTCCCACTTGAGAAAATAAATTCCTAGAGGTAGAACCGAGGGAAGATAAAGTGAATTCTGTTTCAAGCAGAATACTTTATGCATTCTTACCCCAAATGAGGAATATATTCCAGACAAAGATTCCATACCAACAAAGTGAGAGAATGAATATCACATTGATCTTCATAACTTTCATAGCAAGGTGCTTGCAAAGTGTACAATTTCAATATATACTCATGATCTTGTATCCATGGACTCAGAATTGACATTTCAAGATAGAGAATACTAGATCATGGGTGGCATCATTTTCTTGCCCTGTTCTGGAGAAGGAGTCCTACTGTCATCGTTCCTGGGTTCTTATCACAGTGTGCTGACAAGATGATAAATAGAAGTCCATGTACAATATTGCCAGTTTTAAGAGTTTGAAGAAAGCCAACAAAAAACAGAGATTTGTGGTTGTGGCAAATGTTTTGAGTATTTCCAGTGTCTTTTAATATGTATTTTAACAAAGTTCCTTCCCATGCAAACCAACATTTATAGGGTTAGGGTGCTCTGGATTGTTTCTTGGCAGCTTACAACAATAAAACAGTAAAAAGAATGATAAAAAGATGTAAAAATAACAATAGTAAAGGAATAAAATCATGAAAATAAACAGTGGAATTTAATTTAATATGAAATTAAAAAGATGGACAGAGGGAGAACAGGAAGAACAGGAGGGAGGTGAGATTAGCCAATTTATGATGTACTTCCCTATTGGGCCCCCAGGCCAACCAGCAGAGTCACATCTTCAGGTTAGGGAGGTGGGTGCAAACCTCTCTTTTGGAGAGGGGGCAAGATGTTTCATAGGGATATTTTATCCAATGCACAAGGACCGAAATTAGCATAGATATGCATGCTGGAAAGAATTGTACAAAAGATTTTTTCCCCTGATTGCTACAAAAACACACGGATGTGACACAAAGGATGATGGGTAGAGTTTGCTCCACTGAAGGTCTTCAAAGTTTATTGAAGTGATAGGCCATCCTGAAGTACTTCATAATTGTCTTCATGTGGCTTCTTTAGTAGAAACACACAGTGATTGGAAGTGTTATTTTTATCATAACCTCTCTCATGTCAGCATGACCGAGGAAGAACAAATGTCATGGTAACACTGAACTGAATTAAGAAACACTCGACATCATAGCATGCAAACACAGTTATATTCCAAGTCATTTGCTATATTTGATGATGCCATAAAGAACTTAAAAGTGATTGCAAATATTTATACTAGGAAAACCATCTGACTTTCCTATCAGGGAGGGTTTCTTTTTCAACAATTCTACATGAAAATTTGGAGACAGAGACAGTGGGAGAAAGACAGACAGAGAGGGAGAAGGAGAGGAGGAGAGAGGGAGAGAAATCAGAAACTGAAGGAGTCATTGGAATTCTATTCCTAAACATTTAGAGCAGGAAAGATGAAACTGGTCCACTGGAGTGTTAATAAAATAAAGTCTACCTTGTTTTGTTTATTTATCAAATTTCTGAAGCAGTGTAACTCCACAACGATGGGCAGAGTGCAATATTAAAAGCAATAAAAATGTTTGCTTGTTTCTTTGCTTGTTTTCTTGCTTGTTTATTCCTTATTTACTCAATTTTTATAGCTGCCCATCTCAGTCAATGACTCTGGGCAGTTTACAATTCAAAATTCTACTATAATTAAAATGATGTATATATTTGAAAGCAATAAAAACAATTAAAAAAATCATCCCAAAGAAATAGACCCAGCAGCTCAGATACTTGGGAGGTTAATGATAAAGCCAGGAACTTATATGGGTGCCCATCTCCCATGAATAACTTCTGGCAATGTATAAGGCTTGTTCGAAAGCATGTAAAAATGCAAGTAGAAAAATAGGAGCCACTTTGGTGGGAAGGTAACAGTGTTCCATGCACTTTCAGCATTTAGTCATGCTGGCCACATGACCACAGAGATGTCTTAAGACAGCACTGGCTCTTCGGCTTTGTAACGGAGATGACCATTGCCCCCTTGAGTTGGGAATGACTAGCATGTATGTGCAAGGGGAACCTTCACATTTACCTTTTACCCAACAATCATTTTACCGATCTTGGAACAAGGGAAGGCTGCATCAACCTTGAGCCCCATGGGAATCAAACTCCAGGCTGTGGGCAGAGTTTGCCTGCAATATTGCACTTTAAGCACAGCACCACCCCAGCTCAAGATGAAGGGTCTCTTAAAAAAACAACAACCAATAAATATAGAACTTGAGCTGAATTGGCAGAAGGCAGTAGGCTCAGTTAATGGACAATTAAGATTGGGAAAATCTAATTATCATTTTAGCGTTCAGGTGGCCCTCCTAACTAATGATAGCCGTCCATTTATCTGGAGCCAAGCTGCACTAAAGGCCTCCAATAAAGTAACACAATGTTGCCAGCCAATCAAGATACAAAAAGAGCCCCCCCCCCCCCCCCAAAAAAAAAAAACCAGACAGAAGATATTAGTAGCAGAACACAGCACACTCCAAGACCAATAAACACAGACCAAGACTCTCAACCAATCAGGAGGAAGAAAAAACCATTCTGACACAGCAATAGGCTGCCCCAAATTTAAATCTGAAACCACTGTAAAAGTCTGACTCAAGACAAACACCATACAGAAGCCTGATGATGGCAGATGAGATTCTGCTGAAATGTTGCTACAACTTTAAAAGCACCACGTGGGAAAATACCCGAACAAAGCTGAATACCAGACATGTAAGTACCCGCGAAAACTTAAGAAAACATATATACATACATACATACATACATATATATATATATATATATATATATATATATATATATATATATATATATATATATATATATATATATATATATGGATCTTTGGTTATTCGGGTTTTCTCTCGCGTAAGATTGGAAGTATCTAGGCAACATTTCGATGAAGTCTCATTCATCATCTTCAGGCTTGAAGATGATGAATGAGACTTCATCGAAACGTTGCCTAGATATTTCCAATCTTACGCGGGAGAAAACCCGAATAACCAAAGATCCATATATATATATATATATATATATATATATATATATATATATATATATATATATATATATATATATATATATATGTTTTCTTAAGTTTTCGCGGGTACTTACATGTCTGGCATTCAGCTTTGTTCGGGTATTTTCCCACGTGGTGCTTTTAAAGTTGTAGCAACGTTTCAGCAGAATCTCATCTGCCATCATCAGGCTTCTGTATGGTGTTTGTCTGTGAGAAAACATCTATATATATAGGAGTGGCCATGTCGGCATTATCTGGGTGCAGCCGACACTAAATTACATCATTCATTTTCCCCTTGATCCTGGTCTTCCCACACCCCCTGGATGTATATTCTCCAATGGGACACATCCATAGCCAGGAGTCATCAATCATGCTCTCCAATAATCTTGTGTGCCAACCAGCTTCGGCTGCCTAGTGATTATCTGAAGCATTTCAGGAATGCACTATACCCTCCCACTCCCTTTCTGCAGGCAACTAAAAAAACCAAAAAAGATTCTTTTAGTTGACACTACTCTTATTTGGTATGATGTGACTCACTTGGTTAGTTGTACCTTATGATTTATGATTGTATCTGTTAGGAATCTGTACACCAATTAGTTGGGTTGGCAATATATAAACCAACAATGTATGTTTGTAGCTTTAAGACAAAATCACTGTATTGATTTATACTATATTCCGATTGGTTTATTATATTGGAAATTACTATAAGAGGGAGCTAGAGATCATAGCTTGCTCTCTCTGACATTCTGTCTCTCTGACATTCTGTTGCTATCGAAGGTTCTCTGTTGCATTTATGCTGTGCTTAATCTTTGATATCTTTGTTTTACTGTAAATGACAAAGGCAACTGGTAAGAAGACTTTGTAATTGGATATTCTTTGGACTGTTAAACTTAAATGACCTGGACCATTTATTGGACTGTGCTATTTCTTAAAGTAAACTTAAAGTAAACTCAATTTAGAGTATCTCTGTGTGGCTGAATAATTATTCATAATTACTCTTATAAACGTTTCCATGTGCATATCCTTGTTACTCAAGGGTTATTCTGTACATATCATAACAGTATCATATGATTTACAATTTATCACTTTGTTGCTTGTACGTACACTGGGAGTTTATGTACCAGAGACAAATTCCTTGTGTGTCTAATCATTCTTGGCCACTAAAGAATATTCTGTTCTGTTCTTTTATATCTTAAATGACAAGACTCGGTTGATTTGTTCAGTGACCCATGGTTTCTTTCTTGGCTATCTATGGTAATATTAGGAGTCTTCTCCAACATCAAATGCTTCAGTAATCTTTTTATCCTGCTTCTTCAAAGCTCAATGGAGATTTTTTTCCCCCTTCCATCCCATTCTTTTCATGACAATTTCCTTCAGCTTTCTTGGCAAGGATTTTAGAAGTGTTTTGCCATTTTGTCCTTCTTAGGGTTGAGAGAAAATGACTGGCCCAAGGTCACCCAGATGCCTTGGTGCCTAAAGCAGGCCTAGAATTCATTGTCTCCTATTTTTTATCCTGATGCTTTCCTTTTCTCGTTGCTTTCCATTCTTTTGTAGAAAGTTCAGAGCAGGCGGGCAGAAGGAAAGTAATTTGATTTACCATTTCATAATAGATTATAATAATGAAAATTAAAATATGACAAGTTAGAAAAATTAAGTCTCAGTTGCTAAAGGCTAAGGGCTGAGAGGGGCAAGCCTGACTAGTAGTTGGGTGATTGACAAGCAGGGCTGTAGGCTAGAAATGGAAGTAAAAAAAAAAAAAATCCCCAAAGAAGGCAATTTCAAATCACTTCTGCAGTGTTACCAGGAAAACAGCATGGATATATCTAGGGAGTTGCCAGAATTTGAGTTCAAAATGAATAAAATGGAATGATGGATTCAAAGCAGAGAATAAAGAATGATAGGAAATAATGAGGGCAGAGGATAACCAGCATTTTAAAAAGGAAGTAAGTCACATATAAATATTGTATATTACTGATGTCTTGGTATGAATCTACTTTATGGTCTAAAGCAAGTAAGACATGGATAAAACATGGTGTAATCAGCTTAGCAGGGTCCACAGCAACCTAGAATTAGGTTAAACCAATGCTACATCTGCAGTGATGCCAGAATATTAACACTGCCCTTATATACTTGTGTCCTAATGTTTGATGAATTCGAAATAAAGACATAGTTTTTCCCCATCAAAATTTAAATTGTACTGCAGTCTTTTCACCAAGTCAAGAGCAAAGCTATTGTTTTGTCAGTTTGGGGTAAGAATCAAGCTTTCTAAAGAGATCTTCAAGGGATGAACAGACAATGTGGTCAACGCTTGTTCATGCCTTTTCTTACTTCAGCCTCTAGACCTCATTTTGTGGGTTGGAATGGACAACAGAACATAGTCAATATCTTCAAGAGATGGAGAGAGTGGACCTTCTAAATCTTCTCTATGAAAGACTCATCTTCTTCCTCAGCTGAAAATGATAAATAGATCAGAACTTACTAAACTATGCTAAAATATTTTGGAAATGTCCTTGACCTGATGTAACTTCCCCATCAGAAGACTCTCACTGATGACTCACACCTGACTCATCATAAGACCCATTAGAAGGCCCCAGGGGTGGGATTCTACCAGTTCTATCCGGCTCTGTAGAACTGGTAGTTCTGAAGAGTTCTGTTTTGGCCCATTCGCCCGCTCGGGCTCTTACTTGACCTTTATTTCCTGCTTTTTCAACCTCAGCTGCCGTGCGAGGCACACCTGCAGTTGAAAAAGCAGGAAAAAGGTGCTTTTTCAAACACTGCTTCCCTGCACACAGTGCTGCTCAACTGTCCAGGCAGCAAGCTGATGAAGATTTACACATGTGCAGCATGCAGAGAAGCACATCATGAATCACCAAAACAGTAGTTAACCCTGTCAGATCCCACCCCTGGAAGGCCCTCACTTGACACACCCACACCTGAAGCCCTTATAAACAGAAGAACACTGACATGCCCTAAACTCTGCTAAAGATGTTATCTAGCCTGGTAACGGAACTTTTGGAAACCAACACACAAGCTCAGAGAACGACCCTTCACCCTTATTTTGGAAATTGCCTAAACTCCATAGCAATAGCACTTAGACTTATATACCGCTTCACAGTGCTTTACAGCCCTCTCTAAATGGTTTACAGAGTCAGCCCTGTTGCCCCCGACAATCTGGCTCCTAATTTTACTGACCTCGGAAGGATGGAAGGATAAGTCAACCTTGAGCCTGCTGAGATCCGAACTGCCAAACAGCTGGCAATCGGCAGTCAGCAGAAGTAGCCTGTAGTACTGCACTCTAACCACTGCACCACCATGGCTACATAGTTTAGAGCTCGTATAACTTGTCTCCTAAAATTTTTAGAGATCTTGTTCTTACTTTATTTAGGATAGGAAATCTCCCTAGATTTCTGTTGCACCAGCTGTCTCTTGTCTTCACCATTCTTGTCTTTTCTGAGATTTTAACTTTTTAAAATATATAATTAAAATAGATGGAAAAAGCAAATAACGGTAAAATTGAGAAGAAATGAAATTGGTGATTCAAAGGATAGCAGTGTCCCCAAGATATTTTAAAAATTCTTCCTACTTCCTACTTAATCCCACTTTGTGACATTTAAATTACGTTAATGTCAGCAAGCAGATTACTATATCTAATGTTTATTTCCATTTTGTATCATTTCCCCCCCTCCCTGCACCTTCTCGAAGTGCTATAGTCCAATATTCTTCCATTTTGAACCAATCTTAACCCAATTCCAAGGCTTTGCGTTATGTTTGTCAGCCTGTTCCTTCTTTGATATTCTCTTGGTCAGGTACTGATTATAGCTTCACTCTTCTTTTAGTGCTGACATCCTAAACTTATAGATATGCTGCTATAAAAAAATGGGAAGTCTTGGTCAGAGCCAATAATTTGACATCCTTTTGCATTCTGAGTCTCCAGTATTCCTCTTATGTCAGTTATAAATATCAGGATGCTGAACATCGATTGTTGGGTGTCTCTTGAGATTTAAACAATAATCAAATATCTGAGTAATATAAAGTTGGTTCTTAATTTTTTTGTTAAGTTCTGCGCATGGGCGCAAGGAACGGAGACTAGACAGTGAACACTGAACTTCAACTCTTTATTAATCATTCTGAACAGAGCAAAAACCCTAGGGCAGCAGCAGCCCTTTTATAGGGCAGGCTGCTGACCTATTAGCAATGAGAAACATGGAAGTGTTAAACCCTTGAACCGATGAGAGTGGCTCGTTAACAGCCAATCAGATTCCCCAGAACGGACCAATCTGATATCACTATTATCGGCCAATCAGAAGTGCAGGATTAGAACCCTGCTTTTTCTTAAGGTTTGTTAAAACTTTATTTAAGCACTTTTATTAGTTCATAACATTTTTCATGCCAAAGTGTTTTCTTTCTGTTTAACTCTCCCTTACACTTACATAATGTCAGCCCTTTAAAGTAGATCACACCAGGAAACCAATTTATGAATGCTAATAGTACTTTTATTATAAAGTTATTATACTTTATACCGTAAAATATTTTTATTTTAAAGCCCAAGTGTGTTTCTTCTTCTACACCCAGGGTGGGATTTAGCTGGTTTGGGCCAGTTTGGGTGAACTGGATGTTAATTTTACATCCAGCTTGACAAACTGGTAGTTCCAAAGACCAACTGACCCCGACCACAATCCCTGGCACTAGAAGCAGCTTCAGAGGATGTTTTGAAACAGCACAGCAATCTAGGCTGGACGGGACCTTGGAGGTCATCTAGTCCAACCCCCTTCTCCAAGAGAATTGTTAAAGTGAGTTTTTCTCTTTTGACCCATCCAGTCACATGACCACATAGCCACACCCACCAAGCCATGCCCACAGAACCAGTAGTAAAAAAAAATTGAATCCCACCTCTGCCTACACCCCTTTATCTTTAGGAGGACTAAGGAAGATCTTGTTTGAGTTGATTTCTGAAATTACATTTCTATCCTGGACTCAGATTTCATTCATCAGATTGGTTGTCTTGGCTGTGGCTTTTGCTCCTGTTAATCAAGGTTATTATTCCTTCTTCCTGATACCCATGTAAACATAGCTGCCATTTGTCCATTGAGGAAAATTTTGTGGGAAGAGTATATTTTCTCACAAGGATACAAATGGAAGGCAAATTATTTCTGCCCAATAAAATAACAGAATAATTGAGTTGATGGGGACCTCAGAAATGTCTAGTCCAACCTCTATTCAGGCAGGAAACCCTATTCCATTCAGGACAAAGAGTTGTCTAACCTGTCTTAAAAGCCTCCAGTGATGGAGCATCTGCAGCTTCTGAAGGCAGCTTCTGTTCCACTGGTGAATTGTTCTAACTCTCAGGAAATTCCAGGAGTTGTTTACAATAATTTGTAAAGTCTTATGGGGTTAGGGCAAACTTTGTTTCTGTTTCTTCATCCAATTTGAAGCTATTGTACATCCTTTAGTTTGGACCTGCCTGTCCAGTCTCTTCTTAAAAATCTCCAGTGATGAATCCCCATAACTTCTGAAGGCAAACTTTTTCCACTGGTTAATTGTCCTCACTGTTCGGACGTTTCTCCTCAATTCTAGTTTGCTTCTCTCCTTGATTGGTTTCCATCCATTTTTTAAAAATCTGGCCTTTTTGAAGGTGTCTGTCTTTTTGCTGTTCCTCTTTCATAGTTCCAGGCTTCACCCTTAGCATTACCATTGGAAAGAGCATTGCTTTAACTATTCTAATATTTGTTGACATTGATACATTCTTTTCCTTTATTAACTTATCCACCTTCAATGTTTACTTAAGACATTTGAAGCTGAAAGAATATTGTTATGAATTACACTGTGTCCATATGTTTGTGATTTGCCTTTTTATATTTTGTTAATTTCCAGGCATTGAATGCACCCTAAGAGCAGGTTGTTTTTGATAACATTATATGTGTGTATCTGTCATAAAGTTGGCATTTCTTGGCCAGGAAATAAACATCTTTTAATAAGGAGGAAATATGAAATGCACAGAAGTTTTCTGTGTCCTCCAATTTATGGAAATGAGATTGGTTATATTTACTTATTTCATTTTCTTCCATGCCTATAGCAGTGACACAAAGTTGTTTAATTAGATGACACTCTTGATCAGCCAAGAGGCAAAGTGCTACACATTTGTATTGATGATAATAGGTTTTTTAAAGGCTCTTGGAAATGTAATTCTTTATTTGCAGAAGTGAAAATAAATAAATAAGGCCCTCTGCAAACCTCAAACCCCAGGCTAAGAGTGAGCTATACAGAAAAAAAAAATATCAGACAAAAGAAGAAAATAACCTTTTAATGAAACCCTTCATGCAAATATCTTTCAATTTGTGAGACAGCTTTTCTTTTAATCCTCATTATTTAAAAAAAAGTAAAAAGAAAAGGAATCAAGATTTCAGAGAGGATGTAGGGGAACCAACGTCCAGAGAAGTTTTAGATTTCCTTGAATTTCAATTTTTATATCATTAGCATTACAATCTAACTTGCACAAAATTGCTGCCTGATAAGTGTTTATGGAGATTCTCAGTCATCCAGGTCATAATTGTCTCGAATGTGTTTTTTTTTTCCTTCTTCAAAAGGCAACTGGATGTCTTCTTTTTTCTCCTTGAAGAAGAAGAAGAAAAGATTTAACTTCTCATCCAAAAAAAGTTCATCAGTTCTTAAATATGTTCTTAAATACGAGCCAGCAGTGTGCTACAGCTGCCAAAAAAGCCAACACAGTTTCTAGGCTGCTTTAATAGAGGGTTAGAATCAAGATTGCATGACGTGTTCATACCACTTTATAATGCCTTGGTAAGGCTACACTTGGGGGTACTGCGTGTAGCTTTAGTCACCACAATGTAAAAAAGGGATTTTGAGACTCTAGAAAGCAGAGATGAATATTTAAGATGATTAAGGAACTGGAGGCTAAAACATGTAAAGAATGGTTGCTGGAATTGGGTATGTCTAGTTTAATAAAAAGAAGGACTAGGGAAGACATGATAGCACTGTTCTGATATCTTAGGGGCTGCCACAAAGAAGACAGAGTAAGCTATTCTCCAAAGCACCTGAAGGCAGGACAAGAAGCAATGGGTGGAAACTAATCCAGGAGAGAAGCAACTTAGAACTAAGGAGAAATTTCCTGACAGTTAGAACAATTAATCAGTGGAACAACTTGCCTCCAGAAGTTGTAAATGCTCCAACACTGGAAGTTTTTAAAAAGATGTTGAATAACCATTCATCTGAAGTCATGTAGGGTTTCCTGCCTCGGCAGGGGATTGGACTAGAAGACCTCCAAGATCCCTTCCTCCTCTTCTCTTCTCTTCTCTTCTCTTCTCTTCTCTTCTCTTCTCTTCTCTTCTCTTCTCTTGGCAAGGGGGATGAAAGGAGAGGTACTGAGAGTTGAGACTAGGTGACTGCAAAGAAATACTATTCTTCTATTCCCTGCCCACCCCCCCTTCCACCATCTTATCAGAACCTATCCTTCCATTCCCTCACCATCCTGTCTCAATTGTCAATACCTATTGTTCTGTCCCCTGACCATCAGAACTGATGAAGCTTCTTGAATCAGAAGCAAAATGTTTTCTTCTTCTTCTTCAAGGAAAAAAAGAACACCTTTGAATGTCCTGATAAAGGCATTTCCATATTCAAGATCCATGAGGGAAGGGGAGAAGGCCTGGCGTTTGGCATCTCCCCGTCTTTAGATTTAATTAAAAATCACAGAGAGATTCAAATAATAGGAATTAAAATAGTCAACTGAAACAAAAGAGATCCTTGGCGCTCTTTGAACTTGGTTGTTTTCTTGAGGACATTTCATTACCTAACAGGATCCGTGCAAAAGGTTGTAAGTGCAGGACCACCAGTATAGAGAGACAAAACCCTAGAATATAGAGAATTGTATTCTACCAATTCTTTAAAGAATTTCTGTACTTCTACCCTCATAACATAATATTGAAGGCTTTTTCATCAACTTTTTATTAACTGGAGTCATCAGAGGCTCAATCCTGGGATGCCACATGCAAAATGTATCCAATATCATTGCCTTTGCAATGTGGGGTCCTTGGTGGTCTCTGATACCATAAATTTTAAATTCATTCTCTCCAACTTTTGAAATATTATTATTTGGTATTATGAATGCTTGAAATTGATTCTTTGATTATTCAACCTTCACGTGGCTAGAAATCTTATTTTGTAATTAGGAAACCTTGTTCTGCCTATTAATCTATCATACCTCTACCATTTATTAAACTCATTTGCTACATAGAAACTGGGTTTTTGCTAAATCTTAGCAGATTACTGAATTTTTAGTTCCAGGGCTCTTTGTACACTAAATAACATAGGTGCACTAAAAAAGAAAGCATGAAGAATCATAGCTCTTAAAAGACTAATTAATGGTCCATGAAGTACATGTGGTTCCTAATCTCGGTTTTTGTATTACAAAGCCATTTAATTTCATGGTAAAATAATGAGTAGGAATATAGTGGTTTCCTCCTACTTTTACAAGGAAATCAAATCAGCTGAAAACATTCCATTCTTGCTGCACTTAATAGACCAATGGAAATAAGAATATTCCTTAAGATCTTCCAACTTGAAGAATGAAAAGGAAATTTTCTCTTATGCCTTGGTATTAAATTATATCTCTATATAAATCCCTCTAGCTTTTGGTTACCAATAATATTTTATTTTAATGAAAGAATGGATTTTTATTGATTAAACATGAACCATTTCTTCCTTAAAAACATAACAGACATAGTTCAGTTTAATCTGGTGGATTTCAGAGAAGTTTGTGGCTCAACTTTTTCTTTTGGGTTCAATGAAATCTAAAAATGGTGTTCTTTTGCCCGAAGTGTTAGTTCGGAAAGAGGAAATGATAAGTTAAAAGATTTTTAAAAATGTCAATTGTGCGTAACTTCTTCAATGAAAACAAATTCTTGAAGTTATATAAAGAAATCTGACCTTTTCAATTTCTCTCATTTTTATATTTTTAAAAATGTATAAATAGATTCATTCCATTTATATATATCTTAACCAGTCCAATTTAAATCAGGTATCACTCATTGTCAGATTGATTTGTGCTTTCCTTACCACTTCCAAATCATATGGAGCTTTCTAGATATGATATTACTAGTTTCAAACTATATTTCATTACTCTCAGCCACATCATAAATTTCACTGAAGTTCAACATGCACATCAGATTTATTTTTTTCATCTTTGATTTTTTTTTTTAAAAAAAGTTAAAAATAAATATAGAACTTGAACTGAGTTGGCAGAAGACAGTATACTGGCTCAGCTAATGGATAATTAAGCTGTGGAAATCTAATTATTATTTTAGCACACAGATAGTCCTCAACTTACGAACACAATTGAGCCCAAAATTTATATTGCCAAGGGAGAAATCTGTTAAGTGAGTTTTGCCCCATTTTACGACTTTTCTTGCCATGTTTGTTAAGGGAGTCATTGCAGTTGTTAAATTAGTAACATGGTCGTTAAGTGAATCTGGCTTCCCCACAGAAGGTCGCAAAAGGGGATCATGTGACACCCCCCCCTCCCCAGGATGCTGCAACCATCATAAATGTGAGTCAGTAAATCATGTGGCCATGGGGGATGCTGCAATGTTCGTAAGTGTGAAAAAATGCTCATAAGTCACTTCTTTCGGTGTTATGGTAACTTCAAATGGTCACTAAGCAAACTATTATAAGTCAAGGACTACCTGTACAGGTTCTCCTTGACTTGCAACCATTCCTTTCATGAACTTTCAAAGTTACAGCACTGAAAAAAGCAACGTACAAAGAGTCCTCTCACTTAGAACCATCCCAGCATTTCCACGTGGTCACATGATCAAAATCCAGATGTTTGGGGACTTGCATGTACATATGACAATCTGCAACATCCTGGATCTTATGATTGCCATTGGTGGCCATCCCAGCTGTCTTCCGAAAAGCAAAGTCAATGGGGCAAGAGCGCTCCACTTAATGAGTATCTGGTTCAATTGCAGTGAGCCACTTAATAATTAACAATTATTAACAATTGCAGTGAGCCACTTAATAACTATGGCAAAAGGTCGTAAAATCAGGCACGACTCACTCAATAACTATCTGGCTTAGCCAGAGGTGGTTGTTGTGGTCCTCCAGCAGCCTGCAGAGATGACAGCAGAGTTGGACAGTGGGGAGGAACATGAGCCTGTCCTGGAGTCTGGGGAGGACTCGGACAAAGGATCTGCATCCAACATAGTGATGGGGCCAGGGCCATCTGGGAGTTATGTGCTGACTCCGGAGCCTCCAGAATCTGGCAGCAGCAACGCAGAGGAACAGGGGGAGCCTGTTCCCAGTGCTCACGTGTGCAGAGCTGCCAGAGGGCAAGAACAGATAAGACAATAGGGGCTACCTGGGAGTAAGATTTGGAGGTGATTGGCCCCTCCCATAAGACATAAAGGAGGAGCAAAGGGACAGGAACCTTTTCAGGAAGCAATTTTGTTCATACTGCTCAATTTGAAACTTGAAACTCTGTGTTGAATTTGTGCTCTGTTTGACCTTGTATAATTGGAAATTTAGTCCTTGACAGCATTTCAAGGGAGATAAAGGTGCATGCTTATCAGACTTATCCTGAAGGACTTTGGCAGACTTCCATGGGACTATTTGCAAACTGTTGGAGACTCATTATGGACTGTGAGTGACTAAAATTCACAGGTGTTGAAATAAAGAAAAAAGGGTTTGGGGACTAATGTGTGTTTGTTAATGTCTCAATAAGCCTTGGTCAGAACAGTGGTATTCAGCAGGTTCTGACCAGTTCTGGAGAACCGGTAGTGGAAATTTTGAGTAGTTCAGAGAACCGGCAAATACCGCCTCTGGCCCTGCCCCCATCTATTCTCTGCCTCCCAAGTCCCACCTGATTGGCTGGGTCTTCTTTTGTTGCCCTGCACAGGAGAACGGAGCTGAAAAGCAGATTAGTGGGGTGGAGAGGGAATGGGGATTTTGTAGTATCCTTCCACTGCCATGCCCACCAAGCCACACCCACAGAACTGGTAGCAAAAAAAAATTGAATCCCATCACTGGACTTAACCATGGAAGTTCTGATCTCAATTTTGGTCATAACTCAAGGACTTGCCTGTATTGTCTGAATCAGGTCATCTTATTGGACCATAATATGGTTCTATGAGTTACTTGAGCACAAGAATGAATGATGTTTGTTTTTTAAAACTCAAGTCTATATATAGTATGCCATGTGGTCCTGTACAGAATGTAAATTTATTTTTCTGTCAATAGAGTGAATAATAGGGTTTGCCCCTTCTCACCCTTTTAAATATCCTCCTTTAATCTTCTATTCATCTCTCTCTCTCTCTCTCCCTTTTTAATCTTCTATTTCTCAAAATATGATATATCTAGTTTCTTGAATGTTCACTTGTAAGCCACTAAGAATCAATGGCTTTTTCATGATCAAGCAGGAATGTGAGCTAATAAAAACTAGATGGGTCTCTGGTGTTTTGAGTTATATGATAACTGCAGTTTTACACAACATATATTTTAAAAAACTGAATTATTTAGCCACTGTCTTGTATTTCTTTGTTATTTGGGTTGTTGTTTTTTAAAGCAGGACATACCACACATGAAATTCACAGCTAGTAAATTTAGCATTAGGTTAGCATTGTAAATGGATCCAGCTTCTGCTTTACATGGAATTAACTTCCATTAATGCTAATTCATGCATACTCTGAAGATAATATAATCCATAATATATGCACAAAATCTGCATTACTGTTGGTACAAACCCAGTTGTCCTTGGGCTTAAGATATAAGCAATATTCCTTTTTTTGTCATTCAAAAGAGAGGCTTTATTATTTTCCGATCGAGCTGCAAAGGAAATTAGGTAATAATATTTTAGAAAGAACATTTATTAACATTATGTTTCTCTATCACCCAGCTGCCTGGTTTTGGTTTGGTTTTGTTTTAAACAGAGAACAAAACTTAATCTTATTTGGAGGACAAAATAGATATGACACAGGAAAGAAGTAGAAGTTGGCTCCAGAAGTCTAAAAGTTGGGTTAGTATTGTTTCCTGAGCTTTTGTTCCAGAAAAAAAGTGGGGGAGGGAGAAGAGAGGAGAGAAGGGAAGGGAAGGGAAAGGAAGAGAAGAGAAGAGAAGAGAAGAGAAGAGAAGAGAAGAGAAGAGAAGAGAAGAGAAGAGGGGAGGGGAGGGAAAGGGAGGGAAGAGAGAGAAATGAGAGGGAGAGGGAGAGGGAGAGGGAGAGGGAGAAGAGAAGAGAAGAGAAGAGAAGAGAAGAGAAGAGAAGAGAAGAGAAGAGAAGAGAAGAGAAGAGAAGAGAAGAGACAGAGACAGAGACAGAGAAGAGAAGAGAAGAGACAGAGAAGAGAAGAGAAGAGAAGAGAAGAGAAGAGAAGAGAAGAGAAGAGAAGAGACAGAGAAGAGAAGAGAAGAGAAGAGAAGAGAAGAGAAGAGAAGAGAAGAGAAGAGAAGAGAAGAGAAGAGAAGAGAAGAGAAGTGTTGATAATGCAATAGATCCTATCAGTCAAATAATTTTGAATGTTGGAATCTAGGAAGTGGACCCCACCAGTCTAAATTCTTCCTTCATTGACTTTACTAATTGGCAGACAGCTGGGAAGGTCACAACTGGCAGTCCTATGAGCCAGGATGCTGCAACTGTCATAAATACATGCATATGAATTTTGATCATGGGACCATGGGAATGCTGCATTGGTTGTAAGTGAGAGGACTCTCTGAAAGTCCCTTTTTTCAGTGCTGTTGTAACTTCGAAAGGTCACTAAATGAAGAGTTGCACCTGAATGCTGCTGAAAGGTTGCTACAACTACAAGTAGGTAATAGGGAAGATGAGAAGGATGATAGCAATACAGCCCTACTACATGGTTAGTTATCCTATTTCAGATGCTATTTGAAGCTCTCAGGAGAAGACTCTAATGCTGGAAAAGATAGAAAGAAAGAAATGAAGGGGTGACCAGCAGCAAACAGGATGCATTCAATTACAGTGGAAATGCATGCATTATTGGAAGACATGCAGGACCAGATCAAATAAAGTCCATCAAGGAGAAAATCTGTCTCTGTGGTCACTAAGAATTGACACTGGCTTGATGGCCCATAGTTCAGGAATTGCCATATATTCCAATAATGTGGGAGCTACGAAGACGAGGGGGGGGGGAAACAATTTTCCAAAGCACCAAAAGGCATAGAAGAAACAATGGATGGAAACTAACCAAGGAGAGAAGCAACCAGAAGCTAAGGAGAAGTTTCCTAACAGTGAGAACAATTAACCAATGGAATAGTTTGCCTTCAGAAGTTGTGAGTGCTCCATTGCTGGAGACTTTCAAAAAGGGACCAGATAAACATTTGTCTGAAATGGTATAGGATCTCATACTCTGGCAGAGGATTGGACTAGAAGACTTCTGAGATCCCTGAGATCTCCATTATTCTATGTTGAGGCAAAAATGTTTGATCCTTGTGTTTATAACAAGACCCATGGTGAATTCTCTTTAAAATGAGATTTTAAAAAGCATGGATTTCTTTCTTGAATACATGAACACCTCATGACATCCCCTTCTCTCCCTTACTTATCTGTGAATGAGTTCTCCTAGATTGAAAGTGGTGGGAATTAAAATTTGCATAGGATCTTTGCATTCAAATTTTAAGTGTTGAAGGTTGCTGCATTGTTGGCAAATTACTAATTTGCTATTAGGTACCATTTATTCATTTCATGCCATGCAACTCGGTTGTGTAACTTTTGCTGGTTGATTAGATGTCACATTTGCCTAAACACTGAAAATAAAACATCTGCTTTAATTTCACTTGTTTTCACAGCACATTGAGTCAAAGTTGGTGTGATGAATGAAAGAGAATTGCTGGAGTAAATAAAACAAAGCTGAAGCAGCTAGAATGAATGATTTGCTGGCCTTCTGCCCAACTGCACAGATGCCTTGGAGTATTTTGTTAAAGAAAAATAAATAATCACAGATTAACTAACCAGCAGTGGTTAGAGCTGATACACAGGAATTCAGACAAGGGAGAAAGTGCAAGGGGCTGCTGGATTCTTGCTTGCTTGAGAGCTCCCCAGGGTGGTTGATCATTACATTGCATTTGGATTTCTGGATATTAGATAAGGGAACAAAGCATTTGAAACAAGCAGGAGGCTTGTTCTATCTAAAGATAGAAGTCACAGAATCCTTGTAGCAATTACAACAATAAGAATGCATTATTATAATCAAACTTCTCAATCTTGTTCGCATCCTTAATGGGTCATCCGGTAGAGCTTTTATCAGTTGGAAAGGTTTTCTTACGTCTGTACTAGTTTGGAATCTGTGACCAGTTTGCTTCAGCTATTGTAAATCATTCAAATTCCTCTGGAGCTGTATTCCATTGCTGATTCTTTTCCAGCGTAGGTGTTCAGTCATCATCTCAAACAGTTTAGGAAGAACAGTTCTGTATGTCTGAAGATACAGATCAAAAGCTTACAGGTCTCCAATCAACATCATCCTTTGGGAATCTTCTCCGCAAGTCAGTCAAGCTAATATGAACTATAGGTTAGGCCAGGACATTTTTAACGCCTTCCTAATAATATCAATGGGTATGTTGTAGGATGAACAAATGTCAACTACCTTGAAATTGTCACCATATGACAAACTGATTGAAAGCTAGCAAGCATCTAGGATCCACTAGAGAATGGGTGTCAAACTTGCATTGTCATGTTGTCATCACATGATGTATTGTAACTTTTTTTCCCCCCTTTTGCTAAATCATGGGTGGGTGTGATGCACCTGGCCCACAGGCCACAAGTTTGACACCCCTTCATAAAGCCTAAATTCTGTCCTCTATCATTCCTCTTTAAGAGTTTCTCACTCTTAAAGACCATTTATGAGATATTAAAAAAAAATAAGAGATTGCTTCTGGAATACATTATGATTCCTAGGATCCTATGACTTTTCTTGAGAGGAAAGATTTTTTTTTTAACATAGTAGTCATGGATCAAAGAAGATCTCTTGAGAGAGGGCTGTTCAATTGTATACAGATGACCTTTTTCCAAATCAGTGGTCATCTTTGTCCAGAATGTGGAGTTTGCTGCCTTCAAAAGAGTAAGTTTGTCTTTCAAATATAGATGGACTGCTGAATGCTGTCTTGATGAAACTGTTGTGTTGTACCATGCATTTGTGAGTCCATAGACTTTCAGCACAACATATTTTCACCCTTATCTTTTATATCAGGAATTCTGGGAGTTGAACTCTGCATGTCTTCAACTTGCCAAGGTTGAGAAACACTATTCTAAACCATCTAAATAAGGATATCAATTAAGTAGATGATTGGCCATTCAAGAGCTTTTTTTTTCTAAGCAAATGGATTACCTCCCTGTATCTCATCATTAGCAAAGACATCTGATGATTCATATTGAACATTTGTTGGGCAAGAAGGGAGTAACATAGTTAGTTAATAGAAAAAAATCAAGGAGGCCATACCTCCTTAAAGATGTGTTTTGTTAAGCAAGCAAAGCATAAAACCTTCAGATAGTTTATGATTGATTAATGACCTTCTTTGCACAGACCCTGCTAACAGGAACAATTGAGAGAGACAAGAGCAATTAAGGAGTTTCTGTGTGGGCAATTCACTTATCAAAATGTCTGAGACAGGCACTTGTCTGGATCATTGGTCCTTTATACCTTAACGACTCTGAAATCAAGTTCAAATGGAACCCTGGCAGTGTATTTTTGGCACATCAGCAAATGTCATGCTGAACTTTTACTGGCAATTATAGAGCTGTGATACATTGTCGTTGCAGTAATTTAACATAAATCTCTAAAATTATCTGTCCTTACTTTCTTTTCTTTTTTTCTTTCATTACCATTCATTGGAAAGGATGGACTGGTTTTTCAGCATATATTAAAATTGGTCTGTATGAAAGACCAGGTTTCACTGGATAAACAGTACAGTTCTAACTAATGGTGCAGTATATTAGTAAACTGTAAACTTTGATCAACAATAAACTGTAATTCAATGGCAGAGTTCATCTCCTGGAATCTCCATATAATGTCAGGTTCAAGCAAACAGAGCCATTCATGAATAGCCTAAGTGAGCATCTTTATTGATGTCTACCTATATTACAAGAATCTCCGCAAACTATTTGTCAATCCCTGAGAACAAGTCGATAAGATTTGATGGATCATGTGAGGATGAAGGAGATTCAGGTTTGCGTCTTTTCTGGTTTTACATGGACTCAAGGCTAATTCCTCACTTGACCATTCCTTTCAGCCTGGCTGGCAATTTCTTAATAGATAAAGCAAAAATATCATTGCATGAAACTCTAGGCAGTGTATACATGTATGTATGTATGTATGTTTGTATTCAATTTCTGTAACTGCCCATCTCAATCAAATGAATCTGGGCAGCTTACAATTCTAAAATTGCAAAGCAGTTTAAATAATTTTATTTTTATTATTTTATTTATTTGTTTGTCAAACATGTACAAGATAACAAGTATAAGTATGAACATAAACAAGAACAAAGAAAGTCAACACAGATAAATGGGGACAGTAAGACAGGGACCATAGGCACACTGTGCATTTATGCACACCCCCTTTAAGGACCTCTTAGGAATCGGGTGAAGTCCATGATATAATTCTAAATAATAAAATAGTAAAAACATCCAGGAAATACATACACCCAATGTTCTGTATTGTACATTAACATTCTTGTAAACACCACGCCCTGATTGGACAGGGCGCAGGGCAACCGGATTGGCTGAGCGAGCCGCACTGATTGGCCCGCCACGAATCCCCGCGATTGGTGGAAACCGATTGTGGGAGATTCAAAGCGGTGCCATTGGCAGCTCCATATAAGCCACAGCCGATCCTCAGGACCCCGAGTCGATCTCGGGACTAATAAAGAGCTGAAAATTAGTCACTGACTCCCGAGCCTTCTTTCGAGCGCCTACACAACACTGGCGATGAAGGTGGGATCGCGGAACTGGTACCCACTGAGCACGTGGCACCGAGACGAATGAAACCAACAAGATGGCCAGCATTGCGCCGCCCACACCCTTTAACCAGACTACTGAGGACTGGGAATCGTACATTGATCGGTTCCTGATGTTCCTGGAGAGTAGCAACCTCAAGGACGCAAATGGGCAGAAAAAAAGGGCTGTATTCCTGACACACTGCGGGACCACAGTGTTTAAGATGGCAAAAGCCCTCACAAAACTGGAAGATGTGAAGGTGATGGACTGAGCTGGCCTCGAGCCTCTGTTACGAAGCCACCATGCTCCCGCCGTGCCCACCCTCATCAGACGGCGCGACTTCTACCGGCATGACCAGAGAGAGGGTGAGAGCATCAAAAATTTCGTGGCTGACCTGCAAAATCTGGGAGGCATGTGAGGCTTCATGGACATGGACGAGGTGTTATGAGATTGCATTGTCCTCGGGCTCAGGGACCTTGTCCTACAAAGCTGGCTGATGGTGAGAGGTGACATCTCCCTCACTGATGCCCTCGCTGAAGCTACCGCAGCCGAGGCAACCTGGAGGTCAGTGGCCTGAATGTGGAGGCCAGATGCCGGGGAGCAAACCACAACCTCCGAGATGACCCTGGCAGTCAAGACACAGCCAGAAGCAAGCCGACGAGCAACCACCACCACCCACTATGGCGACCTCAACTCCCCCTCCGACACCATGGACAAAGAGGAGGACATCCACCGACTCCAGACATAACAGGACCAGCGCGAGTGGCAGAATCGTAAGTTGGGGCTGCAATGCGCCGGGTGCGGGAGTGACCATCCTCCATTGGAGTGCCAGTATTTTGACACGATCTGCTGACAATGCAACAAGAGAGGCCACATCGTCCGAGTCTGCCGACTCAAAAGAGCCTACAGCCCCCGACGACGAGACAGCAGCGGCAGGAGATGAGACGGCAGCCCCCCCAGAACGAGGGACCGCCAAACCGAGAGCCGTTGGAACCGGGACGGACAGGGCTGACAAAACAGTGAGAACCGAAAAAGAGAGGAGACCCACCAGATGGTCATCATCGGCCATTCATCTAGCTGGGATGCCAGCAAGGTACACGTGGAAGTGGGCATTGAGGGCAAGCCATGCAAGATGGAGATGGACTCTGGGTCCTACCTCTCCATGGTTGCATGGCGGGAAATCAAGTGCCTGGTGCCCACCATCCACAAAAGGGGGCTGGAAAGCCAGAAGCTAATCCTAAAGGACTACCAAGGGAACTGCATCCCATAGTCGGAACAGGACACTTTGAAATCACATTCAAGGGGCGCACAGCAAGGCTTCCCCTGACAATCGTAGACAGAGACCGACCCAACCTTTCGGGACTACAATGGTTCGCGCCACTCAGAATCGAAATAACAGGCATCAACCACGTCGCAGAGGTAGACTGGGGACTCACAAGGGACTTCCAGGAAGTGTTCAACAGCACCTTAGGCAAGTCCCGAGGGCCCCCTATTTCCTTCAGTTTAGACCCCAGCGTTCCCCCGATACGCCTAAAACTGCAGCGAGTACCTTTCGCACTCAGACCCAAGATCGATGAGCAGATAGACAAGCTCATCAAACAGGGAGTCCTAGAGCCAACCGATCATGCCCGGTGGGAGACCCCCATAGTCACCCCAGTCAAGCCCAATGGTTTGTTGAGAATCTGTGGGAACTATAAGGCCACCCTAAACTGCGCCTTACAACAAAGCGCTTACCCCATCCCAGTAGTACAGCACTTTTTGCACCCACTGGGGGGAGGCAAGGTTTTTGCGAAGCTCGATCTGGCGCAAGCCTACCAACAATTACCGGTCAACGCGGAAACCGCCGAGGCACAGACCATAGTAACCTGCAAGAGACTCCAGTTCGCAGTCAGTGTGGCACCAGGAATTTTCCAAAGCCTCATGGAGAGACTCTTACAAGGAATCAAGGGGGTGGTGCCCTACTTTGATGACATGCTGATGTCAGTGGCCAACCAAAAACAACTGGAAGGTCGCCTGAGGGAGGTACTACAAAAATTCAAAGACGTGGGGCTAAAAGTCAAAAAAGAAAAATGCCAGCTGCATACCAAGAGGGTTGAGTTCCTCGAGTACCTCCTGGACCAGCACGGAATTCACCCAACAGAAAAAAAAATCAGAGCCATCAAGGAAGCCCCCAGGCCAAGGAATAAAATAGAACTGCAGGCATTTGTCGGGCTGATTAACTTCTATAATGTTTTCCTACCCCAAAAGGCAATCACGGCGGAACCGTTGCATAGGCTGTTGGACAAAACAGCCACCTGGACCTGGGGGAGATGAGAGGAAGCCGCATTCAACTGAACCAAGGACCTGCTCACATCGGATGCTATCCTCATCCAATACAACGAGACCCTCCCACTAACAGTAACGTGCGATGCATCACTGTTCAGCATCGGGGCGATCCTCAGCCACACACTCCCGAACAGAAATGAAGCACCCATCATCTTTTACTCAAGAACCTTATCAAAGCTGGAAAGAAACTATAGCCAACTAGACAAAGAAGCCCTGGCTATCATCACCACTGTAAAATGGTTCCACGAGTACCTCTACAGCAGGACATTCACCATCATCACCGATCACAAACTGCTGTTGGGCATCCTGGCAGGAAACAAGGCCACCCTGAACATTCTATCCCCAAGAATGACAAGGTGGTCTGAATTCCTCGCCACCTACAGTTACCGGCTGACCCATCGACTCGGTAAGACAATCGCACACACAGGCGCCTTGAGCCGCACCCCGCTGCCTAACCTGGACACTGACCCGGCACCCACAGCATCCACCCTGAGCATAGAGACCTTACCCAACCTCCCCCTAACCGCGTCAGACATTGCCCATGAAACCAATAAAGACAAACATCTGGTGTGGGTGTTACAATGGGTGGAGAAAGGGTGGGCGGAAAAAGACGATGATGAGACATTCAGGATGTTTCAGAACAGACAAACGGAACTTTTCACACAAAAGGGTTGTATACTATGGGGGGACAGGGTTGTTATTCCAGAGAAATTACAAAAAAGGGTCCTGGACTTGTTACACGAGGGGCACCCGGGCATCGTTAGGTCAAAAGTCCTGGCCAGAAGCTATGCCTGGTGGCCAGGGATGGACAAACAAATCAAAGCCTGGGTGGCAAGCTGCAAGCAATGCCAAGAATCCAGGCCAAACCCATCCGCCGCCCCAATCCTGGAATGGAAAACCCCCAGAGGACCATGGTCCAGGATACACATAGATTTCGTTGGGCCCACAAAAGGACACACATTCCTCATAACGGTAGATGCTTACTCCAATTGGCTGGAGGTAAGCAACATAAGAACTACCACCACCGAGGCCATCATCAAAGAACTCAACAAGCTATTCACAACCCACGGTCTCCCAGATGTAATTGTGTCAGATAATGGTCCACAGTTCACCACACTGGAATTTGAAAAATTCCTAGTGGAACGGGGCATACGACACACTCTGACAGCGCCGGTGAATGGTAGGGCAGAATGAATAGTCCAATTTACCAAAAAAAACAATCCAGAAAATCAAAACCAGGGACATGCAAGAGAAAATAAATAAACTACTTTTTATCCAACACATAACACCAAACACAAAGACCAACAAGAGCCCCGCAGAGCTACTAATGGGGAGGAAACTAAGATCCCCCCTAGATAGGCTGCACCCCACATACAGCCCCTAAAAACCCACCAACTCATCGAGCAGGCACCGAACATACGCACCAGGAGACGCAGTATATGCGAAAAACCTTAGAGGGGACCCCCTCCGAATACCAGCAACGATAACCCAGGCAACAGGTCCCTGCTCGTACTGGCTACAAACACATGGAAGCGACACATCGATCAAATAAGATCGAGAACGACCACAGGAAACACAACCGACACGCAAGCAGACAGAAACATAAACCCAGAAAGGGAAAAAAACCAACCAAACACCAACCAAGAAGGGAGGGAAAGCCCCGGGAACCAACCCTAACCAGAAAGAAACCAAGAATACTCACCAACCAAAGCAGAAATAGACAACCAGCTTGAAGCCTCGCCTGGAAGAAATAGCCAAACCAGGTCAACCAGCCCAGAAGGACCGGGCAGGAGTGGCAAGGCCAGCAGCTCGACCAGCCTGGGTAGACCGGGGGGAAGCTATGACAAAAGGCCCAGCTCACCCTTCCAGGCGGTTCCATCAACGAGGCAGAGAGCAACACAGAACCCGACCGAACCACCCGAAGGCCAGGTATCAACTAACCTGCGCAGGTCCAGTAGGCAAGTTCGGAGCCCCGCCTACTTATGGGACTACGTCACGTAGGACCATAAGAAGAGGGGAGGGGTGTTCTGTATTGTACATTAACATTCTTGTAAACACCGCGCCCTGATTGGCCAGCCGCGAATCCCCGGAAACCGATCGCGGGAGATTCAAAGCATGCCATTGGCCGCGGCCGATCCTCAGGACCCCGAGTCGATCTCGGGATTAATAAAGAGCTGAAAACTAGTCACTGACTCCCGAGGCTTCTTTCGAGCGCCTACACAACACCCAAGATAGTTAATTGGATAATAGTAAAGCCAAGAAATAGGATCCTTAACACATTATGATCCCAGGCCCATATACATAGCCCAGATTTGTAGAGCCTTGAAACAGGCCAAGAGGGATTGGGGCCATTCTAATCTCCAAAGAGAGAATATTTCACAAAGTGGGGACTACAGAGAAGATCTGTTTTTCAGTCTATCAACACACTTTGGCTGACAGGATCTGAAGCATGTTCACTTGCTCTTGAGTAGATGGCAGAATAGTAATGATGTGTTCTGAATAGTTCATGTGTTCTGCAAAGCTATTCAGGGTTGTAACCAGTGGTGGGATTCAGCCAGTTTGCGCTACTTCAGGAGAACCAGTTGTTAACTTTCTGAGCAGTTTGGTGAACTGGTTGTTGGAAGAAATCATTAGGGCAGAGAACCAGTTGTTAAATTATTTGAATCCTACCACTGGTTGTAACAGATTGGGGCAGTTTATAAATACAGTACATGCTTAGATGCATACATGCCTCAATGTCAAGACCAAAAGGATCTGGAAACCAGGAAAACCAAACACAGAACTCAAAGCAATGAAGGAGAATTAAAATAGCACCAAAGACATGCCAGAAAATTGTTAGAGAAGTAAAATAACAAGACAGCAATATTTCAACATGAAAAACTAGACTGGGTGGGAATGTCAGCCCAGTGTTCAAATTCAGAAAATCTGCAATTATGTTAATCTCTACAAACATCAGAATTAGCAGTTCCTGACAAGGTGGAGGGTTGCGATACATAACCATTTTCCTGAATTTTCATCAGTTCACAAGAAAGAAAGAAGAAAGAAAAGAAAAGTAAGACGAAGGGAAGGAGGGAGGGAAGAAGGAAGGAAAAAGCTGCAGTGAATATATTTTGGGATTGCAGCTTTTTATACATGTTCACACTTGGATGCTCTGTTAAGAAAAAGCATCTTCTGCTTAGAAAACTAGGATGATAAATATAATGGGAGGATGTTTATATTGGGAGATATATTAAAACATATTAGGAGATAAAGTTGTATTAAAGAGTTCTATCATAAACATTGTGGGGGGATAGAGTTATATTAAAACATGTAAGCTCCCCTCCTCAGTCTGAAATAATGCAGCCCGAGTATAACTTTATTCTTGATTGGTAAGTATTGGTAAGCAGATAATATGCAGTATATCACGTTGCACCAATTATGAGCAGAAAATAGTGGCTAATTTACCCCTTCACCCCCTCTCCCTTGTTATTATCATAGACTCAATCTATTTCCCTGGCAATATGGAAATAATAACAGTAGGTTACTTTTTAGCATTATTTATGAGGATTATTGACATAATATATCAGAAGACAAAAAATACATAAAATAGTGTTGTTTCTAAATCTTGGGAAAAGTCAAATGGAAAATTAAATGTTACAGTCACATTGTTGAAAATGGGACAATTGCATACCAAACTAAAAACAAGTCTGCTGTGCAGAAGAAAATTGAGTGGCACGATTGACTGATTAACTTGATTCAGTGTACATTCAGCTATTGAATCTGTTAGTTTCTCAGTGGATGATGGCTGACTTCTCAGTTCCGTTTCCATATAGAAGTTGGCTTTCCAGTTGTGTTTTGCATATCTGTTGTTAATATGATTTTGAGATTCATGCACTATGCACTTAGGAAATTCCTATGCATGATTAATATTAACAGGAGCATGGCTGGAATGTTGGCCTGGAGGTTAACAAGCCCGTGTTCGAACCCTAGAGCTGCTGGGTGGGGTTGAACTCTTGTCCTTTACTCCAGCTCCTGCCAGGGACATAAAAGGAGCCACAACTGGGCATTCCCAGGGCAACTGTGATGTCATTGGCTAATTCTATCAACCTGGAAGTATGTCAGTTCTTCTGACTCAAATATATCTCTAACTCTATCTATCTCTATCTTTATTTCCATCTCTCTTTCCTCTCTCTCTCTCTCTCTAAATGGTATTCAGCTTTGTTCGGGTATTTTCCCACATCATTATAGTTGTGCTTTTAAAGTTGTAGCAACGTTTCAGCAGAATCTCATCTGCCATCAGGCTTCTGTATTGTGTTCGTCTGTGACTCAGTAGTTATGATCCAGAGGGGAAGTAGATTAGCCCTTTATGAAGGAAGTTGAAAATTTAATCAACATATTCTTCTATTTTCAAGGGAATTTTGACATTAGGTTTCTCAAACACAAAGAGCCACTATGAGATTAAGAGATCAAAGCTTTGGACTAAGGAGAGATTGGATCTTGTCCACCCTCTGTGGCAATGGTGGGTTTCAAATTTTTTCCTACCAGCTCTGTGGGTGTGGCTTGGTGGGCATGGCTTGCAAAATCTCCAGTCAGAGGTTGTGCTTGACAGTTCTCTGAACTATTCAAAATTTCCACTACCGGTTCTCCAGAATTGATCAGAACCTGCTGAATACCCCCTCTGCTCATTGGAGTTGTGGAGATAAGTGAAGAAAATGCCTGAGGTAACATCATGAGTGCTTGAAGGAAAAAAAGTTGTATATCTCATCAATAAGATTCACCTTTTTATCCTTATTTTTTCTCTGTGTCTTTCATTCTGTTTCTCTTAATCAATCTGAAGCATTCTGAAGCATTTAGTCCTTCTTAATTCAATCTCACTCCAGAGGGAAGGAAAAGTATGCTTTTTATTGTACTTCTGAAGAAAATAGATACAGGAGATGAGAGAGAGAGATGGACAAATAGATTTCAGTGCAGTTTAGGTCAGATGTGCATTTTCTGCTTGCTCCATTGCAAGGAACATTTAAACAACAATGATTCAAGGAAGGGAAAGAGGGAGGCAGGGTGGAAGGGAGGAAGGAAAGAAGGAAGGAAAGAAGGAAGGAAGGAAGGACTGCTTTAGTGACAAAGGAAATAATGTGGGAAGGCATCCATGTGGACAAACCCCCATAAAGGAAAATAATAAAATCTGGTGAGGAGGGAATACTTAATTCTTAAAGGAAGACAGAAGGATCTGCTAGACAAACTCAAAAGTAAAGCTTGCCTTTCTGACTCAGAAGAGAAGGGCAAGAATCAAGGGAATGGGCACTCAGGTTCTAGGAAGGCCATAATCTGGCCTAAATACCATCCTGGTCTTGATTATCAAACACTACAACATATGCTGATTTTTGTAAAGACACCTTAAGAAACAGCTGGAAGCAGCATGGGAGATAAGCAATTTAGTCTACCAAGATTAGGTATTAACTACCTTGATTAGTTTCTGAATTCCATACAAGAAGAAAGTATAAATGATGCTATCAATGGGCCAAACTCCGATTCTGAAATTGATCTCTTTTCAGGCTGATTTGAAGTGGCTCAATTATTTTGGATAGTTGTTGGATGTTCAGAAGTACAGAAAGCATGTACCTAAAGAAGGACAGGCAGAGCCTGAAGGTGGAGTCAAGAGAGGAATCATCCTGGAGTCATTATGTTCCCACAAGCAATCTAAAACTAACCCCTCTTTTTATCTAGCTCCTATTTAGTGTTGACTATAAGTTGACTAGATTCTTGTATATAGGCATGAACAACAAAATCAGCTGAACTAGAACTTATAATGTGATCCTGAGTTTTTGTGCCTAGTGGTACCCTTCTGTGGAAAGAGAAGGAATGCAAGATTTTCTGTAAGATGTTCAGATGCATTCTGAATTTCCTTTTATTCATGAACCAACTATTATTTTCCTATAAAATGAGTTAATATTTAATGCATTGGGTAGTTGATCGGCCACTTCAGCAAATTCTTTAATAGTATGACCCACATATCTGGCCACACTTTCTATTCATTAACTGACCCTTTAATAAACTACCTCTATTGATGATTCCTTTGTTATAGCTAGTGGCAAAATCTTTTAAGACATAGTCAGTGTATCATGCTTATGCATAACTCTGGAGTGGATGAAGAAAGAAAAACACTGCTTACACTGTGATACCACTCAATTACTTTAAAATGCTATTTCAAATTTTCTTTTAAAATTGCCTAAGCAATCACCGGATTTCTGTCTTTTTGATGCAATGAATGTAGCAAATGGGTCAATCAATAGCTTTTCTTCCATCAGATTTCAATCTCTTTAATATGTCACCGCTCTACATTTCTGGGAGATATTTATGCTTACCCCATTAAACTAAATGAATTCATGACTTATATACATATATCGTTAAATTAAGACAGAACAATTCAGAAACACATGATAGTGTGCAAATAACTATCATGTACATATTATATTACTGGGAGCAAGTTGAGTCTGATATGGATTTTATCTTGATCAGCAAGTTGATTGATTTGAAACTATTAGAAAATTAATCCAGTTTCTATATCATTAGAATGCCAATAAACCACAGAGAACTCTTAGTTAATGGGTACAGGCAAGAGAAATGGAACATCTCCAGTTTATAGATCCTAGCTTGCAAAGAACAGCATAAATATGCTTGGGTATAATTAAGTGTTTGTTGCAATTGCAGCATTTTAGTCAAGATCTACCAGAATTGAATGTAATGCTATTACCCTCTGTAGTGTTCAGTCAGCTCTGACGTCTCCGTATCCCACCTTCGTTGCCAGTGTTAAATTCTGCGCATGGGCGCAAGGAATGGAGACGAAACGGTGAACAGTGAACTTCAACTCTTTATTAATCATTCTGAACAGAGCAAAACCCTAGTGCAACAGCAGCCCTTTTATAGGCAAACTGCTGCTCTAGTAACCAATAAGAGACGTGGAGTGCTAACCCCCTTAACCAATGAGAGTGGCTCATTAACAGCCAATCAGATTCTCCTGAATGGACCAATCCGATATCGCTATTGTCGGCCGATCAGAAGTGCATGGCTAGAACCCTACTATTTTCTAAAGCTTTTGATAAACTTTATTTAAGTGTTTTATTAGTTCATAACAGGAGGCATGCTAGAGGTCCTGTCAGCTCAATTATTCTGGGTGGCAGTATCCAGGAGAACGGCCTTCTCTGCTGTTGCTTCTGCCCTCTGGAACTTCTTGTACCTAATGTGAAGTTGGCCCCAACCCTCCTATTCTTTTTTTTTTTTTTTTTTTGAGGCTTAAAGATCTGACCCTTCCAGTTGGCTTGGAGCCCCGAGGGGGGATCAGTGCAGGGATGGGATCCGACCGGTATAACTACCGGTTCTGTTGCTCTTCATCGCGTGAGTTGCGTGAGTGCAATTTACAACCTGCTGAGCTTCCCAGACAGCTGAACAGCGCTGCGTGCAAGTGTGCAGCAGTTGGAAAAGCCCTTTTTTTCCTGCCTTTTTTCTGCTTTTTTCAATCACAGCTGAGTCGTGCAAAGCAGCTGTGGTTGAAAAAGCAGGAAATAAAGGTCAGGTAAGAGCCCGGGCAGGTGGGGGGGGTCCAAAACAGCAGCAGACATAGAACCAGTTCTATGGAACTCTCTGTCTGCTGCTCTTCAAAACTACCAGTTCTACAGAGGTGGACAGAACTAGTAGAATCCCACCCCTTGATCACTGTAGTGGAGGTGGTTGATCAAGTAACAGCAAATCATACCTCCCACCCGAATATGCCCATGCCCTCCACATACATAAATTGTAATGCTTGAATTTAATTTTTGTTTTAATGTATATGTATAGACCTATTTTAATGATTGTAAGCCTTCCAGAGTGACCCCATGGTAAGACGGGTGGCCAATAAATTTTATAGATCAATAAATGAATCAGCATACCAAACCCACAAGTGGAGAGCTTATCCTTCAACAGTAGGTGCTAGTTTTTGAGATAGTTATAAGTTGTTGTATAATTCATTCAATTGGAATAGAGCTGGAAGGGACCTTGGAAGTCTTCTAGTCCAATCCTCTTCTCAAGCAGGAGGCCCTATACCATTTCAGACAGGTGGCTGTCCAGTCTCTTCTTAAAAACCTCCAGTGATGAAGCACCCACAACTTCTGAAGCCAAACTGTTCCGCTAGTTAATTGTTCCCACTGTTAGGAAGTTTCTCTTTAATTCTAGGTTGCTTCTTTCCTTGGTCATCATAGTCCCAAAGCAGAGGTGACATTCAGCAGGTTTGGACCAGTTCTGGAGAACCGGTAGCAGAAATTTTGAGTAATTGGGAGAACCAGCAAATACCATCTCTGACTGGCCCCGCCCCTATCTATTCTCCACCTCCTGAGTCCCAGCTGATTGGCTGGCTCTTTTTTGTTGCCCTGCACAGGAGAAAAGAGCTGGAAAGCAGGTTAGTGGGGTGGGGAGGAGAATGGGGATTTTACAGTATCCTTCCCCTGCCACACCCACCATACCACGCTATGCCCACCAAGCCATGCCCACAGAACCGGTAGTAACTTATTTTTAATCCCACCACTGGTCCCAAAGGTGCTTTTTCAAGAGGCAGCTAGACTTCCTGGTTTTTCCTTTGGAGACATTTCACTTCTTATCCAAGAAGCTTCTTAGAGGAGAAGCAAAATGTCTTCAAGGAAAAAACAAAACAAAAGTCCAGTTGCCTCTTGAAAAAGCATCTTTGGGACCACCATGACCTGGATGACTGAGAATCTCCATAGACACTTTCCTTGATCAATTTCCATCCATTGTTTCTCACCTTGCCTTTTGGTGCTTTGCAAAATAAGTTGACCCAAACCATTTAAGAGCTGTAAGAAAATGGGAAAGTTCTGGGCTGAAACTTTAACTTCGAGTTGGATTCCAGTTTCTGGAACCAGGGTCAGAGAATCCTGCATTGGACTTTTTATCAGTATGAATCGTAAGGCCTCCTAATGGTCTTGGGGGGGGGTTGTGTTGTGTGCGTGTGTTTGAACACCCACCCACACATATGCAGACATTGATAAAGCAGGAATCCTCAGAATTGCAAATGGGACTTATTTCACGCAAGAAGACACAAAATTACTTGGGAATAATTTAGCAGTCAGGCCTGGTTTTTTTGAGTCGGGGAGCATCAGTGCATTCACAGGCAAATTGGACAGGTTTTCGAACAAAGCAAGGAAAGCAGGTTGGGCAGAGAAAATGGGAAAATGGAAATGAAGCAAATAAAATGCGTAAGCACAATAAACTCTTCTTCCTGCCCAGGATTCTTCAAATGGGCCTCTAACTTTGCTGTTTCAAAGGAAGCCAAAGTGGTCCAGAGCGAAAGAGTCACATTCTTTTAAGTCCCATAGCATCAAATTTAAATTGCCTCTTATGTTTTATTATCTTACTGGCAGCACAGTCTAAATCCAATTGTACTTGCAGATAAATCAAAGGACAAAAGGCTTTTGGGGAAGGAAATAAACCCCTTTGGTGATTCTGCTAAAGAGCTGAGTTTGCACAACTCACCCAAACCGGTCATTTCAAACTTAGCTGCTGCATTTTGCACCCGTTTTTTGCTTATTTGGTTTGCAACTCCAACCCTTTGGGTTGGTTTATAACAGGATAACAGAGTTGGAAGGGACCTTGGAGGTCTTCTAGTCCAACCCCTGCTCAATCAAGAAGCCCTATACCAGTGATGGTGAACCTATGGCACACATGCTGGAAGTGGCATGCCGAGCCATTGCTCCTGGCATGCCAGCTTTCACCCATTGCTTTTCTGGATTCAAGTGCGCACATGTGCGTGAGCCACCTGGTCTTTGTGCATGAGGCCCAGAAACTGGAAGAGCAGCTCCCCAGTGAACATGTGTACATCGGGAAGTTGAGCTTCCGGTTTCCGGCATTCCAGCACTCCCAACGCCAGGGAGCTGCTTTTCTGGTTTCTGGTGTTCTCATGCGCATGCACATGTTCCTGTTTCAGCACTTGGTGCTGAAAAAATTTGCCAACACTGCCCTATCCCACTTCAGACAAATGGTTGTCCATAATGTCCAATCTCTTCTTAAAAACCTCCAGCGTTGGAGCATTTACAACTTCTGGAGGCAAGTTGTTCCACTGATTAATTGTTCTAATTGACAGGAAATTTCTCCATAGTTCTAGGTTGCTTCTCTCCTTGATTAGTTTCTGTTAAGCCTGGGTTCCCCAACCAGGGTTAAGGAGACAAGCTAAACAGAATGTGCAGCGTTAATCAGATAGGCACACAGATAAATGAGTGAGATAAGTTTGTATGTTTATTAACATACAGTAAAAATAACAGATACGCTTGTGCTATCAAAAATATAATTTATTCCATTTATAGCATAGTCAAAATAACAGTCCATTAGTCATGTATCATTTAGTCAGTCCATTCAAGGATATTCAGTTAGCAAAGTCGGTATAGAATATCCTATGTCAGTTCACTTACAAATCAGTCCTTTGTTTGTCTCTCCCATTAGAGCAATGCAGTCTTGAGTCCTTGCAGTAATTAGGGATCATCAAAGCCAGAGAGAGCAAGCTGTCCTCTTGCTTCTTTTAAAGTGCTTTCACAACCACTCCCTTAATTACATTCCTATATTTAAAGCTGCAGACACTAACTAACAAACTATGATTACATATTTATTATTTTACCTAAACTAGTTAGGGTAAAACAATGTTATCCCTAACAGTTTCCATCCATTGCTTCTTGTCAGATGCTTTGGAGAATAGATTGACTCCCTCTTTTTTGTGTGTGTGGCAACTTTATGGCACACTATGTTTCTAACTTTTGAAGAAGAAGATTTTTTTTCTGTAAACAACTACACAGTGTTCAACAGACAGAACACTGTCAAGCACCAGGGAAATCAGGAGATTCAGGCAGTTCAAATGTGTATAAAGATTTATTGCAAGCTTAAGGTCTCTACAAGAGTTTGACCTACTAACAGTCAAGGGAAATGAATGAGAATAAGAAGGTATTCAAAGTGGACTGGATTGAGATCTTTTATGGGCGTGTAGGAGGTTAAAACCCACCCCTCTCCTAGAAAAATGAAATATCCTAGGAAATATTAAAAAGGCAGAATATTTCCCCTAAAAAGAATAGAAACTCAGAAGCAGAAACTCACCTCAGAAGCAGGAGCTCACCCTCCCCTTTGTTAATGGGTGGGCCATTAAGGCCTGGGCCAGAATACTTTACATAACATAGATCTCCAGGTAAAGGTATAGCAATTGCCCAAGAGTTCTTTCAGTGCATCATCATCATCATCCAGCAAGGCTCAACCAAGCCAGGAATTCAGGACAGCCTACAGAGCTGCCCTTGCATGGCCCCATGGAAGTCTGGCAACCAATCAGAATGCAAGCTCCAATTCAAATCCTAACAAAAGTTATAAAACCCAGGCACTCTCAGCATGTCAGCCCTTCTTGATCTTTTCCTTCACTTTGATGTATGTGATCATCCTTTTCACCTTGGAGCTTCAAGCCATGTGGTCCTGCCACCATTCTTTCCAAATAGCCTCCATGTTTCCAGTGTCTTTTTCCCCACTTGGAACTGAACCCAGAAGGATCATTCTTCCAATAATTGTAGAGGGACTTGTGACTTATGACACATCTTACTCCTCCCTCAGACTCACATCTTACTCCTCCCTCAGACTCATATCTTACTCCTCCCTCAGACTCAACCTGATCATCTCCTACAAACACCCATTTATAGAACTTATATGAATTGGAAGGGACCTTGGAGGTCTTCTAGTCCAACCCCCTGCTTGAACAGGAGATCTTCTATCATTCCAGGTTAGTTATCCAATTTTTTCTATAAACTGGCAATGAACATGAATCAAATTTAGAAATGTCAATTTTTAAGAGAATATTAACTTTTTATTCTTTGCAGTTCATCTAAGATTGATCAGGTCTGCTCACTCTTTTTTGCAATTAATTGAATGTTTTCAAAATGATTCTTTAAAAATATGTAAAGGGTACAAAAAAAGAGGTGCAAATCCCAACTCTCCCCCCCCCCCCGTACCCTGATTATTCTTGGTTGGAATAAAACAAGGAGATTTTAGGGAAATCTGGACATTATACCATTAACTCAGTCCCTGAGTTAGCGCTTCATGTGAATATAGATAATTTATCATGTGGATCAACTTATTAATGCAACCATTAGAGATGGCTGGGTTGAAGGAAGCCTGCCATTATTGTTGAAAAAGATAGTGGAATAGGAGTTATTTTTACTCCTGAATCAACACTCAGTAGTATAAAGGATTCTGATCTTTATTGCAGTCCTTCTGGTTTGAAAGGAG
The DNA here is from genome assembly GCA_033807585.1 of Hydrophis major. Taxonomy (NCBI): domain Eukaryota; kingdom Metazoa; phylum Chordata; class Lepidosauria; order Squamata; family Elapidae; genus Hydrophis; species Hydrophis major. The sequence goes on from CM066330.1 coordinate 250,617,980, forward strand.
TGGATATCTGTCTGCATAGATTTGCCCCTGCTTTGTTGTATATAAGCCAAACTTTTTGACCAGGTCCTTATTTCCTGCTCATTTTCATGTTAAGCAGCATTTCATATTAATTAATCCTTTTCATAAAGCAGTGTTTAGAAGAGTCTCATGTAGATGTTCTATTGCATGGAGAACAAAAGGGAGCCTTGTGGAACATCACAGATAAGCTTTCATTGTGTGTTGCCAACAGCACCGTTTAGAACTAACCTTCCAGGTATGGGCAGAATTGCTACAACACAGTGGGCCTTATCTTCACTTCAGTTGCTCCAGGAGACTCTTACGGATTTCACAGATGGTCATAACAATCAAAGAAAAACTCTGTCCACCTATCTAGTCTAGAGGTAGAATGATGGAAAGTCTGGAAAGATTGCAGGCAGAAGAGAAGCTGACTTGTATCTTACTGGGTACTATAACTACATTGACTTAGTTCAGGAGCAGCCAAGTTCAACCACAGAGCTAAGAGGGAAGCTTTGAATCTATCACTTTCTCTCAACTCAACTTACTGGACAAGAGAGCATATTAAGGGCAACTGTGTTCTCTTTGCTGATGATGTAAAGCTATTCAACACCACAGACTGCTATCCTTTAAAAAGATCTCAACTGTGTATCAGAATGGTCAAACAAATAGCAACTTCAAATCTCAACAAATAAATGCTCTCTCTTGCATATTGGGAAAAATAAATCAGAAAATAAAATACTAGCTGAATAGTCAAGACCTTGTTGATGATCCAAACTCTGTCAAGGACTTTGGAGTACTCATCTCTAATGATATAAGTGCTAGAGCCCACTGTAACCACATAGACAAAAAGGCATTAAGAGTTGTTAACCTAACCCTACGTAGCTTTTTCTCTAGTAATATCACACTAGTAACGGGAGCATATAAAACATTTGCTAGACCAATACTTGAATACAGCTCATCAGTCTGGAACCCACATTACGTATCTGATTATTAACACAGTTGAGAAAGTCCAGAAATATTTCACAAGAAGAGTTCTCCACTCCTCAACTCATTGCAGAATAACTTATGCCACCAGAGTTGAAATTCTAGACCAAGAAAATCTAGAACTATGCCACCTTCGGTCCGATCTAAGTATAGTATATAAAATCATACATTGCAATGTCCTACCTGTCAATGAATACTTCAGCTTCAACCATAACAATACAAGAGCACACAATAGATACAAACTCAAGGCAAACAGCACCAAACTTAATTGCAGGAAATACAACTTCAGCAACAGAGTGGTCAACATCTGGAATACTCTACCTGACTCTGTGGTTTCTTCCCCAAACCCCAAAAACTTTAACCTTAGACTGCCTACTAGTGACCTCACCCCTTTCCTAAGAGGTCTGTAGGGGGTGTACATAAGCGCACCAACGTGCCTACCATCCTCCCTATTGTTTCTTTTTATTTTTTTTATATGTATCCATTTCATGTATTCATAACTATGTTTATATTTATACCTATTATCTTGTAAGCGATTGACAAATAAAATAAATAAATAAATAAATACTTTGGCTCTCTGAAAAAAAGTGGGAATAAAATACACTGAATTAGTTAATAACAATACAATTCAACACACCTTTGGATGAGTAGCAACAGCAAAAGCACTTACGTACCCACTTCATAGTGCTTTACAACACTCTCTGAGCAGTTTACAAATCAACATATTGTTCCCAATAATCTGGATTCTCGTTTTACCAACCTCGGAAGAATGAGTCAGCTTTGTGCCAGTCAGGATCGAACTGCTGGTAGTGGGCACAGTTAGCCCACAATACTGCATACTAATCACTGCACCACCACCAGTAATATACAGGTAGTCCTCAATCTACAACCACAGTAGAGCCCAAAATATATGTTGTTACTTGTTAACGCATTTGTTAAGTAAATTTTGCCCCCTTTTAATACCTTTCTTGACACAGTTGTTAAGTGAATCACTGCAGCTGTTAAGTTAGTAGCATGGCTGCTCAGTGAATCTGGCTTCCCCATTGACTTTGCTTATCAAAAGGTTGTAAAAGGTGATCACATGACCTTGGGACACTGCAACGGGTCATAAGTACGAATTGTTGTCAAGGATCTGGATTTTGATTACGTGATCATGAGGATGTAGGTCCTACTGTAAAAAACAGTTATAAGTCACTTTTTTCAGTGCTGTTGTAATTTTGAACAGTCATTAAATGAATTTTCGTAAGTTGAGGACTGTATAGCACGTAAAAGATGCAAGTAGAAAAATAGGGACCACTTTGGTGGGAAGGTAACAGTGCTCCATGCACTTCGGCGTTTAGTCATGCTGGCCACATGACCAAGGAGACCTCTTTGGACAGCGCTGGCTCTTTCACTTAGAAACAGAAATGAGCACTGTCCCCTGGAGCTGGAATCAACTAGCACCCATGTGTGGGGGAACCTTTATATTTACTTTTTATTCAGTGAGTATTAAAGTATTAAATCATTTTTTCTTTCTTTGTCACATTATCTTCCTCTCCCCTTCTATATATTGCTATTCTAAAATGCTTCTCCATTCTTACATATCCCATTTCTTACACATTCCAAATGTATCCTTATTAGGATGCAGTAAACCACAGTAATATTCCATAATTATTGTTTAAATCTATTTACTGCAGATTTTGCTTTACAAGAATACCACCCAGCCCTGGCAGTACCATACACTGTCTTTGGGGAAATACCTGGGCTGTACTTTATCACCAAGTAGGAAGTATTCCAGTTTAAAATTCTGATCTGGAATTCAGCTACAATTGCAGGCAGGTTATAATTATAATTATTATTCTGGAAATTTTGAATAAAGACCTTAAGGCGCTGCTTTCACTGGACAGCACTAATCATCGTAGAATTTCTCTTCTTAATGTCTACATGCATTGATGATGTAACTTAGCTGGGTAATAAAATGTCTGCAAGCAAACAGTGGTGCTCATTAACCATCAGGGACTCCATTATCAGAAGTTTCCATCTTCTTGAACCTTACCAAAACAAGCTTCTTCAATGAATCTGAATCTGAATGTAGCAAGATATATGGGGTAGGTAGCAAGGTATATAGGGAATCTGAATTTTATTTTTTTTTGAAGAATTTTTTTTAGACAAACATACACAAACAAAACATAAAAACATAAAGCCATCTTCCAATTACATACATTCAGTGTATCAGTTGGTTACAGATTTTTTGTGCATCTTCTCCATAGTCCTCATTTACAATTGTTTATATATATTCTCATATTATCAATCAAATATTTCTGAATACATTATTGTCATTTTTAATCATTCATTTGACTACACCATTATTCCTTCATGTTATGCGAAATGTTCCATATTTTTAAATTGGTTTATATTATAACAATTCATATTATCATCCTAAATCCATCCAGTAATAATACATCTTCTTATTATATTCTATGTAATTCTATTCTCCTTATATTGTAAAATTCTACATATTTCATTACTGTTAAGTCCGCGTGGAAAGAAGCCAGGAGTCGGTGACTGTGTTTCAAGATCTTTTTATTAGTCAGGAACCGAACTGAGGCTAAAGGAAAACTTTGCGGCTTTTTATTTCCAAGCTGCGGCGGCCACGGCCAATGGCACCACTTTGAATCTCCCGCGATTCGAATTGACCAATCGTGGGAGATTCTCAGCGAGCCAATCGGTGCGGCTCGCCTAGCCAATCAGAGCGCCCCGCGCTTTGGCCAATCAAAGCGCAGGGATCTCAAGAATTCAAATGAGGGGACAGAACACCCCTCCCCTCTTGGTTCAGTCCTTACGTTGCGTAGTCCTATAGGTAGGCGGGGCTCCGTCTCTGCCTACTGGACCTGCGCAGGTCAGTCGTAGGTTGGATCCCAGCCGGTTCGGTCAGGGTCTCTGTTTCTCCGGACTCCATCGTGGGAACCGCCTGGTCTGTCTGGCCGGGCCGCTCTCCGCAGCTCCCTCCTGGGCTACCCGGGTTGGTTGAGCTGCGGGTTTCGCCGCTCCCGCTCAGTCTTCCCGGGTTGGTTGAGCTGGCCTGGCTGTCTCTTCCTGACGAGGTTTCGTGCTGGCTGCTTTCAGGTGAGTATGGCTGGTTTATTTTTTCTGGGTTTTGGTTCCCTGGATATTCCCTCCCCTCTTGGTTTGTGTTGCGGGGGTTGGTTTTGCTTGGTTGCACATTGGTGGTCTCTTGTGTGGTCGTCCTCGATCTTAACTGATTGATGTGGCATTTCCACGCTCGTCCGTCGGTTGTTTGTAGCCGGTACGAGTGTGGGCCTGTTAGTTGTGTTATGACGGCTGGTACCCATAATGGGTCTCCGGTTAGGTTCTTCGCGTAGACAGCATTGCCTGGTGCGAAGGTTCGGTGTTTGCTGGTGGAGTCTGGGGGTTTCTCTGGGTTGTACGTGGGGTATAATCTATCGAGTGGGGACCTTATTTTCCTCCCCATTAGCAGTTCTGCTGGGCTTTTATTTGTTGTGGTGTTTGGGGTTATGTGCTGTTTGAAAAGTAATTTATTTATTTTGTCCTGGATCTCCCCGTGGTCTATTTTCTGGATGGTTTTCTTTGTGAATTGAACCATCCGTTCCGCCCTACCATTCGCCGCCGGATGCGCCAGGGCTGTCAGCGCGTGTCGTATGCCCCTCTCCACTCGGATTTTTTCGAATTCTAGCAAGGTGAATTGGGGCCCGTTGTCGGAAACGAGGACGTCTGGGAGGCCGTGTGTTGCGAAAAGTTTGCAGAGTTCTTCGGTCATGGCCTCCGTGGTGGTTGTTCTCATGTTGCTTACCTCCAGCCAGTTGGAATAAGCGTCTACGGTTATTAAGAAAGTGTGTCCTTTTGTGGGCCCGGCAAAATCTATGTGGATCCTAGACCACGGTCCCCTGGGGGTTTCCCATTCTAGGATGGGTGGGCTTGGCCTGGTCTCCTGGCATCGTTGACACCTTGCTACCCAGGCCTCGATCTGTTTGTCCATCCCTGGCCACCAAGTGTAACTTCTGGCCAGGGCTTTTGTCCTAACGATGCCCGGGTGCCCCTCGTGTAACAGTTCCAAAACCTTCCCTTGTAGTTTTTCCGGGATGACCACCCTATCCCCCCATAGTATACACCCTTTTAGTAACGAGAGTTCCGTTTGCTGGTTCTGGAATGTCCTGACGGACTCGTCGTTGTCCCTTTCCGGCCCCCCTTTCTCTACCCAATGCAAAACCCGCACCAGACGTTTGTCTTTATTAGTTTCTCGGGCAATGTCTGATGCGGTTATGGGTAGGTTGGGTAGAGTCTCTATGCTGAGGGTGGTCGTCGTGGGTGCTGGGTCAGTGTCAGGTTCCGGTAATGGTGAGCGGCTTAAGGTGTCCGCATGGGAGATAGTCTTACCAGGTCTGTGTGTGAGTCCGTAGTTGTAGGCAGCCAGGAATTCGGACCACCTTGTCATTCGGGGAGACAGAATGTTCGGGGTGGCCCTGTTCCCTGCAAGGATTCCCAGCAGCGGTTTGTGGTCGGTGATGATAGTAAACGTCCACCTGTAGAGGTACTTGTGAAACCTTTTTACTGCGGCGACGATAGCCAAAGCCTCTTTGTCCAGCTGGCTGTAGTTCCACTCCGGTTTGGTGAGGGTCCTTGAAAAAAACACGATGGGTGCTTCTTTTCTGTTGGGGAGAGTGTGGCTGAGGACAGCGCCGACGCCGAAGGGTGATGCATCGCATGTGATGGCTAGTGGTAGGGTCTCATTGTATTGGATGAGGACGGCATCCGAAGTGAGCAGGTCCTTGGTTTTTCTGAAGGCGGCTTCCTCACGTTTCCCCCAAGTCCAGGTAGCCGCCTTGTCCAAAAGCCTGTGCAAAGGCTCCGCCGTGGTCGCCTTTTGGGGCAGGAAGACATTATAAAAGTTAAGTAACCCCAGAAACGCCTGCAGTTCTGTTTTTGACTTGGGTGTGGGGGCTTCCTTGATGGCTTTAATTTTCTTGTTGGTGGGGTGAATGCCGTGTTGGTCTAGGAGGTATCCTAGGAATTCGACCCGCTCTGTGTACAGCTGGCATTTTTCCCTCTTCACTTTAAGCCCGGTTTCTTTGAACCTCGTTAGCACCTCCCTTAGGCGAGTCTCTAGTTCGGCCTGGTTGGTTGCCGATACTAGTACATCATCGAAGTATGGGACCACCCCCTTGATGCCCTGTAAGAGTCTTTCCATGAGGCTCTGGAAAATCCCAGGTGCCACGCTGACTCCAAATTGGAGGCGGTTGCATCTAAAAGCTCCCCGGTGGGTGACTATGGTTTGTGCCTCGGCAGTTTCCTCGTCGACCGGTAGTTGCTGGTATGCTTGGGCCAGGTCAAGTTTCACAAAAACTTTGCCTCCTCCCAGTGAGTGTAGGAGATGCTGCACTACTGGTACGGGGTAAGCGCTTTGCTGCAAGGCGCCATTTAGGGTGGCCTTATAGTCCCCGCAGATTCTCACTGACCCATCAGGCTTAATCAGGGTGACTATGGGGGTCTCCCACCAGGTGTGGTCTATGGGTTGTAATACCCCTTGCTTGACGAGCTTGTCAATTTGCTCGTCTATCTTCGGTTTGAGTGCGAACGGGACCCGCCTTGGTTTTAGACATTTCGGGGGAATGTTGGGGTCTAGGCTGAAGGATATAGGGGGCCCTCGGTACTTGCCTAGGGTGCCGTCGAACACTTCCTGGAAATCCAGGGCCAGTTGCTGCTCCCAGTCGGCTTCGGCAATGTGGTCGATGCCCGTAACTGCGATGCCTAGCGGTGAGAACCATTGAAGTCCCAGTAGGCTAGATCGGTCTCGATCGATGATGGTTAAGGGAAGTCTTTCGGCATGTCCCTTGTAGGTCACTGTAAACTGTCCTGTTCTGACTACAGGGATGCGGTTTCCCTGGTAGTCCTTGAGGATTAGTCTCTGGTTTTCTAGTTGCTTTCTCTGGATGGTAGGCACCAAGCATTTAATTTCTTGCCAGGCTACCATTGAGAGGTAGGACCCGGAGTCCACTTCCATTTTACAGGGTTCGCCTTCGATGCCTACCTCCACGTAGACCTTTCTGGCGTCTGTGGTTGTGGCGTGGCCGATGGTGACCGTCTGTTGTGTCTCTTCTCTCAGCCTGGTCTCGCCGCTTCATTGGGCTTGTCCGTTTCACTCCCAGCGGTTGTCTGTTGGCTGGTCTCTGGTTCTGGGGGGTGTGCTCTCTTGTCTCCGCTCGCTCGGGTCCCATCGCCTGGGGCTGTGGGTCTTCTTGAGGCGGCAAACGCGTGCGATGTGGCCCTTCTTGTCGCAGTGCTGGCAAATGGAGTTGAAGAATCGGCATTCGGATCTGGGGTGGTCGCCTCCACAACCGGCACACGCGGTCCTCAAGTTACGACTCCGCCGGCTGCACTGGTCGCAGCCTGCCTGGAGACGGTGGATGTCTTCCTCTTCATCGGACGTGCCCGAGGTCGAGTGGAGTTCGCCTTGGTGGATGGTGGTTTCAGGTTGGGCCTCGGCCGACCTTGCAGGGTTGTTGTTTGTGGTGTGGTCCCCGGCGTTCGGTCTCCGCATGCAGTCTGCTGACTGTCAGGTTGCTTCGGCGGCCGCGGCTTCGGAGATGGCGTCGGCAAGAGCGATGTTGCCCTTAGCCATCAACCGACTTTGGAGAACGGGGTCCCAAAGGCCGAGCACAATTCGGTCCCGAAGGGCCTCGTTCATGTTGGAGAACTCGCATAGTCCTCCCAGGCACCGCAGCTCTGCAACGAAATCACTGAGACTCTCGCCCGACCGCTGGTCCCGCTGATAAAATTCATGCCGTTGGATGAGGATGAGCACGGCTGGATTCCGTAGTGGTTCCGGAGCAATGGTTCGAGGTCCTTCCTATCCATCGCGGTAACGTCGGCGGGCTTGGCTAGTGCTTTTGCCATCTTAAACACTGTGGGCCCACAGTGTGTTAGGAAGATGGCTCGTTTCTTCGGTCCCGTGGCATCCTTCAGATCGTTGCATTCGAGGAACATGTGGAATCTGTCCGTGTAAGATTCCCAGTCCTCGGTAGTGGGATTGAAGGGGGTTGGTGGCGCGATGCTGGCCATCTCGTCGGTTGGCTGGCTTCCGTTGGACACGTGCTTCGGTTCAGGATGAGAATCCCACCCTCGTCGCCAGTGTTAAGTCCGCGTGGAAAGAAGCCAGGAGTCGGTGACTGTGTTTCAAGCTCTTTTTATTAGTCGGGAACCGAACTGAGGCTAAAGGAAAACTTCGCGGCTTTTTATTTCCAAGCTGCGGCGGCCACGGCCAATGGCACCGCTTTGAATCTCCCGCGATTCGAATCTACCAATCGCGGGAGATTCTCAGCGAGAATGTGGATTTTAGTCCAATATCTTTTATCTTCTGCATATGTCTGGGAATCTGAATTTTAGTCCCAGAACAAAGTACAAAAAGGTTCAAGTTTTCAAGACTGAGCTAATCTTGAAAAGATAGTCCTGAGAAAGTTTTTGAAGTTCAGGATGATAAACATATAGGCCATGAGATATCCATCACAGAAAGTTAGGTAAATTTCAAGAGTCAAACACTTGAAGATTTCAACAAATCTGAGGATACAATGCTATGCAAAATATACCAGTGTTGTTTAGTAAGATTTATTTTCCAGGAAACATGATGGAGTTGTTTGGTTAGGTCAACAGTTTGCTTAAGCTATTACTTAAGTACCTAGAACTAAGGAGAAATTTCCTAAGTGAGAGCAATCAATTAATGGAATAGCTTGCCTTCAGAAGTTGTGGGTGTCCCATTACTGGATGCTTTCAAAAAGAAACTAGGCAGCCATTTGTCTGGAATGATATTGGGTCTCCTGCTTGAACAGGGAGTTGGGTTAGAAGCCCTCCAAAGTCCCTTCCAAGTCTGTTATTCTGTATTCTATATTCTACTTGGGAGGCTTTCTTGAATAACCTTCAGTACAGTGTGGTTAAAAAAGAAGAAAAAGGCAGTTGCAACCCTGCTGTCACTCTTTTTCCTATCTCTCTCATTCAATTTCACAAAACAGAATGTGCCTTCAACATTTCCTTCAAAGGAGAACAAAATACTGAAATCACAGATAATTCACAGTATTCCAAACTTGCTTAGTTAAGTGAGGTATCCACAGATACACATAAACCTCGACTTACAACCGTGGATTTAGTCACTGTTCAGAGTTACAAGGGCACTGAAAAACATGAAAACATGACCTATTATCATTTTTCATAGTTACAACCTTCGCAATATCCCTGCAGTCACATGATCAAAATTCATATGCTTTGGCAATTAGCATGTCTTTATGAGGGTTCCAGTATCTGAGGGTCATGCGATCACTTTTTGCAACTTTCTGACAAGCAAAGTCAATGGGGAAGCCAGATTTACTTAACAACAATAGAAAGAAAGAAAGAAAGAAAGAAAGAAAGAAAGAAAGAAAGAAAGAAAGAAAGAAAGAAAGAAAGAAAGAAAGAAAGAAAGAAAGAAAGAAAGAAAGAAAGGGTCATAAAATTGGACAAAACTCACTTAACATGCTATCTTGTTGAAATGGTATAGGGTTTCCTGCTTGAGCAGGACGTTGGACTAACAGACTTCCAAGGTCCCTTCTAACTCTGCTATTCTGTATTCTGTATTTCACAATGAACATTTTGGGCTCAGTTATGGTCATAACTCTACCTATATGTGATATCTCCTGTCTTTTGTTTTACAATCAGCTCTCCAGGAATTTTCACTAGCTTTCCTGGCCCCTGATACTTCCACTAAGCCCCAAGGGAAGATCTCATGAGAGATTCCCTCTCATCTGGGTTTTTCCAGGTGAGGCAGCCAAGGCATCTAGGAAGGTTCGAGAAACATGAGAAAAGTTACAACACAAAACAGCACTAACAACAGTATCCTCTGCTACTTCTGTTGAGGTAATTCCCTGTTAGGAGAATGAGCGCATGCAGGGAGACGTATTTGAGAATAGTGTTTAAATAATACAACACACAGCACACAGATACACTGTACAGTAAATGTAGGGTTTTACTTTCAGAAAGGTTGAAGCAAAGTCCAAAATAAGCAATCCAAAGTCATTCACAAGTTAAATCAGTCAGTTTTCAATTCAGAGATAATCCAAATATCAAAGTCCAGTGTCAAAAAACAGTTCAGTAAGACTTACATTAAAACCTGAAAATATCAATCAATTAGGAAAAATGGAGGAATGGCAACACTTTCCAACAGAAGGAAACAGAAATACTCACTCAGACACACTCTTCTGAGACTAAGACTAAAATAATCCAGGTTTCTGGCTCCATTTTATGGCCCTTTGAAAAACCACACCCAATTGCAGTTTTTGCAATCTCTTAAAGACATAGTACGAAAATGTTTATCTTAGTTTATATATTTCTAACCCAAATATCTGTTAGGTGACTTATATTCCTAACAACTTCAAACAATAAGGTTGGCTCAAAAAGAGAGAAAGAGAGAGAATTTCAGAAGAAAAATTCAGGCAGCCTGAGAGTAAGGCACAAAAAGAGAAAATGTTGCATGGGAAGAATGCACTCCAGAAATTGTGAAGCAGCCATCATTTGACAGGGAACCTCATGCTAAGATGAGCATATTTCTATTTGTGTGTCAAAACCTGTTAATATCTGTGCACTGGTGGGCTGGTGCCAGTTCAGGCCGGTTCACCCCTACTGGTAGTTCTGACCACTGGCTGGGCCCACCCATCTGCCCCAATGCTATCCCATCCTATATATCTCACTCTCTGGCTCGATTGCCCCACTCATGCAGCCCAGCTGATTTCCACGCCTTTCCTGCTCTACTCACCACGGCTGCCTGAGATGGTATGCTGGAAATGGCCGTGTGTTTGAAGCCACATGCAAGTGTGAAAGGTATGCGCGCTCACATTTTCAGTTCTGCACGAGGCAAACCAATTGTTAAATTATGTGTTCTGACCCAAGCTTTGTAAACTGTAATTATTCACAAACTTGTTTTAAAAACAAAACCTATTTTATTGCAACGCTGGGTATTGTTTTCATTCCCAGCCAGAATTAAGCTCAAGATAAGCACACACCTTTCAGTGCTGTCAAAACAGAAGTATCAAATTAACTAGAAAAGAAACCAACCAAAGCACAAGAAAAACCAACTGAAGTACAAAGAGCTTCAAGGATGACTCAGAACCGATCAAACTACTTCACTTCCTGCAAAGATTTCATCATTTTGGCCTGATGGGAGGGGCAATCATTCTCAGCCTTTCTCCCGAGTTGCCCCTTTTGTTTCAACTGCTCTACCCTTCTAGCAGCTCTGCGCGCATGTGCACTGGGAACAGGCTCCCCTTTTTCTTCTGCCTTTCTGCTGCCAGACTCTGAAGGCTCCAAAGACTCCCAGATGGTCCTGGCCCCATCTCTGCATCAGACGCAGGACCCTCGTTCGAGTCCTCCCCAGACTCCCTGACCGGTCCCCATTCTTCTCCGCTATCCGATTCCACTGCCGGCTTCCAGAAAACCAAAACATTATGTGAAGCCCATCTCTATATCTGTGTCAGCTATTCTGGATTGAAATGTCTGGAAAGCTAAGGCGAAAAGAATATTAGCTTAGAGAAGGAAAAACCCTCTTATTACTACAGTATTACTCTCCATTACAGTTTCAACCTACGAAATACCATACCACACATCATGTTCCCAGTGCTAACAGATATCTTTAATTAATGAGATCACAGACATCCTAATCTATTGGTTTAGTAGCCTGTAGACTAACTCATCAAATATTGTGGCCACTCCAGAAAAGTTTTAAATGACAAATCTTTCTGCTGGGGACAGTTATGTTCCAAATTTTATCTAATCTCATGAGCAAGAATGCTCACGATTAACAATTTCAGAGCCTCACATCTTTCTGACCATAGCGAGAAAGTAATCCAAGCACATCATCGTTTAGAATAATAATAATATAGTTTCCTAAATGTTTTACATTTATAAAGCTGAAGAGGATTATGTGCCTGGACTGCTGGGTATTATTGAAAATCTAAGAATATGCATACCGACTCACTCCAGACACGCCACTCTTTATTGCAAAGAGAAGGGAAAGGGGAAAGGAAAAAAAAAACAGATGAACACTTGCTACTGTTTTGCTAATGAATAGAATGTGCAGCAGAGATAATAATGTACTGTAAAGGTCTTTGCTATTTAAAAATTACTTTTTAATAACTCATGTAGTCTGGACCTCTCCGCTTATAAAATCTATGTTTAGAGGATATAACTATTGTTATAAATGTGTATTTTTTCTGGGTTTTGATTTTATGCTTTTATGTTGTAGTTAATTTTATTTTACATGTATGTGTGGTTTTTTTTAAAATGCAAGCTACGAAAACAGAATTGGATGTAAAATGCTATGAATATATTTCCTTCTTCCTTCCTTCCTCCCTCCCTTCTTTTCTCCCTCCCTTGAAAATGCAAATAAACCAGGTAGATGGTTGGTGTATACATTGAAAAAAGAGAGAGAAATGAAAAAGATAATGCAATTAATAGATGATCAAGGAATGATCTGTAATGGAAATGATGAAAAGAAAAAGATAGTACAGAAGTATTATGAAAAACTATACAATCAAGAGAATATTGATAAAGAGAAAGTTAAACAATATTTGCAAAGAGCGGAGCTACCCCAAATACCCGAGGACATTAAAATAATGTTAGAAGGGAAAATAACAATGATGGAATTAATTGAGGCTTTAAAGAGACAAAATATCGGAAAGACACAGGGCCCAGATGGGTTACCAGCGAAATTTTACAAGACTCTACAGGAATCTCTAAATATCCTAATGCTTGAAGTGATGAATGAAGCCTTGTCAAAAAATAAAATACCCAATTCATGAACAAGAGGCTTATATTACTCTTATACCAAAAGAGGACATTGACCTACAACAAATTAAAAACTGTAGACTTATGTCCCTGCTGAACTCAGATTATAAAATATTTGCCTCAATAATTGCAGAAAGACTTAAGAGATATTTGAACAATTTTATACATACTGATCAAAATGGATTTCTGCCAAAGAGGCAAATCAAAGACAATATGAGAATACTTTGGAATATTATGAAACACATCCTGAGAAGCAAATGGCCTTGGTATATTTAGATGTGCAAAAAGCCTTTGATAATGTAAATCGGTAGTTTATGATATCACAAATGGAACAAATGGGCTTTGGTGAAAAATTTACTAAAGCTATAGAGGCAATATACAGTACCATAAGCAATCTGCCAAAGTAACGATAAATGGAGACTTAACAGATAATACCTTAATATTAAAAAAGGAACTAGGCAAGGATGCCCACTATCGCCTCTGCTGTTTGTTTTGACTTTGAAGGTCTTAAATAGAAATATTAGAGATGATAGTGAAATAAAGGGAATGAAAATTAAAAAAAGAAGAATACAAGTTACAAGCATTTGCAGATGATCTGTTTTTTTTGTATTAGAGGAACCATTAAAAACAATGACTAAATTGATAGAAAAGATTGAAGAATATGGACAGGTGGCAGGTTTGAAAATAAATAAAGAGAAAATTAAGCTTTTGGTCAAGAATATGGTGAAAAAACAAAGGGAAGAATTAAAAGAGAGATTGAATATCCAGATCAATAAAGTTAAATATTTAGGAATATAATTAACAGCAAGATGTGGAACACTCAAAGAAGATAATTATTACAAACTCAAACAACAGACTGCAACAGATTTGAAAAAAATGGGAAAACCTACAGCTATCTCTAATATGGAGGATATCTACAAGCAAGATGAATATATTACCAAGGACTTTATATTTGTTTCAGACAATTCCAATTAAACTAGGGAAAGAATATTTTGAGGATTTACATAAAATAATACTGAAGTATATATGGCAGGGAAAGAAGGCAAGAATTAAACTAAAATTATTATAAGATGCCAGAATAAGAGGAGGTTTTGGTTTACTCAATTGGGAATTATATTACCAGGCGGCAACAGTGATATGGGTGAAAGAATGGGTAGTCTTAAGGAATACTAGATTGTTAACATTAGAAGGTCATGACCTATTATTGGGATGGTACACTTTTTATAGTATAAAGGAAGTAATGGGTATTTTAGGAGACACTATATTTGTGATGCTTTATTATTAATATGGGAGAAAATAAGGAAACAACATTACATGAAAATACCAATTTGGTTGTCAACTATAGAAGCATTTGCATATTCAATTGTTTATAAAATGGAACAAGCAGTAAGATATGGTGAAATATTAAATGAAGAGGGTGAACTCAAATTTAAGCAAGAACTTGAGGAACAACAAATAGAGATGAATTGGTATTCATATGTGCAAATACATTCTAGATATTATAAAGATCATAGGACAGAAGGGTTTTATAAGGAACTTACTGAATTAGATGGAATTTTGACAGGTACTGATAGGAAGGTGATTAAAAAAATTATATGGATATTTACTTGGAGTAAAATTAGAAGAACAAGTAAAAGAAACAATCATTGTTTTGGGGAAAATTTTTGGATATGGGATAGATTTAGAAAGATGGCAAAAATTATGGTCTCAAAACTATCAAATAACAATGTCAACAGCATATAAAGATAACTTGTATAAGATGTTTTACAAGTGGCATCTACCCCCAGCAAGAACAGCAAGGATGTTTAAGAACAAATCGGAGAAATGTTGGAAGTGTCATCAGATACCTGGATCATATTATGACATGTGGTGAACATGTGTGGAAGCCAAATACTGGATTAAAATTCATACATGGCTGGAAAAAATGACAAAACAGCATGTAGACTTGAAACCAGAGATATTTTTATTGGGTATCTTACCTGAAGAATATAGTAAAGAATTGATATATCTGATTATAAATGTATTAACAGCAGCTAGAATTGTATTTGCCAAAAATTGGAAAAGTGAAAAAATTCTGATAGAAGAGGAGGTGATTAAGAAAATAATGAAATGTGCAGAAATGAGTAAATTGACATTAGCAATTAGAGAGCAAGAAGATAAAGAATATTATAAAATTTGGGATTTATTTTATCATTGGCTAGATAAGTGTTATGTTTTGAGCATGGGTGAGAAAGAATGAAGACAAGCCTCTGAACAGTGAACTTCAGCTCTTTTTTTATATTGTGACTTCCTCGTTTTAACAGCAGTTAAAACCCGCCTTATATAGGCAAACCTTGTAACTTTTAATCAATAACGAGCTAGGAACGCTAGCTCTTATAACCAATACGAACTCTCTGTTAAGGGCCAATCGGATTCCCCGGAACAGGCCAATCCGGTCCGGCCGCTTAACAGCCAATCAGAAGTGCAGGGCCAGAACCCTGCACTTACTCCAAGCTCACACTTTATTAATCTTTTTGCATTCCCCCTGGCTTCTTATTTGCAGGGCACAGTTACATAGTCCTTCAGGTAGGACGGTTGTCTTATTAGTCTCTTTGATTTCTGTTCTATCGGCTGGCTGCAATCACGCTGAGGTTGATCGTTGTTTGGCAGTGGGGCTGTTTCTGGTTCAGAGTTCACTTCTATGTCGTTGCCCACATTCTCTGCAATTCCCGAGGTGCAACTGTTTCTCCCTCCGGCTCCGCTTCCTGAGTTTCTATCAAACCGTCATTTCCTTTGAACGGGTTTCCTAGGAATTCATCTTCTTCCATACCTCCCCCCCCCTCAGTTTGGTCATAGGGAAGTTGCAGACTGGCCGCTGGAAGCCACGATCGTAATTGATCGATATGCCGTTTCCAAAGTTTATCGTCAAGGCATTGTACCAGGTAGGATCTGGGGCCGGTTACACATACTACTGTCGCTTCCACCCACAACAGGTCGCCTGATAGGTTTTTAGCATAAACCAGGTCTCCTACCTGGAAGGTGCGACAGCGGCCGCTGGATCCTAGTGGTTTCTCTGGTTCATAAGCTGGGTGCAACTGGTCGAGGTGGGAGCGGAGCTTCCGTCCCATTAGCAGTTCGGCGGGAGTTTTGTTGGTGACGCTATGTGGGGTGATGTTTTGCAAGAAGAGGATTTGATTGACCTTGTCATCAATGTTGTCGTAGTCTACCTTTTGCAAGGTTTTCTTCACAAATTGGACCATGCGTTCTGCTTTGCCATTGGTCACAGGGTGTGCAGGCAAGGTGAGCGCATGGCGGATGCCACGGTCAGCGAGGTACTGCTCGAACGCTAGTGCGGTAAATTGAGGGCCGTTATCAGATACCAGGACGTCTGGTAAGCCGTGGGTTGTAAAGAGTCTCTTTAAGATTTTGATAACTGCCTCGGAGGTGGTAGTCGTCATGTGATGGATTTCGAGCCAATTCGAGTATGCGTTGACAGTAAGCAGGAAGGTGGGGCCTTTGGTTGGCCCCGCAAAGTCCAGGTGAATTCGGGACCAGGGTCCATGTGGTGTCTCCCATTCTGTAGGCATGGCTTTTGGTGGGGCGTTGCTGACTTCTGGGCATTTGGGACAAGCTTTAACCCACTGTTCGATTTGCTTGTCAATGCCCGGCCACCATGCGTAGCTTCACGCAAGGGCTTTCATTCGCACGATGCCGGGGTGGCCATTGTGCAAGGTTCTCAGCAGGGCTTTCTGGAGTCGTTCTGGGATAATGACTCTATCACCCTAGATGACACAGCCTTTCTGGGAGACAAGCTCGGTTTGTCGAGTCTTGAATGGTGTGAAGTCATCTGATAACTGGTCTAATGGCCATCCGCGTTCTACCCAGCCTAGGACTCGTGCTAGGGTGTGGTCGTGTTTGGTTTCTCTCGTGATATCTCGGGCGGTTAGTGGCGGTGAGTTGAGTGCCTTGATTTGCAACGTGGTTACCGTTGGTGCAGGATCGTCGAGAGTCTCTGGAAGCGGTGCTCGGCTCAATGCGTCAGCGTTGGGAATGGCTTTCCCCGGGCGGTATTGCAGCCGATAGTTATAAGCAGCTAAGAATTCTGACCATCAGGTCATCCTAGGGGATAATATGTAGGGAGTCAGCTTATCTCCAGCTATTATCCCTAATAAAGGTTTGTGGTCAGTCACAATAGTAAAAGCCCGGCCATACACGTATTCATGGAATCTTTTCACAGCTGAGACAATTGCGAGGGCTTCTTTATCAATTTGTCCACAGTTTTGCTCAGTTTTTGAAAGTGTCTTTGAAAAATATGCAACAGGGGCTTCGTTCCCATTAGGCAGTACGTGACTCAAAATGGTGCCCACCCCAAAAGGCGATGCATCACAGGTTATAACTAACGGCAAAGTCTCGTTATACTGCATGAATACAGAGTCAGAAGTGAATAGTTTTTTAACATTTTGGAACGCCTGTTCTTCACGGTAACCCCATAACAAATTTGCTTTTTTATCTAACAATCGGTGTAACGGTTCAGCGACAGTTGCTTTGTGCGATAAAAATACATTATAAAAATTGATGAGGCCTAGGAACGCCTGGAGATCGGCCTTGTCTCATGGCCTGGGAGCGTTTTTGATCACTTTTAATTTACTTTCGGTAGGGTGAATGCCCTGGCTATCAATCCGGTACCCTAAAAACTCAACACTGTCAGTACACAATTTACATTTTTTTTTTTTTAACCTTAAGACCGGCCTCTTGGAATTTTTTTAGGACTAATTTTAACTGGTCCTGTAAGATTTTTTTGGTAGAGGCTGCAATTAATACATCGTCAAAATAGGGGACCACGCCCCTAATTCCCTGCAGTAACCTTTCCATAAGGTTCTGAAAAATCCCCGGGGCTACACTAACTCCGAATTGCAGCCGGGTACATTTAAAGGCACCTCGGTGCGTCACAATAGTTTGGGCCTGTGCTGTTTTTTCATCTACTGGTAATTGCTGATACGCCTGAGCTAAATCTAATTTAGCGAAAACTTTTCCGCCCCCCAGGGAATGGAGGAGATGCTGCACCACCGGAACTGGATATGCATTCTGCTGCAGGGCGTGGTTCAAAGTGGCCCGGTAGTCCCCACAAATTTGGATTGACCCGTCTGGCTTAATGGGTGTTACAATAGGGGTTTCCCAAGGAGAGTGATCGATGGGCTCTAACACCCCCTGAGCTATCAGTTTGTTGAGTTGTTCGTCGATTTTCGATTTTAAGGCAAACGGAACTCGATGGGGCTTTAGGTGAATGGGAGCTATTTTTGGATCTAGGCTGAATGAAATCGGGGTCCCCTTGTACTCGCCTAAGCTGTCCGCGAAGACGTCCCTGAACTCATAGATAAGGTCTTCCTCCCAGTCACAGCCACTGACTCGGTTTATGCTGGCCACTTCAATGCCGAGTGGTGCGAACCATTGGAGGCCTAGTAGGCTAGGCCTATCTCTATCGATGACCGTTAAAGGTGAGTATGCTGTGTGCTTCTTGAAGGAGACTTGGACTCGGCAGGAACCGACGATGGGGATTCGATTCCCTTGGTAGTCCTTGAGGATGAGGCATTGGAAACGGAGATCTTGGCGTTGAATTGTGGGGATCAGTTGCTTGAGTGTCTTCCAGGACACCATCGAGAGGGATGATCCCGAGTCGACCTCCATGTGGCATGGTTGTTTCTCGATGGCTACCGTGACTCAGATTTTTTTAGTGTCCAAGGCTGAGGCGTGACCGATAGTGATAGTATGGTGAGCCTCTTCTCTCTGCAAAGCTCGATTTCTGTAGGAGTGGTTTACTGGCTCTTGCCTTACAGGACGGTTTCCTGTCGATTGGCAATAGTTAGCCCTTTTTGAGGCCTGGCTGGGTCCTGGTGAGCTGCGGCAGACCCGTCTGATGTGGCCTCGCTTCCTGCACTCATGGCAGAGTGTGTCGCGAAATTTGGATTCGGACCTGGCATGGTTGGCTCCACAACCAGCGCAAGGTCGTAAGGGCTTCGGGTGGTGGTCCCGGTCGGACCGCAGTCGATGGACCCCTTCTTCGTCACTGTCTGATGACGAAGAGAGGTCCTCATGGTGCGTTGTCGCAAGCTGTCCTTCCGACTTTGATAAAATGTCGCTTGTCGGCAGAGGTACCGGAGCGCGGTTTCGGCGTAGTTGTGCAGCCGACTTCCTGGTTGCTTCTGCTGCAGTAACATCGGCGATAGCATCAGCAAGGCTGATGTCGCCTTTCGCCATCAGCTTGCTTTGGACGCCTGGTGCATCCAGTCCCAGAACTATGCAATCTCTTAGTGCTTCTTCTAAATCAGTGAATCCGCAGAGGCCTCCCAAATTTCGGAGGTCTGCTATGAAGTCGGCCACGCTTTCTCTCTTTCGCTGGCTCCTCTGATAAAATTCATGGCGTCTCACGAGCGTAGGCACAGTCAGGGCGTCGTGATCTCGTAGGAGAGGTTCGAGGATGTCCCAATCCATGGCATTCGCTTCTCGAGGTTTGGCTAGTGCTTTAGCCATCTTAAATACGGTTGGACCGCAATGCATTAGGAACACCGTCCATTTCTTTCCTGGTGTGGCGTCCTTTAAGTTGTTAGTTTCTAAGAACATTTGGAAGCGATCCATGGAGGACTCCCAGTCCTCCTGTGTTGGATCGAACGGAGCGGGTGGTACGATGCCGCCGGACATGGTTCTGTTGTTGGCGTCATCTGTCACGTGCTCGGTGTTCTTCAAAGTTTTGTTGGTACAGATTTCTCCGAACCCCACCTTCGTTGCCAGTGTTATGTTTTGAGCATGGGTGAGAAAGAATGGAGACAAGCCTCTGAACGGTGAACTTCAGCTCTTTATTTACATTGTGACTTCCTCGTTTTAACAGCAGTTAAAGCCTGCCTTATATAGGCAAACCTTGTAACTTTTAACCAATAACGAGCTAGGAACACCAGCTCTTATAACCAATAGGAACTCTCTGTTAAGGGCCAATCGGATTCCCCAAAACGGGCCAATCTGGTCCGGCTGCTTAACAGCCAATCAGAAGTGCAGGGCCAGAACCCTGCATTTACTCCAAGCTCACACTTTATTAATCTTAGTGCATACACAACAATAAGAAAATAGGAAAATAAAATATAATATAAATATTATATTATAGTAAAGATATGACAGTGTAATGTATGTTATAACTGATTACAATGAAATGAATGATATTATGAACTAGGTTTGTAAAAGTTGAGATTTGCTCGAAAAGGATGACATGAATTTATAATTAAAGTCTAATAAGGAGTTTACAATAATATAATATAATATGCATAGTTGATTTATATAACATGAATTTTAATAATGCATTTAGAAGGGAAAGACTGTTGATATTGTGCACAAAAGATATGTACCAATTGACACATTGTACAATGGAAAGATGTTATTTGAAGTTTTATGTTTGTATTTGTTAATGTTTGTTGTTAAAATAATTTTTTAAAAAAGATTGCAATGAACAATTTCAGAGCCTCAAATCTTTCCAGCCATGCTGAGAAGGTAATCCAAGCACATCATTGTTTAGAATAATAATAACATAGTTTCCTAAATGTTTTCAATTTATAAAGCGGAGGAGGATTATGTGCCTGGACTGCTGGGTATTATTGAAAATCTAAGAATATGCACACTGACTCGCTCCAGACACGCCACTCTTTATTGCAAAGAGAAGAGAAAAAAAAAACAGATGAAAAAACACTTGCTACTGTTTTGCTAATGAATAGAATGTGCAGCAGAGGTAATAATGTGCTGTAAGGGTCTTTGCTATTTAAAAATTACTTTTTAATAACTCATGTAGTCTGGACCTCTCCACTTATAAAATCTATGTTTAGAGGCTACAACCATTGTTATAAATTTTTATTTTTTTCTGGGTCTTGATTTTATGCTTTTGTGATTCAGTGTTGTAGTTAATTTTATTTTATGTGTATGTGGGTGTTTTTTTAAATGCAAGCTACCAAAACAGAATTGGATGTAAAATGCTATGAATATATTTCCTTCCTTCCTCCCTTCCTCCCTCCCTCCCTCCCTTCCAAAATTGAGCAACTTAGAGATGAGTGCAAATATTCTGACTGCCCTATTGAGAATCACTGAACTTGAAGGCATGTCAAGAAAAACTTTCTAAGATGAACAAGTTTGAGGTGGGACTGGTAGTTGATCTATATCAGGGGTTCTGAACTGCTCTTTCCTGAAGCAAACAAAGAGATGGAGTTTCATTCTGATCAGAATTTTCTGCATGTTGAGAAACATCATCATGTCTCATGAGGAACCTGTAGATTCAGTAAAACTTTATTTGAATTTGAAAACCCATGTTAAGATTACTGAAAGCTAGGCTGTGAAGGCAAGATAACTTCATGATGCCTCTTCACTAAAAAAGTTGCCAGAGGTTCACAACATTGAAGAAATACATTCCAGTGTTTTAAGATTCAATGGGAAATTAAATTCAGATAAAATCTAGAAAAACAAAGTGTCTTTAAGTATGTCTCATTGGAGCTGGGTTCAGCTCCTACATTCACAAAGTTATCTGGAGAACAATTCAAAGGTGATTTTCCACTCATGATTCACCTAACAATCTGTGGTTTAGATCAGGATGAACCTTAAAAAAAAAACCACGTTTCATGCTGGCAGGTTGAATAAAGAAGAACATGAGTGTTGTGAATGAATAATACCAATAAAGTATATTGAGCTTGAAGTCAAGTGCAAGGGTTCTGGCCCTGCACTTCTGATTGGCTGTTAATGGCAGGATCGGATTGGTCCGTTCAGGAGCATATGATTGGCCATTAACAGGCCATTCCTATTGGTTAATGGAGCTAGCGCTCCAGGTTTGCTATTGGTTGAACAGTTAATAAGTTGCCTATATAAGGAAGGCTATAGCAGCCCTCGAGTTGAGCTGTCACAATATGTAAATAAAGAGTTTGAAGTTCACTGTTTCTACCGGCTCATCTCCATCATTCGCACCCATGCTCCAGACTTAACACTGGCGACGAGGATGGGATTGGATGACATCAGAGCCAACTAAGCACGTGGCTGAAGCGCACAATGGCGGAACCATGTCCAGCGGCGTAGTACCACCCGCTCCGTTCGATCCAGCTCAAGAGGACTGGGAGTCCTACATGGATCGTTTTCAAATGTTTTTGGAAATGAATAATCTGAAGGATGCCACACCCGGGAAGAAACGGGCGGTATTCCTAACGCACTGTGGCCCGGCGGTTTTCAAAATGGCTAAGGCATTAGCGAAACCGGCAGAAGTGAAGGCCATGGACTGGGACGTCCTCGAACTGCTACTAAGGGCCCACTATGCACCAACCATTCCAACGCTCGTAAGATGACATGAGTTCTATCAAAGAAACCAGCGGAAAGGAGAAAGCATCGCCGATTTCGTTGCAGACCTCCGGAACTTGGGAGGCCTTTGTGATTTCACCGACCTAGAAGAGGCCTTGAGAGACCAAGTAGTCCTCGGGCTAGACGCTCTAAACGTACAGAGCAAAATAATGGCAAAGAGCAACATCACCCTTAAAGACACCATAGCTGAAGCTACAGAAGCGGAGGCGACCAAGAAGTCGGCTACCCAGCTACGCCAAAATCGTGCTCCAGCACACCCACCGGCCGGCGAAATTTCACCTAACGCAGAAGGGCAGCTACCGACGGCCCACCATGAGGACCTCTCTTCATCATCAGACAGCGACGAAGAAGAGGTCCATCACCTGCGGTCCGATCGGGAACGATGCCCGAAGTCCCAGCAACCGTGTGCTGGCTGCAGGGCCAACCATTACCGCTCCGACTGCAAATTCCGTGACACGCTCTGCCACAAGTGCGGGAAACGAGGCCACATCGGATGGGTCTGGAGAAGCCTCCTCGGACCCAGCCAGACCTCAAAAGGAACCAATCTCCGCCAATCGACAGGGAATCGCCCTGTAAGGCGAGAACCAGTAAACCACTCCTACAGAAACCGACCTATGAATCATCTAGCAAGACGGGAAGAGGCCCACCAAACTATTGGCCATGCCTCTTGACTCGGGATCGTCTCTATCAATGGTCTCATGGAAGACCCTCAAGCAACTCATCCCCACTATCCGGTGCCAAGACCTTAAATTCCAACGGCTCATGTTAAAGGACTACCAGGGGAACCAAATTCCAGTTGCAGGATCCAGTCGAGTTCGGGTTGCATTCAAGAACCGCATGGCATACTTACCCCTGACGGTGATCGATAAGGACTGGCCTCGTCTGTTAGGCCTGCAATGGTTTGCACCACTCGGCATTGAAGTGGCTGGCATTAACCGAATCGGCGGCAGTGACTGGGAGGAAGACCTCGCCCACGAATTCAGGGACGTCTTTGAGGAAAAGATAGGCGAGTACAAGGGGATCCCGATATCCTTAAGCCTTAATCCAAAGATAGCTTCCATCCGCCTTAAGCCTCGTCGAGTTCTGTTCGCTCTAAAGCCAAAAATCGACGAGCAGCTTGATAAGTTGATTGCCTAGGGAGTGTTAAAGCCAACTGACCACTCCCCATGGGAAACGCCGATTGTGACACCAATTAAGCTGGACGGCTCCATTAGAATTTGTGGGGACTACCGAGCCACCCTAAACCATGCCCTGCAACAGAACCCATATCCGGTGCCGGTGGTACAATACCTCCTCCATTCCCTGGGGGGCGGAAAAGTCTTCGCTAAACTGGACTTAGCTCAGGCTTATCAGCAACTGCCGGTTGATGAAAAAATGGCACAGGCACAGACTATCGTAACACACCGAGGTGCCTTCAAGTTTACGCGGCTTCAATTCGGAGTCAGTGTGGCCCCGGGTATCTTTCAGAGCCTAATGGAGAGACTATTGCAAGGGATCAAGGGTGTTGTCCCCTATTTTGATGATGTGCTCATTGCCGCCCGCACTCCAAAAATCTTACAGGAGCGTTTAAGACTGGTATTATGAAAATTCCAGGAAGCAGGCTTGAAAGTCAAAAGAAATAAGTGCAAACTGTGTACCGATCATGTTGAATTTTTAGGGTATTTAATTGACAGTCAGGGTATTCACCCTCCTGGTAGCAAATTGAGAGCAATAAAAAACACTCCCAGACCCCAGAACAAGACCGACCTCCAGGCGTTCTTAGGCCTCATCAATTTTTATAATGTATTCTTGCCACACAAGGCGACTGTCACTGAACCATTACATCGTCTATTAGATAAAAAATCGATTTGGGTATGGGGTCACAAAGAAGAGCAGGCGAAAAAACTACTGACTTCAGATGCCGTACTAATGCAGTACAATGAGACCTTGCCAATAAACATTACATGTGATGCATCGCCTTTTGGAGTGGGCGCCATTTTGAGCCATGTGTTACCTAATGGTAACAAAGCCCCTGTTGCTTCCTTCTCAAAGACGCTCTCGAAAACCAAGCGAAATTACAGCCAGATCGATAAAGAAGCCCTGGCGATCGTATCAGCTGTTAAAAGATTTCATGAGTACGTGTACGGCCGGGTTTTCACCATTGTAACTGACCACAAACCATTGCTGGGGATCATCGCTGGGGACAAGCCAACTCCCTACATACTTTCTCCCAGAATGACTCGCTGGTCAGAATTCTTGGCTGCTACAATTATCGGCTACAATATCGTCCCGGTAAAGCCATTCCCCATGCTGACACACTGAGCTGTACACCACTCCCTGAAACTATCAACGATCCTGCACCAACGATGACAGAGTTGCAGATCGAGACACTCCACACGCCGCCATTAACAGCCCATGACATCGCGAGAGAAACAAAACGCGACCCCATCTTAGCACGAGTCCTCACATGGGTGGAACGCGGATGGCCATTGGACCAAGTACCAGACGACTTTGCACCATTCAAAAGTCGTCAAACAGAATTGTCAAACAGAATTGCAGAAGGGCTGTGTCATCTGGGGCGATAGAGTCATTATCCCAGAACGATTCCAACAGATATTGCTAAGAACCTTGAATGATGGCCACCCTGGCATCGTGTGCATGAAGGGCCTCGCACGAAGCTACACATGGTGGCCAGGCATCGACAGACAAATCGAATCGTGGGTTAAAACTTGCAGGAGATGCCAAGAAGTAAGCAACGCTCCATCAAAGGCAACCCCAACTGAATGGGAGATGCCACGGGGACCCTGGTCCCGCATCCATCTGCCGGGCCGACCAAGGGCCACACGTTTTTGCTAACCGTCGACGCCTACTCGAATTGGCTCGAGATTCACCAAATGAGCAACACGACCACCGACGCGGTCATCAAAAGACTGGAAAGACTGTTTGCAACCCATGGATTACCAGACGTTCTGGTATACAACAACGGACACCAGTTTACCGCGCTGTCTTTTGAGCAGTACCTGGCTGACCACGGTATCCAACATGCGCTCACTTCACCTGCACACCCTGCTGCCAATGGTAGGGCTGAGCGCATGGTACAATTCGTCAAAAAGACTCTTCAAAAGATTGACTACGACAACATCGACTAGAAAATCAACCGGATCCTTTTCCTACAACACATCACACCTCACAGAGTCACCAACAAAACTCCCGCTGGGCTGCTAATGGGATGAAAGCTCCGCTCCCACCTCGATCGACTACACCCAGCCTATGAACCGGAAAAACCACTCGGATCCAGCGGCCGATGTTGTACCTTCCAGGTAGGCGATTTAGTATTCGCTAAAAACTTATCGGACGATCCGCTGTGGGTAGAAGCGATCGTAATCCGTGTAACCAGCCCAAGATCATACCTCGTTCAGTGCCCTGACGACAGACTTTAGAAGTGCCACATAGATCAACTACAATCGCAGCTACCGTCGCGCACTTCCGAACTCCCTTATGACCAAACTGAGGGGGGGGGAGATACAGAGGAAAGCGAATTGCAATTTGAGGGAAACCTTTTTGAAGAAACTGATAATGGGACTGAAACGCAGGAACAGGAACCAGGGACTGGAGTGAGTTCACCTCAGGGAGTGGCCAGTGATATTTGTGACGACGGGAACGCGAACTCGGAACCAGAGGCACCCCTACCGATAAACAACGATCTACCTCAGCAGAAGTGCAGCCAACTGCCAGGCTCTTTGCGAAAATCGAAAAGAGCAACAAAACAGCCTTCCTACCTTAAGAACTATGTAACCGCGCCCTGTGGGCAGAAGCCGGGGGAAAGGGGTGTTGTGAATGAATAATACCAATAAAGTATATTGAGCTTGAAGTCAAGTGCAAGGGTTCTGGCCCTGCACTTCTGATTGGCTGTTAATGGCAGGATCAGATTGGTCCGTTCAGGAGCATCTGATGGCCACCATTAACAGGCCATTCCTATTGGTTAACGGAGCTAGCACTCCAGGTTTGCTATTGGTTGAACAGTTAATAAGTTGCCTATATAAGGAAGGCTATAGCAGCCCTCGAGTTGAGCTGTCACAATATGTAAATAAAGAGTTTGAAGTTCACTGTTTCTACCGGCTCGTCTCCATCCTTCACACCCATGCTCCAGACTTAACAATGAGACTATGGTTCAGAAGACCATTTAAGCTTCTATCAGATAGCTCACTACACAGACTTCCTGTTTTGAACAAATAAGTCACAAGTCTTTCCAGAATATTTGAGATTGGTGCAGTTGCCTACCAATTTTTATACATTACAAGAGCAAACTTTGTGATTCATTCTCTTCCTTAAGGATCCAGCTTATGGAATTAGTATAATCTATCAAATCATGACTAGCTGGCAAGGTTCTCCAGCTAGCTTACAAGATCCAGTGGGTTTATTTTAGCAGAAGAACCTCATCATGCTGGGAAAATCAAAAAGACTTTAAGTTTCAGCTTTGGTTTTAACAGAGGTAAAAACTAAAAAAGTAGGCTAATCAGAAATCTTTTGAACATCTGCACCTTCTCATTATGTGTTGTCTGAAGCAAATTTAGAATTGACATCAGTGGCTTTCACATAAGTAAAACAACCAGAGCAGTTTGGAAAAAATTCTAATTTTCTAAAAGGCTGGCATGTACATGTGTTGTAATTACTAAAATACAAATATGACATAGCCACATCTAGGATAATAAAGCTTCAGAGTTTGCAGTAATATAGGAACAGACCCCACGATCAGTGGTGGGATTCAAATTTTTTTACTACAAGTTCTGTGGGCATGGCTTGGTGGGCATGGCAAGAGAAGGATACTGCAAAATCCCCATTCCCTCTCCACCCCACTAACGTGCTTTCCGGCTCCGTTCTCCTGTGCAGAGCAACAAAAGAAGACCCAGCCAATCAGCTGGGACTCGGGAGGCAGAGAATAGATGGGGGCGAGGCCAGTCAGAGGTGGTATTTGCTGTTCTCTGAACTACTCAAACTTTCCGCTACCGGTTTTCCAGAACTGGTCAGGACCTGCTGAATACCACCTGTACCCACAATACCTAAACAATTCAGTCTGGGGAAAATTATTTGCTCACCTTAAATTTAATCTTGCTGGTTGATTCATTAACTAATCTTCTCCTTGTTTGTCTCAAGTGAGAATCCTTGAAGGTTCTCAGTGAATTTCTCCCAAAATGAACTGGTTATTTTATTGATGTGAAAATACTTTGATTAAAATCCTTGCCCAGTTCTATAAAATGCCTCGTACCTATTGCAATAGATTGTAGTCATATTACTCACTCCCAGGCTTGCCCCAAAATTGCAGTTGCTGTCAGTGAAACAACTTACTAAAATAAATATATTTCTTCTGTTTTATAGCCTATCCTTTCTGATTTCAAGTTCAAAGTATAATTAAAATCAACTCTGCATTTGGAACCTGTGGTTAACTGGGAACTTCAGTTCATATTTTCTTCACACAATGTTACTAAAGCTCACATTATAATTTATATGTGTGTGTGTGTGTGTGTGTGTGTGTGTGTGTGTGTGTGTGATTATATATAAGATTAGATTGAGACTGTGTTATGACATTGCTAGGATAGAGTAGAAATGAGAAAATGGATTGAAATATGGGTTAGTAAAACTGCAGATAAAGAATCTTTGTTAAGCTGTATATGAGCCATGGTGGTACAGTGGTTAGAATGCAGTATTGCAGGCTAATTCTGCCAACTTCCAGCAGTTCGATTCTCACCAGCTCAAGGTTGGCTCAGCCTTCCATCCTTCCAAGGTCATTAAAATAAGGACCCAAATTATTGGGTGCAATATGCTGACTCTGTAAACTGTTCGGAGAGGACTATAAAGCACTGTGAAGCGGTATATACTGTAAGTCTTAAGTGCTATTGCTTCGACTATTGCTATATGTGCTTGACATATCTATTATTCTGTAATGTAGTCTATGTCCACACAACATTAGAACTAAAGCATCTTGGTACTGTCATATGTAATGATTTTTTGTGACATTTTGCCTGCATCATCAAGAAAAGAATCCTTGCTGGATTCTTTTCAAGTCTGTTCATATCAGGCCTTATATTTTACATAAAGCAAATTTTTTCTTTGTTTCTTCATCTCTTCCAAATATTACAATAACCCAGAAGGGGCAGAGAGATGACATGTATTATGTCACTCCCCATGGTTCACAGAAGAGCTAAGGCAGAAATGGGAAGAAGATATGTCTGAAATAAAGCTGAAGGTAAACCACATCAAACAAGTTCACTTTCCAGAAAGCCTTGAAAAAAAATGTGGTTATCAGATATGAATAACTAGATCCACACATGAAGCGTTCAAATTAGTTATTTTATTACTTAATGCTTATTTCACAGCAATTTTGCCAGACTGGCAGTATTCACCTGGACCAAAGTAGATTAGCTATAATGGCATATGGAGGGGAGGGGAGCATCATACATTGTCCTCTTGTGTCTATGTAAGGATTCCAGAATAATTCCCTGCTTGACTCTCTCTGTGGTTCTTCCATCAACCCATGGTAAACCTGCAAAGTAGCTGAATAAGACTAAAGGATGGTTTTATTCCTATTATTTTGGTTTTTTTAAAATCTTTTATTCCTTCATGTTTTTATGCTTTTATTTTTGTGGTTATTTATGTCTGAAATGTGTGTGTGTGTGTGTGTGTGTGTTTACAGTATATGTATGCTGTTTATATTCAGTATATGCATGTTTATATTCTGATATAGTTTTGATTGCCATTTTATTTGTAAGTTGCCCAGTGTTATGTCCTGTGCGTGGCGCAAGAAGTGGAGACAAGTCCATGAACAGTGAACTTCAACTCTTTATTTAACATGGTGCAACAGCTCTCTTAACGGCCACAACAGCCCCCTTTATATAGGCAAGCTCTTGGGTATTTAGCCAATGAAAACACAGGAACGTTAGCTCTTTTAACCAATGAGAAGGGCTCATTAATAGCCAATCAGATTCTCCTGAACGGACCAATCCGATATCGCTATTATCGGCCAATCAGAAGTGCAGGGCCAGAACCCTGCACTTTACTTTAAGGTTTCAACCATCTTTATTCAAGCACTTTTATTAATTCACAACACCTCTTCCCCCTGGGTTCCGTTTAAGGGGTGCGGTCACATAGTCTTTGAGGTAGGCTGGTTGTTTTGATTGTCTATTTGATTTACGTTGCCCTCCCGGTATTTGTCTAGAGTCTTGTTGGGGTAGGACGTTGTCTGGTGAACAGGGTGCCTCTGGTTCTGTATCTAAACTTCCGTTACCACTAATGCCCTCGGTATCCCTTTGAGGTGAGTTTACACCTGTCCCTGATCCTTCTTCACTTGTTGTGTCTGAGCGGTCATTTTTTCCGCTTGTGCTTTCCGCCGTTCCAAACCCAGCCTCCTCGGCGTCTCCTCCCCCCTCAGTTTGGAATTCACCGGAATCGCAGATCCCAGACTGCAGCCTTGAACGCAGCTGATCAATATGGCACTTCCATATTCTTTCATCGCGACATTTCACTCGGTATGATCTGGGTCCAGTTACTTGGATTACAGTTGCCTCGACACACAATGGGTCGCCATAAAAGTTTCTCGCGAAAACCAAGTCGCCTACCTGGAAGTTACGGCATTTCCTGCTGGATCCGTGTGGTTTTTCAGGTTCGTACGATGGGTGTAGTCGGTCGAGGTGGGAGCGGAGTTTATATCCCATCAATAACTCAGTGGGAGTTTTGTTGGTGATGCTGTGTGGAGTGATGTGCTGCAAAAGGAGTATCCGGTTAATCTTGTCTTCGATATTGCCATAGTCCATTTTATGTAGAGTTCTTTTGACGAATTGTACCATGCGCTCGGCCCTTCCATTGGCCGCAGGATGTGCCGGTGAAGTTAGTGCATGGTGAATATCGTGGTCCGCCAGATACTGTTCTAAAGAAAGTGCGGCAAACTGGGGCTCGTTGTCGGATACCAGAACGTCCAGTAGTCCATGTGTTGCAAATAATCTGTCCAATTTCCTGATGACTGATTCGGCTGTTGTATTTTTCATCTCATGGATTTCAAGCCAGTTCGAGTAGGCATCCACTGTTAATAAAAATGTGTGTCCAATCGTAGGTCCTACAAAGTCCAGATGAATATGGGACCATGTCCCCTGGATTTTTCCCATTCTGTTGGGGTTGCTTTCAGTGGGGCATTGCTGACTTCCTGGCATTTGTGACAAGTCTTTACCCAGGCTTCGATCTGCTTGTCTATGCCCGGCCACCACACATAGCTTCATGCGAGTGCTTTCATGAGCACGATGCCAGGGTGGCCATCGTGCAAGGTTCTCAGTACCACTTGCTGTAACCGCTCTGAGAAAATGACTCTATCACCCCAAATGATGCAGCCTTTCTGGGAAAACAGTTCCATCTGTCGACTTTTGAAGGGAACATAGTTGTCAGGGATTTGGTCCAATGGCCATCCACGCTCTACCCAGCTGAGGACACGTGCTAAAATGGGATCGCGTTTAGTTTCAATCACGATATCGCGAGCTGTCAGCGGCGGTTTTTAGACTGTCTCGATCTGCAGTATTGTGATGGTCGGAGCAGGGTCGTCAACGGTTTCTGGAAGTGGTGCACGGCTCAATGCGTCAGCATGGGGAATAGCTTTCCCCAGGTGGTGTTGCAACTTATAATTATAGGCAGCCAAGAATTCTGACCAGCAAGTCATTCTGGGAGATAATATATAAGGGTTTGGTTTATCTCCCGCTATTATTCCCAGTAAAGGTTTGTGGTCAGTTATTATAGTGAAAGCTCACCCATAAATATATTCATGAAATCGTTTAACAGCAGATACAATAGCAAGAGCTTCCTTATCGATTTGACTGTAATTGCATTCTGCTTTTGATAGCGTTTTTGAAAAATAGGCAACAGGGGCTTCACTTCCATTTGGTAAAACGTGGCTCAAAATGGTGCCCTCTCCGAATGGTGATGCATCACATGTAACCATTAAAGTCTCATTATACTGCATCAAAACAGTGTCAGAGGTCAATAGGTTTTTTACTTGTCGAAACGCATGTTCCTCCCGGTGGCCCCAAACCCAGGTTGCTTTTTTGTCCAATAAACGATGTAGGGGTTCGGCTACGGTTGCTTTGTGAGGCAGATAGATGTAATAAAAATTGATAAGGCCTAGGAAAGCTTGGAGATCAGCCTTATTGCGGGGTTTTGGGGCATTTTTGATTGCCCTAAGTTTGCTATCGATGGGGTGAATGCCTTGTTTATCTATTAAATATCCTAAAAATTCTACTCAATCCGTACATAGTTGACACTTGTTTTTTTTAACTTTGAGACCCGAGTCTTTAAATCTCTGAAGAACCAACCCCAGGCGCTCCCTGAGTATTTCTTGAGTCGGAGCAGCAATTGAAACATCATCAAAATAGGGGACAATGCCTTTTATCCCTTGTAATAGTCTTTCCATCAAACTTTGAAAGATTCCCGAGGCCACACTTACTCCAAATTGGAGTCGGTTACATTTAAACACACCTCAGTGCGTAACGATCATTTGGGCCTCTGCCGTTTTTTTGTCTACAGGCAGTTGTTGGTATGCCTGGGCTAGATCTAGTTTAGCGAAGACTTTTCCGCCCCCCAGGGAAAGGAGAAGGTGTTGCACCACCGGTACCGGGTAAGCGTTTTGCTGCAGGGCGTGATTCAGGGTGGCTTGGTAGTCCCCACAAATTCTTAACGATCCATTCGGCTTGATGGGTGTCACGATTGGGGTTTCCCAGGGAGAATGGTCGGTTGATTCTAACACCCCCTGGGCTATTAATTTATCAAGCTGCTCGTCAAACTTTGGTTTAAGGGCAAATGGAACTCGATGAGGCTTAAGGCGGATGGGAGCTATTTCGGGGTTGAGGTTAAATGATATCGGGGTCCCCTTATACTCGCCTAGTTTATCTGCAAAGACATCCTGGAATTCTTGGACGAGAGCATCTTCCCAGTCGTTGCTGCTGGTTCGGTGAATGCCAGCTACTTCAATTCCAAGTGGAGCGAACCATTGGAGGCCTAACAAGCTAGGCTGATCCCTGTCGACTACAGTCAAGGGTAGAGATGCGGTACGATTTTTAAATGAGACACGGACTTGGCTGGATCCAACGACTGGAACTCGATTTCCCTGGTAATCTTTGAGTATGATTCTTTGGAATCGGAGGTCTTGTCGCCGGATGGTAGGGATGAGTTGCTTGAGGGTCTTCCAGGAAACCATCGAGAGGGACGATCCTGAATCAACTTCCATCATACAAGGCTGGTTTTTGATAGCTCCCTTCACCCAGATCTTCTTGGCGTCCAGTGATGAGGCGTGACCAATCGTAATAGTTTGGTGCGCCTCTTCTCGCTTCATTGAGTGGTTTAGGGGTTTGTTTCTGTAGGAGTGGTTGTTCCATTGGTGGTTCAAGGGTTCTCGCTTTACAGGACGGCTTCCTGTAGATTGTCGATAGTTAGCCTCCCTCGGGGGCTGGCTGGGTCCTTGTTTGCTTCTACAGACCCGTCCGATGTGGCCTTTTTTCCCGCACACATGGCAGAGCGCGTTGAGGAATTTGCAGTTTGATTGGGGGTGGTTTGCCCCACAACCAGCGCATTGGTACTGCGATCTCTGGCGTTGGTCTCGTTCAGATTGGAGCCAGTTGACCCCTTCTTCATCACTTCCCGATGACGATTCGAGGTCCTCGTGGTGGGCTGTCGTTGCCTGTTCTTCTAAGTGAGGTGAAACTTCGCTGGCGAGTTGGCGAAGTGGAGCGTGGGTGCGGCGCATTCGTACAGCCGACTTCCTGGTTGCTTCTGCTACAGTCGCGTCAGCGATGGCATCTGTAAGGCTAATGTTGCCTTTCGCCATCAGCTTACTCTGCACGCCTGGTGAATCTAATTCCAGAACTATTCGGTCTCTCAGGGCTTCTTCGAGGTCGGCAAACCCGCATAGGCCTCCCAGATTCCGGAGATCAGCTATGAAATCAGCAACACTTTTGCCCTTCCGCTGATCTCTCTGATAAAATTCATGCCTTCTAACGAACGTTGGTACGGTCGGTGCATAGGGGTTCGAGGACGTCCCAGTCCATGGACTTCACTTCTGCTGGTTTCACTAGCGCCTTGGCCATCTTGAATACAGTCAGTCCGCAATAGTTAGGAATACCACCCGTTTCTTTCCGGTAGTGGCATCCTTCAAATTGTTGATCTCCAGAAACATCTGGAAGCGATCCATATATGAGTCCCAGTCTTCTTGTGCCGGGTCGAATGGAGCGGGTGGTATGACGCTGCCGGACATGGTTCCGCCATTGGTGCATTTCAGCCACGTGCTCACTTATTGCTCTGTAGTGTTCAGTCAGCTCTGACGTCTCCACATCCCATCCTCGTCGCCAGTGTTATGTTCTGTGCATGGCGCAAGAAGTGGAGATGAGTCGATGAACAGTGAACTTCAACTCTTTATTTAACATGGTGCAACAGCTCTCTAAATGGCCTCAACAGCCCCCTTTATAGAGGCAAGCTCTTGGGTATTTAGCCAATGAAAACACAGTAATGTTAGCTCTTTTAACCAATGAGAAGGGCTCATTAATAGCCAATCAGATTCTCCTGAACGGACCAATCCGATATCGCTATTATCGGCCAATCAGAAGTGCAGGGCCAGAACCCTGCACTTTACTTTAAGGTTTCAACAATCTTTATTCAAGCACTTTTATGAATTCACAACACCCAGAGTTACTTTTTGTGATATGGGCAGCTATAGAATTTTGCTCAGTAAGTAAATACAGCCTGTTTGAAAGAGAAGCAATGTGAACAATACCTGGAAGGAAGAGAGGTGTTTAAAATTTTAATCTAATGCTTTCTCAATTCCTCCACACTACCTCAATGGCAAAATGTCCTTTGTTGGTGTTGCCTGAAGTGTACTCCATTTATTCTCATGATAGATCATTGGAATAGTCGCTCAGATGTAGTATTTTTGAATTTAAATGCCAATTTTATGTTTTTGAAATGTTTTATTGGCCCGCCTTTATTTACTGTCATACATTGGGGGCCATTTTGAACTGTTTTATTTATTGTTTGGACCCTTGTAGAATGTAACTCTGATATTTCTGCACTATTTGTTTTGCTTTGCGTGCACACATACACACAAATGAAGGCTCTAAATCAGATCTGGGAAATCTTTTTTGTTGTTGCTGCTGTTGTTGCAAAGTTCATTCCCCCAATTATATATTTGTAGAGACTTCATGCCAATAGAAGAAAGGATTCAGTCAAGTCGTGGGTGGAACCATATACTTCTCCTTTTATTGAAATCACCTTTCTTCCCCCTTTAAATATCTCTTTTTAGTCTTGTGTTCATATATTTTTACCATGGCACTGTTATGTTTGGCTCATGGGTGAGAAAGAATGAAGCCTCTGAACGGTGAACTTCAGCTCTTTATTTACATAGTGATTCCTAGCATCCATAACAGTTTTAACCCGCCTTATATATAGGCAAACCCCGCAACTATTAACCAATAACCAACGAGGAGCGCTAGCTCTCATAACCAATAGGAAGTCTCTGTTTAAGGGCCAATTGGATTCCCCGGAGTGGGCCAATCCGATCTGGCTGTTTAACAGCCAATCAGAAGTGCAGGGCCAGAACCCTGCACTTTACTCCAAGCTCACGCTTTATTAAAACTTTATACATTCACAACACCCCTTCCCCCTGGCTTCTGTTTGCAGGACGCAGTTACATAGTCTTTTAGGTAGGACGGTTGTTTTATTAGTCTCTTTGATGTCCACTGTGTCATTTGGAGGCAATCACGCTGAGGAAGATCATTGTTTGGCAGTGGGGCTGTTTCTGGTTCAGAGTTCATTTCCCCATTGTTGCCCATGTTCTCTGTACTTCCCTGAGGTTCAACTGTTTCCCTCTCTGGTTCCACTTCCTGAGTCTCTATTATACCATCGTTCCCTTCGAACGGGTTTTCTTCTCCTTGGAATTCCTCTTCTTCTGTACCTCCCCCCCCTCAGTCTGGTCATAGGGGAGTTCAGGACTGCCCGCCGGAAGCCGCGATCATAATTGATCGATATGGTGTTTCCATAGTCTATCATCAAGGCATTGTACAAGGTAGGATCTTGGGCCAGTTACACGAACTACTGTCGTCTCTACCCACAATGGGTTGCCCGATAGATTTTTAGTATAAACCAAATCTCCTAGCTGGAAGGCACGACAGTGGCCGCTGGATCCTAGTGGTTTTCCCGGTTCGTAAGCTGGGTGTAACCGGTCGAGGTGGGAGCGAAGTTTTCGTCCCATTAGAAGTTCAGTGGGAGTTTTGTTGGTGACGCTATGCGGTGTGATGTGTTGTAAAAAAAAGGGTTCGATTGATCTTGTCGTCAATGTTGTCATAGTCTACCTTCTGTAAGGTTTTCTTCACAAATTGTACCATGCATTCTGCTTTGCCATTGGTCGCAGGGTGCGCAGGTGAGGTGAGCGCATGTCGAATTCTGCAGTCAGCGAGGTACTGCTCGAATGACAGTGCTGTAAATTGGGGCCCGTTATCGGATACCAGTACGTCTGGTAATCCGTGGGTTGCAAATAGTCTTTCCAAGGTTTTGATGACCGCCTCGGAGGTTGTAGTCATCATGAGATGAATCTCGAGCCAATTTGAATAGGCGTCGATGGTTAGTAGAAAGGTGTGGCCTTTGGTCGGCCCCGCGAAGTCCAAGTGAATTCGGGACAAGGGTCCGCATGGTGTCTCCCATTCAGTAGGAATGGCTTTAGGTGGGGCATTGCTCACTTCCTGGCATTTTGGACAAGCTTTAACCCAATGTTCGATTTGCTTGTCAATGCCCGGCCACCATGTGTAGCTTCGCACAAGGGCTTTCATTCGCACAATGCCAGGGTGGCCATCATGCAAGATTCTCAGAAGCGCTTTCTGGAGTCGTTCTGGGATAACGACTCTATCGCCCCAGATGACACAGCCTTTTTGGGAGAACAACTCGGTTTGTCGAGTCTTGAATGGTGTGAAGTCATCTGATAATTGGTCCAATGGCCATCCGCGTTCTACCCAGCTTAGGACTCGCGCTAAGGTGGGGTCATGTTTGGTTTCTCTCGCGATATCTCAGGCAGTTAATGGCAGTGAGTTGAGTGCCTCAATTTGCAACGTGGTTACCGTTGGTGCAGGATCGTCGAGAGTCTCTGGAAGCAGTGCTCGGCTCAATGCGTCGGCATGGGGAATGGCTTTCCCCAGGCGGAATTGCAGCCGATAGTTATAAGCAGCTAAGAATTCTGACCATCGAGTCATCCTAGGGGATAATATGTAGGGAGTCGGCTTATCTCCGGATATTATCCCCAATAATGGTTTGTGGTCAGTCACGATAGTAAAAGCCCGGCCATACACGTACTTGTGGAATCTTTTAACGGCTGATACAATTGTGAGGGCTTCTTTATCGATTTGTCCATAATTTCGTTCAGTCTTTAAAAGTGTCTTTGAAAAATATGCAACAGGGGCTTCATTCCCATTAGGCAGTACATGGCTCAAAATGGCGCCCACTCCGAAAGGTGAAGCATCACATGTTATATTTAACAGCAAAGTCTCGTTATACTGCATGAGTACAGAGTCAGAAGTGAGAAGTTTTTTTACGTTGCGGAATGCCTGTTCTTCTCCGTGACCCCATAACCAATTTGCTTTCTTATCTAACAACCGGTGTAACATTTCAGCGACCATTGCTTTATGCAGTGAAAATATATTATAAAAATTGATGAGGCCTAGGAACGCCTGGAGATTGGCCTTGTTTCGTGGCCTGGGAGCGTTTTTTATCACCCTAAGTTTACTTTCAGTAGGGTGAATACCCCGGCTATCAATTAGGTACCCTAAAAACTCAACACTGTCAGTACACAATTTACATTTGTTTTTCTTTACTTTAAGACCGGCCTCTTGGAATTTTTTTAGGACTAATTTTAGCCGGTCCTGTAAGATTTTTGTTGTAGGGGCCGCAATTAATACATCATCAAAATAAGGGACCACGCCTTTAATCCCTTGTAATAACCTCTCCATAAGGCTCTGAAAAATCCCCGGGGCTACACTAACTCCGAATTGCAGTCGGGTACATTTAAAGGCACGTCGGTGCATCACAATCGTTTGTGCCAGTGCCGTCTTTTCATCAACAGGTAGTTGCCGATAATGCCTGAACTAAATCTAATTTAGCGAAGACTTTCCCGCCCCCCAGGGAGTGGAGGAGGTGCTGCACCACCGGCACTGGATATGCATTCTGCTGTGGTTCAAAGTGGCCCGGTAGTCCCCACAAATTCGGATCGACCTGTCTGGCTTAATGGGCATTACGATTGGGGTTTCCCAGGGGGAGTGATCGATGGGCTCCAACACCCCCTGAGCTATCAGTTTGTCGAGTTGTTCGTTGATTTTCGACTTTAAGGCAAACGGAACTCGATGGGGCTTAAGTTGAATGGGAGCTACCTTTGGGTCTAGACTGAACGAGATCGGGGTCCCCTTGTACTCACCTAAGCTGTCCACGAAGACGTCCCTGAACTCATGGATGAGGTCTCCCTCCCAGTCACTTCTGCTGACTCGGTTATGCCGGCCACTTCAATGCCGAGTGGCGCGAACCATTGGAAGCCTAGTAGGCTAGGCCTGTCTCTATCAATGACAGTTAGTGGTAAGTACGCTGTGTGCTTCTTGAAGGAGACTCGGACTCGGCAGGAACCAATGATGGGGATTCGATTCCCTTGGTAGTCCTTGAGGATGAGCCTTTGGAAGCGGAGATCTTGGCGTTGAATCATGGGGATGAGTTGTTAAGGGTCTTCCAGGACACCATCGAGAGGGACGATCCCGAGTCGACTTCCATGTGGCAAGGCTGGTTCTCGATGGCTGCTGTGATTCGTATTTTCTTGGTGTCTAAAGCTGAGGCATGACCGATAGTGATAGTATGGTGAGCCTCTTCTCTCTGCAAAGCTCGATTTCTGTAGGAGTGGTTTACTGGCTCTCACTGTACAGGACGGTTTCCTGTCAATTGGCAATAGTTAGTCCCTTTTGAGGCCTGGCCGGGTCCTGGTAAGCTTCAGCAGACCCGTCCGATGTGGCCTCGCTTCCCGCACTCATGGCAGAGTGCGTCACAGAATTTGCATTCGGACCTGGCATGGTTGGCCCCACAGACAGCGCAAGGGCATAAAGGCTTCAGGTGGTGGTCCCGGTCGGACCGCAATCAATGACCCCTTCTTTGTCACTGTCCAACGATGAAGAGAGGTCCTCGTGGTGCGTCGTTGCAAGCTGTCCATCTGACCTGGATAAAATGTTGCTTGTCGGTGGTGGAACCGGAGTGCGGTTTCGGTGTAGTTGTGCAACCGACTTCCTGGTTGCTTCTGCTGCAGTAGCATCAGCGATGGCATCAGCAAGGCTGATGTCACCTTTCGCCATCAGCTTGCTTTGAACGCCTGGTGCATCTAGTCCCAGAACTATGCGATCTCTTAGTGCTTCTTCTAAATCGGTGAACCCGCAGAGGCCTCCCAAATTTTGGAGGTCTGCTATGAAGTCGGCCACGCTTTCTCCCTTTCACTGGCTCCTCTGATAAAACTTGTGTCATCTCACGAGCGTAGGCACGGTTGGTGCGTAGTGATCTCGTAGGAGAGGTTCGAGGTCGTCCCAATCCATCGCCTTCACTTCTCAGGCTTTTGCTAGTGCTTTAGCCATCTTAAATATGGTTGGACCGCAATGCGTTAGGAACACCGCCCGTTTCTTTCCTGGTGTGGCATTCTTTAAGTTGTTGGTTTCTAAGAACATTTGGAAGCGATCCATGTAGGACTCCCAGTCCTCCTGTACTGGATCGAACAGAGCGGGTGGTACGACGACGCCGGACATGGTTCCATTGTGTAGCGTCGTCTGTCATGTGCTCGGTGTTCTTCGAAGTTTCGTTGGTTCAGATGTCTCCACATCCCATCATCGTCACCAGTGTTATGTTTGGAGCATGGGTGAGAAAGAATGGAGACAAGCCTCTGAACGGTGAACTTCAGCTCTTTATTTACATAGTGACTTCTAGCATCTATAACAGTTTTAACCCGCCTTGTATATAGGCAAACCCCGTAACTATTAACCAATAACCAATGAGGAGCGCTAGCTCTCATAACCAATAGGAACTCTCTGTTTAAAGGCCAATCGGATTCCCTGGAGCGGGCCAATCCGATCCGGCCGTTTAACAGCCAATCAGAAGTGCAGGGCCAGATCCCTGCACTTTACTCCAAGCTCATGCTTTATTAAAACTTTATACATTCACAACAGGCGCCATATTCTTATTTCTCTCCAAGCTAATTCTTACCTGCACAAGAACTAAATTATCTATTTTCATTTGACATTTGAAACTTTCCTGGGGGCTGCTTAAAATACAGCTTTCGCTCCCGAATAAATTAAATGAAACAAAACTCTGATAAAAGAGAACATTTGTTGCTCACAGTTGAATTGTGGGGTCCTTGGTGCTCTGTGAACTTGGTCCAGGCTCAGCAGGCACCAAGGACCCCACAACAGTCTCAGCAAAAGGCATATAGAAAACTAGGTGAATTTGGTGAGAATTGTCAGCACAAAGAATCAGGACTGTTTTTTAAAGTGGTGGCGTAGAAAATTTAGTTAAACTCCGCATTGGCAACTGGAAGGGCATCCGGTCATTAAAACACTCTACTAGCTCTATCCGGTTGCCCAGGCTCCACCCCACAAGGGATTATGGGGTCATTAAAAGATGATGATGATGATGATAGAAATTTATTCAAGTCCATACACAACAATCTGGACAATAAAAGTTCAACACTAAACTGGCATCAGATAAAGATCAATGGAATTCAGGAGGAGTTTGACTTGGACCCCTTGTTGGAAGGCAACAACTCTAAACTGATGACAAGTTTAACTCCATCACCAGCTTTGCCTTCTCTTCTCCTACAAGACGTTCTGCAACTGCTCAAGAAGTATTTTGCATTCTGACCAACTCTGTTTCTTTCTTGATCTCAGTGTTAGAACTCTTTCTGCATTGAGCTGGATATTTTAGTGACCAATTAAAGAGAATATGTGCAGCTCAGAATTTAACTGTGGAGTCCTCAGTGCTTTCTGAGCTTGGCTGTTTTCTTTCAGATGTTTCATTAGCCAACTAGGCAATATCTTCAATGGTGGAAGGGAATGGGAATTGCTCTCTCTGTATATATGAAGACATTAACTGATTGGGTAATGAAACATCACCCACCCACCCCTAAAAAAATCATCCAACTAACCTCAGACAGCACCAAGGGCTGTTTGATAATCTTGTGGACATTTCCAGAAAGGGTGGTTGCTTTTCTGCAGTATGGATATGGTGTCCCCATACATTCTTCTCAAATGTTTTTTTTTAAATTTCTGAGGGATTTCTTGGGTATCTCCAGGCATTAACTGGGGGTGCTTAGCTTTTTGAAATTATATGGAATTATACTTTTGCTCACAGTAATATATAAGTCCATGAGT
Source organism: Hydrophis major (assembly GCA_033807585.1). NCBI lineage: Eukaryota > Metazoa > Chordata > Lepidosauria > Squamata > Elapidae > Hydrophis > Hydrophis major. The sequence continues at coordinate 250,658,554 of CM066330.1, forward strand.
CTCATTTCCCCAATAAACTGCTTTCTAAATGCAATATTCAAATACTGGATTATTCATAATATTATTTCTAATTGTTGGTACATGGCAACGGTTCATACATGGTGATGAATATCATAATTTTTTTTGAAAACCCCAGAAAACTTTGATTCTGAGAATCTTGAATGATTAATTAATCAGATCAGCCTTATTTTCTGGGGAGCGTACTTGACCCCATTATGACTGACCCTGGATAATTTAGGATAAGTAATGATATGATAAAGCCTTATTCCCTTTTTTAAAATCAATTTTTGCTTAAAGTTTTTGATACTTTTCATATTGTATTAATTTTTTCTTCTTCTTGCAGCTACAGTGAAAGAAGGACACAGGATAGTATCCTAATTGTACAGGAAGTAAGGAAGCAGAGAGAAAATAAAGGGGGGAGGGAGGGAGGAAGGAAGAAGGCTACCTACAAGAAAAGTAATTTCAGAGATCCCTAAATAAATTGCTCTCTAATTCGCAAATAATGCAGCACATATTTAAGTTGTCATAAAGAATGATTACTGAATGTAGGGCTTGGAATTTATAATAAAGAAAACTGAGGAGAAAGAATTGCAGGGGGAAAAAACTGTACTATAAAAATAGAAAAGTTGTAAGACTCAACTGCTTTTTTGCATAAATCATTTGCCAATAAATGCAAAACAATAGGAACTCAGCCTGAAAAGATGTGGTGTTTAAAATAAAATGTTTTAAAAGAGCCCTCCAGTTCCTTAAATTTTACTTTATAAAAAATGGTAGACATTATGTGCTGTTTACCTCTAATGAATAGTCTGCATTTTCTTTTCAATAAATAAAAAAAAAAAAAATTAACAACTACTTAGCTTCAAGCCAGCACTGGCATCATACAATTAAAATCAAGCCAGAAAAACAAGTAAACAAAGCTTTCCTCCCCTCCCCAGAATTCTGGGTGTTGAAACCTACAAATCTTAAATGTCTATGGAGATTTTCAGTCAGCCAGGTCATTGTTGTCCCAATGCTTTTTCCAAAGGCAACTGGATTTTCTGTGTTTTTCCTTGAAGATGTTTTACTCCTCATCCAAGAAACTTCCTCAATCAGAACAAAATACGTTTCTTGGATGAGGAGTGAAACTTCTTCAAGAAAAAAACAAAGAAAATGCAGTTGCCTTTGGGAAAAGCACCTTTGGGACATACATCTTAAAGTTGCCAAGGTTGGAAACCTCTGACTCTCTTTGAAGATGAGATCTTATGATTGCCAGCATCAAAGAGCAGGTGGCAGACATGACTAAGAGATCCTTTGCACACCTTTGGGTGGTGTGCCATTTGTTCCCATTCCAGTACAGGAATGGGAGGCCCTGCTCACTGTCACACGTGCCCTTATAATATCTCATATAAGCTGCTGCAATGCTCTCTATGTGAGATTGGCCCGGAAGAGCATTCAGAAACTTCAACTAGTGCAGAATGCAGCTGTGCAAATAGTAAAAAGTGCCAAATATAAAGCAAACATAACACCACTTCTATGTGAGCTGCACGTGTTACCGGTATGTTTCCAAGTGCAATCCAAGATGCTGGTTGTCACTTTTAAAGCCCTACATAGCTTGGGACTAGATTACCTGAAGGATCACCTTTTTCCAAGAGTCTCTACCTGTTCAATGTGATGCAGCAGATTGGGCATGTTGCAGACCCTGTCAACCAAAGAGCTTCAAATGATGGGAATTAGAAGATGGGCCTTTTCTGCAGTGGCACCAACTCTGTAGAATATCCTCCCTTCACACATTAGAATGGCCCCAACTTTGTTGGCTTTTCATAAAGCTTTAAAAAGGTTGGCTGGGTTTCCAAGGTAGGTAGGACATGCAACTGTTTATTCTGCAACTAACCCACAAAACCCCATTTCTCCAAAACTAAAGCACCTAGTCAGGAAATGAAACATCCACAGATGAAAGACCAAACTTTTGGAACCCTGACATCCTAACATTTTAACCTTGAATTATATTGTTGTATATCAAAGTACTTTAAATTAAAAATGGAACTCAGTTGAAGAACTTTTCATTTTTATTCCAGAAAAAGTGTTGATTCTCATTTTGTCCATCAAGTAGAGCTCAGGAAAGGAAAGTTTTCCAATACAGGTCTGCGTTCTGGACCATACCTTTTGCTTCTGTCTTCAAAATTATTTTGGATTGAGATGGGTAAGAAATTAAATAGCACTTCAGTGTAAATTTATCCAATTTACTTCACTGTAAAAAGCCTGTCCAAATTAGAACATACTGATCTAACAAAATTCAATACAGCTGAAGTTCAAACATTCATAGTTCAGGATAATGATTTACAAAAATGCATCACAGATTTAATCTTCCAAATTGAATCATAAAGTTGAACTGGGTCATTGCATTGGATCAGAGGGTTTGATCATTCAGAAAGAAAACATACAAATGTCATTTATAAAAATGGAACTGATTTCAACCCAATTTTCTGAATCAATTTGAATAATCAAATTGAGAATTAAATGACAATTGAATCAACGATTTGAATCCAATCAGAACTGATCTATATTTGAGTACATTGGGGAAAAGTTTAAAACATGAGTAGAATTTAGGAGATTTTTATTTTTAAATTAAGAATGGGGGGAACACTTAAAATTAAAATAAAGACTTACAGAGATGAACAGTTGTAGGCATACCATAAGAAGTAGTTACTGAACATTGAACAATAATATTAATAAAGCAATTTGGTGTAGTGTTTAAGTACCAAACTAGAAACCAGAAACTGTGAATTCTAGACCCACCTTAGGCATGAAAGCCAGCTGGATGACTGTTAGAAATATAAGTCACCTAACAGGTATTGTTTTAAAGTTTAATTCTAGTGACAATGACCCTCTGAACTCCCCTTTTCTGGTCAAATCCTGCTCTGTAGTTTCCTTGAAATGTTTAGAATCTGAGTTCTGAAATTGTAGAAGAGCAAGCAGAGCTGAATTATCAGCTTCGAGTCATTGCATTTCCACAAATGGTCTAAGTTCAACCACCTCTTGAATTTCATTGATCCTTTTTTGATGCCAATTTAGTGCTGAACTTCAACTGATTAGATTCTTTTGCATAGGCTTGAACAATAAATCTTCTGAACTACAATTTAGCATATGGTCCTGATTCTTTGTGCCTGAAAATAAGTCTTTTACATCATTTCTTCCCTCTTGTACCAGAATATACAAGCTTTGAGATCTTTAAAAAGAAAAGTAATAAGTAGGAATACAATTTTCAAGGAAAAGGAAGGATATTCCTGTGGATATAACTTTTCTCTTCCTTCTCACTCCCAAGTCAGATGTAGAGAGCTTGATTTCAATAGGAAATCTTATTGGCAATCTTGTAGTCAAAACAAATCTTGTAGTAAAAACAAAAAGTTTTTCTTTGGGAACTAAAGACATTTGGTCCCCACAGGAAATCAATGTGGGGAAGAGGAGGAGTAGAGTAACCGAGCAACCACCCTGCACTTCTATTGGACAATGTGACTGATGACTGGGTGGGGGGAAGGGGAACTTTTATTTTTTTTAATTAGGTGAAAACTGTAGGAACTTTCAGTCAGTTTTCCACCAGTTGTGCCAATATGATGTACCCAATAAATTGTTCTTTGAGGAATCCACCTTCCTCTGAGTTCTGCTTTCAATGGGTGCATTACTTGGGATGTTGACACCTATAGGAACATCAACAGTTTACAATTTGTAGTGGAATGAATAATGCAATCCCTCTGGAAGATAAACTTTTTTTTCTGAGCAGCTATTGCCACTGAAAGTCAACAGAAACATTAAAAATGCATTTGCTGCTGATAGGTTGAATTCATTCTGGCTGGCATAAATAGGACAGATAAGCTCTTTAAATGTCTGATGACTCACAAGTAATGCAATATTTATCATGTTCTTATGGTCATCAATGCAAAGTCCAATAATTTGTTTTCTTTCAACATTGGTATTTTGTGGGGCTTGTCATAAATTATCCATTGGGAACTTACTTTGTTCAACCTTTTTCTCCATTTACCTATCTGGCCCCTGATCTCATTCATCAAAGCTTCACTGATTCACAGACTAAAATGAAGTGCTCTCTCTCTCTCTCTCTCTATTATTTGGATGAATTAGGAGATGCCTGAGTGCAGGGTTGTGAAAACATAATCTGATACAATGGAAGAAAAATAGGACTTAATAAGAGTAGGAGCATGACCACGTCATGCTTTATTGGGGATTCATAACATCTTGTTTTGACAGGAGTGGATATCCCATGAACCATGTGCAATACACAGCCCCATAATTAATTAATTAATTAATATTCCTCCTTTATTACTTTATAAACAACTCAAGGTGGAGAACATATCTAAGATTCCTTCCTTCTCTTACTTTCCCCACAACACACCTGTGATGTACAGTTGGACTGGGAGAGGCTGACTGGCCTAAAGTCACCCAACTGGCTTTCATGCCTAAGGTAGGACTAGAACTCCCAGTCTCCTGATGATTGGCCAAAAGTCATCCAGCTGGCTCTCATGCCTAAGGCAGGACTAGAACTCCCAGTCTCCTGATGATTGGCCTAAAGACATTGTTAAGGTAATTCCCCATTAGGAGATTGAGCGCATACAGGGAGGTGTATTTGAGAGTAGTGTTTGAATAATGCACACACAACACACGGATACACTGTACAGTAAATGTAGGTTTTTTACTTCCAATAAAGGTTTTAAGCAAAGTTCAAAATAAGCAGTCCAAAATCATTCACAGGTAAGATCAGTCAGTTTTCAATCCAGGGGTAATCCAGTAACAAAGCCCAATGTCAAAATCTGTTCAGTATCAGACTTACATCAAATCCAGGAATAGCAGTCAATTAGAAAAATGGAATGGCAATACTCTCCAACAAAAGGAAACAGAGATACACTCAGACACACGCTCTTCTGAGACTAAGACAACACAGGTTTCTGGCTCCATCTTATGGCCATTTGAGAAACCACACTCAATTACAGTTTTTCCATTTTCTTAAAGAGACAGTTTTAAAATGTTTATCCTGGTTTATATATTTCTAACCCAAATACCTGTTAGGTGATTTAGATTCCTAACATTCTCCCCTTTTGGGTAAGACAATATATATAACCTTACATTCTAAGTCCATAATCCTCGCAGCAAGCCTTATGCTTTATAGAGCCTTGGGCCTTTGTAAAATGATCTGCTATATTGTTTTCTGACATACAGCATTCCAACTTAATCATCTTACTTTGCACACATTGTCTCACATTTAAATATCTTAAATCTGTGTGTTTTGTTCTTGTTTTAATAGCAATATTTGAAGCCATCTGTATTGCTGATTGGTTATCTTCATAAACAACAAGAGAATCTGTTACATTAATTCCCATATCAATCAATAGTTGTTTATACAAAACTAAATCTGTACATATTAAAGACAAACATGAAAATTCAACCTCCATTGTTGACAAACTTAGATGTTTCTGTCTAATAGACCTCCATCCAATCAATGCCTTTCCCAATAATATTACAGTACCCGATGTAGATTTTTGTGTATTTATGTCCGTAGCAAAACTTGCAACAGCATATGCAGTTAAATTCAGTTCATCTTTAGGTTCCAAATACAATGCATAATCCATTGTTTGTTTCAGATATCTTAACACACATTTAGCAGCTTGCCAGTGCCTTTCAGTTGGCTCAGTATTAAATCTCACTAATTGTTTAACACTGTATGCAATATCTGGCCTTGACCAATTACTGAGATAAGATAAACTACCAATCAAAGACTGATAAATGTTCTTATCAAAATAGGACTTTGAACATCACTATGGCTGAACTCTTGGCTCGTTGGTGTTTTAGCCGGCTTACAAAGTCCCATTTTAAAACTTTTTAGTAATTGGTTAATTTTATCTGCCTGTGAGATCTTGTATCCTCCTCTAGTTTTATCTATCTTTAAACCAAGATATTGTTTGATTTCTCCTAATTGTTTTATTTTAAATTTCTTCTTTAACAGTGAGATTATTTTAGTAGCTTCTTGTTCAGTTTTGGTGATTAATGCTATGTCATCAGTAAATAATAGTAATAATGACACTATACCATTACTTTCTCTTTTAAACAAACATGGATCAGCCATGCCAGCTACAAAACCTATCTTAGTTAATTCTTTAACTATCCATTGGTTCCACTCATATCCTGATTGCTTCAAGCCAAAAAAGACTCTTTTTCCATCTCCAGCAATCAGTTGTATTATCATTTTTGAGACCTAAAGGTTTCTTTAAATATATAGTGTGTTACAATGGTGCATGCAGATATGCCGTTTCTACATCCAAATGATTTACAATGTATTTCTCCTTAGCTGCCCACATTAATTCTGCCCTTAATGTAGTAGCCTTCAGACTAGGTGCAAACACCTCATCATAGTCATTTGCTGTCTGATTGAACCCTTGTGCTACTAGCCTGGCTTTATGGGTAACAGTCCCATCTACACCTGTCTTTAGCTTATATGTCCATTTACATCCTATGGCATGTTTACTTGGTGGTAACTTAACTTTTTCATTTACCTCCAGTCTTTTTAATGATTCCAGTTCCTTATCCATTGCCTTTTATCAAGCAGCCTGATCCTTAGAAGGATACAGTTTTAATTCACTATAGTTACTTGGAACTGCATTCACTTGGCATACAACACTAGCCTGATATCTATCAGGTGGTCATCTTACTTGGGTTGAATGTCTTGGTAATACAGGGCTAACTGGTGGACTCTCCTGTGCCACCTGCTCCTGTTCTTCTACCTCCTCTTGTGCCTGAACTCCTACTTCCTCCTGTGCTTCCTCTTTAATGGCTATTTGTGGTTTACTGATTTTATCTTTAGGGACTATTTGGGTGTCAATAATAACATCATTGCTGGATTCCTGTTCCAGTTTATCCCACCCAATGTGCTCAAGAAATTTTGCACTAGCATTACAATAAATATGAGCTGTCCCTTGATCCCAGAATCTCAATGATCTATGGTTGGCCTCATAACCCACAAAAAAAACCTTATTAGCTCTATATTGCCTTTTCAGTCTTACTTGTGAGGGAATATACACCCATGCTGGAGCTCCAAATGTGTGTAGGTAACTTAAATTTGGCTTTCTGCCATGCCAATGAGTGAATAGTAATTCTCCAGTTCTTGTATTTACTACATCATTTAAAACATGATTGCTACACATTATGGCCTCACCCCCACAGTGTTTCAGGTAAACCTGAATCAGATAACATAGTGCGAGCCATGGCTTATAATGTTTGCCCTCTTCGTTCTACAAATGAGTTGTGTTGTGGTCTGTAAGGTGCAGAACGTTTATGCTCAACACCGGCCAATTTCAACATAGTTTGGAATCTTTTGTTCACAAACTCAGTCCCATTATCAGTCACTAAAGTAGTTACTTTACTTTTCATTTTTCTCTCTGCAAACCTTAGCCAGTTAAAGAAATGCTGGAATGTTTCTGTCTTGTTTTTCATAAGATAGGAGAAACCGTATCGTGAGTAATGGTCCATAATACTCAAAATATAGCAGGCACCTCCTAAACTTGGTTTCTTAGGACCAATTATGTCAGCAAAAACAACTTCTAAAGGTTCTTTGATCTTAAACCCATTTAGTCTGTTTGCTGGAGTAACCTTACTTTTCTCTTGGCTACAAGCATTACAGTTTAAATCCCTGCTACAGGGTTTCAATTTTACTCCCTCTGACAATTCAATAGTTTGTTTGAGCATTTTGAAATTGATGTGTCCCAGACATCTCTATAGTAAATGTATACATTCATCATGCAGCTTAACATTGTTATAAACCGAGTTAGCCATCTTTAGCTGATCATCATGTATTACATATAAATCATTCTCTAATGTAGCAGTAACACTTTTACCCTCTTTCTCTATTATACAGTTATCTCTCCTAAAGGTTACTACATAACCAAGATTAATTAAAGCCCTTACTGATAATAAATTAAATTTCAGTTTAGGTACATATAATATAGTTAAATGTTCGTTTATACAAGAACAATATGCAGTACCTTTACCTGATGCTTTCATCTTCCATTCATTTGCCAATGATACATGTTATTTACTCATGGACATCTTTACAAACCTTTTTCTATCTTTAGTAATGCATTGCGATGCTCCACTATCAACAACCCATAAATCATGGTTTACAGTTGAATTGTTAGACATAGCTAAACTTACATTCTTCTTGGCCTTCTGGTGATTACTAGTATTCCGTCTTTTTCCTTTCTTACAGAATCTAGCTATATGTCCCCTAGCCCCACAAGAAAAACATTTCCTAACAGAATAGGCAGTTGAAGACAAATCCTCTTCTTGTGGTTGTTCCTTCCTCAGTTGGTCCCTATCCAGCCGTCTTCTTACTTCTTCTAGCAACCTTCCGGTTATGTTAGTCAATGTCAGTTTATCTCAGGGCAGGATTTCCAGTGAAGATACATAATCATCGTAACTTTTATCCAATGAGGAAAGAATTATATAAACTTGATGTAGCTCTGAAAATATCAGTTCCTTTTCATGTAGCTTTTGAAAAGTTATTTTCATGAAGTTTAAATGAGCAAACATATCTCCACCCTTCAGAAAACATGCTCTAAACAGTTTACTTGTAAGGTGTATATGTGTACCTACACTGTCACGAACATAAATCCTCTTCAAATTCTCCCAACACCTGGTAGCAGACTATTCTCCATGAATATGGACTAACTGCTGGTCACTCAGTGTTAGTCCAATTATACAAAGAGTTCGTTCGTTGTTCTGTTTAAAGTCAGCAAGCTTCTTGGCATCATCCTCATTAGCTGGATCCCAAGCATTTACGTCTGGTGGGTCTTGAACTACATTGCATAAACCTTCCCTACGCAGAAGTAGACTGCACTTCGTAGACCAGGAAATATAGTTTGTTCCATCCAACTGAGTTATCAGTGATAAACTTGTTGAAGTGACTTGTGCCATCTTTACCAGGATAGTAACCCACAGTTAAACAGCAAACAGCTGTCTGCATACAGTACAGTTATCTGAGCCTTGTATGGCCTGGGCCCATAAACAGTGCTGAGGTAATTCCCCATTAGGAGAATGAGTGCACACAGGGAGACGTATTTGAGAGAAGTGTTTGAATAATACACACACAGCATACGGATACACTGTACAGTAAATGTAGGTTTTTTACTTTTAATAAAGGTTTAAGCAAAGTTCAAACACAGTCCAAAGACATTCACAGGTAAGATCAGTCAGTTTTTAGTCCAGGGATAATCCAATAACAAAGTCCAGCATCAAAAACTGTTCAGTATCAGACTTACATCAAATCCAGGAATACCAGTCAATTAGAAGGAATGGCAAAACTCTCCAACAGAAGGAAACAGAGACTCACTCAGATACATTCTCTTCTGAGACTAAGACTAAGACAACTCAGGTTTCTAGCTCCATCTTATGGCTGTTTGAGAAACCACACCCAATTACACTTTTTTGCATTTTCTTAAAGATACAGTATTAAAATGTTTATCCTGGTTTATATATTTGCAACCCAAATAGCTGTTAGGTGACTTATATTCCTAACAGCCAGTGCTGTCCGAAGATGTCTCCATGGTCATGTGGCTGGCATGACTAAATGCCAAAGGCACACAGAACACTGTTACCTTCCCACCAAAGTGGTCCCTATTTTTCTACTTGCATTTTTACATGCTTTCGAACTGCTAGGTTAGCAGAAGCTGGGACAAGGAATGGGAGCTCGCTCCATTACATGTTGCTAGGGATTTGAATCACCAAAATGCCAACCTTTCTGATTGACAAGCTCAGTGTCTTAGCCACAGAACCACCGCGTCCCCATTATAAGGTTGGAGTAACAGAATCTTGCATGTCTGAATATATTCTCTTTTCCCTCCCTCCCTCTGTGTTCATGAAAGCTAAGTCAGGTCATGTCTGAGTTGCTTACTCAAATATCATATCTGCCCTGGATTCAAATGTCTTTTATCTGACCATTTCTTTGGTTATGGGTCTTTCTCTTGTTCCTCAAGTTTATTCCAACTTCCCATTATACTGATATATAAAGTGATACTGGAACATAGAACACTAGAGTTGAAAGAGACTTCAGATATCTTCTAATCCAATCTCCTGCTCAAGCAGGAGACACTGTGCCATTTCAGATAAATGGTTCTCCAAAGAAACTCTTCTACTGTTGGTCAAAGGAACAAATTAGTCAATTCTTGAATGAAGTTATGATATTTTGGGGATCTTTGTGGTGACACAACATAACTGGAAAGCAATAATAGAAAAAAAATCCATCCACTTCAATTCTGTGGTCTAATCCAGCAAGTCCCTTACTTCTTTATAATACCGACAAATGCAAATGTCATTCTTTTTTAATACAATTAGCCATAACTTTTCATTATTTCAGGCAAACACACCTTAAGATGAGTCATGAATGAAAGATTTTGTAGAGAAATTATTATTATTGTAAACTATAGTATCAACTCCTAAATTGACAAATTTGTAGCTATTTTATTTAGCTTTTTTATATATTCCCTTTCTTTCTTTCTCTTTGCTGGTTATGGGGGGAAGGATTTCGGGCTTGCCACATTACAAAAGTGGGAGGAGTTGAGATAGAGTTGTTTAGGCGAGGTGGTGTTTCTTCCTGTGGGAACAAAAGCTGATCTTGCTGAGGTGGAGACTGTTGACACCAGGCAATGTTGATTTACTTTTATTGGAGAATGTGACTTTTAGGGGTTGTTTCTAACTTCCAATATTATGTGGTATAATTCTGGGTTGTGTCAGATCCAGAATTACAACAGACTTTGCCAATTTGATGTTATTCTAAATAAAAGAAATTATTATAGAAGATGAACTTTGCTTTCTTTTTTTTTTTTTTTTTGAATGGATTTCATCACTTGGAAACTTGACATATAGATTCCACATTTCAGTGGCACCCATACATGGTCCATCTTACTTCTTGCTTCCAAGAGATGAAAAGAAGTCACATCTACTGAATGTGAAAATACAGCAACTACCCTCAATTATTCAGGAAAATGTAAATCACTCAGGCGCACTCAGAAGGCTGACAAAGTTCATTTTTCACTATCCAGACAGTCTTACGGGACCTATCATTTCAGCCAAGTCCATATGCCTATAAATTGATTTCTTATGACAAAAATTCTTCAAGATGGACAGCCTGAAAGATTCTAAAGTGACCTTCTCCTTTGGGCAAATTTACCATACAGATATGTTTTATACAATTGCAGTGGGACATGCCATCCTATTTCCAACTCTACATTAAATAAATAGAAGCCACTGATTTGGGGATCAGATTATTGTTGGTTACATATTTTATGTTACAGCTTCTCTCCAGTCAAATGAATGTTAAGTAGCAAAAGGAAAGTCATATTTCAAATTTTTCAAGATTGCTGTTCATTTGGGCTGGAAACAGCAGCTTATCAGCAAATTAGCTTTTTTATGAAATTCCATGCATGAGCCATTAGCTGAGGAGTAGAGCAAAGCTACCAGTTTCTGTGCTGTACTCTCTGTTCAGCTAAGCGAGAGCAAATAAAGTCTTCACAAACAGTCTACATTGGGAATGGGCCTTCAAATAAGTGTTTGTTTACTAAAGGAATCCTCATCTTTATCTAGAACTGTGTTTCTCAACCTTGGCAATTTTAAGATGTGCTGAAGTATTTATTTAATGGATCAGAATCTAAAACAAGCAATAAACAAACAAATAAACAAATTTAAATGTGATGATTCATCATAAATTCAGAATAATAGAACAACGCAGATGGAAGGGACCTTGAAGATCTTCTAGTCCAGCCCCCCCCCTCAAGCAGGAGACCCTATGCAATTTCAGACAAGTGGCTCTCCAGTCTCTTCTTAAAAGCCTCCAATGATGGAGCACCTACAACTTCTCTGAGAGCTGTTGAGGCTACTTGGGCTTACTATGTCCTCAGAATCACCCTAACTCAACATTCTCAGAGAGTGTTAATGACCAGATGACCTCAAAGAAATACAATCCTTCCATTTCCTCACCTGCCAACCTTGCAGAACCTATCCTTCCATCCCCCAGTCTCATCCGTCACTACTTATTCTTCCACCGCTCCCCACCCCAACATTGTCAGAACTGATGAAGCTTCTTAGATGAGAAGTGAAACATTTTTTTTCTTCTTCCCAAAGGGAGAAAGAAACGTTCCAGTTGTCTTTAGATAAAACAAAACAAAACATTGAAACAACTATGACCTGGATGACTGAGAATCTCCACAGACAATTAATTCACTAGTGCTGTCACTTGCTGAGGTTTGCATTTGCAAAACACAGTTAATTTGAAACAGAAGCCAAGAATCAATTGTTTCAAAGGGTCATCATCAGGACGAAGCTAGAGAATCAAAACAATATGAACTTTCATTAATAAATCAAGTTGCAGCTGTAAATTGAATGAAAACCATTATTTCCTAAAGGGAAGTTAATGCCTCCTTACCTAAGCAGAATAAATAAGTTTGCCATATATATATATATATATATATATATATATATATATATATATATATATATATATATATATATATATATATATATATATATATATATATATATATGTATAGAATGTAAGTACCCGCGAAAACTTAAGAAAACATATATATATATATATATATATATATATATATATATGTATATGTATATGTATATGTATATGTATATGTATATGTATATGTATATGTATATGTATATGTATATGTATATATATGTATGTATGTCTGGCATTCAGCTTTGTTCGGGTATTTTCCCACGTGGTGCTTTTAAAGTTGTAGCAACGTTTCAGCAGAATCTCATCTGCCATCATCAGGCTTCTGTATGGTGTTTGTCTGTGAGTCAGACTTTTGCAGTGGTTTCAGATTTAAATTTGGGGCAGCCTATTGCTGTGTCAGAATGGTTTTTTTCTTCCTCCTGATTGGTTGAGAGTCTTGGTCTGTGTTTATTGGTCTTGGAGTTTGCTGTGTTCTGCTACTGATATCTTCTGTCTGTTTTTTTTTTGGGGGGGGGCTCTTTTTGTATCTTGATTGGCTGGCAACATTGTGTTACTTTATTGGAGACCTTTAGTGCAGCTTGGCTTCGGGTAAATGGACGGCTATCATTCGTTAGGAAGCATTCAGCTTTGTTCGGGTATTTTCCCACGTCATAATAGTGGTGCTTTTAAAGTTGTAGCAACGTTTCAGCAGAATCTCATCTGCCATCATCAGGCTTCTGTATGGTGTATATATAATACAATGTCATGATTGCGGAAGCATAGAAATACCTGGAAAGATTAGGGAACATTTCCTACATCTCTAAACTCTATCTATGCCCTTGTTAAATGTTGATATTAATTCAAAGTACAGTGAAAATAGTTTCACATGAGAGTATTTAATCCTTCCTTCCTTTCTTCAACACCAGCATGGCTTAAAAGTTATAGAAAATTGAGATGAAGTTGAAAAACTCCTAATGGAAAATAGAACATGTAGCAGTAATTGTTAAATTTAGTTAAGCGGCAGCTTTATTTCATTCAGACCTTACAATTTGAAGATTTAAAGAATAAGTCATATTTAAAGAATAAGTCATATTTAAAGAATAAGTCATACTGACCAGTCTGTGGGACCAGTACTTATTGATATTATTTTATATGATAGTTTAAATGTCCCAGACACAAAAAAAAAAGATGTAGAATAAAACTCCACAAAATAATGTCTAATCATTGTCTAGTCAACAAAAAAAAATGTCTAGTCTTATGAAAAGAAGGACTAGGGGTGACATGATAGCAGTGTTGTGATATCTCAGGGGCTGCCACAAAGAAGAGGGGGTCAACTTATTCTCCAAAGCACCTGAGGGCAGGACAAGAAGCAACGGGTGGAAATTAATCAAGGAGAGAAGCAACTTAGAACTAAGGAGAAATTTCCTGACAGTCAGAACAATTAATCAGTGGAACTATTTCTTGCTTTCAGAAGTTGTAAGTTTTTAAGAACAGATTAGATAATCATTGTGGTGTAGGGTTTCCTGCCTAAACAGGGGGCTGGACTAGAAGATCTCCAAGGTCCCTTCCAACTCTGTTATCCTATCCTGTCCTATTCCATTCCATTCTAAAATCTTCTGTGTGACTATTATGTGGGATTTGGATTATGTGGGTTTTAGAGGATCTCTGAGTATTTCACTTCAACTCTAATTTTTATATAGAGATATAAAAATAAATTCAAATTGAAAAGAAATTGTGGGGCTGACCATCCTATTAAATATTTATATAAATAATAATCATATGAATAATACAATGAATAATAATAATTAATCAATATTTTATCATATTAACAATTATACCAATGTTTCTATGTTCTATTAATAGATCACATATTATGTTTATTGTATGATTTATAATAAACACAAACAGACATACATTTGTGCCTCAAATGAGAATGAATTCTGCATTGATTTGTTCTATGATGGAAAAAAAAATAGACATAGTAAAACAAAAATTGGCTAGCAGGATTATATGTTATGAAGGTTTTTTTGTCAGTTGGAAATTTCAAATGCTGTTTTTCTAAACAATAAATAAGAATTTTCCAAAACTGCCTTTTTCTTCCAAGAATAGGAGAGGAAGGATCTGTGATTTGATGGCTTGCTTTTTACAGAATGTTGGTTCAATTAATGTTGGTGAATGAAAAAATAATATCCAAGGAGAGTGGAGGGCTTTTTTTTTTTTTTTTTTTACATTATTTGCACTTTAAGCATTTGAATTCAAGACTTAGAAAGGAAGTAATTACATTATGATGCTGTCCATTCCGGAAAAAGCTGTAGCTAATATACTTGGTTGATGGCGAAGGAAGAAAAATTTGTCTGCTTAGTTAAAAGGAAAAGAATGTACTCCAGTATATAAAATCTATTATTTTCCTTGCTTCCCATTTCTTTTCATCTCACAAAATTGAAACATAAGAAAAACTGAAATTGAAATATCTGTCTATCCCTACTTCGGATTGTTTAAGGCAAAAACCCAACACTTGTTTGAAGTTAACCATACACTTTTCTGAGAAAAATCACTCAGTACCAGATTAGCAAGTACCAAATCTGTCTCTATGTGGGCATTCTTAACACACACACACACACACTTATAATAGAAGACCATCAAAGTATAAAAAAGAAATAGGCATGGTAGAAACATCCAAATACCTTCAGGTCTAATGAAATGAGAACAGTTCTAAAAAGTGTCATCATCTCTAATGAATCCAGGGCATGATGGCATTTCTAAATCACGTTTGAGATATAGTAAGCTTTAGTTGTTCATCTTGTTTTGCTGGATTGTTTGTGACAGGCTATTTAGAATATTATTTTTTTCGCTAGAAAATGATGCCCAATGATCTACCTGCTTGGAGTTTATTGAATGAACATTAGGACTTATCTAACAGAATAACAGAGTTGGAAGAGACCTGGAGGTGTTCTATTCCACCCCCCCTGCTCAAGCAAGAAACCCTATGACATTTCAGACAAATGGTTGTACAATCACTTCTTAGAAACCTCCAGTGTTAGAGCTTTGGGACACCCACAGCATCTGAAGGCAAACCATTCCACTGGTCAATTGTTTTTACTGTTAGGAAATTTCTCCTTAGTTCTAGGTTGTTTTTCTCAGTGGTCAAAATTCTGTAGAGATTCTCAGTTCATCCAAGTCATGGTTGTCCCAAAGGTGCTTTTTCAAGAGGCAACTGGATTTTCTTGTTTTGTCTTTTGAAGATGTTTCGTTTCTCATCCAAGAAGCTTCTTCAACTCTGACAGGATGGAGGGGAATTGAAGGATTTATATTCCTTGCAGACAACTGGTCATTTGCATCCTTCTAGAGGGTCCTTGAAGCATTTGGGATATTTATCTATGTTCTCAGGGTCACCTGAGTGGTGCTCCTGGTTCCTGTAGTCTGCAATTGTTCCTCTGGAAATCTATTCCTATTCCCACACCATTCCAAGGGTGTTCATCCCAAATTGTATAGCTTAAAGTCTGTAGAGATTTTCAGTCATCCAGGTCATGGTTGTCCCAAAGGTGCTTTTTCAGGAGGCAACTGGACTTTCTAGTTGTTGTTGTTTTTTCTTTTGAAGATGCTGGTTCCTTGGTTAGTTTCCATCCATTGTTTCTTGTCCTGGCTTCAGATGAGTTTGAGAATAGGTTGACCCTCTCTTCTTTGTGGCAGCCCCTTAAATATTGGAACACTGCTATCAGAAGAAATGAAGAGTACTGCACATTTCTCCCTAAGAAGAAGAGCAAAAGGATATGACCTCAGATTAACAACCTTTTATACAAAGAGAAGGCAGAAGGATAAACAAATTAATTAGACTGTGACTCCCACTTTAGACACCAAAAATGATGGGATGACATTGGGCCAATCACCAGGAGACTGTGAGTTCTAGTCCAGCCTTAGGAATAAAAGCCAGGTGGGTAACATTGTATCACTCCATCTCTTTCAATCCAATCCACATCACAGGTTTGTTGTTCTGGAGAAAATAGGAGGAGGAAAGAGTATTAAGGATGTTCGCTACCTTGAGTTACCAATAAAGTAACAAAGGTCGGTAAATAAACAAATATCTTAATCCCTTTGGTTTAGTGGGTCACAAGATGTTAAAGAGTGAGTTGCATTGAAGTCATACCTCCAAGAAAATTACCATGCATGCAATGGAAAGAATGGATCCTATCATTAGCAATTTACATGAAAATAATCTTGTTCAATGATTTTGGTTTAACTCTCTTCCAGAAATAGTACCTAAATAAGCATGATGTCAGGATTCCAGCAATCACTCAAATTAAATCATGATTCTTGAGCCAAACTCATTAGAGGCCACCTACTGGCACTGCCCTGTATAAAGCCAATCTGGCATACGTAATTTACAGTCACCTGTGACCTTGTTTCCCCCCTCCCATCTGGGTGTCTAGATTCTCCAATTGAGCAAGTTCATGGACTGGGTGTCATCATTCATGTTCTCCAATTAAATACTGTATATTCATGAGCAAAAACTCTGGTATTTTAGTTACAATCTTTTAAAGATAAGAGATGGGATGTACTTTTGCTTTGCTGCACTGCTCTTCCACATTTACTTCCTCTCCCTCCTCCTGTTTTTTTTTATGGCAACAGGCATAGGAATGTTTTATGAGTTGACACATGAGGTATTTCACAGTATTATGGATATAACTAAGTATTCTTCATTTCCTCCATTTCATGTTAAATTTATTTTTCAATGATAAATTATAAATCTAGACAGGACGCTCAGAGGCATTTTTATATTTTATTTAATTAGCCAAAATATTTAAGCCTGAGAAGGCAACATAGTAATCAGTCACTATTCTGGCAAAAGGGCTTGCTAGACAAAAAAAAATCCCATGGTAAAATCCTGCCATTCTATGCAGATTGTTTCTACACACGCTGACAAATAAAGGATATTTTGATAAAAGTATTCTAGTTATAAATGATTTACTATCTCAACTGCACTCTGGAGCTAACAATGAGAGCTAGAATTTATGCAGAAGTAAAGGAAAATTAAATTGCTTACCAGGGCTTTTGAACAGTTGAGGACAGATTAAGCAATCAAATATGGCTATGATGTTATTGTTATACTTGCTGTTTCTGTGTTTCTTTCCTCAAAGAAACCATCACCCTACATTCTATCAACCTCTGACTCTTGTACCCCAAGACAGCCATCATTTAAATATGAAAGATGAGCCCCATCGATCATAGAATTATAGCAATATATACTGCTTCACAGTGCATTACAGCCCTCTTTAAGCGGTTTACAGAGTCAGCATATTTTCCCCAACAATCTGGGTCCTCATTTTACCAACCTCAGAAGTATGGAAGGCTGAGTCAACCTTGGGCTGGTTAGATGCCTACTGCCAAACTGCTGGCAGTTGGCAGTCAGCAGAATTAGCCTGCAATACTACATTATAACCATCGTGCCATCATGGTTCTTAGCAATAGCAGTAGTACTTAGACTATTTACCCCAGTACTCACCCCAGGAATCAGGGTTCTCATTTTACTGATCTCAGAAGGATGGAAGTCAACCTTGAGCCTTTCAGGATTGAATTCTTGGCTGTGAGCAGAGTTTGCCTGCAATACTGCATTTTAACCACTGAACCACCACAATTATAGAGGTGAAAACCTGATTTGTCAGAAATTGAATTTGTGGACTTTCCGATAGATGACCTTCTTAATTACTAACCATTTTCTGTATTGCTTTCATTTTGGCTTGTTTTGGCTTTTATTGTGATGGGGTGGCACAGTAGCTTAATGATTAAGATGCTGGGTTTGTTGACTGGAAAATTGGCAGCCTGGGTTCAAGACCCAAGTGCTACATGATGGGGTGAGCTCCCATTCTTGCCAACCTAACAGTTTGAAAGCATGCAAATGTGAGTAGATAAGTAGGTACCATTTTGGTGGGAAGGTAAGACTGTTCCATGATGTTCTGTTGGTCACATGACTGCAGAAATGACCTTGGACATCACTGGCTCAATGGGCTTGAAACGGAGATGAGCACTGCCCCCTATAGTCAGCAGCAACTAGCAGAGGAAGATCAACAGGGATTCCTTTACTTTCATCTTATTGTGATGGGATGGAGCACTACAGCAGTATTTTGCTTCCTCTTCTTCTGCTTACATTATGAGAAAATTTATCTCAGACTTGGAAGTGTTGGGAAGAGGAATTTTCTTTTGTACTGTATTTGGTTGCAACTAGTAGAAGGACATTTGTAACAATGGTAAGTATCTACAGGGAGGGAGGAAGCTGTTGTACTTAATAACATATTTGATTTCCCCCCTTTTTTGCAAATACTTTTGGTCTAAATGATATTGAAAAGTGTCTTTTGAAGTTTGATATATGCAGCGCCACATGTTGGAAAACAGCACCTGAGTGTTAGGTTATTTTAAAAAGAAAAAGATGACACACTCAGGGAGATATCATTGAAAAGTTTGTTACAGAACTCCAGCTTGAAGCCAGCAGCTGCAAATTTGATTCTGTAACTGGCACTATGACAAGCGATAAAATTATATTTAGTGTGAAAGGCAGGAGGATAAAGGAAAGACTTTTAAGGAAATCTGAGTGCAGACTAAAAAAGAAATGGCCATGTAGGTAAAGCAAACAGAACTCCTTTGCAGACCACCTCAATTATATGCAATATCTGTTACTGAAAAGAAAGAAAGAAAGAAAAAAGTGAAATGGATTCTGAAAGGCTATCTGAATGGGATAAATTACAATCTAAAAATAAATAGAACTTTTGCTGTTTAGAAAGCCTATGAGGAACTGACTATTGCAACAGGCTATGTGTATTCAGCTGAGGACCAACTGGCCCTCAAACACTGGGAAGTGTTTTTATTCTGGCTAAGTTGATTGAGATACATAAGATAAACCAACATCTTGATACTTTTCCAAAACATGATTTTGCCAGCAGGTTTGGGGATCTCAGGGTGACATGGAGCTCATGAAGTACAGGTAGTCCTCAACTTACAACAGTGCACTTAGTGACCATTTGAAGCTACAATGGCACTGAAAAAAGTGACTTATCACAATTTTTCACACTTAAGACCATTGGAGCATCCCCATAGCCAGGTGATTTACATTCGGATGCTTGACAACTAGAGTCACATTTTTGATGTTTGCCGAATCCCAGGGTCACATGATCCCCTTTTGCAACCTTCTGACAAAAAAGGGCAATGGGGAAACTGGATTCCCTTAACAACCGGGTTACTAATTTAACAACAGCGGTGATTCATTTAACAAATGTGGCAAGAAGAGTGGTAAAATGGGGTAGAACTCACTGAACAAATTTCTCATTCAGCAACGTAAATGTTGGGCTCAGTTGTGTTCATAAGTTGAGGTCTATCTATAGTTTGTTTGATTGTTGTTGCTAGGAGGGTGGGGATATCAGCACTCCAGCATTCCAATCAGTAACTCCAAGACAAACATATCTCAAAGTACCTTTTATTAGAATAGCACCTGGCACATCTGTGGAAACCCAAATCTAAAAGTTTTTTCGGTTTTCCACAATATCTCAAACTACAAATCCATCCCCCCCTTGGTCGTCATCACATCACATGGCCCAATCACGATATGTCCAAAAGTAAGATCCTTATTTCATCCTGCGCCGTACTAAATGACCTTGAACTAACTAAAGAATTTTGTCTACTTAGAGATATTTAATTAAAATAATCCCATCCTACTCTCTCAAGTTATGTGGCAGTGTGGAATATGGCTTCCAAAGCTGATAGGGGGTTTATTGGGTTTTGTATTTGGGATTTTACTTCTGCGAGCAACTTGGAGTTGCTGTGAATTAATTGGGCACCTTGATAATTTTGGAAGGAAGGAAGGAAGGAAGGAAGGAAGGAAGGAAGGAAGGAAGGAAGGAAGGAAGGAAGGAAGGAAGGAAGGAAGGAAGGAAGGAAGGAAGGAAGGAAGGAAGGAAGGAAGGAAGGAAGGAAGGAAATTGAGTTCATAAATTAAGTAAGAATAAATGGTTTATCAAAAAATTAATGCATTCTACTATGCTCATACTATAAGTCAGGTACAGGAAAGGTACATAAACTGGATCTGAGACATTTTGGCTTGATTTAAATCAGGTACAGGAAAGGTGCACAAATTGGATCTGAGACATTTTGGCTTGATTTAAATCCAAATTTTGAAACCTATATTTGGGAAACTAGCTAATTTTTTCTTCAGCTCCTAAATTGGAAATAAACATCATATGAAGCTTTGGATTGTTTTAGCAGTCTGATGTGGCACATGAAGTTCACCCTTCAATGCAAAAAATTATTAGTAGTGCTACCTTGAGATTCATGATTCATGTTTCATGATCTTGCTGAAGATCTATATATAGTTCTGGTCATACTTGAGTTTTGAAAGATGAAATTTGTAATGCTTGATAGATTCAAAGATTCTTCAAGTCAACTGGAAAATCTCAGGAGTGATATCTAAATGAGCCATAGATAGGTGAATAATTTGCTTATTAAGAAGTGAATGGGAGGAAGAGGAAACCATGATTATTGTACAAACCACCTGATTTAAGAAAGGCTCTTTGTGGATACAGTTATTGGTGTAAATAAAAGCTGCAGTAGATTATAGACAATTGTGGCTCACAACAATAAAAGGGCTAAAGATATTAGACCATTTAAGAGACTACCAGGTGTTGGAAGAAAAATCCATCTGGTTCAGTTTCAAGTGAGGAGAAAGACACTGGAAACATGGAGGCGGATTGGAAAGATGGTTTAATGATGAAGCAGAACCACATGGGTTCTGGTGCAGCTGACCACATAGAGTTAAGAGTAGGGTTTTTTTTTTTATACTTCTTTTGGGCTTTGCACTTGAGCTTCCTGTTCCTGTGCAGAACATGTATTCTATTGGCTGTTGTCAGACTCCCATGGGGCCATGTAAGGGTTATGTAGGGGTCATAGCTGGCTCAATAGGCAAAGTACAAATCCTAGGTGTTTGTCTGAGCTAGGTTTGGTTGAAATTTGGTCTTCTCTGAGAGTGATGCAATGTCTGAAGTACCCTTAGGAGATTGTGCAATGTAGTGAGCTCTGTGTCTTCTGCTAAATGGTAGTGGGTTAAACCTATTATGTCCTGAAGGATAATTCCATCATCCTGGAGCTGAAGGTCTTTTGTTTTGTAGATAGGCTGACCCATTCTAACAAAATATCTGCTGGGGAGGGCTATGAAGAGTGAGTCTGCTTCCTTCCACTAAAAAATGTTTCTCATTTAAGGAAATATAATATTCTGCCTTTTTAATATTCCTCAAAATATTTCATTCTTCTAGGAAGAGGTGGTTGCCAACACAGGGAAGCCACAAGACCATAGCTTAGATGGGAAATTGAAAAACCAGTTCAGAAAGCAAGAAACAGAAACAGAATAACAGAGCTAGAAGGAACCTTGGAGGTCTTCTAGTCCAACCCCTTGCTTAAGCAAGATACTTTATACCATTTCAGACAAAATGGTTATCCAATCTCTTCTTAAAAGCCTCCAATACTGACAACTTCTAGAGATAAGACAATCCCACTTCTGTACTGCTCCCAAGAAACCTTGCTGAAGTCATCAAAAGTCATTCAAGTGAGTTTTTTATTTGGCAACTGATGTTGTCTTAGGCCTCAGAGTTATTTTATTATCCTGGATTTTAATCACTGAAATTATATCGATCTTCTGGTAATATTCATTACAACAGGGCGATATACATTTTAACACATGTCGGAGAAAATACTTATTTCCATCATTTCTCATTTGGACTTCTGTACTCTACTGAAGTTCCTCAGTGAAAAAATGAGGAAAACCTTTAGTTGATATTGAAAATTTACATTAAGTTATGAAGACAGCTGTCATGGCTGAGGCCTGGCTTGGTTTGTGAACACCGCTCATAGCCAGACAAGAAACAACAGGGGGAAAGAATAGATTGGAATTCAGGGGAGGCATAAGTGGAGGGAGGAATGCAAAGAGCACCAACTCGGAGCCCGAGAACCAAGTTCACCTGCTGAGAAAGCCTGCTAGGCTGAGAATCTGTTAACCAAACTGATCTGAACTGACCTTATTGATTGGATGGAACAAAGTAACAATGGGAGGGCCAGGGGAATAGAGGAACATCTCACTATGCTGCTTGTGCACATAAACATTAGAATTGGCTTTGCTACTTCCATATCCATGTTGGCTCAGTAAATTATACCCTTGGTAATAAAAATGTCCCAGGAGTCTTTATTTGTTAAAAATGTCAAAACAAAGATGAGTTCAAATTTGCTTCTCTTACATACATAGTACAAACTGTTGCCAGTATCTATTCTCAAGAGAATGAAGTTGGGAATATAAGAGATATGACACATCAATGAAATAGAAACAGAGGGCCTCAGATGTTTAAGATCTTTCCATTATTTGCCCTGTTCTGTTTTGGCATGAGTGAGGTACGGTGGGATTCTATTTTTTTTTTTTTTTACTATTGGTTCTGTGGGCATGGCTTGGTGGGCGTGGCAGGGGAAGGAGACTGTAAAATCTCCAGTCAGTGGTGGGATTTGCCGGTTCTCCAAACTACTCAAAATTTCCGCTACCAGTTCTCCAGAACTGGTCAGAACCTGCTGAATATCTCTCTGGGTAAGAGGAAAAGGAAGATAGAAAAATTGTGATTAGAAGGAGCGGCTAAAAGTTACAAAAGTAAAGTAGTGAGATCTGTAAAGAAAATAATGGATAAAGGACTATATAGTCATGATATCTAAGGACTGTCTCTACTCAATTACACTTGCCTATTCCATTAAATTCAGCAGAAAAAGCATTCTGTGGATCCCAAGTTACAGGCAGGGATACAGGATTCCAAGTTACTAGCAGGGATCTTCCTTACCAGGACTCAGAATATGGGCATTTTCTGTCATTGCACCCACCCCATGGATAATCAATCCCCCCCCCCTACTAAGGCTACCCTTCAGGAAGTCCTAAAAATAGAGTTGTGCCAAGAAGATTGGGGATCTCAAGGAAGTGAGGAAAATGGGCAGTTTAGAAGTTTGATAGATGAAGAGAGAGAGAGATGATAGACAAACAGATAGCAATAGCACTTACATTTATGTACTGATTCAAAATGCTTTACTGCACTCTCAAAGCATTTACAGAGTCAGCATATTATCCTTGCCAATCAGGGTCATCATTTTACTAACCTCAGAAGGATGGAAGGCTGAGTCAACCCTGAGGTAGTCAGGATGAAACTTCTGGCATTGAATAGAGTTAGCCTGCAATACTGCATTCTAACCACTGTGCCACCACTGTCTGTCTGTGTCTGTGTCTGTGTCTGTGTCTGTGTCTGTGTCTGTGTCTGTGTCTGTCTGTCTGTCTGTCTCTGTCTCTGTCTCTGTCTCTGTCTCTGTCTCTCTCTCTCTCTCTCTCTCTCTCATCTATCTATAAGAGAGGGGGGAGAGAGAGGTGAATTAGTGAGATGGTTTTATTGCTCATAGCTCTCTCTGCTCCTCCATTATTGGTTATTTTGACCGATGATTTAATTGTTTCTTTTAAAAAAATATATATTTAATAATTGTTTTTTAAAGTACACCACCCAGAGTCATGAATCTATGAGATGGGCAGCTATATAAATATCATATCTAAATAAATAGAAATAAATCGATAAGTGAAGGGAGCAAGAATGGTATGCAAGTATAGAAAGATTTGGAGTTGCAGTGAATGTTGTTGATGTAAATGAGGTTTAATTATGTTTCCTTTTGTTTTCTCATATTTCTGCCTGTCTGCCTGCCTTCCATGAATTATGTCTTTTGCATATCATTGCTTGGATGAGAAGCGAATAGCGTGATGGATATGCACATAAGTACAACAGTTTCACAATTGCCTAGTATTTCCAAATGCAGTGACCATCACAACTTCTGAAAATACAGGTATAGCTTTGCTTTAAGTGCTACCAATATTTTAAGAGAGGATTGCTGCAAATGCATATTTAAATATGCATTCTTTTTAATTATTTAACAGTTATTCATATAAATACATTTTTTTCATATATATAATCCATTGAGACTTACATTATAATATTCAACATAGTAAAAAATATGATAGGCAGCTAAATTCTGATTTGCACAGTAATCCCAGTGATATGGAGGAAGTTCTTCTGTATATCAATTCACTAAGATCCATCATCTTGTGCTTCTCTAATCTTTAGATCCTTGGTCACTGAAAATATTGGGAAATGAATCTGATATTTTTTCCTAATGCAAAGCATGTGCTTGATCTCTAAGCCGAATCTCTCTGTAGTGATTTTTTTTGCTTCTCATTTAAATTTCCAGTGAGAATACAATCCTCCGATATTTTGCTTAATAGTAGGTCTCATTAGCTTCATTGGCACTTATTTCTCAATAACAGTTCTTAGGATCATAGGTTCATTTCATTTTCAGTGTCAGAAGATACTGCAGGTGTAATTCACCTGCTGGAAATGTGGGGATAGTGGGTTGTGAGAATTGCAGGTAAGAGATTGTTTGAAAAACAATGTATTTATCTCGTTCTTTTTTTTAAAAAAAATGTTATACTGAAATATATATAATTAAACATTGGACTGAGTTAAAAGCCAAATATTTTCAAAAACCTTTCCTTCCTTCCTTCCTCCCTTGCTTTTTTCTTTCTTTCTTTCTTTCTTTCTTTCTTTCTTTCTTTCTTTCTTTCTTTCTTTCTTTCTTTCTTTCTTTCTTTCTTTCTTTCTTTCTTTCTTTTTTTCCTTTCCTTTTTTCTTTCTCTCCTTCCTTCCTTTCTTTCTTTCTCCCTCCCTCCATCCTTCTCTTTCTTTCTTTTTCTTTCTCTCTCTTTCCTTCCTTTCTTCCTTCTCTCTGTGTCTCTGTCTCTCTCACACACAAATATTTGTTACATTAATAGATGCTTATAGGGAATCCAACAAAGAGAGAGTAAAATAATTTTAAACCTGATTGCAAAGTGACTAACTGAATGTCTCCTTAATGAGTGCATGTATAGTGTTATTGCTGTGATTGTAGGCATAGTGTGATCAGAATTTTAATTACTATTCCATTCAGTGTTGAGTCTTCAATTTATTCTCAATTAAATTAAAATCTCGGTGCTTGCTCACTCTCCCTTAGTCTCTCTCTCTCCCCCCCTCTCCCTCTCCCTCTCTCCCCCCCTCTCTCTCTGTCAGAAGTATAAATTATTAGCTGAACAAAAGTCAAATACAGAATAAAGACCTAAAAAACGTATAAAAGAGAATATTTGTAGCTCAGGATTGACACGAGGAGTCCTTGGTGTTCTCTGAGTTTGCTTGTTTTCTTGCAGATGTTTCATTACCCAAACTAGGTATCATTAATGCTAGTCACTGCAACATCTGCAAGAAAACAAGCAAACCCAGAGAACACCAAGGACCCCTCACCTACAAAACTCCAGTTAGTTTTGGGTAATTTGAAGCTATCAATTAACCTACCTGATACAGGTACTGCTCACTTAACGACCATTCAGTGGGCATGCAATGTTATAACAGTGCTGAACAAATAATAAAAGTCTACAAAGAATTTCAGTCATCCAGGTCATGGCTATCCCAAAAGTGATTTTTCAGGAGGCAATTGGACTTTCTGGTTTTTTCTTTGAAGATGTTTCACTTCTCCTCCATGAAACTTCTTCAGCTCTGACTAGATGGTTGACAGTATAATCCTTGCAGACAGCTGGTCATTTGCATCCTTCTAGAGGGTCCTTGAAGCACTTGGGAGATTTATCTGTGTCCTCAGGGTCACCTGAGTGGTGCTCCTGCTTCCTGTTGTCTGCAATTTTTCCTCTGGAAATCCATTATTATCTCTATATATCAATATCTATCTATCTATCTATCTATCTATCTATCTATCTATCTATCTATCTATCTATCTATCTATCTTTCAACTCAAGGCAACAAACATACACAATACTCCTCTCTCCATAACCTACCCTCTTTCCTCCATATTCATTTAATGTGGCCTCAAACCATGTAATTTCTTAAAGGTGACAACCAACCTCTTGACTTGTACCTGCAAGTACTTATATCCCAAGTATGGTTTACTTCCACTGGGTTTTCTTCAACCTCCTGCCTTTATAATTACTTTTCACTTTATAACCGGATCCCTCCACTCTTGTTCCCTGTGGTTGCATTTTAGCTGCACAGTGACCATATATTGGTTTTGTGCCTGATGTTTATTTCTTTGGTGGTCACTGCTGGATTTCACTGTTTATTACTGTGTGCGTTCATTCATTTAAATGTGTTTCTGTGGTTCCCTTACTTGTTTGTTTGCATATTTGTTTTTATAAAACTGCTAGCAAGGCTGCTTTCCAGGCCAAAGCAAGTAAAAATAAATAAATTAGGGGAACATTAATTGGAATATTAACTGGGACTAATTGATCAAATTTCCTGCCTGTTAGGGCAAACTGTTTGCAAAAAACTGTTGCAGTACAGCAAGTATCTCCTCCTGGAACTGATGTGGAATGTGGATAGAATCTACTATTTAATTTCCCAACATCTCATTTGTTGAGGTAGTAAGAGCAACTACCGCTGTTCAGTGTTCCCTCCAGAGTCATAATGGGGGAAAGACAGAGAAGCACATTGACAAATATAATTTTTCACTGGCTTTCCTACTTCCAGAGGAAGTTCAGTTTGTAGCAAACTATTTATATGATGGTCGTGATGTTTTTCTTAGCTCTTTTCTTTCAGAGAGAAATTAGAATAAAGGAAGAATGGAATGGAATGGAATGGAATGGAATGGAATAGAATAGAATAGAATAGAATAGAATAGAATAACAGAGGTGGAAGGGACCTTGGAGGTCTTCTAGTCCAACCCTCTGCTTAGGCAGGAAGCCCTACACCACTTCAGACAAATGGTTATCTAATATCTTTTTAAAAACTTCCAGTGTTGAAGCATTCAAAACTTCTGGAGACATGTTATTCCACTGATTGAGAGATGGTTTTGGATAATTCATGGCATCAGGCTATTTGTGACAGTATCCAGTTGTTGTTGTTGTTTTTTTTTTTCTGAGACAGTGCCTTTGAGTCAGGGTTGATTCTGGAGCAACTGTTTGGATTAGTCCCTGCAGTTTTCTTGACAAAATATTTTACCCACAGATTAGAAAAAGGGACTGGCCCAAAGTCAAGTCAGATTTCTTTGTGCCTAAGACAGTACCAGAACTCCCAATCTCTTGGTGATTGGCCCAAAGTTACCCAGCCGCCTTTCATGCCTAAGGCAGGACCAGAACTCCCAGTCTCCTTGTGATTGGCCCAAAGTCACCAGCCAGCTTTCATGAGTAAGGCAGGACTAGAAGTCCCAGTCTCCTGCTGATTGACTCAAACTCATCCAGCTGGCTTTCATGCCTAAGATGGGACTAGAATTCACAGTTCCCCCAGTTTCTAGCCTGATACATTAATCATTACACCAAACTGGCTCTTAACTGTTCTTAACCCTCTCATTAGGTCCAACAGAAAGGATATGCTTGGGATCCTGCCTGTCAGAGGATGTCATCTGATCAGTCCTTGGAAGTGTGTGTGTTTTTTGTTTGTTTCAGGATCTACTTTCTGGAATACTGTGTCTCTCCCATCCTCATACATCAAAGTCTGATTGACCCAACCCTACTGACATTTCAAAATGTCTTAAAAATATGGCTGCTTTCACAAACTTGGTGGTCAGGAGATTAACCTGCCTGTGAAATTGATATTCCATTTGCTGACAATTCTTGTTGTCTTCTGCTGCCATTAGGCATACTTATTATTGTTTAGCTGCATTTGAATTTTTAATGCTATGTTATTTACCCACATCACTGTTACAGGATGAGCAACCCTCTCAATTGATTAAACAAATAATTATAATTGCAAGAGGCAGAAGCAAGCACTACTTCGTGTGCAAAATAAAGAGTTAGGTCATTGGTCTCATTGCTTGTCAATAATAGTAATTATTCAAAGTTGAAGTAAAATATTTTTTCAGGCATGTATCACATCTGAGTGATAAGAAGGTTCAGGAGAATTCATGCTAACAATATTTTGGATCCTTTTGAAAGAGGTCATTGGATACTCTAGGGTTTTGTTGTCAAACTCGTGGCCCACAGGCTGGATGCGTCACATGCAGGTCATGGCCCCGCCCAATTTAGCAAAGGGGGAAAAAAAGTTCCAATACATCACATGACACTGCTGTGACAATGCAAGTTTGACACCCCTACTCTAGGGCATTGTTGTACTCTAAGGTTATTTAAACATATGCAGTATATGTCCAGCTAGGTGGCAGCATCTAACTAACCTTGGCTGATCCTGAAATAAGTGAAACAGGGCTGGATATGGTTAGGATTTAGAAGAGACATCACATGTAATATCCAGGGTGGGGTTTAGACTGGGAAGCTGAAAGAATCTTTTAAAGATGGCAAATAACGTCTATATTGTTGCTGAGAAAACTACATGACCATGAATTAACCAGCAATGAGGCTCAGTTGGAAGGAGATATGCAGTACCTTATACATTGTGCTGCCCTGCTCACTCTCACACACACATAACTGTGGTTTAGTGAGTTTATTAATATTCCCCAACAATTCCCTTCACCAAAACTCAGAACAGTCCCAATTAAGTCTGAGTCCCATGAGCAGGCCAAAATTAGTCCAAAGAGAAATGGCCCAATAGTTCATAAAGCAATTGAAACTTGTTCAAACAAAATAACTCCACCAAACAAACTTAAATCCACACACAAGAAAGCTCACAAGGCAGAAAAAAGTTCAGAGTCTCCAAGGCACGAATCAATTCCAAGCATGGTGTAAATCCAGAGTGAAGCACGACAACCGAAAACACACAGCTAGAAAAAATGCACATTGTTCCATCTGCCTGCTGGTGTAGCTCATCAAGACAGGTGGGGCTTTCTCTTCTCGAGTAATCTGGCAGACGCCCCACTCCTCTGCCTTTTCTCTGCCCTACGTATTCTTGGATCAGGTACAGAAGGCAGTTCCTTCTTCTCTTCACTGGCTGTCTGCCACTGCATGCTTTCCCCAGCTGAAGCCTCCTCCAAATCTCTTCCAGATGTTCATTTAGAGCTATCAATCAGCTCAGTTCCTGACATGCCATGAATAGGTTCATCCTCCCAACTGACATCTGAAGACAAATCTGGGGAGTTGTCCAAGGGAGACATCACATGCTTAGAGTAAATACGAGGTTGAATATAATAGAATACACCACAGTATTTATGTATGACAATTTCTTGGTTTGGATTAGATCACCACAGAAAATAGCTGAATTACCTCCTTTCTCCATATTGCCTTAATATACTGCTACAGAGCACTAAAAATTATAATATCTGCATGTGTGCAATAACAGTGAAATCACCATTTGCTATGGGTCTTGGATGCAACACACTACCCAATCTTTTTACACACTTCCCTAGAATAAGGAAGCTTTTTAGTTAACTCCAACAGTTATCCCAATAGAGTTGTTACTGTAGAGTTGTTACTGTAGTTCTTTTGATCTTTCTTGTGTGGCTGAGAAGAATATCAAATAGGCTGTAGGATAAAATTTAGATTGCAAAGAACTTTCTAGGTTTCAAGCACAGACTGACTAAAAATAGCATCTAGGCTTAATCTAGGATCACAAAAATGAGAAACATGCTTGGCTGTGATACTTTTCACAATGTGGGCAAGATCTAGTTAGAGCATCAAAACCTTCTTCGTGAGGGTCACTTTAGGATAAGCATGGTTCATGACTGAACCTCTTTGCCTGATCATAAATGACTGGTATCCATGAAACATTTTTAATTCTCAAAGAGTAGAGACATGAGCATCTTTGTGCGGTTCATCTCTCTTCCTGAAATTGAATTATTAGATATTCTCTTCCTTCAAGACTGAAAGATACTACAGTCTTTCTGCCCCTCCTTCCTTTAAAAAGCCTCAGTGGTGCAGTGGGGCCAATGGGCTGACTCTGTAAAACTGCTTAGAGAGGACTGTAAAGCACTATCAAATGGTATAAAAGTCTAAGTGCTATTGCTATTTAAGACTGAAAGAGACTACAATCTTTCTGCTCTTTTCTAGCCATGTGAAATCAATGCAACATGGACTATACTTACTGATGGACTTCATAAGCCAACATGGTTTAGACATAGTCTCAATCAGTAAACTGGAATAATGATGGGTTCTTTCCCAATATTTTGGAAAGGATAGCAGAACCCCATAAAATACCACAAACATTCAGAAATGAACGTCTACGAAGATCCTCAGTCATCCAGGTTGTACCAAAGGTGCTTTCTTGGATGAGAAGTGAAACATCTTCAAGGAAAGACAAAGTCCAGTTGCCTTTTGAAAAAAGCACCTTTAGGATTTAAAAATGAATTTTATTAAGATCATTAGTATTAGTTTTGAAGAATATATATTTGCATGTGCATATTTATCACTCTAATTTACCTATCTGTTACTTTTTTTTCCCTTCCCCTGTTCATTTCTGTTTAGGTAGAACTTTGTTATAGCTATTTTCAATTAGAAAATGCCTCCATTTTTTTTTTAAAAATGTTATCATAATATAAAATACAAATATAAACAAAGGTTAGAGGGAAATGGGAGAAGGAAAAGAGAGAGAGTGTGTGATAAGGGACAGAAGAACAGAATAACTTCCAACTTTTTTCAGCACAGTTGAATAAAAGTTATAAAGTACAGCTTCACTTTTTTACTGTTACATATTTAATATATACTATACTATAAGAACAAATCTAATCCACTCTGTAGGTCCCAAAGTCAGGATTTCCTTTTTTTTGTCTGTCACGAACATGAAGTCAAAAAGTAATTTCCAAGTATAAAAATGTCCAATTTTTGACCAGTTCAATATATACAAACTCTTTATGGTTATCTCTACACAGTTCTCCTTACTCCCTGAACTTAGAGCACAATACCCCTTTTATCTTT
This sequence comes from Hydrophis major, assembly GCA_033807585.1. NCBI lineage: Eukaryota > Metazoa > Chordata > Lepidosauria > Squamata > Elapidae > Hydrophis > Hydrophis major. The sequence continues at coordinate 250,689,903 of CM066330.1, forward strand.
ATAAAACAGAATTACATAGTAAATATTCAGTTTTTAAAAGCACTGAAATAATTATTACCAATACCACTGGTATAAACAACAATTAAGTAATATGGATATTAATAAGGTTAATATTAATAAGGTTTTGGACCATGGTTTTCTAAAATTCCTCTGGAGCAAATATTTTCTCTTAGATCCTTGTATGTAATTTTTTTATTAAGGATTTTGATTGGTACTATAAAAGCTCATAAAACAAAACTTAAAGAACAGAGAATAGAAAGAAAAAGTGCAAGAGAAAAGAAAAGAGAAAATAAAGAATATAACAAAGAAAAAGAAAAGAAACTTATAAAGAGATTACTTTCAATCTTCATCACAAGTATAAACAAAGTTAATAATTCTTCACACCCAAAAGGTTATAGATAAATATATATTTATATCTCATATCCCATCCCATAAGCAAATCCATAAAACATCAAGGAGGAGGAGGAGGAAAAGGAGGAGAGAGGCGGAGTTGGAGAAGGAGGTTATTTCAACCTTGATAAAATAACCAATTTTATATTCCTCTTTTTCTTTCTAACATTCATAATATTTAGTTCATTCAAATATTGTTGTAGGATATGATTTCTCTTCTATCCTTCAAGGGCCCATCATAAAGCATCCTTTTTACAAATCATTCTCTTGACTTTTCACTGTAATTCCACTGTCAATACTTTCTCTGTCTTCTTAGACAAAATGTATTCTACATTTGTTATTCTCTCATTAACATATTTTGACATGGTCTATCCATACAGTCAGACATCATTACTGACCCTGTTGATATATAGCTACTAATTTTTGGCTCCATTCTTCAAAGATGTCCTTTAATATTTTCAACGTTATAATGCTTTGTATCATTTTATACATCCCAGTGCTAATCAACAACAAAAGCAGGCATGTCTTTTTATCTTCTACTTAAAATCTTCAACCCTCTTTAATCTTCAGTTTCTAAAATCATAAAGTTGCTTGTCTTTGTTATGAGTGACAATAACTTAAGATAGCCAAATTTTATTTATTTAAAGAATTAATAAATCTGGTGTTAGGGATAACATTGTTTACCCTAACTGGTTTAGGTAAATAATAATATGTTATCATAGTTTATATGTAAAGTTGTCTGCAACTTTAACTATGGGAAAGTAATTAAGGGAGTGGTTGTGAAAGCACTTTAAAAGAAGCAAGACTGCAGCTTGCTCTCTCTCTGGCTTTGATGATCCCTGATTACTGCTTGGAATCAAGACTGTATTGCTTGAACGGGAGAGAAAACAAAGGACTGATTTGTAAGTGAACTGACATAGGATATTCTACACGGACTTTGCTAACTGAATATCCCTGAATGGACTGACTAAATGATACATGACTATTGGACTGTTATTTTGACTATGCTATGAACTCATAATGGAATAAACTATATTTTTGATAGCACAAGCGTATCTGTTATTTTTACTGTATGTTAATAAACATACAAGCTTAGCTCACTCATTTATCTGTGTGCCTATCTGACTAACACTGCACATTCTGTTTAGCTTGTCTCCCTAACCCTGGTTGGGGAAGCCAGGCTTAACACTGGTTATGGGCCCACAGGCTGCAAAGTCAGTTTAACTAGGATAAAACAGATTTATGTAAAAAGTGAGAGTTTGTGTTGTTATACATTACAGTAAACAGACAGCTGTGTTTTATTAATTATAGTTTTATATCCATACAAAGAAAACATGGCACAAGTCAATCTATAAAGTTTGTCCCTTATATCCAAGTTGGATGGAACAAACTATGTATCATGGTCTATGAAATGTAGTCTGCTTCTACGAAGAGAAGGTTTGTGGAACATAATTGAAAATCCACCAAACGTAGAAGAATGGGATCCAGAGGATGAGGAAGATAGACTAAAGATAGAAGAATTTATGCATAAAAATGAACACGCTATTTGCATAATTGCTTTAACCTTAACTGACCAACAGCTTGTTTATATCCACAGAGAGAAAACGGCTGTTGGGTGTTGGCAGAAGCTGAAGAGGATTTATGTTCGAGATAATGTTGGTGCTCACATAAATCTAACACGGAAGCTTTTCAGTACGCATCTCCAGACAAATGGTGATATGCTGAGTCATTTGAAAACTATGCAAAGCATTTTTCAAGAACTGCATGAGAAAGAGCTTATTTTCTCTGAACAACACCAAGTCTACATAATTCTATCTTCCCTTGATGAAAGTTATGACAACTACGTAACTTCCCTTGAAATATTGCCAAAGAAAAGTCTAACTTTAACTGATATAACTGGCAGATTGATTGAAGAGGCCAGAAGAAGGCTTGAAAGAGATGAATTAAGGAGGCAGCAACCTCAAAAAGAAGATAATGAATCTCCTACTGCATACGCAATTAAAAAGTGTTTTAATTGTGGAGGAAGAGGACATTTGGCAAGATTTTGTAAAAAGGCAAAGTGCCAGAACGCTGGCCAGAATACTAAAAGTTATCAAAATAAAAATAAAAATTTAGAGTTAGCCATGTATAGTAACGAAGCTGTAAAAAATAATTTATGGGTGGTTGACAGTGGAGCATCCCACTGTATAACAAATGATAACAAAAATTTTCTTAAAATGTCCAAGAGTACACAGCAGATATCGTTAGCCAATGGCTGGAAACCGAAAGCTAAAGGTCAAGGTATAGCATATTGTTCTTTTATAAAAGAGAATGTAAAAATGTTATATGTACCACAACTTAAGTTTAATTTAATTTCAGTTAGAATTTTGGTTAAACTAGGATATGTAGTTACTTTTAAAGGAGATAACTGCATAATTGAAAAAGAAGATAAGAAAATTACTGCATCTTTAAGAGGTGAATTATATGTGTTAAATGATGATGGTTTAAAGGTGGCTAACACAGTTTATGAAAATAAGAAACCCCATGATGAATGTATTCACTTGTTACATCGAAGGCTAGGGCATTTAAATTTTAAAATGCTTAAGAAAACTGTTGAATTATCTAAGGGAATAAGTTTGAAACCTTGTAATAAGTATTTGCAATGTAATGCCTGTAATCAAAGCAAAGCCAGGGTCACACCGGCTAATAGAGTTGATGGATTTATTACCAAAGAGCCTTTAGAAGTAGTATTTGCTGATTTAATAGGCCCGAAAAAACCAAGTGTAGGAGGAGCTCGTTACATACTAAGCATAATGGACCATTATTCTAGATATGGGTTTTGCTATTTAATGAAGAGCAAAACTGAAACGTATCAAAATCTCTTTAACTGGATTAAATTTGCTGAAAGGAAAACTAAAAAGAAATTGGTAACTCTTATAACAGATAATGATACAGAATTTACAAATAATAAATTCCAGAACAAACTAAGAATGTTAGGTATTCAACATAAAATGTCTGCACCATATAGGCCACAACATAATGCCTTTATAGAGAGAAGAGGCCAAACATTACAATCAATGACACGATCTATGATGTCTGATTCAGGATTACCTGACAATTTGTGGAGAGAAGCAATAATGTGTGGTAATCATATATTAAATAATGTTGTTAATTCAACAACAGGTGAATTACCATTCACACTGTGGCATGGTACAAAACCTGATTTAAGTTACATGCACACATTTGGAGCACCAGCATGGGTGCATATCCCTACACAACTTAGACACAAAGGACAGCATAGAGCTAAAAGATTATATTTTGTAGGATATACATCTAATCATAGATCTTATAGATTCTGGGAACCAGGTACATCTAGAGTTTACACCAGTGCTAGTGCTAAATTCCTAGAACATGTAGGATGGAATAGATTAGAGCAAGATTTAAATAATGAAGTAATTATTGAACCCTACAAAAGGCAGAAAGAACAGATTAGTTATAAGAAGAGTCCAATTAAAGAAGAAGTCCACGAAGAGCAAACAGGACCAGAACAAGAGGAAACAGTTGATCAGGAAGAGTTAGATAATCAAGAAGAGTTAATAAATGAAAGTCCACCTGTAAGTCCTGTAATACCTAGACGTACTACACGTGTAACTAGACCACCTGATAGGTATCAAGCAAGTATAGTTTGCCAAGTAACGAAAGTTCCAACTAATGTAGATGAACTTAGGATGTATCCTGCTAAGGATCAGGAGAATTGGCAAAAGGCAATGGAAAAAGAACTAAATTCATTAAAGGTAATGAAAGTATATGAAGATGCTAAATTACCTCCAGGAGAAAAATCCATTGGGTGCAAATGGATATTTAAAGTAAAAACTGGAAATGATGGGATTGTTACCCATAAGGCTAGGTTGGTAGCTCAAGGATTTAATCAAACTGCATCTGATTACGATGAAGTTTTTGCACCAATTCTTAAAGCAACATCTTTAAGAGCAGCATTAGTGTGGGCAGCAAAGAAAAACTATGTCATTAACCATTTAGATGTAGAAACTGCTTATCTGCATGCACCATTGCAGCACACTATATATTTGAAAAAGCCAATGATTATAAAAGACAATAAAGTAAATAGTAATGATTGTTGGAAACTCAAAAAGAGTCTTTACGGGTTGAAACAATCTGGGTTTGAGTGGAACCAATATATTGTGAAAGAGTTAAACAATATAGGTTTTAAATCTGGTTTAGCAGATCCATGTGTGTTTAAAAGAGAAAATAATGGAACGTGTCATTATTGTTTTTACAGATGATATTGCTTTGATAACTAAGACTAATAATGAAGCTAATGAAATTATATCATTATTAGCAAAAAAGATAAAATTAAACCATTTAGGTGAAATTAAAAAGTATCTAGGATTGACAATTAACAAAACAAAAAATGGTTTTAAGATATCTCAAGAAGATAAAATTTGCCAATTAATTAAAACGTTTAAAATGGAACTTTGTAAACTGGCAAAGACTCCAATGAGTCAGGAAGTTTGCCAAACTGATGATCAAAGTCCCAAATTTGATAAATCTATATATCAATCTTTGATTGGTAGCTTATCATATATAAGCAATTGGTCAAGGCCAGATATAGCTTATAGTGTAAATCAGCTGGCACGTTTTAATTCAGATCCACATCAATGTCATTGGCAATCATTAAAGAGAATTTTAAGATATCTTAAAGGAACAATGAACCATGCATTGTATATAGAACCAAAGGGTGATTTGAGTCTTAGTGCCTATGCAGATGCAAGTTTTGCAACTGATATAAACACTAGAAAATCAACATCTGGGTTGGCTATATTATTTGGTAAGACACTAATAGGGTGGAGATCAATCAGACAACAGCATATCAGCTTGTCCACGATGGAAGCGGAATTTTCATGTCTGTCATTATTATGCACTGACTTGATTTTGTATAAACAGTTATTATTAGACATGGGTATAACTGTTAAAGATTCCATTATTGTGTACGAGGACAACCAGGCAGCCATAAAGTTAGCTACTAGTATTGCTGTAAAAACTAGATCAAAGCATACTGATTTAAGATACTTAAATGTTAGAGAATCTGTAAAGAATGGGCTAATTAAATTGGAATACTGCATGACAGAAGAAAACATTGCAGACCAATTTACAAAAGCTCAAGGAGTAAGCAAGTTTAAAGAGAGTTGTAACAAATATGATTTAAAGATGTAAATAGTTATATTTATTATTATTTCCTAAAAGGGGAGAATGTTAGGGATAACATTGTTTACCCTAACTGGTTTAGGTAAATAATAATATGTTATCATAGTTTATATGTAAAGTTGTCTGCAACTAACTATGGGAAAGTAATTAAGGGAGTGGTTGTGAAAGCACTTTAAAAGAAGCAAGACTGCAGCTTGCTCTCTCTCTGGCTTTGATGATCCCTGATTACTGCTTGGAATCAAGACTGTATTGCTTGAACGGGAGAGAAAACAAAGGACTGATTTGTAAGTGAACTGACATAGGATATTCTACACGGATTTTGCTAACTGAATATCCCTGAATGGACTGACTAAATGATACATGACTATTGGACTGTTATTTTGACTATGCTATGAACTCATAATGGAATAAACTATATTTTTGATAGCACAAGCGTATCTGTTATTTTTACTGTATGTTAATAAACATACAAGCTTAGCTCACTCATTTATCCGTGTGCCTATCTGACTAACGCTGCACATTCTGTTTAGCTTGTCTCCCTAACCCTGGTTGGGGAAACCAGGCTTAACATCTGGTTTGCAAAATTAGCTATTAATTTTTATAGTTAATTCTAAAATATTATAATAAAAGTCAACATTCCAAATTTAACTAGACCTTAATTCAGTTGAATTCAAAATGTTATTTAGCTTTTTGCTGTTTCTTTAAACAAAAAATAAGTAATTAAACATAATTATTTTTTCTTTTGTTCAGAGTTAAAAGTTAAACTCACCTGCTGTTTTCACATTTGCTGTCCCAAAAGTCTCTAATAGCTTTAAGATGATTAATAGGTAATTTCAAAAAGTGATTAGAAATGGAGACTTTGGGAACTTAAAGTCTTAAAAGGCCTCGCTATGGTGGCAAGCAAGGTAACTAATTCCTTCCTCTCTCAGCATTCAAACCTGCAGACAACTGCTGCTATTTGGTCTCGTTTTGAAAAGCAGGTACCTGTGGATGATTTCCAGCCTTTTCCTTGTCCAGAGAGATTCCAAAGTATGGCTCTACTTATCACTTTTTTCAGACTTTGCCATAGTTGTTTGCTCTCACAAAGACATTTTTGGTTGGTTATGCCTCCCCCAGAAAAATATTTTCCCTCAGGATCTTTTGGTACAGAGCTCTGTATGCCCATACATGCATTTGTATATGTGTATTAATGTGATATAAATATTCCTGGTGGCCAATCCTGAAACCTCTACTTCCTAAACTTAAGAAACAAATGCAAAGAGGGTTGGATTTTTCAGTTGTAATTATACAGTGATAAGATAACCAAAAGATGTATATGAAAATGACCTGAGGTAACAGATAACAGATAATCAGAGTTGGGAGGGATCTTGTAGATCATCTAGTCCAACCCCTTGCCCAAGCGGAAGACCCTGCACCATTTCTGACAGATGGGAGTCCAATCTCTTCTTTAAAATTTCAAGTGATGGTGTTCCCACAACTTTCGAGGGCAAACTGTTCCACTGGTTGATTGTTCTCACTGTCAAAAGGTTTCTCCTTATTTTCAGGTTAAATCTCTCCTTGTTCAGTTTCCATCCATTATTCCTTGTCTGGCCTTTGGGTGCTTTAGAAAATAGCTTGACCCCTTCCTCCTCTCTGTGGCAGCCTTTCAAATATTGGGGCACTTCTACCCTGTCTCCCCTGGTCCTTCTCTTCACTAGACTAGCCATACCCAGTTCCTGTAACCGTTCTTTATATGTTTTAGTCTCCAGTCCCTTAATCATCCAGTCTACGTCCCTAGTCTTCAAAAATCCTAAAAGAAGATGCTAAGTCATGAAACACCCTGCCTCCTTTTAAGAAGAGATGCTATTGTCACCACAAAGTGAAAGTCCTGCCCTTGATAATTTCTTCTTCCTTTGAAGAAATTGAAAGAAATCAGTCAAAGCATTTTTCTGCTCACAGTGCCTATGGAGATTCTCCATCATCCAGGTCATGTTTGTCCCAAAGCTGCTTTTTCAAAGGGCAACTGGACTTTGTTTTTCAGTTCTGAAGTCAAAACTGAAGAAGCTTCTTGGAGAAAAAGTGAAACATCTTCAAGGAAAAACAAAGTCCAGTTGCCTTTGTCTTTTCTGCTCACAGTTTTGGTGGAGAATTTTTGAGAAATTGTTGGGGCTACTACTAACTTCATTTATTTATTGTAGTGTTTATTGTCATGGTCAAGCAGATTATGTTATGAAGTCCACACGGTAATTATGAAGCCAAGAACTCTTTTTTGTTGTTTGTTTCCACTTTGAGCAACATAGTTCCTTTCTCAGTGTAGTCAATCATTTGTTACATATAAAAAGCCATCCTCTCATGACAATAAATTGCTAAAAATATGAACCTTGGAAGCACTTTTATATAATCTGTTCTAAATCTCTTTTGTTCTACCAGGTAATTTTACTAAGTGACTCTCTAATTCCAATGAAAAAGAACTGGAAGCAAGAAACCAGTTTTTTTTAAAGAGGCCTACTCTATCAAACAAGATTCTGCCAAGAAATTCTTGATTTGTTTACAACTTTCTCCTTCAGAGAACACAACAAGTTGCAAGAGGAAAGTCAAGGACATAGAAGTAGCAGAGAAATACAGGAGGAAAGTGCAATGTTGGAATAGTTGAATTTGTAGCTTGAGTTCCAAGGAAGGAAGGAAGGAAGGAAGGAAGGAAGGAAGGAAGGAAGGAAGGAAGGAAGGAAGGAAGGAAGGAAGGAAGGAAGGAAGGAAGGAAGGAAGGAAGGAAGGAAGGAAGGATATTGAGTTCATAAACTAAGTAAGAATAAATGGTTTATCAAAAAATTAATGCAGTCTACTATGCTCATACTATAAGTCAGGTACAGGAAAGATGCACAAACTGGATCTGAAATATTTTGGCTTGATTTAAATCCAAATTTTGAAACCTATATTTGAGGCAACTAGCTATTTTTTTCTTCAGCTCCTAAATTGGAAATAAACATCATATGAAGCTTTGGATTGTTTTAGCAGTCTGATGTGGCACATGAAGTTCACCCTTCAATGCAAAAAATTATTAGTAGTGCTACCTTGAGATTCATGATTCATGTTTTATGATCTTACTGAAGATCTATATATAGTTCTGGTCATACTTGAGTTTTGAAAGATGAAATTTGTAATGCTTGATAGATTCAAAGATTCTTCAAGTCAACTGGAAAATCTCAGGAATGATATCTAAATGAGCCATAGATAGGTGAATAATTTGCTTATTAAGAAGTGAATGGGAGGAAGAGGAAACCATGATTATTATATAAACCACCTGATTTAAGCAAGGCTCTTTGTGGATACAGTTACTGGTGTAAAAAAAAAAAGCTGCAGTAGGTTACAATTGTGGCTCACAACAATAAAAGGGCTAAAGATATTAGACCATTTAAGAGACTACCAGGTGTTGGAAGAAAAATCCATCTGGTTCAGTTTCAAGTGAGGAGAAAGACACTGGAAACATGGAGGCGGATTGGAAAGATGGTTTAATGATGAAGCAGAACCACATGGGTTCTGGTGCAGCTGACCACATAGAGTTAAGAGTAGGGTTTTTTTATACTTCTCTTGGGTTTTGCACTTGAGCTTCCTGTTCCTGTGCAGAACATGTATTCTATTGGCGGTTGTCAGACTCCCATGGGGCCATGTAAGGGTTATGTAGGGGTCATAGCTGGCTCTATAGGCAAAGTACAAATCCTAGGTGTTTGTCTGAGCTAGGTTTGGTTGAAATTTGGTCTTCTCTGAGGGTGATGCAATGTCTGAAGTACCCTTAGGAGATTGTGCAATGTAGTGAGCTCTGTGTCTTTTGCTAAATGCTAGTGGGTTAATTCTATTATGTTCTGAAGGATAATTCCATCATCCTGGAGCTGAAGGTCATTTGTTTTGTAGATAGGCTGACCCATTCTAACAAAATATCTGCTGGGGAGGGCTATGAAGAGTGAGTCTGCTTCCTTCCACTAAAAAATGTTTCTCATTTAGGGAAATATAATATTCTGCCTTTTTAATATTCCCATGAGGAAAGGAAGGAAGGAAGGAAGGAAGGAAGGAAGGAAGGAAGGAAGGAAGGAAGGAAGGAAAGAAAGAAAGAAAGAAAGAAAGAAAGAAAGAAAGAAAGAAAGAAAGAAAGAAAGAAAGAAAGAAAAGAAACAAATTTTAAAAAATTCATAGTCGATGGAAGATTTCATATGGACATGGATAAAACAAAAGAACAAGGTATAACACCATTGGAAGAGACATTGGAGGATATCTACTTCAACCCACTGCTGAAGTAGGAAACCCTACACCATTTCAGAAAAATGGTTGTCCAATCTTTTTTTAAAAAAATCTCCAGTGTTGGAGCACCCATCATTTCTAGAGGCAAGTCATTCCACTGATTAACTGTTCTGCTGTCAGGAAATTTATCATTAGATCTAGGTTGTTTCTCTCCTTGATTAGTTTCCATCCATTGCTTTTTGTCTTGCCTTCAGGTGCTTTGGAGAATAGGATGACTCCCTCTTCTTTGTGGTAGCCCCTTACATATTGGAAGATTGCTTTCATGTCACCCCTGGTCCTTCTTTTCAATTTAGTCATAATCATAAGAAAGAAACCAGGATATTGTAAATTCTAGTCCTGCCTGAGGCATGAAAGCCAGCTGAGTGACTTTGGCCAATCAGCAGGACACTGTGAATTCTAGTCCTACCTTAGCCAAGAAAGTCAACTTGGTAACTTTGGACTGGTCTCTCTGTCTCTGTCTCAGCCCAACCAGGAGTGGGATTTTATCAGATCAGGTGAACCCCTTGTTCCAACAATCAGCTGGCTCCAAACCAGTTCACTGCGAGTTGCATGTGGTGGTGGATATTGGTGGAATCCCACCCCTGAGCCCAACTCACTTCACAAAGTGGTTGTTGTTGAGGGGAAGAAAAGGAGGAGGAAGGAGTATTATGTATGTTTGCCTTCTTGAGTATGAAGAAATAAAGGTGGGAGAAAAATCTCATCTATCAATAAATAAATTCCAGCAAGGGAAAGATTTCACATCAATGGAAGTCTGGGGTAAAAAAAAAAGGTTGTAAGAACACCAAAAACATCAAGGAATAGGTACATGCAGAGTAGGACTCTGCATTTATTCCCATAATACAGATAGTTCTTGACTTATGAAAACAATTAAGCCCAACATTTCTGTTGCTAAGTGAAAGAAATTTCTTAGGTGAGTTTTGCCTCATTTTAAGACTTTTCTTGCCACAGCAATTAAGTGAATTATTGCAGTTGTTCAGCAAGTAACTTGGCTGTTAGATAACTGACTGATGTTGATTGACTTTGCTTGTCGGATAGTTACAACCATCCTAAATATGAATCCATTGCCAAGCGTCCAAATTTTGTTCATGTGACCACGGGGATGCTGCAATGTTTGTAAGAGTGAAAAATGGTCTGAGGTCACTTTTTTTCAATGCCGTTGTAACTTCGAACAGCCACTAAATGAACTGTTTATACATTGCACTTTCTTATCCCATGGTGGAGTGATGGGATAAACCATCCTAATGAAATGAGGAACATTTTAATTTCAGTTCTACAAAACAAGGGAAAGCAAAGCGGGATTGCCATTTTCAGAGACAGCTCTTTATATCTGATATTCCTAACACCGTCCTGAAATAATTTCAAGAAGCATTTATCTCTCTTTCTGTGAAGAACATAACAATGAACTGATACGGAAAGTATAATTGGCTTCTCATTTTTCAAAGAGCTTCATCATCTAACTTTTATATTCCCCTTTTCCCCCACCTATACGAAGGCTTTCCTTTGCTCTGCTCTGCCTGGTGCTCATTTGTTGCAATTACACCAGAAATGTTCACAAGGAGAGTAATTATTCACTTAAAACATCAACTGGTTTCTGTGATACTTGATAAATGTTAGATGCTGTTACAATTGCTCTATTCTCTATTGGAGAAGAGTGCCAGCAGCTAATGATTGGGACTTGTGCTCACAATTCCAGAGCTCTCAATATTGTAAGGAAACATCAAGCATAAAAATGATCTGTCCTCTTGCTAGAGGCCATTTTCACCTCATTTGAAATTCAAGGGAAAACACACTGCATTCATTTCTACTCATTTGCCCATGATAGAACTGTCGTGTCCGTCGCGGTAAGAAGACCCGGAGTCGGTGACTTGGTTTTTTAGCTCTTTTATTGGTCTCCGGAACCGATCTGGCTCCGAGGAAAAAAAAGCGGCTTTTTATTCTCAAGCCGCGGCGGCCGTGGCCAATGGCACCACTTTGAATCTCCTGCAATTCGTTTCCACCAATCGCGGGAGATTCCTAGTGGGCCAATCAGCGTGGCTTGCTAGACCAATCGGATCACCCCACGCTTTAGCCAATCAAAGTGCGGGGTTTCAAGAATGTAAATGAATGTACAGAATACCCCTCCCCTCTTGGTTTGGTCCTACGTGACGTAGTCCCGTAAGTAGGCAGGGCTCCGTACTTGCCTACTGGACCTGCGCAGGTCAGTTGTTGGTTGGCTCCAGGCCGGTTCGGTCAGGTTCTCTGTTCCTCTTGGTCTCGTTGTTGGAACCATCTGGAAGGCCCTGCCAGGCCACTTGTTGAAGCTCCCTCCCGATCTACCCGGGCTGGTTGAGCTGCGGTTTTCGCCGCTCCCGCCTGGTCTTTCTGGGCTAGTCGAGCTGGCCTGGCTGCTTCTCCCTGGTGATGTTTCGGGCTGGCTGCTTGCCGGTAAGTATGGCTGGTTTCTTTCTCTTGGGTTTTGGTTCTCGGGGTATTCCCTCCCCTCTTGGCTTGTATTAAGGGGTTCATCTGTGTCTGGTTGCATGTTGGTTGTGTTTCTTATGGCCGTTCTCGATCTTATTTGGTCGATGTGGTGTTTCCACGCTCGTCCGTCAGTTGTTTGCAGCTGGTATGAGCGGGGGCCTGTCAGTTGGGTTATGGTCGCTGGTACCCATAGTGGGTCGCCGGTTAGGTTCTTTGCATAGACGGCGTCGCCTGGCGCAAAGGACCGGTGCTTGCTGGAGGAGTTTGGGGTTTTTTCCGGGTTGTGTGTGGGGTGCAATCTGTCCAGTAGGGACCTTAGTTTCCTCCCCATTAGCAGCTCTGCCGGGCTTTTGTTTGTTGTCATGTTTGGGGTTATATGTTGTATAAAAAGCATTTTATTTATTTTTTCTTGGATTTCCCCGTGTTCGATTTTCTGGATGGTTTTTATCATGAATTGAACCATCCGTTCTGCCCTTCCTTTCACCACCGGATGTGCCGGAGCTGTCAGTGCATGTCATATGCCCTGTTCCACTAGGAATTTTTCAAATTCTAGTGAGGTGAATTGGGGCCCATTGTCTGACACGATGACATCTGGGAGGCCATGGGTTGCGAATAGTTTGCTAAGTTCCTTGGTCACGGCCTCTGTGGTGGTGGTTTTCATGTTGCTTACCTCCAACCAGTTGGAGTAAGCATCTACGGTTACTAGGAATGTATGTCCCTTGGTGGGCCCGGCAAAATCTATGTGGACCCTAGACCAAGGTCCCCTGGGGGTTTTCCATTCCAGGATCGGTTCCACGAGAGGGCTCGGTCTGGTTTCTTGGCAGCGTTGACACCTTGCCACCCAGGCCTCGATTTGCTTGTCCATCCCTGGCCACCAAGCGTAACTTCTGGCCAGGGCTTTCGTTCTAAATATGCCCGGGTGCCCCTCGTGTAACAACCCCAATACCTGCCTTTGCAGTTTTTTAGGAATAACAACCCTATCCCCCCATAGTACACACCTTTTTTGTAGCGAGATTTCTTTTTGCCAGTTCCGGAATGTTTTGAATGCTTCATCATTGTCCTTTTCCAGCCACCCTTTTTCTACCCAATGTAACACCTGCGCCAGACGTCTGTCTTTATTAGTTTCTCGGGCAATGTCTGAAGCGGTTATGGGTAGATCAGGCAGAGTCTCTATGCTGAGGGTGCTCGTCGTGGGTGCTGGGTCGGTGTCTAAGTCAGGTAGTGGCGAGCGGCTCAATGCATCTGCATGTGTGATAGTCTTACCGGGTCGGTGTGTGAGCCAGTAGCTGTAGGCGGCAAGGAATTCGGACCACCTTGTCATTCTGGGAGATAGGATGTTCGGGGTGGCCCGGTTCCCAGCCAGGATGCCCATCAATGGCTTGTGGTCTGTGATGATTGTGAACGTGCTGCCGTAGAGGTACTCGTGGAACCTCTTCACTACTGTGACGATGGCTAGGGCCTCCTTGTCCAGCTGGCTATAGTTCTTCTCTGGTTTGGTGAGTGTCCTCGAGAAGAAAGCGATGGGTGCTTCTCTTCCATCCGGGATTGTGTGGCTGAGGACGGCACCGACACCAAAGGGTGAGGCATCGCATGTGACGGCGAGTGTTAGGGTCTCATTGTATTGGATGAGGATGGCATCCGAGGTGAGCAGGTCCTTTGTTTTCCTGAAGGTGGCTTCCTTGCGTTTCCCCCAAGTCCAGGTGGCCGCCTTGTCCAAGAGCCTATGCAAGGGTTCCGCCGTGGTCACCTTTTGGGGCAGGAACACATTGTAAAAATTAAGCAGTCCCGGGAGAAGGCAGAGCTTCGTTCCGGCGATACAGCTGCGATCTCGGGGCTCTGAGATCGTAGCCGATATTTTCGCCCCTGGTCGGTCCTAACGGACCTAAACCGTCCTGTAGAGACGGTGATCGTGAAGGGCATTGTTCCAGGATCCCAGAGATATCGCAAAATCTCTGGTTTGATCCGGAAGAAGCCCTTTTGCTGGCGGCGGAGAGGCAGCCTCCATAGCTGCTGAAGTCGGGACAGCTCCGGAAAGAAAGTGATTGGAGTGAAGTGTGTCGGCTGGGTGAGAAAAACTCTTTTGTGCTGTAAATTCGCTAAGGTTGGAAAGTTCATCCGATATAAAGAAGAAAGCTGTGAGATTTTTTTTTTTTTGACTGAAATTGTTTTGAGCGGCGTTTTTTAAAGTGATGTCAAATTGAGGCTTGGTTTTTTTTTTCTTTTCTTTATACTTTTTGGGAAAGATTTTACTGTGACTTTGTAGGTAACCGGATTGAATTTTCTCTTATATATATATTTATGCTCCCTTTGATTTTATGCTCCCTTTGATTTTTTAACTTTCTTTAGGATAGAGGCTCCCTTTGGCTATTTTTTCTTTTTTTTCTGTATATATTATTCCTTTTTTCTGGCGGGGGGGGGGAGAAAGAGCATTAAGAAACTTTGTAACACTGCCAACTAGAGGCTTGAAAGTATCTTTATTTGAATTGGAGAGAATTGCAAAAAGACCTCATCTCAAGGACTTTTTAACGTGATAAGATAGAGGGAGAGCACAGCAAAATATTATTGCAGGTGCTTTCCTGGACTGTTATCAACAACACTTGAGGTTTGGCTTTGAAGCTGCTGGAGAAGAGAGTCATAACAAGAGCCTTGGATAAATAACAAAGTGCAGTGTGTTTTCTTATATATACCCCATTCGCTAGCCTTTTTCTAAATTTCAATTCTAGTAATATTTTTATTTTTCCCTTTTATTTTAAAGGGAAAGCCTCAGAGTTTTTTCTTTTTTCTTCTTTATTTTTCTTTTCTTTTTTATTGGGACTTTTTTGCTTTTCCTATTTATGTTTTTGGACTACTTTGTTGTTGAGGTTGTTTTTTTTTTTTTTTTGGATTATTGAGATTTTTTAATTGGATTAAGGTGTGAAGAATCTGAAGGAACTTTTTGTTTTTTTTTTCTCTTTTTGTTTTTTCTTTTTTCCTTTTTCTTTTGCTCTTAATCAATATTATTATTTTTGGATTTGTTTGTTTTTTCCTTTCTATTTTTTCCTTTTTTATGGTGGACTATCTCGTAATTGGATTAGGGTCTAGAAGAACCTGAAGATCTTTCTTCTTCCTTTTTTTCTGTTTCTTCTTTGGTTTCGTGTTTTTTACTATTGGAGTTCTCCATTTTGGATTATAATTGGCTGCTCTACCAGTTGGATTAAAAGTCAAGAAGAATTTGAAGTTTTGGAAACATTGAAATGAGCAGGAAACCAATACCATCTGGCATTTCTGCTTCTACCTCTGCTTCCCCACCAGCTGGAGGACAACGTTTAATTCAGACAATGTTGAAGCAAGATAAGGAACAAGAAAAAATAACTTTACAGATGATTATGCAAGGAATCCAAGATCTTAAGATAAAATCAGATATCATTGAACAAAGAACAGGAAATATTGAACAAAGAACAGAAAATATTGAACAAAGAATAGAAAATATTGAACAAAGAGCAGAAAATATTGAACAAAGAGCAGAAAATATTGAACAAAGAATAGAGAAGGCTGATGAAAAAGTGGAAAATATTAAACAAATGATGGTTAAGTATGAGGAGAGATTCCAAAAAATTGAGGACGAAGGAAAACAAAGAGAGAAGACTGGAAATATTGACAGCAGACTAACAGCGGTTGAACAAGAAAAAGGTGGGATGTTGAGGTGGGAGATGGAAAGGTCAGAATTTTACCTCAGATTTCAAAATATAGAAGAGGAAAAAGGAGAAAATTTGGCAGCGGTAATGATAGAAATTTTGGCAGATGCTTTGGAAATTACAGAGGAAAAGATGATGGATGGAATAGATGAGATATATCGAGTCTATACAAGATATGCGATAAGAAATAAACTACCCAGGGAAGTCCATATTAGATTTACCAAAAAATCCATTAAAACGCAAATATTACAAGTAGTAAGAGAGAAAACACTGAAATACAAGGGTAAAGAGGTTGTGGTTTTAAAACAAATACCCAGAAGAGTGAGAGAGATGAGAAGAGAATATCGATTTCTGACCAAAATACTATTGGAAAACGAAGTGAATTATAGATGGCTGATTCCAGAAGGACTAGTGTTTGGGTGGCAAGAGCAGAGATATAGAATTGATTCAATTGAGAAAGCAGAACTTTTTCATGTAGTATTCTTTGGAGGAAGAAGAGAGGAAGCAGAGAAAGAGGCTTTATCAATTGAGTTTCAAGATGAACAACTGGAGACTGAAAAAGAGAAAGGAGCAGCAGGGGGACAGATGGATAATAAAGAACAGCGTGAAGTGAGATCCACGAGAGCTGTTAGACCTAAATATAAAGCATAATCATGGAGGAAAAAAAACTGATTACAATGAATATAAATGGACTTAATTCAGCTGTTAAAAGAAGGAAAACTTTTCATAAATTAGAGAAATTAAAATTTGATATAATTTGTTTACAAGAAGTTCACATTAAAAAACAACATGAACAATTGTTATTACAGCCAAAATTAGGGAAAATATTTACCTCTTTGACTCAATGTAAGAAAAGAGGTGTGGTTTTATACATTAAAGAGGCTATTCCAGCAAAATTGATTTACACGGATGAAGATGGAAGAGTATTAATGGTAGAAATAATGGACAATAATATAAAAATACTCTTGATTGCAATTTATGCTCCGAATGATAAACAAGAAGAGTTTTATAAAAAGCTACACATGAAAATAATTGGACTGGACTATGTTAATATAATTATGATGGGAGATTTTAATGGAATTGTGGACAATAAACTGGACTATATAGAAACAACAACAAAGCAAAATAGAAAGGCTCTCCCAAGGTCCTTTTTTAAAATGACAGATGAATTAACTTTAAAAGATATTTGGAGAGAAAGAAATGTTAAAGCTAAACAATATACTTTTTATTCAAATAGACATTTATCATGGTCCAGATTAGATATGATTTGGATCTCAACAGAATTAATATCTAATATTAAAGAAACAAATATTGAAACAAGTACCTGGGAAGATCATAGCCCAATGACAATTAAATGGAAGGGACAAAAAAAAAGATCGAGATGGACATTAAATAATACTATTTTAAAGGAGAAAGATTTTACACAATGGATGGAGAAGGAATTGGCTTTTTTCTTCAGAGAAAATAAAAAAGAAGATACTTCAACGCAAAATGTGTGGGACACAATGAAGGCATACGCTAGAGGTTTGATAATAGATTATACAAGAAAAAAGAATATTAAGAAAAGGCAAGCTTCTAAGGCCTTGGAAGATGAGTATAAAATTCTTGAAAAAGAATTACAGAAAATGCCACAGAAAAAGGATATTAAATTGAAGCTGGATGTAATCAAACATAAAATGGAATTAATAGAGAAAGAAGAACTGGCACAGAAAATTAGAAACTCTAAACAGAATTATTTTGAAGATGCAAATAAACCAGGTAGATGGCTAGCATATAAATTGAGAAAAGAGAAGGAATCAAGAAAAATATTGAAGTTAATAGATGAACAAGGCCAAGTTTGTTATGGGAATAAGGAGAAAAAAGAAATTATTCGAGATTTTTATGGGCAATTATATAAACAGGAGAATATTGATGAAGAAAAAGTCAAACAGTATTTACAGGAAGCTAAGTTACCAAAGATACCTAAAGAGACTGAAGAAATGCTAGAAAGCAATATAACAATGATGGAACTAAATGAAGCATTTAAGAGACAAAATAATGGGAAAGCTCCGGGTCCAGATGGGCTTCCAGTAGAATTTTATAAAACATTTCAAGAATTATTGAGCATCCCATTGTTAGAAGTTATGAATGAAGTTATGTTAAAAAAGATGATACCTAAAACATGGTCAGAGGCTTATATTACACTCATACCAAAGGAAGAGACTGACCCATTGCAAATTAAGAATTATAGACCTATTTCTTTATTGAATGCAGACTATAAAATCTTTGCTTCAATCTTAGCAGAAAGACTTAAAAAATATTTAAATAATTTTATTCACTCAGATCAAAATGGATTTCTGCCAAAGAGACAAATTAGAGACAATATGAGAGTAATCTTGGACACTTTGGAATACTATGAGGCTCATCCTGAAAAGGAAATGGCTTTGATATTCCTAGATGCTCAAAAAGCATTTGACAACGTGAACTGGAGATTTATGTTATTATTATTGGAGCAGATGGGTTTCGCTAAAAAATTTATTCAAGCAATAGAAGCTATATATAATAAACAGACAGCAAGGGTAATGATGGAGGGGGAACTTACAGATTTTATTAATATAAGGAAAGGCACAAGACAAGGATGCCCCCTATCTCCTTTGCTATTTGTGTTGACCTTGGAAGTGTTGAATAGAAATATTAGGGATGATAAAAGCATAAAAGGAATGAAAATTAAGAAGGAAGAATTTAAGCTACAAGCTTTTGCTGATGACTTAGCTTTTATTTTGGAAGATCCGCTAGAAACAGCTCCAAAGTTACTGGAAAGGATAGAGGCATATGGAGAGGTGGCTGGTTTGAAAATAAATAAAGACAAAACAAAAATTTTGACAAAGAATATGCTATTGAGACAGAGAGAAGAATTGGCAGATCTTTTGAAAATTCAAGTTACAAATAAGGTTAAGTATCTGGGGATATATTTGACAACAAGATGTAGCACATTAAAGGAGAATAATTATATTAAACTTAAACAACAGATAACTACAGATTTGAAGAAGTGGGAAAACTTGCAATTGTCATTAATAGGGAGAATTTCAACAATTAAGATGAATATCTTACCTAGAATTTTATTTTTGTTTCAAACAATACCAATTAGGCTTGGAAAAGACTATTTTGAAGATTTAAATAAAATTATGTTGAAGTTTATACGGCAAGGTAAAAAAGCGAGAATAAAGCTAAAGCTTTTGCAAGATGCTAGAATTAGAGGAGGTTTTGGTCTGCCTAATTGGGAATTGTATTATCAAGCTGCAAGTTTGATGTGGGTCAAAGAATGGATAACATTAAGGAAACATAGGTTGTTGACATTAGAAGGGCATGACTTGCTGTTGGGTTGGCATGCTTTTTTATGGTATAAGGGAACTAAAACACAGGGTTATTTTAGAAGACATTATGTACGGGAGTCTTTGTGGTTAAATTGGGAGAAGATAAAAAGACAATGTTATTTGAAAATTCCAGTTTGGTTATCGACCATTGAAGCATTTTCCTATCCTATAATCTACAAGAAGGAACAAACAGTTAGATATGGGGAACTTTTGGATGAAAAGGGTGAACTTAAATCGATCCAAAACTTAGAGGAACAAGGTATAAGGATGAATTGGTTTTCATATGCACAAATACACTCAAGGTATGATGAAGATTCTAAAACGGAGGGATTTTATGATAAACAGACTGATTTAGATAAGATCTTGATGGGTACTGATGAGAAGGTGATTAAAAAACTATATGGTTATTTATTGGGAATGAAATTAGAGGAAGAACAAGTCAAAGAAACTATGATTGTTTGGGGGAAGAATTTTGGATATGGGATTGATTTAGAGAAATGGCAGAAATTGTTGTCTCAAAATTATAAAATGACAATGTCAACAGCATATAAAGAAAACTTGTATAAGATGTTTTACAGGTGGCACTTTCCTCCGACAAGAATAGCAAGAATGTTAAAGAACAAATCTGAAAAATGCTGGAAATGTCATCAGATACCCGGCTCGTATTACCATATGTGGTGGACTTGTGAGGATGCTAGAAAATATTGGACTATAATTCGCATGTGGTTGGAAAAAATGACAAAGAAACATATAGATTTGAAACCAGAGATCTTCTTATTGGGAATTTTACCTGATATATATAGTAAAGATTTGAAATACCTGATTGTAAATGTATTAACAGCGGCCAGGATTGTATTTGCTAAAAATTGGAAGAATGAGAAAATACCATTACAGGAAGAAATTATTAAGAAAATATTGGAATGTGCTGAGATGAGCAAATTGACATTTGAAATTAGAGAGCAAGAGGATAAACAATTTTACGAAATTTGGGATCTTTTTTATAAATGGCTAGATGATAAAATACGATAATAGAATATTTAGAATGCTAGATAGTAAGGAATATCTTTATTTTGCTATTACTTTGCTATTTGCTATTATATTTATAAAGGATTTTTTAGGATTGATTTGATATGACTAGATGATTTGTTATAGAGTAAACTGGTTTAAAGTATTGTTAGCTCATTAAGCATGAATGATTAAAAATATAGTCAAAAACTTCTTTTTTTAGTGATATTAGGATATATAAGTTTGGATTGACAATATGAGTTGTTATGTAACATAATTGTAATTGAGACTACAGAATGAATGCACAAAAATGATGAACCAACTGACACACTGGATGTACATATAAGAGTTGATGTTTTTATGTTTTGTTTGTCTTGTTTGTTTGTAGAAAATTAATAAAAACTTTTTCAAAAAAAAAAATTAAGCAGTCCCAGAAATGCCTGCAGTTCCATTTTATTTCTGGGTGTGGGGGCCTCCTTAATGGCTCTGATTTTGTTTGCGGTTGGGTGGATGCCATGCCGGTCTAGGAGGTACCCCAGGAACTCGACCCGCTTTGTGTAAAGCTAGCATTTTTCTCTCTTCACTTTTAGCCCGGTTTCCTTGAATTTCATTAGTACCTCCCTTAGACAACCCTCTAGTTCTAGCTGGTTGGTTGCCGACACCAGCACGTCATCGAAGTAGGGCACCACCCCCTTAATGCCTTGCAAGAGTCTCTCCATGAGGCTCTGGAAAATTCCAGGCGCCACGCTGACTCCAAACTGGAGCCGGTTACATCGGAAAGCTCCCCGGGGGGTGACTATGGTTTGCGCCTCCACGGTTTCTGTGTCGACCGGCAGCTGTTGGTATGCTTGGGCCAGGTCAAGTTTTGCAAAAACCTTGCCTCCACCCAGTGAGTGTAGAAGGTACTGCACTACTGGGACGGGGTAGGCGCTTTGTTGTAAGGCACAATTTAGGCTGGCCTTATATTCCCCGCAGATTCTCACCGACCCATCGGGCTTGACTGGGGTGACTATTGGGGTCTCCCACCAGGCGTGATCAATTGGTTGTAGGACCCCTTGCTTGACGAGCTTGTCAATTTTCTCATCAATTTTTGGCCTGAGTGCAAAAGGTACCCGCCTTGGTTTTAGGCATCTCGGGGGAATGTTAGGGTCTAGGCTGAAGGAGATGGGGGGCCCTCGGTACTTGCCTAGGGTGCCGTCGAGCACTTCCTGGAAGTCCCGTGCCAGTTGCTGTTCCCAATCAGTCTCGGCGATGTGGTTGATGCCCGTGACTTCGATGCCAAGCGGTGTGAACCATTGCAACCCCAAGAGGCTGGGTCGGTCTCGGTCCACGATCGTCAGGGGAAGCTTTGCAGTGCGACCCTTGAATATCACTTTGAATTGTCCGGTTCTGACTACGAGGATGCGGTTTCCCTGGTAGTCTTTGATGATTAGTCTCTGGTTCTCCAGTTCCTCCTTGTGGATGGTAGGCACCAAGTGTTTGATCTCTTGCCAGGCGACCATGGAGAGGTAGGACCTAGAGTCCACCTCCATTTTGCATGGCTCACCTTCGATGCCTACCTCCACGTAGACTTTTCGGGCATCGGTGGTTGATGCGTGGCCGATGATGACCGCCTGGTGGGTTTCCTCCTTCCGCCGGTTTTCGCCACATCGTCGGTTCCACCCGCTCCGGTCCCATCGGCTGTCGGCTTGGCGATCTCTGGCTCTGGGGGGTGTGCTGTCCCGTCTCCGCTCGCTGTGGTCCCACCGTCTAGGGCTGTAGGCCTTCCTTAACCAGCAGACACGGGCGATGTGACCCTTTTTGTCACAGTGCTGGCAGACTGCATTGAAGAAACGGCATTTGGCTCGAGGGTGGTTGCCTCCGCACCCGGCACATGCGGTCCCCAACTTACGACCCCACCAATTCCACTGATCACATCCCGCCGGTAGCCGGTGGATTTCCTCCTCCTCGTCTGTGGTGTCAGAGGCGGAGTGGAATTTGCCATGGTGTGTGGTGGTCTCATGGTGACTTGTTTCTGGTTGGGCTTCAGTCACCTGTCCTGGGTCGGTGGTCGCAGTTCAGTCTCCGGCATCCGGTCTCCGCATGCGGTTCGCCGATTTCCGGGTTGCCTCGGCTGCGGTAGCTTCAGCGATGGTAGTCTAGGTCTAGGCTGTCTCTGAAATTCTTTGTGGGGAAATCCATTCATACCGAATTCAAAGCAGTAATGAATGGAAAATGGCTGTTCACTTAGGCAATGCACAGCAGCCTCTTCCTTTCCCACATTCGGAAGGTAATGTCGCCTTTGGCCATTAGCCGACTCTGTAGGACTGGGTCCCTAAGTCCGAGTACGACGCGGTCCTGTAGGGCCTCGTCCATGTCGGAGAATCCGCACATGCCCCCTAGGTTCCGCAGCTCCGCCACAAAATCGCTGATGCTTTCGCCAGGTCTCTGGTCCCTCCGGTAGAAATTGTGCCACCTGATGAGGGTGGGCACAGCGGGGGCATAGTTATTGCGGAGCAATGGTTCCAGGTCAGCCCAGTCCATCTCTTTGACGTCAGCGGGTTTCGCTAGGGCTTTCATCATCTTGAACACTGCGGGCCCGCAGTGCGTCAGGAAGACGGCTCGTTTCTTCGTCCTTCAGGTTGCTGCATTCGAGGAACATGAGGAATCTGTCTGTGTATGATTCCCAGTCCTTGCTAGCAGGATTAAAGCGTGCGGGCGGAGCGATGCTGGCCATGTTGTCGGTCTTGCTTCCTCCGGACACGTGCTCGATCGGGTTCAGCCTCGGGATCCCACCCTCATCGCCAGTGTCGTGTCCGTCACAGTAAGGAGACCCGGAGTCAGTGACTTGTTTTTTTAGCTCTGTTATTGGTCCCCAGAACCGATCTGGCTCCGAGGAAAAAACAGCGGCTTTTTATTCTCAAGCCGTGGCCAATGGCACCACTTTGAATCTCCCACGATTCGTTTCCACCAATCACGGGAGATTTCTAGCAGGCCAATCAGCGCGGCTCGCTAGACCAATCGGATCACCCCGTGCTTTAGCCAATCAAAGTGTGGGGTTTCAAGAATGTAAATGAATGAACAGAACAGAACTGTGTGGAACAATGCATCTGAAACCCAGAAGTAACTCTGTCTCCATCCAGGATTTGAAGCCCTCGCAAACAAGGACAGGTTTCTCAGTCTGAGGCAGAATGTGGCATCATGAAAACCATTTTATTTTATTAAAAATAGTATCTGGTCCTCATGTTTATATGGAAATCATTCAGAAGGGTTGTCATGCAGGAAAGATGAGAAGCAATGGAATGGAATGCTTGAGATTGAACTTGGACTAAGGAAACTCGGCTTGAAGCCTTCATTTGACCTCCAAGCTTTCTTTCTCTTTCTCTCTTTAGTGTCTCTCTCTTTCTCTCTTTAGTGTCTCTCTCTTTCTCAAGTCTCTCTATCCAGTCTCTCCCTTTTTCTCCAGACACTCTCTTAAGTTTCTCTCTATTTCTCCAGCCTCTCTCTCCAGCCTCTCTCTCTAGTCTCTCTCTCTCTCTCTTTCTCCAATCGTTCTCTTAAGTCTCTCTCTCTCTATTTCTCCAGTCCCTCCCTCTAGCCTCTCTTTTTCCAGGTTCTCTCTAGTCTCTCTCTCTCTTTCTCCAGTCACTCTCTCAGGCCTCTCTCTCTCTTTCTCCAATCCCTGTGTCCAGTCTCTCTCTCTGGTCTCTCTATTTCTCTATATCCAATCGTTCTCTTAAGTCTCTCTCTCTCTTTCTCCAGTCCCTCTCTCCAGCCTGTCTCTCTTTTTCCAGTCTCTCTCTAGTCTCTCTCTCTTTCTCCAATTGCTCTTTCTCCATTCACTCTCTTTCTCTCTCTCTCCACACACTCTCTCACTCTCTCCATCATATCTCATGTTATTGTTTTAGGAAAACCCATGTATGATGCAGAGGTGTCCCCAAGGATCAAGGGGGTGCAAATGACAAAGGCATAGTAATACTCCGTTCCAACTATCTTCTCTATGCCAACAACTTAACCATTTTATCATTTACCATTTTATGCCTTGGCAAGACACTATTTGAAATACCGCATCCTGTTTTGATCAGCGTGATATAAAAAAAGATGGTGAGACTCTAGAAAGAGTGCACAGAAAAGCAATAAAGATGATTAGGGGATTGGATGTTAAAACATATGAAGAACAGTTGCTGGAATTGGGTATGTCTAGTGAAAAGAAGGGCTGGGGTGACGCAATAGCAGTGTACCAGTATCTAAAGGACTGCCACAAAGGAGACAAAACACAAGAAGCAATGGATAGAAACTAATCAAAGAGAGAAGCAACCTAGAATTAAGGAGAATTTCCCAACAGTGCAAAAATAAATAAGTGAAATGGCTTGTCTTCAGAATGCTACATAATTGGAGGTTTTTAAGAAGACATTGGACAGCCATTGGTACAGATTGAGCAGGGTGTTAAATTAGAAGATCTCCCTTCCAATTCATGTTCTATCCAAATATCCCAAATATTCCACTCATCTCCAACCATCATAACTTCCATCCTTCCAAACACCAAATATTTTGAACATGAGTTATTATGTCACATGAACACATGAAAGGGCCAGAACTTGCATTGTGATGATGGTTTTGTTCGCGCGATTGCATTCTATGGATGTCTTTGGTGTATGTTGTTTCAATATATAGATCAGTGGTGGGATTTAAATTTTTTTACTACAGGTACTGTGGGTGTGGCTTGGTGGGCGTGGCTTGGTAGGTGTAGCAAAGGAAGGATACTGCAAAATTTCCATTAGTTCCCCACTCCAGGGGAAAGGTTACTGAAAAATCCTATTCCCTCTCCACCCCACTAACCTGCTTTTCAGCTCCATTCTCCTGTGCAGGACAACCAAAGAAGGCCCACCCAATCAGCGGGGACTTGGGAGGCAGAGAATAGATAGGGACGGGGCCAATCAGAGGTGGTGTTTTTTGGTTCTCTGAACTATGCAAAATTTCCTCTACTGGCTCTTCAGAATTGGTCAGAACCTGCTGAATACCACCTCTGGTATGGATATAACCCATGTGTAAATAAATGGGAGGGAGGTCACTGAACACTACTCAGAACTGGGAAATATATCTTATACATTTGAAAACAGAATAGCTTTCACTGTGTTAAGGAAAATAAATGTTCTAGGAGGCATAGAATTGTTGCATTGGCTCCTTCCTCCCGTCTTTCTCACACATACAGAAACACATGCACATGCACACACTGCTTAGCTTGCAATTCAGTTTTTCTTCTGCCATAATTAATCATTACATTCTGACTGAACAATTAATTACATTAACACACACATTAGAATAAAATAGGATAAGATTGTGGTGCAAAATGTCATGAAAATTATTGTCTTAGCAAGTTGTAAGAACTGGCCTGCCTAAAAGGCTTTATTTGAGCTCAATGTATTATATGAACACAGCCGCTGTTTTCTTTAACCATTATATGTATTATGTGAACTTCACCTAACTATTTCCCTACCCAAGAAAGTCTGTATTATTGACCGGGTTTTAAATAGTTATGGAGAAAATCTATCTGTGTGGTCACTAAGAGTCAACAAAGACTTGATGTCAGTTAATAATCTATATATATATAAAAGTGAAATACCACTCACGCATCATCACAAAATCTCCAGAACTGTAAAGCCTACAAATTTGAAATTTGGCATGTATGTTCCTCTTGGCTTCTAGGTGCTAATTAAGAAAGGTTTTTTCAAAATGACCATCAGAGCATTAGTATTTCCTATATTATTATTAATACACTCTGATGCTAAGGAGTTCTACTCCCACTCCCCACCTGAAAAGATATCTGTTCCAAATGCAAAACACAAGCAGAGGAGAGGAGTTCCAGTTTCAGTTTTAGTTTCACAGAACCAAGTAGCTTTAGCACAGAACAGTTGAGCTAAGCCATGCCCAGGCTCCTTGCTGTCTCCTTCTTTTGCTCACACAGTAAATATTGTTTCAGTTTCCAAACAGCCCTCAACTCTCTCACACACTGAAAGGACGCTAGCCGGGTGAATACCAATGGATGCTGGTAGGCAGAGGCACATTTTCCCCCTTATTTTCCTACCCCAAAATTAAGCCCAATCACATAGTTCCGTAGTGAAGCATGGGTTTAGAGTTAGTCAATCAATATAAGTTACAAGCAGGATAGATAAAAAGTCATGTATTACAAGTAAGGAAACATGGGTGAAAAGAGAAGCCTTCTTTTCTGAAACAGTTCTTGTGCAATTGTCCTTTTAATGGATGATAAAATCCTGTTGATAAGAAAATGACAACAATTCTTCCTAAGGATTTTGTTTTCAATCAATTCAATTATTTTTGATTCTCAGAGATGGCCTGGACAATATTCTGCTCTTTTCTTGACAACATTTTTCAGAAGTTCTTTCCCATTGTTAGTTTAATGAAAAGAAAGACTAGGAGTGACATGGTAGCAGGGACTGCCACAAAGAAGGGGGGGTGGGGTGTCAACCTAATTTCCAAAGACAAGAAGCAACAGATGGAAACTAATCAAAGAGAGAAGCAACCTAAAACTAAGGAGAAATTTGCTTACATTTGGAACAATTAATCAGTGGAACGACTTGCCTCTAAAAGTTGTGGATGCTCCAGCACTGGAGGTTTTTAGGAAGAGAGTGGACCATCGTATGTGTGAAATGGTACAGGGTTTCTGTTCTGTACGATCATTTGCATTCTTGAAACCCCGCACTTTGATTGGTCAAAGCACGGAGTGATCTGATTGGTTTAGCGAGCCGCGCTGATTGGCCCACTGAGAATCTCCCGCGGTGGATACAAATCGTGGGAGATTCAAAGCAGTGCCATTGGCCGCGCCCGCCGTGGCTTGAGAATAAAAAGCCGCTGTTTTTCCCTCGGAGCCAGACCAGTTCCGGGGGCCAAATAAAGAGCTGAAACCATAGTCACTGCCTCCTAGTCTCCTTGCTGAACGGACACGACACTGGCAACAAAGGTGGGATCCTGAGGCTGAACCCCATTGAACACGTGTCCGACGGAAGCAAGACCGACGAGATGGCCAGCATCGCTCCGCCCGTGCCCTTCAATCCCTCTAGCAAGGACTGGGAATCCTACATGGACAGATTCCTCATGTTCCTCGAATGCAGCAACATGAAGGACGCCACCGGGCCGAAAAAATGAGCCGTCTTCCTGACACACTGCGGGCCCGCAGTGTTCAAGATGGCGAAAGCCCTCGCGAAACCTGCTGACGTCAAAGAGATGGACTGGGATGACCTCGAACCTTTGCTCCACAACCACTAGGCCCCCACCGTGTCCACCCTCATCAGGCGGCACGATTTCTACCGGCGGGACCAGAGACCGGGCAAAAGCATCAGTGACTTTGTTGCAGAGTTGCGGAACCTAGGAGGCATGTGTGGATTCTCCGACATGGACGAGGCTCTACGGGACCGAGTCATGCTCGGACTTCGGGATCCGGTCCTACAGAGTTGGCTGATGGCCAAAGGCGACATCGCCCTCGCCGACACCATCGCTGAAGCCATAGCAGCCGAGGCCACCCGGAAGTTGGCGAACCGCATGAGGAGATCGGACGCAGGGGACTGCAACGTGACCACCGACTCTGGATGGGCGACCGAGGCCCAACTGGAATCAAGTTACCGCAAGACCACCACCCACCGTGGCGAATTCCACTCTGCCTCTGACACCTCGGACGAGTAGGAGGAAATCCACCGGCTCCAGGCGGGATGCGACCAGCATAGTCAGCAGGGTCGTAAGTCGGGGACCGCTTGTGCCAGTTGCAGAGGCGACCACCCGAGATCCGAGTGCTGTTTCTTCGATGCAGTCTGCCGGCACTGCGACAAAAAGGGTCACATTGCCCACGTCTGCCGATTAAAGAAAGCCTACAGCCCCAGACGGCGGGACCACAGCGAGCGGAGATGGGACAGCACATCCCCCAGAACCAGAGATCGCCCAGCCGACAACTGATGGGATTGGCGCGGGCGAGATCCGGCGGAAGGAGGAAACCCACCAGACGGTCATCATCGGCCACGCATCAACCACCGATGCCCGAAAAGTCTACGTGGAGGTAGGCATCGAACTGGTAGTCCGAACCGGACAATTCAAAGTGACATTTAAGGTCCGCACTGCGAAGCTTCCCCTGACAATCGTGGACCAAGACCGGCCCAGCCTTTTGGGACTGCAATGGTTCGCGCCACTTGGCATTGAAGTCACGGGCATCAACCACATCGCTGAGACCGATTGGGAGCAGCAACTGGCACGGGACTTCTAGGAAGTGTTCGACGGCACCCTAGGCAAGTACCGAGGGGCCCCCATCTCCTTCAGCCTAGACCCTAACATTCCCCCGAGATGCCTAAAACCACGGTGGGTACCTTTTGCACTCAGGCCAAAAATTGATGAGCAAATTGACAAGCTTGTCAAGCAAGGGGTCCTACAACCAATTGACCATGCCCGGTGGGAGACCCCAATAGTCACCCCAGTCAAGCCCGACTGGGGTCGGTGAGAATCTGCGGGGACTATAACGCCACCCTAAATTGCGCCTTACAACAAAGCGCCTACCCCGTCTCAGTAGTGCAGCACCTTCTACACTCACTGGGGGGAGGCAAGGTTTTTGCAAAACTCGACCTGGCCCAAGCATACCAACAGCTGCCAGTCAACGCAGAAGCCACGGAGGCGCAAACCATAGTCACCCACCAGGGAGCTTTCCGATGTAACCGACTCCAGTTTGGAGTCAGCGTGGCGCCTGGAATTTTCCAGAGCCTCATGGACAGACTCTTGCAAGGCATCAAGGGGGTGGTGTCCTACTTCGATGATGTGCTGGTGTCGGCAACCAACCAGCGAGAACTAGAGGGTCGGCTAAGGGAGGTGCTAACCAAATTCAAGGAAACTGGGCTAAAAGTGAAGGAGGAAAAGTGCCAACTTTACACAGAGTGGGTCGAGTTCCTGGGGTACCTCCTAGACTGGCACGGCATCCACCCAACTGCAACCAAAATCAGAGCCATTAAGGAAGCCCCCACACCCAGAAATAAAATGGAACTGCAGGCGTTTCTGGGACTGCTTAATTTTTAAAATGTTTTCCTGCCCCAAAAGGCGACTGCGGCGGAGCCTTTGCATAGGCTCTTGGATAAGGCAGCTACCTGGACTTGGGGGAAATGCGAGGAAGCCGCCTTCAGGAAAACCAAGGACCTGCTCACCTTGGATGCCATCCTCATCCAATACAATGAAACCCTACCACTCGCCGTCACATGCGACGCCTCACCCTTCAGCGTCGGCGCCGTCCTCAGCCACACAATCCCGGATGGAAGAGAAGCACCCATCGCTTTCTTCTCCAGGACACTCACCAAACCAGAGCGGAACTATAGCCAGCTGGACAAGGAGGCCCTAGCCATCGTCGCAGCAGTGAAGAGGTTCCACGAGTACCTCTACGGCTGCACGTTCACAATGATCACGGACCACAAGCCGTTGCTGGGCATCCTGGCTGGGAACCGGGCCACCCCGAACATTTTATCTCCCAGGATGACAAGGTGGTCCGAATTCCTTTGCTGCCTACAGCTACCGGCTCACACACCGACCCTGTAAGACTATCACACATGCAGACGCTTTGAGCCGCTTACCTCTACCCGATCTAGATACCAATCCAGCACCCACGACAAGCACCCTCAGCATAGAGACTTTGCCCAATCTACCCATAAAAGCATCAGACATTGCCCGAGAAACCAATAAAGACAAACGTCTGGCACGGGTGTTACATTGGGTGTTACATTGAGAAAGGGTGGCTGGAAAAGGAAAATGATGAAGTATTCAAAACATTCCGAAACCGGCAAACGGAACTCTCGCTGCAAAAAGGATGTGTACTGTGGGGGGATAGGGTGGTTATCCCGGAAAAACTGCAAGGGAAGGTATTGGAATTGTTACACGAGGGGCACCCGGGCATAGTTAGAATCAAAGCCCTGGCCCGGAGTTACGCTTGGTGGCCAGGGATGGACGGGCAAATCGAGGCCTGGGTGGCAAGGTGTCAACGCTGCCAAGAAACCAGACTGAGCCCTCCCACGGCACCGATCCTGGAATGGGAAACCCCCAGGGGACCTTGGTCTAGGGTCCACATAGATTTTGCCGGGCCTACCAAGGGACATACATTCCTAGTAACCGTAGATGCTTACTCCAACTGGCTGGAGGTAAGCAACATGAAATTCACCACCACAGAGGCTGTGACCAAGGAACTTTGCAAACTATTTGCAACCCATGGCCTCCCGGATGTCATCGTGTCGGACAACGCGCCCCAATTCACCTCGCTAGAATTTGAAAAATTCCTAGTGGAATGGGGCATACGACACGCACTGACAGCTCCGGCACATCCGGCAGCGAACGGAAGGGCGGAATGGATGGTTCAATTCAGGAAAAAAAACATCCAGAAAATCAAACACGGGGAAATCCAAGACAAAATAAATAAAATGCTTTTTATACAACATATAACCCCGAACACAACAACGAACAAAAGCCCGGCAGAGCTACTAATGGGGAGGAAAATAAGGTCCCCACTCAACAGACTGCACCCCACATAAACCCGGGAAAAAAACCCAAACTCCTTCAGCAAGCACCGGTCTTTTGCGATGCCGTCTACACAAAAAACCTAACCAGAGACCCACTATGGGTACCAGCAACCATAACCCAACTGACAGGTCCCCACTCGTAGCAGCTGCAAACAACCGACGGACGAGTGTGGAAACGCCACATCGATCAAATAAGATCAAGAACGGCCACAAGAAACACAACCGACACGCAACCAGACACAGACAATGCCCTTAACACAAGCCAAGAGGGGAGGGAATACCCCGGGAACCAAAACCCAGAAGAAAGGAATCAGCCATACTCACCAGCAAGCAGCCAGCTCGGGACCTCACCAGGGAGAAGCAGCCAGGCCAGCTCGAACAGCCTGGAACGACCAGGTGGGAGTGGTGAAAACCGCAGCTCAACCAGCCCGGGTAGACCGGGAGAGAGCTGTGACAAGCGGCCCGGCAGGGCCTTCCAGACGGTTCCAACGACGAGACCAAGAGGAACAGAGAACCCGACCGAACCGGCTGGGAGCCAACCAATGACTGACCTGCACAGGTCCAGTAGGCAAGTGCGGAACCCCGCCTATTTACTGGACTTCGTTACGTAGGACCAAACCAAGAGGGGAGGGGTGTTCTGTACGCTCATTTGCATTCTTGAAACCCCGCGCTTTGATTGGTCAAAGTGCGGGGTGATCTGATTGGTTTAGCGAGCCGCACTGATTGGCCCGCTGAGAATCTCCCGTGATTGGTGGATACGAATCGTGGGAGATTTAAAGTGGTGCCATTGGCTGCGGCCGCCGCGGCTTGAGAATAAAAAGCCGCTGTTTTTTCCTCGGAGCCAGACCGGTTCCGGGGGCTAAATAAAGAGCTGAAACCATAGTCACTGCCTCCTGGTCTCCTTGCCGAATGAACGCAACAGTTTCCTGTCTGAGAAATGGGTTGGACTGGAACACCTGTCTGCAATCATAAACTGCATTAACAGAGGAATACAATCAAGACCAAGTGAAGTACTAATACCACTCTATAAAGTCTTAGTAAGACCATACTTAGAATACTGCATCCAGTTTTGGTCACCATACTATAAAAAAGAAGTTGACACTCTAGAAAAAGTGCAGGGAAGAGCAACCAGGATGATTAGGGGCCTGGAGGCTAAAACATATGAAGAACGGTTGCAGGAACTGAGCATGGCTAGTCTAGTGAAAAGAAGGACCAGAGGAGACATGATAACAGTATTCCAATATTTGAGAGGCTGCCACAGAGAGGAGGAAGGGGTCAAGCTATTTTCTGAAGCATCCAAAGGCCAGACAAGGAACAATGGATGGAAACTGATCAAGGAGAGATTCAACCTACAAATAAGGAGAAACTTTTTGACAGTGAGAACAATCAATCAATGGAACAGAAGTTGCCTTTGGAAGTTGTGGGAGCCTCATCACTGGAGGCTTTCAAGAAGAGATTGGACTGCCATTTGTCAGAAATGGTCTCCTCCCCCTGTTATTCTGTAATAGATTCCTTCCTAACACTGAAAGAAAGTGACTGACCCAGTCACCCATGTGGCTTCATACCTAAAGTGGAAACTAGGACTCATGGTCTCCAGCCTGATGCCTTTACCACTATACCAAAAGAAGCTAAATTGGTGTCTTGTGCCCAAAGGAAGCTATTGATTCAAGGGAAGCAGATCAAGGCTGGATTCAGCAGCAGAAACAACAGGCAAGAATCTGCTGTCAATTCCTGGTTGCAAAGGTGAAGAAGATCTTGCCTTGATAGATTGTCTATTCTATGTTTTATTCTACAGTATGCTTAATTACTGGAGGATCAACCAAAACACTCCGGATGAAGCTCTAATGAGCAAGGCACTTCCTTCAATAAGTATTCATGGTTTTCTTCATCGGCTTTCTCAGGTCACTAGCTAATTGTTGGTCTTCTTGAGCTATTCGGCTGTATTTGCATTATACACAGAAATCCTTGGAGCTTTACAACAGCAATCATTTTCCTCTTCTTCTAAATTAACTCTCAGTAGAGCCATAGTCTGCGCATTTTACATCAATTTCCATAACAGAGCAATCGGGCTCATAGTTGGCATACAGTTAGTCTCATCAAGAGGACTTCAAATCACATATAACAAGAGCTTTGAAATGTGAAGGCATCTGATGCTGGTGACAAATGCAGTTCTTGGTTAGTTCTACTTACACATGTAGACAGGAGTCTGTCCTTTAGACTTTTCATGAAACTTTATTGTAATGTTTGGTGAACATCTGGTGGAAATAGCTCATCTGAGGTGGACTGGGCAGTCAGAATCATAGAATAACAGAGTTGAAAGGGACCTGGGAGATCTTCTACTCCAACCCTGTGTTCAGACCCTGTACCATTTCATACAAAGCAAGCTGTACTATTAATTATATTATTAATTGTTCTCACTGTCAAGAAATTTATCCTTAGTTCTAGGTTTCTCCTCTCCTTGATTAGTTTCCATCCATTGCTTTTTATCCTGCCTTCAGGTGCTTTGGAGAATAGGTTGGCCCCTTCCTCTTTGTGGCAGCCCTTGAGCTACAGGTAACTCAAACTGTTCATTTAGTGCAGGGGTGGGATTCAACTGGTATTACTTCTGGCTTGGTGACTACATTTTGCATGCGCGTGTATAACAAACCTTAAGCTGTGCTGCCCGGACAGCTGAAAAGCATTGCACGCAGGTGTGCAGTATTTGAAAAGCCTCTATTGACCTACTTTTTCAACCTCAGCTGTGTCGCCCAAAGCAGCTGAAGTTGAAAAAGCAGGAAATAAAGGACAGGTAAGAGCCCGGGCCAAACAGCAGCAAACACAGAACTGGTGTCTGCTACTCTTCAGAGCTACCAGTTCTTTAGAACTGGGCAGAACCGGTACCATTCCACCCCTGATTTAGTGACAGTTCAAAGTTGCAATGGCCACTGAAAAAAGTGCTCTGTGACAGTTTTTCACACTTATGACCGTTGCAGCGTCTCCATTTTAAGTAATGAAGGATAAGTCAATATAATTGTTCTGCCAGCAATATGGATTTTTTTTGCCATTAATTTTTGATTTGTTCTTTGTTTTTGACTTTCTATTCTGGCCTGCAACCTTTGGATTTTATGGTAGTCTTCCTTAGACCTGAATCTGTTTATCCTACAAAACTGGCCAGGTTCTGCCAGATGCTGCCATTTTCTGAGTTATTTCAGCCTTATTTTTAACAGCCGTAACAGGTTTGTTGAGAAATACAAACTGTTCTTCCTGGTTCTTGGCAGTGGTCAGATTCAATATTTTTTACTACTAGTTCTGTGGGCATGGCTTGGTGGGTATGGTAGAGGAAAGTTACTGCAAAATCCCATTCCCTCCCCACCCCACTAACCTGCTTTCCAGCTCCATTCTCCTGTGCAGAGAGCAACAAAAGAAGACCCAGCCAATCAGCTGGGACTCAGGAGGCAGAGAATAGATGGGGGCGAGGCCAGTCAGAGGTGGTATTTGCCAGTTCTCCAAACTACTCAAAATTTCCACTACCAGTTCTCCAGAACTGGTCAGAACCTGCTGAATACCACCTCTGCTTCTTGGCATGGATATGAGGACATTAGTGTTTCTAAATTTGCTGATCCTTTAAAATCAATGGTTATAAAACGTCTGAGAGTAGCTGATTAAAAAAAAAAATCCTTTGGGTTTAAGTATCCATATTTCTCCATCCTTTTACACATGTGGTATCTGTTTGTCTATCAATCTAAACTATCTATTATCTAGCTATCATTCATTTGCCATCCATCTATCATCTATCAGCTATTATCTATCTATCTATCTATCTATCTATCTATCTATCTATCTATCTATCTATCTATCTATCTATCTGTCATCTTCTATAGTATCTATCTATCATCTATCTATTTATCCATCCATCCATCATCTTATAACAGATAACAGATAATCAGAATCGGAAGGGACCTTGTAGTTCATCTAGTCCAATCTCCTGCCCAAGTGGGAGACCCTACACCATTTCTGACAAATGGCAGTCCAATCTCTTCTTGAAAGTCTCAAGTGATGATGCTCCCACAACTTCCAAGGGCAAGCTGTTCCACTGGTTGATTGTTCTCACTGTCAGAAAGTTTCTCCTTGTTTCCAGGCTGAATCTCTCCTTGGTCAGTTTCCATCCATTATTCCTTGTCTGGCCTACAGGAGCTTTAGAAAATAGCTTGAACCCTTCCTCTTTGTGGCAACCCCTCAAATATTGGAAGATTGCTATCATGTCTCCCCTGGTCCTTCTCTTCACTAGACTAGCCACGCCCAGTTCCTGTAACTGGTCTTCATAAGTTTTAGTCTCCAGGCCCCTAATCATCCTGGTTGTTCTTCTCTGTACTTTTTCTAGAGTCTCAACATCTTTTTTATACTGTGGTGACCAAAACTGGATGCAGTACTCTAGGTGTGGTCTTACTAAGGCTTTATAGAGTGGTATTAGTACATCACTTGATCTTGAATGTATCCCTCTGTTAATGCAATTTAAGATTGATTAGCTTTTTTGGCTGCTGCTGCACATTGCTGGCTCATATTTAGCTGGTTGTCCACTAAGACTCCAAGATTCCTCTCACAGTTACTGCTATTGAGCCTGATTTCACCCAGTCTATTTGTGTACTTTTGGTTTTTCTCGCCTAAGTATAGGACTTTACTTTTCTCTACATTGAATTTTATTTTGTTAAATATGGCCCAATGTTCTAGTCTGTCAAGATCCACCTGGATCTTGAGCCTATCTTTTTGAGTGTTAGCTATTCCTGTCACCTTAGTAATCTGCAAATTTGGTAAGTTCCCCTTCTATTCCCTTATCTAAGTCGTTAATGAAGATATTGAAGAGTACTGGGCCTAGGACAGAACCTTGTGGCACCCCATTGCTTACTTCCCTCTATGTAGACTTAGACCCATTAAGGACTACTTGTTGAGTACAATATGTCAGACAGTTACAAATCCATCTGGTACTGCTATCTGTTCCACTTTTTCCTAGCTTACCAAAAAGTGGTTGTGGTCTACTTTGTCAAATGCCTTGCTGAAATCTTGTGGTATTCCAAGTTACAATAGCAGTAGAAAATGACCAATGTCCATTTTTCCCACTCAAGGTTACAAGATCAAACTTTGGATACTTGACAACTGCTTTATTATGGTAATTGTAGTGTCCCAGGTTCACATGATCACCTTCTGTGACCTTCTGACAAGCAAAGTGAATGGGGAAGACAGATTCACTTAACAATCTTGTTTTTAACTTAATAACTGGCAGTGATTCACTTAACAACTGTGGCAAGAAAGGTCATCAAATGGGGCCAAACACACAAAACAAATGTCTTACTTAGTGACATAAATTTTGGGCTCAATTGTGTCTATAAGTCAAGGAATACTTGTAATGTTGCTAGCTTTGGAGGGACTAGAAAGCATAGATTCTTAAAAGAAATTAGCTTTGAAAAACCTCCTGCCCAACACTGAGAAAAATTACCTTTGTTTCTAATCTTTGTCAAAATACTTAACTTCTTTTACACTGAATATAGTTCTAGTTGTGCTATTTTTTCCTATAGGCTGTACTTATAGTTTTTTCTTCCTATTAGCCTTTTGTGTTTCCTTCTGGAAGATTCTTGCCAATATAAAATGAAATGTTATTATTATTATTTTATGTAATGAGGATTGCTAAAACTCTTTAAGGGCTCATCGCGGTGCCATTTGTTTTGTGTTTTTATTTCCCACAATGTCTCTTTCAAAGGAGCATTTTACAGGAGATGAGAGCTGCTATAAATGGATATAATCTCTCACAGTTACCTAACCCTGACCCTAACCCTGAAAATAATGTGCATCAGAATAGGCCATTGGAGAATATTTATATCTTTCTGTTTGTGCAGAATGCTGTCTTAATGTTGTGTTTTTGGAGGATCTTGCTGATTTTGTCTGTAGTGCCTTTTATACATGGGAGGAGGGCTTTGCCATTCTCTTGTTCTCTGTCTTGGTACAAAGAGCTTCCATTTTATGTGACCTCGCATTCCTATGCAACTGCCAAGATCAAAATTTAATTCCCACAAGCTTCCAATTGAAATTCCACACCAACACAGCAGCCACCAAACGTATCCTAAAAAGAACAGAATTGGCCCTAATTAGAAATGAACTTCACACAAAAAGATTTCTCCTAGACCAAATCAACAAAGATCTCCTCACACTTCACCTCAGACTCAGCAACAAGATTCACCCCTCACTTTGGGACAAATCCAAACAGCTCGCTTACTACCAAAGAGCCTTTAGAAGTAGTATTTGCTGATTTAATAGGTCCAAAAAAACCAAGTGTAGGAGGAGCTCGATACATATTAAGTATAATGGACCACTATTCTAGATATGGGTTTTGCTATTTAATGAAGAGCAAAACTGAAACGTATCTAAATCTCTTTAATTGGATAAAATTTGCTGAAAGAAAAACTAAAAAGAAATTAGTAACTCTTATAAACAGATAATGGTACGGAATTTACAAATAATAAATTCCAGAATAGACTTAAGATGTTAGGTATTCAACATAAAAAGTCTGCACCATATAGGCCACAACATAATGCCTTAAAAGAGAGACGAGGCCAAACACTACAATCAATAGCAAATACTATGTTGTCTGATTCAGGATTACCTGACAATTTATGGGGAGAAGCAATAATGTGTGGTAATCATATATTAAATAATGTTGTTAATTCAACAACAGGTGAATTACCATTCACAGTGTGGCATGGTACAAAACCTGATTTAAGTTACATGCACACATTTGGAGCACCAGCATGGGTGCATATCCCTTCACAACTCAAACACAAAGGACAGCATACAGCTAAAAGATTATTTTTTGTAGGATATAAATCTAATCATAGATCTTATAGATTCTGGGAACCAGGTACATCTAGAGTTTACACCAGTGCTAGTGCAAAATTCCTAGAACATGTAGGATGGAATAGATTAGAGCAAGATTTAAATAACGAAGTAATTATTGAACCCTACAAAAGGCAAGAAGATCAGACGAGTTATAAGAAGAGTCCAATTAAAGAAGAAGTCCACGAAGAGCAAATAGGACCAGAACAAGAGGAAACAGTTGGTCAGGAAGAGTTAGATAATTAAGAAGAATTAATAAATGAAAGTCCACCTGTAAGTCCTGAAATACCTAGATGTACTACACATGTAACTAGACCACCTGATAGGTATCAAGCAAGTATAGTTTGCCAAGTAACTAAAGCTCCAATTAGTGTAGATGAACTTAAGATGTATCCTGCTAAGGATCAGGAGAATTGGCAAAAGGCAATGGAAAAAGAACTAAATTCATTAAAGGTAATGAAAGTATATGAAGATGCTAAATTACCTCCAGGAGAAAAATCCATTGGGTGCAAATGAATATTTAAAGTAAAAACTGGAAATGATGGGACTGTTACTCATAAGGCTAGGTTGGTAGCTCAAGGATTTAATCAAACTGCATCTGATTATGCACCAAGCCTTAAAGCAACATCTTTGAGAGCAGCTTTAGTGTGGGCAGCTAAGAAAAACTATGTTATTAACCATTTAGATGTAGAAACTGCTTACCTGCATGCACCATTGCAGCACACTATATATTTGAAAAAGCCAATTGTTATAAAAGACAATAAAGTAAATAGTAATGATTGTTGGAAACTCAAAAAGAGTCTTTATGGGTTGAAACAATCTGGTTTTGAATGGAACCAATATATTGTGAAAGAATTAAACAATATAGGTTTTAAATCTGGTTTAGCAGATCCATGTGTGTTTAAAAGAGAAAATAATGGAATGTGTCATTATTGTTTTTTACAGATGATATTGCTTTGATAACTAAGACTAATAATGAAGCTAATGAAATTATATCATTATTAGCCAAAAAGATAAAATTAAAGCATTTAGGTGAAATTAAAAAGTATCTAGGATTGACAATTTTCAAAACAAAAAATGGATTTAAGATATCTCAAGAAGATAAAATTTGCCAATTAATTAAAACGTATAAAATGGAACTTTGTAAACCGGCAAAGACTCCAATGAGTCAGGAAGTTTGCCAAACTGATGATCAAAGTCCCAAATTTGATAAGTCTATATATCAATCTTTGATTGGCAGCTTATCATATATAAGCAATTGGTTTAGGCCAGATATAGCTTATAGTGTAAATCAGCTGGCACGTTTTAATTCGGATCCACATCAATGTCATTGGCAATCATTAAAGAGAATTTTAAGATATCTTAAAGGAACAATGAACCATGCATTGTATATAGAACCAAAGGGTGATTTGATTCTTAGTGCCTATGCAGATGCAAGTTTTGCAACTGACATAAACACTGGAAAATCAACATCTGGGATGGCTATATTATTTGGAAAGACACTAATAGGATGGAGGGCAATCAGACAACAGCATATCAGCTTGTCCACGATGGAAGCAGAATTTTCATGTCTGTCATTACTATGCACTGACTTAATTCTGTACAAACAGTTATTATTAGACATGGGTATAACTGTTAAAGATTCCATTATTATGTACGAGGACAACCAAGCAGCCATAAAATTAGCTACTAGTATTGCTGTAAAAACTAGATCAAAGCATACTGATTTAAGATACTTAAATGTTAGAGAATCTGTAAAGAATGGGCTAATTAAATTGGAATACTGCATGACAGAAGAAAACATTGCAGACCAATTTACAAAAGCTCAAGGAGTAAGCAAGTTTAAAGAGAGTTGTAACAAATATGATTTAAAGATGTAAATAGTTATATTTATTATTATTTCCTAAAAGGGGAGAATGTTAGGGATAACATTGTTTACCCTAACTGGTTTAGGTAAAATAATAAATATGTAATCATAGTTTGTTAGTTAAAGTGTCTGCAACTTTAACTGTAGGACTATAATTAAGGGAGTGGTTGTGAAAGCACTTTGAAAGAAACAAGACGACAGCTTGCTCTCTCTCTGGCTTTGATGATCCCTAATTACTGCATGGACTCAAGACTGTGTTACTCGAGCGGGAGAGATAAACAAAGGACTGATTTGTAAGTGAACTGACATAGGATATTTTACACGGACTTTGCTAACTGAATATCCTTGAATGGACTGACTAAATGATACATGACTAATTGACTGTTATTTTGACTATGCTATGAACTCAAAATGGAATAAACTATATTTTTGATAGCACAAGCGTATCTGTTATTTTTACTGTATGCTAACAAACATACAAGCTTAGCTCACTCATTTATCTGTTTGCCTATCTGACTAACGCTGCACATTCTGTTTAGCTTGTCTCCTTAACCCTGGTTGGGGAACTCAGGCTTAACACAGCCTGACCAAAACCAACCCTGATGATGCTAATAGAATCAGACTCAAAATCACCAACATCCTCTGCACTAGCAAACCACCCAAAAACAACTTATCCAAAGAACAAACTGCACTACTTAACCTGAAAGAAGACACTAGCATAATAATCCTACCAGCAGACAAGGGCAACGCGACAGTGGTTATGAACACATCTGACTACCAATCCAAGTTAACCAACCTACTCCAAGACCCTCCATACAAAACCCCTAAAGACAGACCCCACCACCTACCTAGAAAAACTACCAGATCCAAAATAAAAGCCTCCCCCATCAGTGAACAAATCCAGCAAAGAATCATACCCAGAGAGAAATCATCTAGATGCCCTAAACTTTATGGTCTCCCCAAGATACACAAAGAAGGAACCCCACTTAGACCAATAGTCAGCTCCATAGGCTCACCTCTACAAAACCTAGCCAAATTTCTCACCAAACAACTACAGCCCTATGCAGAATCCATCAACTCACATTCCAGTTCATCGAGATCATAAAGAAACAAAACTTACAACCCAGTGACCTACTAGTGAGCTTTGATGTCATATCCCTCTTCACCCAAGTGCCAATAAAAGAAGCCTTGACAGCCATCCAAAACAAATACAACCCCCCCAAGCACATCCTAGATCTGACCAACTACTGCCTATCCAATACATACTTCACCTACAATGGACAAAAATACAAACAAATAGAAGGAGCACTCATGGGATCACCCCTCTCACCTGTCATCGCTAACCTCTATATGGAGCACTTTGAAACAAAGCTCTAGAAAAAGATGATCACAAACCCAAATTCTGGCTCAGATACGTAGATGACACCTTCATAATCTGGCCACACGGGAAAGAAAAACTGAACAACTTTCTGACACACCTCAACAGCCTACACCCCAAAATACAATTCACCATGGAAGCAGAAGCTAACAACCAACTTCCCTTCCTAGATGTCTTGGTATACAAAAAATCCAATGGCTCCCTAGGACACACCATCTATCAGAAGAAAACACATACAAACCACTATCTACACGCACTCTCAACACCCAGCACAGATCAATTCCGTAGCTGAGACACTCATCTCCAGAACAAAATGCTTAGCCGACGAACAACACCTAGAGACCGAACTACACACTCTCACCGGCGTGCTGACAGCCAATGGATTCCAAAGAAAGAAGATCACCCACCTAATCCAAAAAGAAACCCCAACCAAAATCCAAGACAGAGAACAAGAGAATGGCAAAGCCCTCCTCCCATATATAAAAGGTACTACAGACAAAATCAGCAAGATCCTCCAAAAACACAACATTAAGACAGCATTCTGCACAAACAGAAAGATATCCACCATCCTAAGAAACCCTGAGGACAAAATCGAGTTAGAAAATCAAGGAGTATACGAAATCCCTTGCACTGCCTGCCCCACCACATACATTGGACAAACAAACAGAAGAATAAGTGCACGCATTGAAGAACATAAGAACTCAATCAACAAGGAAGAACCGACCTCTTCCCTGGTCCAACACCTCAAAGCCACAGGACATGAGATTGACTTTAAAAATACCAGAACTATCACCAAAACCGAACACTTCAGCAGCAGAATCATCAGAGAAGCCATAGAGATAGAAAAACGCCCACACAGCATGAATAAACGAGATGATACCTCCCGCCTACCAGCCATTTGGAAACCCGCCCTCATGAACAGACGAGTACCTAACATGAAGAATGACACCAGACCCACACCCCTGAGAGCCACACAAGATGCCACCACCACACTTCCACATAGAAAGCAGACTCA
This sequence comes from Hydrophis major, assembly GCA_033807585.1. Classification (NCBI taxonomy): domain Eukaryota; kingdom Metazoa; phylum Chordata; class Lepidosauria; order Squamata; family Elapidae; genus Hydrophis; species Hydrophis major. The sequence goes on from CM066330.1 coordinate 250,731,906, forward strand.
CACCCACACAGAAGATGAGACACGACCATGGATCAGAAGCCGCACTGCAGCTGCATCACTACCCACTTCAAACCCCTCTGAGCCATACATGAAGCAAACTGACCCCCACCATGAAGATGCAGCATGACCACAAACTTGAAGCTAAAAAGCAAGATCACAGCTCACCAGCTCAAATCCCCCAGCAACTAAGACTAACCTGAGCACAACCAAGCCCCCACCTGAACAGAACACGCCTCCAGCCAATCAGAACACAGCCAACCCCCCAACCAATCAGAACACAGCCAAACCCCCAACCAATGAGAACACATCCCTACCCAATCAGAACTCACCCAAGCCCCCACCCAATCAAGTCACACCCCCACAAGCAGTTAAAAGGAAGAAGCAGCTACAAGCTCACATCACTCTGAGAAGCACAGAGCTGAAGACCAAGCCTGAAGATGATGAATGAGACTTCATCGAAATGTTGCCTAGATACTTCCAATCTTATGTGGGAGAAAACCCAAATAACCAAAGATCCATATATATATTTATATATATATTTCTTTAAAAAGCTATCCACTGCCATAGCCGAACCTCTAAGCATAATCTTTGAAAAATATTTCAGGACCAGCTCCTTGCCAACTATGTTCACAAGCCACGGTCATCTCCATCTTCAAAAAGGGAGACCCAAGCCTAGTTGAAAATTACAGACCAATCTCTTTATACTGCGTCACCTGTAAAGTCATGGAATCAATCATTAAGCAATCCATCATCCTCCACTTAGAAACAGACAACCTACTCTCTAATAAACAATTTGGTTTTAGGAAAAAAATATCATGTAATCTGCAACTCTTACACTGCAAAAGCATATGGACTACACAACTCTATCAGGGCAAAGCAATAGACGCAATTTACATAGACTTCCGTAAAGCCTTTGATCGATAGATTGGATAGTGATCAGCTATAGGGACAGCAAATTTCTTGCCAAATATTTATTTACATTTATTGGCTGCCCAACTCCAGGGAGCTCACTGGGTTATGCTTCCTTGAGGATGATATTCCTTGCGGTCATCTCATCATTAGCACTCTCTCTCTCTGAGAATTATCGAAGCCACTCAACCATACCCATTTGCATTATTCAGGTGATTTTGAGAATGTCAAGCCTGAAATTGACATATGTGTAGCTATTTTAGTTAGACTTAGTATATATTCTTTTCCTTGCTTTCTCTGTGGCAGTCATAGGGGGAAGGGTTTTGGGCTCGCCATGTTCCTAAGGGGGGAGGAGTGGAGATAAAGAGAGTGTTTTGCCTAGGTGATCTTTCTTCCAGAGGAAAATGAGCTGTCTGTGCTTGGGCCCCTTGAGGTGATTTATGACATCAAACAACATTGAATTACTTCTATTGGAGAATGTGACTTTTGGGGAATGTGATTTTTCTAACTTTTAATATTGTGGGGTAATTCCAGGTTGTGTTTGATCTGGAATTACCATGGACTTTGCCAATTTGATGCTTTCCTAAATAAAATAATTTGTTTTGGGAGATGGACTTGGTTCTTTTCTTTTTAAATGGATTTCATCACTTGGAGACCTGACAGAGAACACATATCAACCTTCAAGTGGCCTCTCAGAGCTAATACAGTATATCCAAGTTGACATCCATCCTCCACCATTTAGCCAGCGCAGAAAAAGCTTCTTGGATGAGAAGTGAAATGTCTTCAGTGAAAAATAAAAACTCCAGTTGTTTCTTGAAAAAGCACCTTTGTGATAACTCACCAAAACAGTTTTTTGGGGTCAGGGTAGGCTAACTTAATATCCTCAAGCAAGACTGGTGACTTCATAGAGATCACAGAGATTTGATGACAGTAATATCGAACTGATGTGCCATTGCCTTCATCCAGTTTTGATAACTACCGTATATACTCGAGTATAAGCCGAGTTTTTCAGCACATTTTTTGTGCTGAAAAAAAACCCCTCGGCTTATACTCGAGTCAGATTCCCCTCTGAAAAAAAAATGGTGTGGAGCTCCGAAGCTGGGCAGCCACTTCCCTGCTTCCGTGTTTCCTTTGCAACTTTTAAGCATGGGGGTAATCGGAAGCAGAAAAATTCTTGCTTGAGGATATATTGTTTTTTCTTTTTTAACTGTTTTTTTTTGGGGGGGAAGACCCACCGCCATGTGAGAATGCTCAGACATGAAATCTATCCGACCGAAAATAAGTGTGTGTGTGTGTGGGGGATTTTAACAGAGGGAAGATGTAGGGAGAAGGCAAAAGCGACGGAAGATCCTTCAGGGGAAACTGAGGGGGAGACTCACCCTTGGTCCAGATGAGCCCCCTTCCCCTTTCTCTAGGCTGAGAAAACAACACGAGCCGAGATTGCTTCGGCTCCACTCAGCTTCATTTCCTCAGCTCCAGCTGCTTTCAGTCCACTCGGGAGGAGGGGGAGGAGGAGGTGGTGGTGGCGGCTCGCGTTGTTTTCTGATAGTGAGATCATTTCCCAAATTAATTGATTCACTAACCCAAAAGAAGAAGATGTTGATGACAGTGGGAGGCAGTAGTCACTCTCTCCCTTGCAAGAAAAAAGCAAGAGCCGTTCTTATGATCTTTCCCTCTCTCTCTCTCTCCCCGTAATACACTCAAGCCCTTTCCAGCACGCAGGATCTGCCCCCGCTGCTTTGCACCTTGCAAATGCAAAAACCCCAGGATTTTGCATTTGCAAGGTGCAAAGTGGTGAAGGCAGATCGCGCGTGCTGGAAAGGGCTTGACTGTATTATGGGGAGAGAGGGAGAGATCATAAGAACGGCTCTTGCTTTTTTCTTGCAAGGGAGAGAGTGACTCCTGCCTCCCACTGTCATCATCATCATCTTTTGAGTTAGTGAATCAATTAAACCTTTCATGATAGTGAGATCATTTCCCAAATTTCCCTTAAATCAGGGAAGAAATCAGAAACAAACCTTTGGACTGAGAATAAGCCTGTTCCTATATGCCATTTTTGTTCACTGCAGTGTGAAAAGTGTGAAAAAACACACTTCTTTTTCTTCATCTTCTTGTTCCCTATTTACTGGTCTCTTTCAAAGAGGAATTTGTGAACATCAAACTTATTCTCAACTGTCCTAGTGAAAGATTTTTTTGGTATCTAATTTTATTTTTGAAATTTACCAGTAGCTGCTGCATTTCCCACCCTCGGCTTATACTCGAGTCAATAAGTTTTCCCAGTTTTTGTGGTTAAATTAGGTGCCTCGGCTTATATTCGGGTCGACTTATACTCGAGTATATACGGTATTTATCATTGGCTTTGATAACATGATTATTTCCTTCCATAAGATTTTTCTCTGCTTGTTCTTCTTCTGAAATTGAAGCTTATTTCCTTTCCTTTTTTAAAAAATAAATTTTATTAAGTTTCCAAATTTTAAAAAACATAAACTAAACATAAAAAACATAAACTAAACTTTATACATTATTATCAACATCAAGACATCTTTTGCATTTCCTCACATTTTTCAGTATATGTATTTACTTATTCCTTTACCATTGATCTTGCTCTTACTATAAATCAATATCTTTTATCCTTACATCTCAATCTTCTCCATGGTATATTTGCATATTTACATATTCCCTCATTCTTTTCCTAATTGTCATTTTATTTTATTTTTATTTCTAAACCACTCGTACCAGGCAACCCAGACCCTATAATAAATTGAATCTTCTCTGTCTTTTATTTTCATTGTTAGCCTGTCCATCTCTATACAATCTCTCTATATATATATTTAGCAACCATGCCTTCTGGTGGAACCCTTTTTTTCTTCCAGAGTTGTGCATATGAAATCCTTGCAGCTGTTAATATATGTAACATAATATATCTATCTGTTTTATTGCATTTTTGTGTTATTATACCGAATAAAAAAAAAAAAAAGTTTCCGGATTAAATTCAGTTTTCTGATTCGTGATTTCTTCTATCCATTGTCGAATTGTGTTCCAATATTTTTTCACTTCCTGGCATGTCCACCAAGAATGAAAATAAGTGCCTTTTTCTTTTCCACATTTCAAACAATTTGGGTCTGAGTTAAACATTTTTGCCAATCTAGCGGAAGGAAGGTGCCATCTGTAGAACATTTTGTATTGATTTTCCTTGTATGCTATGGATGTAATTAGTTTATAATTTGATCCCCACTTTCTCTCCCAATTTTCCAGGTCTATATTATGGCCAATATTTTTTGCACATACCACCATTGTCTCTTTGACCACCTTCTCTTCCATTTTAAAATCTAATAGAAAGTTATATATTCTTGGGTTTCCAGTTCCGCGTGGCTTCGTGGCAGCAGGAATTCGCGACAGCTCGCGATTCCTGTTGTGCTAGCCGTCGAGGTACCCCCGATCCAGATGGGTCAGGGGGATATGGCTGCCCTGTAGGGACAGCTGAAGAGAGAGGGGAGTCGGATAGGGAGGTGGGGGTGCCGCAGACCCCCCCCTTCTCCGGAAAAACCCCTTTTTCCCAAGGCGGTGGAGCGGCGGTCAGCAATGGCCGCCACGAAGAAGCCAGCAACCGGGTAAGATTGTGCTGGAGGAAGTGTGAAGAGTGAAAGTTTTGTCTGAGCCGGGTCAAGTAACATCTTTTAAATTGCCTGGAACTGAGCTGTTTGAATTGCTGGAGGATACATTGTATCCCTAAGAAGAGCGAAAAGCGGCGGAGAAGCTGTTAAAGGGAACTTTTTTTTTTTTTCTTTACGCTCCCACCCCATGGAAACAGCAGAAATATTTGGATATATTGGACATTGAAAGTGAATTGCTTTGAGAGTTGAAGCTAAGAGACAAAAGGATTATTGGACATTGAAAAATTTAAGAAATTGGAAAACCCTTGTTGGAGGTATGGATTTCTGATTATTTAAAATTGACATTGCAAGTGGGAAGGGAGAGGAAAAAAAAATTGGAGCAGAAGCTGAAAAAGGAGGAGATTGCGTAGAATCCCAAAGGAAGATATATGGTAATTGGACCTCTTTGATTAAAAATTAACCCCAGAAAGAGAAAGAGAAGAAGGAAGAAAAGTATTAACTTTTGGAACTTTTTTTTAATTGTTTTTGATTGTCTTTGATTAAAAATACTTGTGGTTGTTTTGGAAAAAGTTTCCCTTTTCATAATGGCATCGTTTGTGGATGAACTAGAGATTGAATATCAAAAATATAAAAAAGAAGATACTTTGGGCACTTTGTTTCAATTCTTAGAAATGGCGTTATGTACTTATGAAAAGTTGATTACGCAGCAGAAGGACTGGGACAAGGAAGAAGAGGAAGAAGAAGCCATCTTTGATGAACAATGGGTCCCTTCCGGAGAGGAGGAGAAAAAGGATAAGAAAAAGGGGATTTTAAGAATTATAAAAACAACCAAAAGAGAGAAAAATGAGCGAAAAGGTGGAGGCAAGGTTAGAAAGCAAAGGAAAAGGAGCAAGAAAAGCGAGGAGAAAAAACAAAGGGGTAAAAAGGGCAAGGAGAAGAATAAGCAAGAGAGAAAGGGGGGGAGGAGAAGCCTTAATGGGGGGAAGCAAGACCTAAAGAAAAAAAGTTTATTTCGAGACAATGGGTGAATTTAATTTAGGATAAAAGAGGGATTCTGGAGGGTACATAAGTTTGTGTTTTTATATGTGTATTTAGAGTATAAAATTCATTATGTAATCTTAGAATTTTTTAAACAGAATCCCAAGAAAAATTGCTATACGAAGTATTTTTAAGTTAGGGTAATGAGTTATAGACGTTACTCCAATTGGTGTATAGGAGAAGTATAGTAAAAGAAAAAAGAGGAATGGATAATTGGAAATAGAACAGACAAAGAATGTTGTTGAAAATGGTAATAAGATATGGAAGGATATATATGTTGTTGTTTTTTTGGATTTTGTATATTGATAAAAGGCAATAAAATTTTAATTAATAAGAAATAATTTGGATGAAAAGGAGAAGTAGGGATAAGATATGAAGTTAATACTATATGAAGTATTGATACTATAATTTGGAATTGTTTATGCTTTATTGGTCTTTTATTATTATTTTTTCCTAGAAAAGAATTTATAAGCTGTTATGCCTTGATTCTTTGTGCATTGTCTTTATAAAACTGATAAAAATGGTTTTTATATATATATATAAAAAAGAAAATGATAATAAGATATGGAAGGATATATGGGATGAATATGATGTTTGAATTTGTGTCTGTGTGAAGAGTTTTAACCCGGGAACAGACAACCTTCAGAAAAGATCTTTTAGTTTTGTTTATGTTTTGTGTTTTGTATGTTTGTGTATTGTGTTTTTTGTAAAACTAATAAAATTTGTTTTTTATAAAAAAAAAAAAAAGAATCAATAAAACCTTGGAGGAATGTTAGATGAGAATAATTGTAAACAAGCCAGAAAAAAATTAATATGATGACTATAAAATGGATAAATATAGAAAAGAAATGAAATTGAATAAGAGTAAAGAGAAATAATGAGAAATTTGCTGAAAGATATTTATGTGTCCATATGGAAATGGGATAAATTAGAATTATGTTGTATAAAAATAATGTTTTATTCGACTTGTAAAAATTTATAATGTTAAGAGGTTTTATGTACTTAATGGTTAATGATGTGTTGTTTGTCTTTAAAATTAATAAAAGTTGTTTCAAAAAAAAGAAAGTTATATATTCTTGAAATCATTTTCTTTTCCATTTCTTGTAGAATTTTATCTAATTGATGCTTTTCCATGCAGAAACCAAATTGTTCTTTGTCCTTCTGATATCTCACCTGGATTTGCATGTATGGCCACAAGTCTATCTTTATATTTTGTTGCTATAATTCTTATCTCATTTTTAATCTTCCTTGTGTGTCCAATAGGTCTTTGTAACTCCTCTTTTTTCCCAGATCCATTGCATTTGGGTATATTTGTGTTTCCATAGTTGACAACCAGTTCGGTATTTTAGTATAATGGTTCTTTTTAATCTTTTTCCATGTCCGAATTAATGAATATCTAATCATGTGTCTCTGAAAATATGCATGCTGTTTACATTTCCCATCCCATAGGAAACTATGCCACCCTCTGTGCAAGTTGTGACCCTCTATCGACAATACTCTTCTATTTTCCAGGTTGATCCAATCTTTAATCCATACCATAGCTGTAGCCTGATAATACATTTCCCAGTCAGGGAGTCTAAAGCCACCCCTTTCTCTTTTGTCCTGTAACAATTTCATTTTTATCCTAGCTTTTTTCCCATCCCAAACAAATTTACTTATTATTAGATGTAATTCTCTAAAAAAGGTTTTATCCAATCTTATTGGTTCAGTTTGAAAAAGACATAGTATTTTTGGTAGGGTAGGCATTTTAATTGCCGCAATTTTCCCCAGTAGTGATAGCTGTAATTTCCCCCATGTTTCCAATTCTTTTTTGATTTGTATTATTAATTTGTCATAGTTATCTTTTTTGATTGAAGAGGATCTTGCTGTTAACCAAATGCCTAAATATTTTACCTTTTTCACACTTTGCATTCCCAATTTTCCTTCATTTACTTTCAATTGTGGGAAGAAGATATGTTCGAAAGGTTTACAAGTTAAATTTGTGAGATTAGATTTTCCAGATCATCAGTGGACAGAGAAACAGGTTAAATCTAGAAGCAAGGGTTATGGTGAAGAATAACATCTCAGACATCTGCTATTCATCATCCAAAATCCAGTTATTCTTTTCTGACAAGAGTATATTTCTCTTTGATTCCTTTTACAAAGGGGAAAATCAGATATTGTGTTGAATGTAAATTCAAAACTACATTTGGGGGAAAAAAATCTGATGGCAGTGTAGGGAGAACAATTGAAACAGAAACATAAATAACAAATGTACCAGGCTAATCATGCTGAGAAGAAAATGGAGCTAAGAAATCTTCACCCAGATGCTTGCCAGTTTGCCTTAATGGTTGCCACTGATGATCGTTTTTGCATTGCATTGCCAAGGGGGATGTAAAGTAGGCACAGGGAAGAAATTGATTTCAGTAGTGTTTGAATGTGAACTCTTATCCTTTGAATTTTTGAATCAATGTTCCAATAAAAACTTAAGTCGTTCCATATTCACATTTTTTTTCTAAATTTGCAATGCAGTACACACACACACACACACACACACATATATATGGCATTCAGCTTTGTTCGGGTATTTTCCCACATCACTGCAGTTGTTATTTTAAAGTTGTAGCAACGTTTCAGCAGAATCTCATCTGTCATCATCAGGCTTCTGTATAGTGTTTGTCTGTGAGTCAGACTTTTACAGTGGTTTCAGATTTAAATTTGGGGCAGCCTATTGCTGTGCCAGATTGGTTTTTTCTTCCTCCTGATTGGTTGAGAGTCTTGGTCTGTGTTTATTGGTCTTGGAGTTTGCTGTGTTCTGCTTCTAATATCTTCTGTCTGTTTTTTTTTTTTGGGGGGGGGGGCTCTTTTTGTATCTTGATTGGCTGGCAACATTGTGTTACTTTATTGGAGGCCTTTAGTGCAGCTTGGCTTCGGGTAAGTGGACGGCTATCATTAGTTAGGAAGCTGGGTTTCATCTGGGTGCCTGGTTCGGGTGTGTTTGAGCTGGAGGTATCAGGGGGGATCTGTTTGTGCCCAGGTATTTGCCTGGCTTGTGGTGTGGAGATTTTGTTTGTTTGTGAGTGCAGGCTTCCAAATGATTGACAGCCTGGTGGAATAATCTCTTCTGTTCATGCTTTCTGGTCTTTTTTCAATCTCTATGGCTTCTCTGATGATTCTGTGGCTGGGATTTTCTATAGTGGCTAGGGTTTTGGTGCCATTGAAGTTGATGTTATGACTTGTGGCTTCCATGTGTTGGACTAGTGAGGAAGTGTGTTCCAGCTTTTTGACTGCATTTTTGTGTTCATCCAGGCGAGTGCTTATTCTTCTATTGGTCTGTCCAATGTATGTGGCTGGGCATAATGCACAAGGGACTTCATATATGCCTTGGTTTTCCAGGTCAATTTTGTCTTTGGGGTTCCTGAGGATGGTTGCTATTTTTCTGTCTGTTTTGAAGGCAGTCTTGATGTGGTGTCTGTATAGAATCTTACCAATTTTGTCTGTAGTGCCTCTTATGTAGGGCAGGACAGCTGTTCCATGGGTCTGTTCATCTTCTGGTTCTCTATTATGTCTCAGTGTGTTTTTGTGGATCAAGTTGGTGATTTTGCTTTTGTTGCTGTTCATGAACACTATACAGAAGCCTGATGATGGCAGATGAGATTCTGCCGAAACATTGCTACAACTTTAAAAGCACAACTACCATGACGTGGGAAAATACCCGAACTAAGCTGAATGCCATACATGTAAGTACCCACGAAAACTTAAGAAATATATATATATATCTTTGGTTATTCGTGTTTCCAAATGGCTGGTAGGCGGGAGGCATCATGAATAATGAATAAATGAGATGATGCCTCCCGCCTACCAGCCATTTGGAAACCCGCCCTCATGAACAGACGTGTACCTAACATGAAGAATGACACCAGACCCACACCCCTGAGAGCCACACAAGATGCCACCACCACACTTCCACGTAGAAAGCAGACTCACACCCACACAGAAGATGAAACACGACCACGGACCAGAAGCCGCACTGCAGCTGCATCACTACCCACCTCAAACCCCTCTGAGCCATACATGAAGCGAACTGACCTCCACCATGAAGATGCAGCACGACCACGAACTCGAAGCCAAACAGCAAGATCACAGCTCACCAGCTCAAACCCTCCAGCAACTAAGACTAACCTGAGCACAATCAAGCCCCCACCTGAACAGAAGACGCCTCCAGCCAATCAGAACACAGCCAACCCCCCAACCAATCAGAACACAGCCAAACCCCCAACCAATGAAAACACACCCCCACCCAATCAGAACACAGCCAAACCCCCACCCAATCAAGTAACACCCCCACTAGCAGTTAAAAGGAAGAAGCAGCTGCAAGCTCACATCACTCTGAGAGGCACAGAGCTGAGGACCAAGCCTGAAGATGATGAATGAAACTTCATCGAAACGTTGCCTAGATACTTCCAATCTTACGCGGGAGAAAACCCGAATAACCAAAGATCCACATACAAATACCCGCGAGAACCTCAGAAAACAAATATATATATATATATATATATATATATATATATATATATATATATATATATATATATATATATATATATATGTATGTTATGACTCCCCTTCAAATTCAAGTGAGCGAAACAGAAAGCAGCCGTTTCAGAAGTAATTCAAGCAAAATAAAGTCTCACAAGATAACAGCTGGCATAAATCCCAATCCACAGTATAAATATTTACTCTGTTCGGCAAACCAGTCCTGGCAATAATTCTCAAGCCTCAGAGCTTCTGCTGTAATGTCTTCACTCAAAAAGTCACTTTGTTCCTGGAAAATTCTACCAACCCAGCTGTGTCCTTTTATGCTCATTGAGGCAACGTGCTAATTTCCCTAATTATTGGCTCGCCCTCCTCCTTCTCTCTAACTGGGGTTGCCTCCTTAATCTTCTTCTGTTCTTTACATTTAACCACAAGTTTTCTAAATTCTCATCTCCACTAGAAGACTCTCTCATGCCTTCCCTGTCAGTCATTCCCAGCTGCTGATGAGATAAGGAACCAGGGAGGTCAAAGATTCTGACAATTCTAATACTTCAGTTCTGTTTTCCTTTGTCAAGTCCATCTCCTCATCCTGGTTACTATTTCCATCACTGAGCCATGCCGGCTCATACTTTTCTGCCATGTCCTCCTCACTTGAACTCATATCAGCTGAATGCAGATCCGGAGCCACAACACTATCCCTCACTGCAGGGCCCTTCCCCTGGGTCTGACGATCCAGATGCGGTTTCGAAGGGAAACGTTCATGAAAGTCCCGAATAATGTCTGGAGCATGAACTGCAGACGCATCCGTCCATGAGCAAATCTCCGAGTCATCCACTCTCCTCCCGACTAAATACTGAAAACGAACCTTGAGCCAACGCGAATTAGTAACGCTGACTACCGTGTCAAAAACAGCAGCGTCCTCACGGGACGTCGATGGGGAAGTCGTACCAGCGGGAGTACACAGAAGACACTCCGGGGAGTCAGGAACCAAAAGGGAGTGATGGAAGACAGGGTGAATGCGCATGGAGCGCGGTAAGGTGAATCGGTATGCCACAGGGTTGATAACCGCCTCAATCGGGAATGGACCGATGAAACGATGGTCCAACTTCCTAATTGGGTGATCGATCCGAAGATGTTTTGTGTCACCCACAGCTAATGGAGGTGTTTCTCGATGTGATTGATCTGCAACCCGTTTATAATCTTCTTTTGCCCTTTCGAGTTGTTGTAGTACTAAATGGTGAACCGCTTGTAGTTCCTCCAGAAAATCTTGTGTCTCAGGAACTGGGGAATCCATCAACGTTAATGGAAAGAAGTGCGGATGATAACCCACATTTGTGAAAAATGGCATTACACGAGTGGAGGTGTGCTGCGAGTTATTAAAAGCGAATTCTGCCAATGGGAGGTATTTTGCCCAAATGCTTTGTTGCTGATTGACAAAACACCTCAAATATTGTGGAAGAATGCAAATCACCTTCTCAGTCCTGCCATCAGTTTCCGGATGGTACGCTGATGCAAAGCACACCTTAACTTGTAACGCCGCCATTAACTGTTTCCAAAACTGCACAGTAAACTGAACCCCATGATCAGAAACCACTTTATCTGGCAGTCCATGTAAACGAAAGATATGCTGTAAAAATAGCTGGGCCGTAGTGCAGATGATGGTAATCTCCGACAGGGAATGAAATGAGCCATTTTAGTCAGCATATCAACTACCACGAGCACTGTCGTAAAACCCAACGAAGATGGTAAATGCATGAGAAAGTCTATGGAGATCACTCCCCATGGTCTGCTCGGAGTCGGCAATGGTTGGAGGAGTCCAGGGGGTGCACCCGACACCGCTTTCTCTTGCCTACACTGGACGCAAGAAGTGACGTAAGAGAACACATCGTGATGAACCCGAGGCCACCAAAAAGTCCATGTGACCAAATGCAAAGTTTTATAAAATCCAAAATGGCCAGCAGCGGGGTTATCATGACATTGTGTCATGATGAGAGCTCTCAGCGACCTGGTGGGTACGTATAATAAACCCCGATGTCAAAGCAGGCCCTCTTCAAAGGACCAGGGAGAATCAGGTCCAACGTCCCCCTGTCTCTGCTGTGTCCATGGATCCAATCATTGTGCCTCCCATGGGCGAGCCCGCAAATTTAATGGATCTTGAAGGACGGCCAAGGATTCTGGTGGTAACACCATTCGTAGAGGAAGAGGATCCTCGGGACCGATATACTCGGGCTTCCGAGACAACGCGTCTGCCCTCCGATTCTGTCCACTTGGAACATAAGTAATGGAGAAGTTGAACCAGGCAAAAAACAACGACCACCGAATCTGGCGTTGGTTCAATTTCTTAGCTGTGGATAAATGTTCCAACTTTCGATGATCCTTCCAAACCTCTACTTTGTGCTGAGACCCCTCTAAATGATGTCTCCAGGTCTCAAAGGCAGCCTTAATAGCCAACAACTCCTTTTCCCAGATGGTGTAATTGCGCTCTGAAGCTGTGAGCTTCCTAGAATAGTATGCACATGGGAAAAGAGGTGCGCCATCCTTCAAAGCTTGTAACAGTACCGTTCTGATAGCGACATTAGAGGCATCCATCTCGACCACAAATGGACAATTTGGATCAGGATGCCTCAATATCGGCTCAGCCACAAATGCTTTCTTTAAAATTTCAAAAGCCTGTTGTTGCGGGGGCCCCCACACAAACGGGACCTTCTTATGGAGGAGCTGAGTTTTGGGATCCATTACTTTAGCAAAGTCCGGGATAAAAGTCCAATAGTAGTTGGCGAATCCCAAAAGATGTTGTACATCCTTGACTCGATGAGGTGCTTCCCAACTACACAATTCCTCAACCTTTTTGAGGTCCATAGCAATGCCTTTGGGAGAAATGATGTGCCCCAAAAACTCTATCGCTGACTGGAAAAAGAAACACTTCTCCAGTTTCGCGTAGAGTTTATGCTCCCGAAGATGCTGAAGCACTTGACGGACCTGATGAAGGTGGTGATCCCTGGACCAAGACTAGATCAAAATGTCATCTAGATACACCACAACAAACCTATCCAGCATGTCCCGAAAAATGTCGTTCGTCAAATGCTGGAATACCGCGGGAGCGTTGGTCAGATCAAATGGCATGACGATGTACTCAAAATGGCCATAACGAGTGCCAAACGCCGTCTTCCACTCGTCCCCCTTTCTCATCCGAACCAGGTTGTTGGCCCCACGCAGATCGAGTTTCGTGAAGATTGTAGCCTCCCGCAACCGCTCCATCAATTCTGGAATGAGCAGCAAGGGATAGCTATTCCTCACAGTGATAGCATTTAATCATCGGTAATCACAGCAGAGATGAAGTTCTCTGGACTTCTTTTTGACAAAAAGAATGGGAGCTGAAAGAGGGGACGACAAGGGTCGAATAAATCCCCGAGCTAAGTTTTTCGCAAAAAACTCTCGAAGTGCAACCAACTCGGGCTCCGACATGGAGTATAACCGCCCCTTTGGCAATGGAGCATCCTGTATCTGGTCCACAGGACAATCATAAGCACGATGTGGTGGTAATCGGTCTGCCTCCTGTTCGCTGAAAACATCAGAGAAGTCTGACAGCTCCGAAGGAATTGAGACAGCAGGAGCGGTGATATCCTGGCCAGCGCAGACATGCCTCAGGTGGTCCACACATTGTAGGCTTGGAAAAGAAATGGCGTTCTGCGCCCAAGCCACCAATGGATCGTGCAAACGTAACCAGGATACTCCAAGCACCAAAGGGAGATGGAGGTTTGAGGTGACATAAAAATTTATCACCTCCTCATGATCCCCAATAAGCATACGCACTGGCTGAGTGGCGAAGCGAATGGGTCCTGACTTGAGTTCACGCCCATCTACGGTTTCCACCTTAATGGGTGGATTCACAGGAATCAAAGGAATTCCAAAATGTTTAAAAAAAGCACAGTCCATAAAGCTGGTTGTAGACCCTGAATCCACCAATGCAACGGTGGGAATTCCCTCCTTCTGGGACTGCAGAAAGATACGAGTGTCCAAAAGTAAATGCTGAGAAGGGCCAGGATTTACTTCAGCAATTTGGGATGGGGGTGTAGGACGTGCCCTAAGGTTTTCCCGAGGTTGGGCCTACCCCGTTTCCCGACGGGCCAGGAGTGGTTTCAGGCACAGGTCTGCCAGTCCCTCTCTGAGTACAGGAATTTGCAAAATGTCCTGGACCCCTGCAATAAAGGCACAAGCCTTCCTGGAACCTTCTCAAATGTTCTCACGCCGTTAGGCGAGGGCGGAGTGCGCCTAACTCCATCGGCTCCTCAGCCTTAACCGTGGTTTGGAAAACTCTCGGTGGCATGGTTTGTGCACGAGAGGATGAAGGTAGTTCCACAACGGGCCGTTTACTTCTATGTTGCTATAAATGAGCTTCAATATGTAAGCACTGGATTACCAATGCATCCATAGTTGAAGCCCGCTCTGCATGGACTAACTCATCCTTGATGGCATCAGACAGGCCTCCTTGGAATGCAGCCATGTGAGCCGGTTCGTTCCAATTACAGTCCACACACAGCAAACGAAATTCTGCAATGTATTCCTGCAGGGAATGTTTCCCCTGATTAATGTCCCATAACTGTCTGTCCACAGTTTGTAATTTAATTGGGTTCTTGAACATAACTCTCATTTGTTGGAGAAAACCTTGAAAATTGTCCAACAACAGGCTATCTTGAACTAAGAAGAGAGTAGCCCATTTGGCAGCCTGCCCAGTTAATAGACTGATCATAAATTCTACCTTCGTCCAGTCGTTTGGGAAGTCTTCAGGTCTCAGAGAGATAAACAATTGGCACTGACCCATAAAAGCCGGGAACATGTCCATTTGCCCAGAAAATTTCTCCGGCATGGATACCGGGCTTTTTCTCAAGGGAGGAGCTGGGGAAGCAGCAGCAGGGTTTTGCAAGCTGGAAATATGATTTACCAGTTGTGTTACCTGATTCTGAAGAGTCACATTGCTTTGAATCAATTGATTGATCTGTTGCTGTTGCTGCTCTACCAAACGCTGCAGTTGATTTGAATCCATCTTGATTAAAGATGGTTTGTTTGGCCAGTAACAAAAATGTTATGACTCCCCTTCAAATTCAAGTGAACAAAACAGAAAGCAGCTGTTTCAGACGTAATTCAAGCAAAATAAAGTCTCACAAGATAACGGCTGGCATAAATCCCAATCCACAGCATAAATATTTACTCTGTTCAGCAAATCAGTCCTGGCAATAACTCTCAAACCTCAGAGCTTCTGCTGTAATGTCTTCACTCAAAAAGTCACTTTGTTCCTGGCAAATTCTACCAGCCCAACTGTGTCCTTTTATACTCATTGAGGCAACGTGCTAATTTCCCTAATTATAGGCTCGCCCTCCTCCTTCTCTCTAATTGGGGTTGCCTCCTTAATCTTCTTCGGTTCCTTACATTTAACCACAAGTTTTCTAAATTCTCATCTCCACTAGAAGACTCTCTCATGCCTTCCCTGTCAGCCATTCCCGGCTGCTGATCAGATAAGGAACCAGAGGAGGTCAAAGATTCTGACAATTCTAATACTTCAGTTCTGTTTTCCTTTGTCACGTCCATCTCCTCATCCTGGTTACTATTTCCATCACTGAGCTATGCCAGCTCATATTTTTTCTGCCATGTCCTCCTCACTTGAACTCATATCAGCCACAGGAGCTGAATCCAGACCCGGAGCCACAACATACATACATACATACAAACATAAATACATACATACATACACACACACACACACACACACACATATATGTTTTCTTAAGTTTTCGCAGGTACATACATGTATGGCATTCCTTCAATTTGTTTGTATCTTTGTCCTTTGTTTTTGAAATATGTGTTTGTTAAGCAGTGTTCTGTTAGTTCCATGAGATGTTTAGCTGGTTGGTATTTATTTTTGATGATTTCAAGGGTCTCTTTTATCGGGACTTGAGTGAATAGTGAAACCACGTCAAAACTTACAAGCAGATCTTCTTGCTCCACATGTAAGTTTCGACGTGGTTTCACTATTCACTCAAGTCCTGATAAAAGAGACCCTTGAAATCATCAAAAATAAATACCAACCAGCTAAACATCTCATGGAACTAACATAACACTTCTTAACGAACACATATTTCATATACAAAGGACAAAGATACAAACAAATTGAAGGAGCCCCTATGGGATCACCACTGTCATCCGTCATTGCAAACCTGTTCACAGAAGAATTCGAATCCAGAGCCCTGGCCAATGCCATCAACAAACCCAAACTATGGTTAAGATACATCGATGACACATTTGTGATTTGGCCCCATGGAAAAGAAAACCTAAACAATTTCCTAACACACCTAAAGAGCACACACCCCAAAATCAAGTTCACCATGGAAATGGAAACAAACAAACAACTACCATTCCTAGATGTACTAATCTACAAAAAAACAGATGGCACACTAGGACACACCGTATACCAGAAGAAAATACACACTAACCGCTACCTCAATGCCCAATCCCACCACCACCCAACACAGATAAACTCCATGGCTAAAACACTATTTACTAGAACGAAACGCCTGGCAGACAAGACACACATTAAAACTGAACTATGCACCCTGACTAAAGTATTGACAGCCAACGGCTTCCACAGAAGCAAAATCACCAGCTTGATCCACAAAAACACACCGAGACATAATAGAGACCCAGAAGATGAACAGACCTATGGAACAGCTGTCCTGCCCTACATAAGAGGCACTACAGACAAAATTAGTAAGGTACTACACAGACATCACATCAAGACTGCCTTCAGAACAGACAGAAAAGTAGCAGCCATCCTTAGAAACCCCAAAGACAAAATTGATCTGGAAAACCAAGGTATATATGAAATCCCCTGTGCATCATGCCAGGCCACATACATTGCACAGACCAATAGAAGAATAAGTATCCGCCTGGATGAACACAAAAATGCACTCAAAAAGCTGGAACACACTTCTTCACTAGTGCAACAAATGGAAACCACAGGTCATAGCATCAACTTCAATGGCACCAAAACCCTAGCCACTAAAGAAAATCCCACCCACAGAATCATCAGAGAAGCCATAGAGATTGAAAAAGGACCAGAAAGCATGAACAGAAGAGATGATTCCACCAGGCTGTCAATCATTTGGAAGCCTGCACTCACAAACAAAAAAAATCTCCACACTACAAGCCAGGCAAACACCTGGGCACAAACAGATCACCCCTGATACCTCCAGCTCAAACATACCCCAACCAGGCACCCAGATGAAACCCAGCTTCCTAACTAATGATAGCCGTCCATTTACCTAAAGCCAAGCTGCACCAAAGGCCTCCAATAAAGTAACACAAATACTGCCAGCCAATCAAGATACAAAAAGAGCCAAAAAACAGACAGAAGATATTAGAAACACCAATCAAGCAGAACACAGCAAACTCCAAGACCAATAAACACAGACCAAGACTCTGAACCAATCAGGATGAAGAAAAAACCATTCTGTCACAGCAATAGGTTTCCCCAAATTTAAATCTAAAACCATTGTAAAAGTCTAACTCACAGACGAACACTATACAGAAACCTTATGATGGCAGATGAAACCAACCAATGAGAACACCCCCCCACCCAATCAGAACACAGCCAACCCCCCAACCAATCAAGTCACACCCCCACTAGCAGTTAAAAGGAAGAAGCAGCTGCAAGCTCACATCACTCTGAGAAGCACAGAGCTGAAGACCAAGCCAGAAGATGATGAATGAGACTTCATCGAAATGTTGCCTAGATACTTCCAATCTTACGCAGGAGAAAACCCGAATAACCAAAGATCCACATACAAATACCCGCGAGAACCTCAGAATATGTGCCATCTGTTTTTTTTGTAGATTAGTACAGATGGCACATTAGGACACACCATATACCAGAAGAAAACACACACGAACCGCTACCTCAATGCCCAATCCCACCACCACCCAGCACAGATAAACTCCATGGCTAAAACACTAATTACTAGAACCAAACGCCTGGCAGACAAGACACACATTAAGACTGAATTATGCACCCTGACTAAAATATTGACAGCCAACGGCTTCCACAAAAGCAAAATCACCAACTTGATCCACAAAAACACATTGAGACATAATTCCACCAGGCTGTCAATCATTTGGAAGCCTGCACTCACAAACAAAAAAAATCTCCACGCTACAAGCCAGGCAAACACCTGGGCACAAACAGATCTCCCCTGATACCTCCAGCTCAAATACACCCCAACCAGGCACCCAGATGAAACCTAGCTTCCTAACTAATGATAGCCGTCCATTTACCCAAAGCCAAGCTGCACCAAAGGCCTCCAATAAAGTAACACAATGTTGCCAGCCAATCAAGATACAAAAAGAGCCCCCCCAAAAAAACAGACAGACGATATTAGAAGCAGAACACAGCAAACTCCAAGACCAATAAACACAGACCAAGACTCTCAACCAATCAGGATGAAGAAAAAACCATTCTGGCACAGCAATAGGCTGCCCTAAATTTAAATCTGAAACCACTGTAAAAGTCTGACTCACAGACAAACACTATACAGAAACCTTATGATGGCAGATGAAATTCTGCTGAAATGTTGCTACAACTTGAAAAGCACCACTAGTATGACATGGGAAAATATATGTGGTGACTGGAAGGATCGATCCTGCTGGGAGTTTTGATTCTGATGACTCTGAAGATGGAAGGCTGGAGCCTGTTGTAAATGTGCAGTCTGAATTATTGGAGGACACAGATGTGAGCCAGGAGGATGAGAGATTGTCGGAGAGACAATCCTCCCCAGAACCTTCGATTTCACTCATGTCAGCAACTGATCCACAAATTGAATCAGAGGCTTCAAGTGGGGAAACTGACAGATCGTGGGGGTGGGGGGGGTGTTCTCATTGGTTGGGGCTTTGGCTGTCTTCTGATTGGTTGGGGGGTTGGCTGTGTTCTGATTGGCTGGAGGTGGGTTCTATTCAGGTGGGGGCTTGGTTGTGCTGAAGAGAACCTGAACAGAACACGCCTCCAGCCAATCAGAACACAGCCAACCCCCCAACCAATGAGAGCACAGCCAAAGCCCCAACCAATGAGAACACCCCCCCACCCAATCAGAACACAGCCAACCCCCCAACCAATCAAGTCACACCCCCACTAGCAGTTAAAAGGAAGAAGCAGCTGCAAGCTCACATCACTCTGAGAAGCACAGAGCTGAAGACCAAGCCAGAAGATGATGAATGAGACTTCATCGAAATGTTGCCTAGATACTTCCAATCTTACGCAGGAGAAAACCCGAATAACCAAAGATCCACATACAAATACCCGCGAGAACCTCAGAATATGTGCCATCTGTTTTTTTGTAGATTAGTACAGATGGCACATTAGGACACACCATATACCAGAAGAAAACACACACGAACCGCTACCTCAATGCCCAATCCCACCACCACCCAGCACAGATAAACTCCATGGCTAAAACACTAATTACTAGAACCAAACGCCTGGCAGACAAGACACACATTAAGACTGAATTATGCACCCTGACTAAAATATTGACAGCCAACGGCTTCCACAAAAGCAAAATCACCAACTTGATCCACAAAAACACATTGAGACATAATTCCACCAGGCTGTCAATCATTTGGAAGCCTGCACTCACAAACAAAAAAAATCTCCACGCTACAAGCCAGGCAAACACCTGGGCACAAACAGATCTCCCCTGATACCTCCAGCTCAAATACACCCCAACCAGGCACCCAGATGAAACCTAGCTTCCTAACTAATGATAGCCGTCCATTTACCCAAAGCCAAGCTGCACCAAAGGCCTCCAATAAAGTAACACAATGTTGCCAGCCAATCAAGATACAAAAAGAGCCCCCCCAAAAAAACAGACAGAAGATATTAGAAGCAGAACACAGCAAACTCCAAGACCAATAAACACAGACCAAGACTCTCAACCAATCAGGATGAAGAAAAAACCATTCTGGCACAGCAATAGGCTGCCCTAAATTTAAATCTGAAACCACTGTAAAAGTCTGACTCACAGACAAACACTATACAGAAACCTTATGATGGCAGATGAAATTCTGCTGAAATGTTGCTACAACTTGAAAAGCACCACTACTATGACATGGGAAAATATATGTGGTGACTGGAAGGATCGATCCTGCTGGGAGTTTTGATTCTGATGACTCTGAAGATGGAAGGCTGGAGCCTGTTGTAAATGTGTAGTCTGAATTATTGGAGGACACAGATGTGAGCCAGGAGGATGAGAGATTGTCGGAGAGACAATCCTCCCCAGAACCTTCGATTTCACTCATGCCAGCAACTGATCCACAAATTGAATCAGAGGCTTCAAGTGGGGAAACTGACAGATCGTGGGGGTGGGGGGGGTGTTCTCATTGGTTGGGGCTTTGGCTGTCTTCTGATTGGTTGGGGGGTTGGCTGTGTTCTGATTGGCTGGAGGTGGGTTCTATTCAGGTGGGGGCTTGGTTGTGCTGAAGAGAACCTGAACAGAACACGCCTCCAGCCAATCAGAACACAGCCAACCCCCCAACCAATGAGAGCACAGCCAAAGCCCCAACCAATGAGAACACCCCCCCACCCAATCAGAACACAGCCAACCCCCCAACCAATCAAGTCACACCCCCACTAGCAGTTAAAAGGAAGAAGCAGCTGCAAGCTCACATCACTCTGAGAAGCACAGAGCTGAAGACCAAGCCAGAAGATGATGAATGAGACTTCATCGAAATGTTGCCTAGATACTTCCAATCTTACGCAGGAGAAAACCCGAATAACCAAAGATCCACATACAAATACCCGCGAGAACCTCAGAATATGTGCCATCTGTTTTTTTGTAGATTAGTACAGATGGCACATTAGGACACACCATATACCAGAAGAAAACACACACGAACCGCTACCTCAATGCCCAATCCCACCACCACCCAGCACAGATAAACTCCATGGCTAAAACACTAATTACTAGAACCAAACGCCTGGCAGACAAGACACACATTAAGACTGAATTATGCACCCTGACTAAAATATTGACAGCCAACGGCTTCCACAAAAGCAAAATCACCAACTTGATCCACAAAAACACATTGAGACATAATTCCACCAGGCTGTCAATCATTTGGAAGCCTGCACTCACAAACAAAAAAAATCTCCACGCTACAAGCCAGGCAAACACCTGGGCACAAACAGATCTCCCCTGATACCTCCAGCTCAAATACACCCCAACCAGGCACCCAGATGAAACCTAGCTTCCTAACTAATGATAGCCGTCCATTTACCCAAAGCCAAGCTGCACCAAAGGCCTCCAATAAAGTAACACAATGTTGCCAGCCAATCAAGATACAAAAAGAGCCCCCCCAAAAAAACAGACAGAAGATATTAGAAGCAGAACACAGCAAACTCCAAGACCAATAAACACAGACCAAGACTCTCAACCAATCAGGATGAAGAAAAAACCATTCTGGCACAGCAATAGGCTGCCCTAAATTTAAATCTGAAACCACTGTAAAAGTCTGACTCACAGACAAACACTATACAGAAACCTTATGATGGCAGATGAAATTCTGCTGAAATGTTGCTACAACTTGAAAAGCACCACTACTATGACATGGGAAAATATATGTGGTGACTGGAAGGATCGATCCTGCTGGGAGTTTTGATTCT
The DNA here is from genome assembly GCA_033807585.1 of Hydrophis major. Classification (NCBI taxonomy): domain Eukaryota; kingdom Metazoa; phylum Chordata; class Lepidosauria; order Squamata; family Elapidae; genus Hydrophis; species Hydrophis major. The sequence goes on from CM066330.1 coordinate 250,753,686, forward strand.
GATGACTCTGAAGATGGAAGGCTGGAGCCTGTTGTAAATGTGTAGTCTGAATTATTGGAGGACACAGATGTGAGCCAGGAGGATGAGAGATTGTCGGAGAGACAATCCTCCCCAGAACCTTCGATTTCACTCATGCCAGCAACTGATCCACAAATTGAATCAGAGGCTTCAAGTGGGGAAACTGACAGATCGTGGGGGTGGGGGGGTGTTCTCATTGGTTGGGGCTTTGGCTGTCTTCTGATTGGTTGGGGGGTTGGCTGTGTTCTGATTGGCTGGAGGTGGGTTCTATTCAGGTGGGGGCTTGGTTGTGCTGAAGAGAACCTGAACAGAATACGCCTCCAGCCAATCAGAACACAGCCAACCCCCCAACCAATGAGAGCACAGCCAAAGCCTCAACCAATGAGAACACACCCCCACCCAATCAGAACACAGCCAAGCCCCCACCCAATCAAGTCACACCCCCACTAGCAGTTAAAAGGAAGAAGCAGCTGCAAGCTCACATCACTCTGAGAAGCACAGAGCTGAAGACCAAGCCAGAAGATGATGAATGAGACTTCATCGAAATGTTGCCTAGATACTTCCAATCATACGCAGGAGAAAACCCGAATAACCAAAGATCCACATACAAATACCCGCGAGAACCTCAGAATATGTGCCATCTGTTTTTTTGTAGATTAGTACAGATGGCACATTAGGACACACCATATACCAGAAGAAAACACACACGAACCGCTACCTCAATGCCCAATCCCACCACCACCCAGCACAGATAAACTCCATGGCTAAAACACTAATTACTAGAACCAAACGCCTGGCAGACAAGACACACATTAAGACTGAATTATGCACCCTGACTAAAATATTGACAGCCAACGGCTTCCACAAAAGCAAAATCACCAACTTGATCCACAAAAACACATTGAGACATAATTCCACCAGGCTGTCAATCATTTGGAAGCCTGCACTCACAAACAAAAAAAAATCTCCACGCTACAAGCCAGGCAAACACCTGGGCACAAACAGATCTCCCCTGATACCTCCAGCTCAAATACACCCCAACCAGGCACCCAGATGAAACCTAGCTTCCTAACTAATGATAGCCATCCATTTACCCAAAGCCAAGCTGCACCAAAGGCCTCCAATAAAGTAACACAATGTTGCCAGCCAATCAAGATACAAAAAGAGCCAAAAAAACAGACAGAAGATATTAGAAGCAGAACACAGCAAACTCCAAGACCAATAAACACAGACCAAGACTCTCAACCAATCAGGATGAAGAAAAAACCATTCTGGCACAGCAATAGGCTGCCCTAAATTTAAATCTGAAACCACTGTAAAAGTCTGACTCACAGACAAACACTATACAGAAACCTGATGATGGCAGATGAGATTCTGCTGAAACGTTGCTACAACTTGAAAAGCACCACTAGTATGATGTGGGAAAATATATGTTGTGACTGAAAGGATCAATCCTGCTGGGAGTTTTGATTCTGATGACTCTGAAGATGGAAGGCTGGAGCCTGTTGTAAATATGCAGTCTGAATTATTAGAGGACACAGATGTGGGCCAGGAGGATGAGAGATTGTTGGAGAGACAATCCTCCCCAGAACCTTTGACTTCACTCATGCCAGCAACTGATCCACAAATTGAGTCAGAGGCTTCAAGTGGGGAAACTGACAGATCGTGGCTTGATGCCAGAACTGGGAGAAGACTGAAATGGCAAGATGAAGAAATTGTGGTCTCAAAATTATAAAATGACAATGTCAACAGCATATAAAAGAAAACTTGTATAAGATGTTTTACAGGTGGCACTTTCCTCCAACAAGAATAGCAAGAATGTTTAAGAACAAATCTGAAAAATGCTGGAAATGTCATCAGATACCCGGCTCGTATTACCATATGTGGTGGACTTGTGAGGATGCTAGAAAATATTGGACTATAATTCGCATGTGGCTAGAAAAAATGACAAAGAAACATATAGACTTGAAACCAGAGATCTTCTTATTGGGAATTTTACCTGATATATATAGTAAAGATTTGAAATATCTGATTGTAAATGTAGTAACAGCGGCCAGGATTGTATTTGCTAAAAATTGGAAGAATGAGAAAATACCATTACAGGAAGAAATTATTAAGAAAATATTGGAATGTGCTGAGATGAGCAGATTGACATTTGAAATTAGAGAGCAAGAGGATAAACAATTTTATGAAATTTGGGATCTCTTTTATAAATGGCTAGATGATAAAACACGATAATAGAATATTTTAGATTGTAAGAAATATCTTTATCCTGCTATTTTGCTATTATTTTGTTACTAGATATTATATTTATAAAGGGTTTTTTTTAGGATTGATTTGGTATGATTATATGATTTGTTGAATAATCTGCTTAAAGTATTGTTAGCTCATAAAGCATGAATGATTAAAAGTATAGTCAAAAAATTTTTTTATTTTTTTTTTAGTGATTATAGGATATATAAGTTTGGATTGATAATATGAGTTGTTATGTAACATAATTGTAACTGGGACTACAGAATGAATGCACAAAAATGATGAACCAACTGACACACTGGATGTACATACGAGAGTTGAATGTTTTAATGTTTTGTTTGTCTTGTTTGTTTGTAGAAAATTAATAAAATTTTCTTTAAAAAAAAAAAAAGATGAAGGGAGGCGTCAAACCAGACATTGATGAGAGAGATTGACACGCCCATCCACGTGATTTAAGGAGGCGTGCTGATTCTAAACTTTGCTTGGAAGCAAAGTGTTTGATGAGTCAAAAGGATATGTGTGGAGCGGCCTTTGTGATTTATGGACAATTCTGGATTATCGGACAGATTCCAGGAAGTCTGCCAAGGACTGGAATATAGTACTGTTAATCCTTTTTTAGTCTGGTTTTGTTTTGTTTGAATATTTTGAACTGTGGAACTCTGTGTTCTCACTTGTGAATATAGGTGAGACATAACATTTTTGCTTCCAAGCCCTACAAACCATCTTCAACCCAAGATGGACCAAACCCAACTGCAGAGTTTGGTGGAGCAGCAACAGTAACATATAAATCAACTGACACAGAATAACCAGATACTCCAAAATCAGGTGATACAATTAGTGAACCATGTTTCCAGTTTCCAGTTCTGCTGCTGCTCCTTCAGCCCCTCCCTTGAGGAAAAGCCCGGTATCCATGCCGGATAAATTTTCAGGGCAAATGGACATGTTCCCGGCATTTATGAGGCAGTGCCAATTATTTATAACCTTGAGGCCTGAAGACTTCCCAAATGACTAAGGTAGGATTTATGATTAGCCTTTTTTTTGGGCAGGCTGCCAAATGGGCTACTCCCTTGTTAATTCAAGATAGCCCTTTGTTGGATAATTTTCAAGGTTTTCTGCAGCAAATGAGAGTTATGTTTGAAAACTCAATTAAAACTGAAACTGTGGCAAGACGGTTACGGGACATTTATCAGGGGAAACATCCCCTGCAGGAATACATTGCAGAATTTCATTTACTTTGTATGGACTCTAACTGGAATGAACTGGCCCACATGGATGCATTTCAGGAGGGCTTGGCTGATACCATCAAGGATGAGTTAGTACATGCAGAGCAGGCTTCAACTCTGGATGCATTGGTAATCCAGTGCTTACATATTGAAGCCCGTTTACAACAGTGAGGAAACAGACGGCCCATTGTGGAACCACCTTCTTTTTCTTGTGCACAAACCACGCTACCGAAAGTTTTTCAAACCACGGTTAAGACGGAGGAGCCGATGGAGTTGGGAGCACTCCACCCTTGCTTAACAGCGCGAGAACGTTCCAGAAGGTTTCAGGAAGGCTTGTGCCTTTATTGCGGGGGTCTGAGACATTTTGCTAATTCCTGCCAATGGAGAGGGACTCGCAGACCCATGCCTGAAACCACTCCTGGCCTGTCGGGAAATGGGGTAGGCCTGACCTCGGGGGAAACCCTAGGTCGGGTACGTTCTACACCCCCACCCTGAAGTGAATCCTGGCCCTCCTCGGCATTTACTTTTGGACACTCGAATCTTTTTACAGTCACAGAAGGAGGGAATCCCTGCAGTGGCATTGGTGGACTCAGGGGCTACAACCAGTTTTATGGACAGGGTTTTTGCTACGCACTTTGGGATTCCATCCACCCATTAAGGTGGAAACAGTGGATGGGCGTGAGCTTAAGTCTGGGCCCATTCGTTTCGCCACTCAACCAGTGCACATGGTTATTGGGGATCATGAGGAAGCGATAAATTTTTATATCACTTCGGACCTTCACCTTCCCTTGGTACTCGGTGTGTCCTGGTTGTGTTTGCATGATACATTGGTGGCTTGGGCACAGAACGCCATTTCCTTTCCAAGTCTCCAATGTGTGGATCATCTGAGACATATCTGCGCTGGTCAGGATATCGCCGTTTCTGCTGTTCCCATACCTGCGGAGCGATCGGACTTCTCTGACGTGTTCACCGAGAAGGAGGTGGACCAGTTACCACCTCATCGTGCTTATGATTGTCCTGTGGGCCTGATACCAGATGCTCCACTGTCCAAGGGTCGGTTATACTCCATGTTGGAGCCTGAGTTGGTTGCACTGTGAGAGTTTTTAGATAAAAACTTGGCTCGGGGATTTATTCGACCCTCGTTGTCCCCTCTTTCGGCTCCCATTCTTTTTGTTAAAAAGAAGTCAGGAGAGCTCTGTTTATGCTGTGATTACCGCCGGTTGAACGCCGTCACAGTGAGGAATAGTTATCGTTTGCCGCTCATTCCAGAATTGATGGAGCGGTTGCGGGAGGCTACTATCTTCACTAAACTCAAACTGCATGGGGCCTACAACCTGGTTCGGATGCGCAAGAGGGACGAGTGGAAGACAGTGTTTGGCATTCGTTATGGCCATTTTGAGTACACCGTCATGCCATTTGGTCTGACCAACGCTCCCGTGGTATTCCAGCATTTGATGAATGACATTTTTCAGGACATGCTGGATAGGTTTGTTGTGGTGTATCTGGGTGACATTTTGATATACTCTTGGTCCAGGGATCACCACCTTCATCAGGTCCGTCAAGTGCTTCAGCGTCTTTGGGAGCATAAACTCTATGTGAAACTGGAGAAGTGTTTCTTTTTTCAGTCGTCAATAGAGTTTTTAGGGCATATCATCTCTCCTGAGGGCATTGCTATGGACCCTAAAAAAGTCGAGGCCTTGTGTAATTGGGAAGCCCCTCATTGAGTTAAGGACGTGCAACATCTCCTGGGGTTCGCCAATTCCTATAGGACCTTCATTTCAGGTTTTGCTAAGCTAATGGATCTCATCACTCAGATCCTTTGCAAGAAGGTCCTTTTTCTGTGGGGGCCCCCACAACAACAGGCTTTTGAAACTTTAAAGAAATCATTTGTGGCTGAGCCGATATTGAGGCATCCTGATCCGAATCGTCCATTTGTGGTCGAGACAGATGCCTCTAATGTAGCTATCGGAGCAGTGTTGTTGCAAGCTTCAAAGGATGGCGCACCTCTTTTCCCATGCGCATATTATTCTAGAAAGCTCACAGCCTCTGAGCGCAATTATACTATCTGGGAAAAGGAGTTGTTGGCTATCAAGGCTGCATTTGAAACCTGGCGACATCACCTAGAGGGGGCTCAACACAAGGTGGAAGTTCGGATGGATCACCAAAACTTGGAACATTTGTTTACTGCTAAGAAGTTGAACCAACTCCAGATCCGGTGGTCGTTGTTTTTTGCAAGGTTCAATTTTTCCATCACTTATTTTCCAAATGGAAAACAGAGAGCAGACGCGTTGTCTAGAAAACCTGAATATATCGGTCCCAAGGATCCTCTTCCTCCATGAAGGTGTTGCCACCGGAATCCTTGGCCGTACTTCAAGATCCAATAGATTTACGGGCTCGAATACGGGAGGCGCGGGGGAAGGGCCCTGCAGTGAGGGATAGTGTTGTGACTGGAAGAATCGATCCTGATGGGAGTTTTGATTCTGATGACTCTGAAGATGGAAGGCTGGAGCCTGTTGTAAATGTGGAGTCTGAATTATTAGAGGACACAGATGTGAGCCAGGGGGATGAGAGATTGTTGGAGAAACAATCCTCCCCAGAACCTTCGACTTCGCTCATGCCAGCAACTGATCCACAAATTGAGTCAGAGGCTTCGAGTGGGGAAACTGACAGATCGTGGCTTAACGCCAAAACTAGGAGAAGACTGAAACGTCAAGCTGAAGGGAGGCATCAAGCCAGACATTGATTAGAGAGATTGACACACCCATCCAGGTGATTTAAGGAGGTGTGCTGATTCTTAAACTTTGCTTGGAAGCAAAGTGTTTGATGAGTCGAAAGGATACGTGTGGAGCAGCCTTTATGATTTGTGGACAATTGTGGATTATCAGACAGATTCCGGGAAGTCTGCCAAGGACTGGAATATAGTACTGTTAACCCTTTTTTAGTCTCGTTTTGTTTTGTTTGAATATTTTGAACTGTGGAACTCTGTGTTCTCACTTGTGAATATAGGTGAGACATAACATATATATATCACAGATGAACACTATACAGAAGCCTGGTGATGGCAGATGAGGTTCTTCTGAAACATTGCTACAACTTTAAAAGCACAACTACATTGACGTGGGAAAATACCCAAACAAAGCTAAATGCCATACATGTAAGTACCCATGAAAACTTAAGAAAATATATATATTTGTATCTTAACCCTAGTTTGGGTTTGTGGATGGCATTGGCCAGGGCTCTGGATTCGAATTGGAATTCAAATCTGGATTCAATGGCCAATGCCATCCACAAACCCAAGCTATGGTTAAGATACATCAATGACACATTTGTGATTTGGCCCCATGGAAAAGAAAACCTAAACAATTTCCTAACACACCTAAACAGCACCCACCCCAAAATCAAGTTCACCATGGAAACGGAAACAAACAATCAACTACCATTCCTAGATGTACCAATCTACAAAAAAACAGATGGCACACTAGGACACACCGTATACCAGAAGAAAACACACTCTAACCGCTACCTCAACGCCCAATCTCACCACCACCCAGCACAGATAAACTCCGTGGCTAAAACACTAATTACTAGAACAAAACGCCTGGCAGACAAGACATACATTAAGACTGAACTATGCACCCTGACTAAAGTACTGACAGCCAACGGCTTCCACAAAAGCAAAATCACCGGCTTGATCCACAAAAACACACCGAGACATAATAGAGACCCAGAAGATGAACAGATCTATGGAACAGCTGTCCTGCCCTACATAAGAGGTACTACAGACAAAATTAGTAAGGTACTACACAGACATCACATCAAGACTGCCTTCAAAACAGACAGAAAAATAGCAGCCATCCTTAGAAACCCCAAAGATAAAATTGACCTGGAAAACCAAGGCATATATGAAGTCCCCTGTGCATCATGCCTGGCCACATACATTGGACAGACCAATAGAAGAATAAGTACCCGCCTGGATGAACACAAAAATGCAGGTCAAAAAGCTGGAACACACTTCCTCACTAGTCCAACACATGGAAGCCACAGATCATAGCATCAACTTCAATGGCACCAAAACCCTAGCCACTAAAGAAAATCCCACCCACAGAATCATCAGAGAAGCCATAGAGATTGAAAAAAGACCAGAAAGCATGAATAGAAGAGATGATTCCACCAGGCTGTCAATCATTTGGAAGCCTGCACTCACAAACAAAAAAATATCCACACCACAAGCCAGGCAAACACCTGGGCACAAACAGATCCCCCCTGATACCTCCAGCTCAAACACACCCCAACAAGGCACCCAGATGAAACCTAGCTTCCTAACTAATGATAGCCGTCCATTTACCCAGAGCCAAGCTGCACTAAAAGCCTCCAATAAAGTAACACAATGTTGCCAGCCAATCTAGATATAAAAAGAGCCAAAAAACAGACAGAAGATATTAGAAACACCAATCAAGCAGAACACAGCAAACTCCAAGACCAATAAACACGGACCAAGACTCCCAACCATCAGGATGAAGAAAAAACTATTCTGGCACAGCAATAGGCTGCCCCAAATTTAAATCTGAAACCACTGTAAAAGTCTGACTCACAGATCAACACTATACAGAAGCCTGATGATGGCAGATGAGATTCTGCTGAAACGTTGCTACAACTTTAAAAGCACAACTACAATGACGTGGGAAAATACCTGAACAAAGCTGAATGCCATACATACATACATACATACATACATACATACATACATACATACATACATGAACTAGGAAGCTTATTAATAGCAATGTCCCAAAACATGTATTGTATTGTGTTGTGTTGTATTAGTATCGTATAGTATAGTGTAGTCCAGTACTGTGTTGCAATGAATTATTATATATTAATTATACTATACTATACTATACTATACTATACTATACTATACTATACTATACTATACTATACTATACTATACTATACTATACTATACTATACTATACCATACTATACCATACCATACCAGTACTGTCCAGTACTGTGTTGCAATGAATTATTATATATTAATTATACTATACCATACCATACCATACCATACCATACCATACCATACCATACCATACCATACCGTACCATACCATGTTGAGCTCTGGTGGTACAGTGGTTAGAAGCAGACTACTTTGCTGACTTGCAATTTGGCAGTTTGAATCTCACCAGGCTCAAGGTTGACTCAGCCTTCCATCCTTCCAAGGTGGGTAAAATGAGGATCCAGATTGTTGGGGGAAATATGCTGTCTCTATAAACTGTTTGGGAAGGCTGTAAAGCAGTGCAAAGTGGTATATAAGTCTAAGTGCTATTGCTATGTATTGTATTGTATTGTATTGTATTGTATTGTATTGTATTGTATTGTATTACATTAATATTATTTTTGATTGCAAGAAATTTAATATTAGGCAAAATTGCAAACACAGCCATATATGATTAGAGAAATGTGTTCATTGGAAGCATTTCAAATGAACAGATTTGGTTGTCCTTAAAGTGAGGTTCTCTGGGGTTAGAAGAAATAGTACTCACGAATATTGTCTCAAATGAATTTAATTCTACCCCTGGTCCCTTTTTTATTTTTAGAAAAGCTGAGAGACCCTGAAGCTAATGTGGACTAGTTCTTTTTGAGGAAAATTCATATGGCATGAATTTCTCATTTGAAAATCATTGCATTAGGATGAATGGATTGAAATATCTGTATTTAAGGTGTGAACAGATGCTATTTGAATGCAGCCCTGAAATTCCTATCAAACCTGATCAGGACTTTCTTGATTGGAATGACTATTTGACTCAAGCAAGACACAATCAACTCATTGCAAAGTCATGGTTTTTTGTCTTTTTGATATAGGAAAAAACCAGTGACTGAACCAAACTGGAATTGCTTGGGCTTGCTATGTGGATAGATTTGCAAATGCTAAATAGTTAAAACTGGGTATGCTGAAGGGAAAAGGCAAATACTATTTAATGACTCATGGAGATCATTTGTTACCAGTTGTGGGAGATCTAATCTAGGTTTGCTCTGATGAAGCATTTCAGGCCATGGAGATGAACGGATGTTTTTGTTTAAAGCAGAGGTGTCCAACCTTGGCAACTTTAAGATTAATGGACCAACTCCCAGAATGCATTTCTCACCACCAACTTTTCCAAACTGGATCCCAATCTTCACAAATCATATCTTGCTACATGTGAGAGACCCTTCTCAGAAGGGTCCCAGTATTACATTGAAACTATAAACATTTTTTTTTATTTTTTTATTTGGTTTGTCAATTGCTTACGAGATAATAAGTATAAGTAAAAACATAGTTATGAATACATGGATACATATAAGAAAAATAAAAGAAGCAATAGGACAGGGATGGTAGGCACTTTGGTGCACTTATGCATGCCCCCTACAGGCCTCTTAGGAAAGGGGTGAGGTCAATAGTAGACAGTCTAAGGTTAAAGTTTTTGGGGTTTGGAGAAGAAACCACAGAATCAGGTAGAGTATTCCAGACATTGACCACATTGAAGTCATATTTCCTGCAATCAAGTTTGGTGTGGTCAACCTTGAGTTTGTATTTATTGTTTGCTCTTGTATTGTTATGGTTGAAGCTGAAGTATTCATTGACAGGCAGGACATTGCAATGTATGATTTTATATACTATACTTAAATCGGACCGAAGGTGACATAGTTCTAGGTTTTCTACATCTAAAATTTCAAGTCTGGTGGCATAAGCTATTCTGCAACGAGTAGAGGAGTGGAGAACTCTTCTTGTGAAATATTTCTGGACTTTCTCAACTGTGCTAATATCAGATACGTAATGTGGGTTCCAGACCGATGAGCTGTATTCGAGTATTGGTCTAGCAAATGTTTTGTATGCTCTAGTTAGTAGTGTGATATTACCAGAGAAAAAGCTACGTAGGATTAGGTTAACAACTCTTAATGCTTTTAGGCTATGTAGTTACAGTGGGCTCTGGCACTTAGATCATAGATGCTGATCCATAAATGGCTTTACAATTATGGCTGTAGAACCTACAGCATCCAAAGAATCCTCTTTATTTCAGATTAAAATTGAAAATCAGTTTTGAAATGAAGAGCACTTTCCAAACAGCACAATTCTTCCCAGAAGTACAGTTATGCTTTGATGTAGCAGCTAGAATGAGCCTATTAAAAGTGAAATTATGAGCAAATATTTGACCTCCTCATTAAAATTTGCTGTCACTTTCAGATCCCCATGACTTTAATAAGCAACAAAGACAATAACTCATTAAGAAACACAGGGGAACACAATAAATCTTAGTTTCCTAGGTGCTGTATCAGATAAGTCACAAAACAGCAGCAGTGAAATTGATAAGATATTCAAAAGGACACTTTCTCTATTGGGTCAAATTATTTATTGTCTGAAGTCTGTTCTTGAAATTTATATGGAGTTTATTAGAATGTTTCCTTATTTATTTATTGGATTTCTATGATGTCAGATCGTATAGATTTCCAAGCATTGAATTATGGTGCATTATAAATTGAGGTCCATAGCAACGACAAGCAGATGATTGTACTGTTGAATTCTCCTTCTTATTTCTTTTGTTCCCCTGTTAGATGTTGCACTTACTTTAGAAGACTTTCTGGTGGTACATTTGGCCCACCTGGTAATTGTTAAATGAAGAAATGAGATTGCTCAAATAAGCTGTATTAAAAGAGGGGAAAGGTTTTGGGGAGAAGTGTGAACATTTTGCAATTCTGAGAATAAGAAACCTAGTTCTATGAAGAGACATGGATGTTGCTGGCAGGTTTAGCCGTGATAAGATTGAGGAGTGATATGATCCCTCTTTAAATACCTGAAAGGATGTGACATAGACATGGCCTATCTAGAGTACTGGTCATGAAAGAATGGATTCCAATTCAAAAGAGAAATCAGTTACACCCCCCCCCCAAAAAATGCTAGCCTTTCCTTCACTGAAGATGTTAAGAAGTTAGACAAACCATCATTTGTTCAGGATACTAGGAAAAAGGCCACGAAGGAATGAAAGATCACCCCAATCACTACGTTGAGGCTAATTGAGCTGTTTTTTTTTAGTTCTAGGCTGATTAGTTTCCATCCATTGCTTCTTGTCCTGCCCTCAGGTGTTTTGGAGAATAGCTTCACTCTCTCTTGTTTGCAGCAACCCCTCAAATACTGGAATATCGCTATCATGTCACCCAGAGGTGGTATTCAGTAGGTTCTGACCAGTTCTGGAGAACCCATAGCAGAAATTTTGAGTAGTTCAGAGTGCCAGCAAATACCACCTCTGACTGGCCCTGCTGCCACATCTATTCTCTGCCTCCTGAGTCCCAGCTGATTGGCTGGGTCTTCTTTTCTTGCTCTGCACAGGAGAAGGTGAGCTGGAAAGCAGGTTAGTGGGGTGGGGAACAGGGGTAGGATTCAACTGGTGTTACTACCAGTTTGGTGGCTATGTTTTGCTCAAAGCAGCTGAGGTTGAAAAAGCAGAAAATAAAGGACAGGTAAGAGCCTGGGCCGGTGGGTGGGCCAAACAGCAGCAAACACAGGACCAGTTCGGTGTCTGCTGCTCTTCAGAGCTTCCAGTTCTATAGAGCTGGGCAGAACTGGTAGCCTCCCATCCCTGGTGGGGAAGGAATGGAGATTTTGCAGTATCCTTCTGCTGCCATGCCCACCAAGCCACGCCCACCAAGACATGTCATGCCCACCAAGTCACGCCCACAGAACCGGTAGTAAAAAAATTTGAATCCCACCACTGATGTCACCTCTAGTCCTTCTTTTCTCTAGACTAGCCACACTCAGTTCCTGCAACCATTCTTCATATGTTTTTGTCTTCAGATCTTTAATCATCTTAGTTGCTCTTCTTTGCACTTTTTCCAAAGTCTACATGATACAAGAGCCACTACATTGATACATTAAATGGTGATGCTAATTTTGAGTTGGACTCTGTCAGCTACATGGACAGGTCCATGTAGATTCTTTTTACAATGGTACCAACATTGTTGCCATTGTCTTCTTCTGGACATTTTCATTTAATACATAGCATGGCATCATCTTGCACTCCCCCATTAAATATGAATGAGTTCATTGCATTAGTCCTGCTGAAAATCAGTTCCTTTGGGTTATCTCTGATCTGTATCAAATTGATCATTATCATTGGTCATCATTCACTGTAATTAAAAACCTGTATTTAGCTTCAAGAGCAGAGACTGACATTTGCTTTTATCTCTTTTTCTCTCTTTCTCATTTTCTTTCCATGTTATGGCTTTTAACTTGCTAATCTGAGAGCATTTTTGGCTGAAGAGTAGGATAAAAATGCTATAATATATAATTTTATTAAACTGAGAAATGCTTTAATTGAAAGCTGGAAAGAAAAATCCATCTCTCCTTCAAATATTGTTCAACAAACTGTTTTGGTCATGGTTATCTGATGTTAGTAATTGGAAGCCATCAGACATGGAAACCCTTTTGCTTTTCTTTGGTTTTAACATCTCAACATCTTGAAAGTTATTATTAAATTTAAAATGGACATGAGTCCACTCTTATACAGTCAGTATCTTCACAAAATTTCACTAAAAAGCTTTTATTTTTTTCAACTAACCTGCTTTAAATGGTGTCAGAAGTAACAAGAACCTGGCTTATGTGACAGACTTAAAAGATATTTCAAAATGTTGATTTTGTTGCCTTAGAAGGCAGAAACCTACAAGTAGTATGTTATAAAACAGTATACCTGAATGCCACTCAATCACCTGCCTCCATTATGAAAGCAACACTGGTTTTTTTGTGAAACGACTGACACCTTCAAAGGTCAACGTAAACCAAGAAGCTGATCTTGTCATATTCAAGATTCTGCTAACTCCGGACAGTTACAGTAATGACATCTCAAAGCTGAACATCGCAGAAACATACACCTGTCTTTAGTAAAATCTCCTCTGAGTTCAGCTTCTAGTGAGGTGATGGACATGGGTGTGTAATTTTTCTTAGCAACAATACAGAACTGGATAGCCTCTTCCTGTTTCTAGATTTTGTTTTCAACTTCCCAATCTAGAGCAGAATATTATATTTTCCCTAAAGGAGAAACATGCTCTTGGAAAGCAGCTCCCACATTTGTTAATAGCCCTAGCAAGACTAGGCCAGCCTATCTATAAAACAAAAGACCTTCAGCTCCACTTTGATGGGATTATCCTTCAGGGCAAAGACATTCAGCCACAATAGAAACTGCACAATAAAGCCCCTTCATTGCATCAGCCGAAGCTTCAACCAAGCTTGTCAGATAACCTACAAAATCAGCTATGACCCCTGCATAGCCTCATGAGAATCTGACATTAACCAATAGAATACATGCCCTTGCCACAGGAACAGGAAGCTCAAGTTCAAAGCTCAGGGAGAGTATAAGTAACCCATACTCTCCACTCCATGTGGTCAGCTGCTCAGACCTCAAACCCATGTGGTTCATCAATAAACCACCTTTCCAATTAGCCTCCTTGTTTCCAGTGTCTTTCTCCCCACTTGGAACTGAACCAGATAGATATTTCTTCCAACACTCTCAAATACTATTACATCAGTGCTGCCAACTCTCACGCAATCAGAGTGAGACTCACGCAATTCAACCAATTTTGACTGTCTCACTCTGATAAACGAAATCTCACGCTAAAGGCCCGAGAGATCTTCCTTGCAATGGGAATTCTGGCCTCGAATAAAGGCGCGCTTGTGGAATAAGACCCCCTCCACCCCAAATTTTATTTCTAATTCATCTTAGATTTGCAATTTAAAGCAGGCTAATCCGCTTGCAAATTTGCCGAAGAACGGCGGTTTTAACAGAAAGAAACTCCCCTCCCCGTCTCTTTCCCCCGCGGCCACACCTCTCCAGCAAACTAATCTGAATTTTAACCCTTCAAAAACCGTAGCTCCTTGCCTCTAATTTTGCTTTAGATGTGATTTTTCAGGGGATCGGTGGCTCCGAGCAGCCGCTCGCCTCGCCGATAAAAATATATTTGTTTTTCGATTGTACTAAGGGCATTGGTGAAGTGTTTCCTGGTTTATTTTTCCTTTTGCCCTTTTTATGCAAGCTGCATCAGCTATTCAAAAGTTAGAATGGAATAGAATTGGAATGAAACTGGAATGGAATGGAATAAATTGGAATGGAACTGGAATAGAACAGAACAGAAAACTATTGTCACTTTAAATGTACACTAATCAGCATACATTAAAACAAAATTTCGTTGCATTCAGTTCTCAAAATATAACCATTACGCATATACCCGCATATACCCGCATATACCCACATACACATACATATATGACAAAGAAACATCACAGTCCATTTCAAATAATTACCCAATTATTTTTTCAAACCTTTTATGAAACTAAAAGGCCTATGCTATGTCTCATTGGTTTTCATAGTCAAGTTCCCTCACTGAAGAAAAATGTGTTTTTGTAATATGTGTCCTCATTTTTTTTCTTATGCCTATGGGTTAAAATGTATGTATGTATGTATATGTCCAAATCATGACTAAAGTATGCATCAGATTGCACCATTTAAAATGTAAAATTGTCAAAGCTCCCTACCGTGGAAGGGGGGACACCCCCCTTCCACACCATCCCCCCCTCGGTCGCTTCGCTCCCTCAGGCTTGGTCAATCCGCTCCCTCGCAGTGTCTCACTCCGAACTATCACTCAAGGTTGCCAGCCCTGTATTACATTAGTCTATTTATTTACTATAAAAGAAAAACAAAAATAATTTCATGAATTGGTTGGAAACACCATTTTCAAATGAACAAATGTGTTACAGAGGTTTTGTTCAAGGCTGGCCATGATTTTTATTTTTCAATCCTCTTATAATTTTGTAAGGCCTATGTGTAAGAAGTGTGTAAAATAATTCCTAACTCTTTGCTGCTATTTGATGATTGCTTGGCTGTTTACAGCCCAATTATGGAAGTCCTTGTTCTGTTTTTTAGAAAGGTGTGGAAATATCACCACTAAAATTACTACTTAATTTCTCTGCCTGTTCCAAATACATCTTGTTGATTTTACTCACAGCTTACATTTCCCCCCTGTTTGAATATAAACTCTTCGATCTGATCAGTCACTGCAAATAGCAGATAAATAATGTTAATTATGCATGCAGCAATTCTATACCATTCTTGGAATTTATTTTGAATTAAGTTTCTAAATATGGCTTGGAAAAGCATTGGAATTTATCGTTTCCACCAAAGCTAATTTTTTGCCTCTTAAGGTGATTCAAGAGGGCAGTTGCCCTGTGCAAAAAAAAAAAAAAAAAAAGAACAAAACTAATATTCAGCAGAACCTCTTGGTCTCTCCCTCTGCTGGAGTCAGGTGATCCACAGAGGCAGAGAGATAGAATACTGATATTCAGGCCAATTTTGCTTTGGACTTGAAAGAGAATTTGAGCTCCTTTGCTGAGCTTAGCACTTTGAAAGTTCACATTGAAGGAAAAAGACCTTTTCCTGATGTCTAACACCATCAGCAATTACAGATAAAGAAGTAAGTGTCAAATTAGTTAGATAGGGTGGATGTATAATGTATGGAGGTAATTCCATGCAAGGGAAAAAAATTATGCAAGCTTTCAGAATTCAGAGAAATATTCTGAAGCATCTGAATGCTGACCAGGTTCTCTTCCCAGATTTTTTTATGTTTGTGTTCCTCATATCCACAATACTGAGATGAGTTGTTTCTATAAATAATAGAACAACGGAGTTGGAAGGGACTTTGGAGGTCTTCTAGTCCAACCCCTTGCTCAAGCAGGAAACCCTATATCATTTCAGAGTAATTGTTGTCCAAAAACCTCCAGTGTTGAAGCATCCACAACTTCTGGAAGCAAGTTGTTCTGCTGATTATGTCAAGGTTCCAAGTAATAAATCCATGGCAAGCAAGACTCTGAGGCAATTAAATTCCTCAAAGAATACTTTTATTGGAAATATCATATTGGCACATATCTGGTGAAAACCAACTCCAAAGACTCCCACAGTTTTCACCTAATTAGAAGTTAAAGATTTTATACTTTCTCAAAACGATCAGTCACATGGTCCAATCACCTTGTGGTCAGCATCAGCTCCATTTTCCTCTGACCAGGTGTGAGAATGTCCTTGGTTCCCAAGAGATAGTATTTTGTTTTGGCTACAGAATCCCCGCTATATCAAATCCCCCCTCCCTATCCCTCAACTCAAAGTGGCTTCGGTCAGGTCAGCTTCAGGGTTGATAGGTTAATTGTCCTAACTGTTAGGAATTTTTTCCTTAGTTCTAGGTTGCTTCTTTCCTTGATTAGTTTCCATCCTTTTTTGTTGTTGTTCTGCCTTCAGGTGCTTTAGAGAAAAGACTGACCCCACTCTTTTTTGTGGTAGCCCCTTAGACAATGGAACACTGCTGCCATATCACCCATACTCCTTGTTTTCATTAAACTAAACATACCCAATTCCTACAACTGTACTTCATATATTTTAGCCTTCAGTCCAGTGGTGGGATTCAAAATTTTTTACTATCAGTTCTGTGGGCATGGTGTGGCTTGGTGGGCATAGCAGGGGAAGGATACTGTAAAATCTCCATTCTCTCTCACCCCACTAACCTGCTTTCCAGCTCTGTTCTCCTGTATAGGGCAACAAAAGAAGACCCAGTCGATCAGGTGGGATTTGGGAGGCAGGAAATAGATGGGGGCGGGGCCAGTCAGAGGTGGTATTCCGAATTACTCAAAATTTCCGCTATTGCTTCCCAAAACTACTCAAAATTTCCGCTAGCGGTTCTCCAGAATTGGTCGGAACCTGCTGAATATCATCTCTGCTTCAGTCCCCTAATCATCTTTGTTGCTCTTCTCTGCACTCTTTCTAGAGTGTCAACATCTTTTTTTTTATATCATGGTGACCAAAACTGGATGCCATGTTCCAAGTGTGGTCTTATCAATATAAAGTGGTATTAACACTTCATGTGATCTTGATTCTATGGTATCCCTCTGTTAATGCAGCCTAGGACTGTGTTGGCTTTTTTGGCAGCTGCAGCACACTATTTCTGTGGGGATATTTTTGTATTCCTGTAGGAATTGGAAGATATCTCTGCAAAAAAATTCCTGTAGAAATATTCCTGTAGGAAATGAACAGCACTATAATATGTTGGTAGACGGACCCTGAAGACCAGGGGCAGTCAAACTCAAAGGCCAGGGACTGGAATTTGCCCATGGGCTGCTTAGATCCAGCCACAGAACCACCCTGGAAATAGTGAAGGACCGGTCTGAGGTGCCTCTGCCAGCAAAAACAGAGCTCCGGAGGGCTGTGCATGGCCCTCCCAAACTCTGCTTTTGGCTGTGATGGCCTCCTACAACCCCCTGCCACATGCTGCCCTCCTGAGCTCCATTTTCTCTGCAAAAGTGCTTGGGCCACCACAGGCACCCCCATCATGAGTGACATTGAGCTGGCCATGCCCACCAAAGTCAAACACAACCCTGAAGTGGCCCTCAATGAAATTGGGTTTTACACCCCTGCTGAAGATGTATTGCTATTTCCAGATCCTTATTCAGTGCCCGAACTGGAAACTTTTTCTACTAAACTGGAAGTTCTATTCCCACATTATCAGATGTTCAAATGCATTGTGGCTTCTGGTCACCAAGGAACTGTATTCTTCATTTAATCAGAAGCAGTTTTATTCAAACAATACCACACGACCCTTGAAACAGAAACAATAACAAGTAATCTCAGAATTGTGTTTTCAGATAAACTTATTAAATCTTAGGATGAGTCTATATGTCTGTGGAAAAAGAAATGCAACAACGATCACAATCCTCATCCTCCTGCTTGACCTTGACTTTTTGAAGTCTTGAGATAAGATGATCTTATTTCATTGCTATTGTTACCGTTATTGCTTCATCAAAGAATGACACAGTACAAAGAGCAAACAAGATTTGATTCTTTTTGCTTGTTTTTAGTACTGTGTTATAGCTTAATGAATGATTATTAAAAACAATAGCAGTGGGGGCAGTAATTGTCTTATCTCCAGGTAGCAACAAGTCAAGGAAATGGGCTTCAAGAGAAGCCAATTTATTAGAATACTGAATCCAGGGAGAACCCAGAACTAGTTCAGTAATGGAGAACAGCCTGAGGGTTCAGTGGTAAAAAAAGGCCATTTGGCAAGAAGTATCATCTAGACCACTTCCTTAGCAAGAGATATGGCATCAAGTCCATTGTAAGTCATTCTACCAGAAGCATTCACTCTAAATTTTGTCTTTTATCTTAATGACCAAGTAGAAATAGCAAGCAAGGGAGTCTTTTAGTTCTAATTCCTTCTGTCTGGAAGACTGTTGGTCTTAGGTGTCTCCTTTTCAGTCTGTTTCCTCCAACATAGTTCCTCCTCCTCCTCCTCCTTTTCCTTCTCCTTTTCCTCCTCCTCCTCTTCCTCATCCTCAAGACTTTCTGAGAATGGTAAGGCTGAATGTCCACCTGTTTTTTATCTGCCATATTTAGAACAATTTTTTTCTTTTTCTTTTTGATCCCAAGAACATCCCCACACAAATCCATGAAAGGACAATTCTACAAGTGGGGCTCAGTCTTTCTGGGAGGCTTCTGAACTTCTTTGTGAACTTTGAAGAATCGAAAGTAAAATTATAAATTGTGATGGCTTATTAAGTATTCATGCCAGTATATAGCTTAATCCCTATTTATAATTCAGTTTGGGTCTAATTTACTACATCTTGCACAATTACTTTTACAGACAACTTTTAGTGTGCAATATAAATAATGAATCTGTTCTCATGATTCTAGATTGTGTTAATAGGGCTTGATATAAAACTTGCATTTTCCATCATTTAAATACATCACATCAATTTATTTTATATGAGCTCTCCTTCCTTGGCACATGTTCTCACCCATTCCCCACATGCAAAGTTTAAAAACTTCCTGACATTGTCTGTTATTGTCCTAAATATATGTATTCATTTTCAAGCTTTTTTTAGTGGAATGGATTGGCTTGTTATAATGCATGGAAGGTAAAGGGAAACCATGAGGTCATCTACCTCATTCCTATAGCACTACAGAATTTAAGGTCCTTGGTGTGCTTTGAGCTTGGTTGTTTTCTTGCAGATTTTTTATTACCAAACTTAGGCAACACCATCAGTAGGGTATAGTTTGGTAATGAAATGTCTCCAAGAAAACAACCAAATTCACAGAGCATCAAGGATGCAATAGTTCAACCCTGAGCTATAAATATTATCTTCTATCAGTAATATATAATTTATTTTATATTTCTTTTCTTGTGATGTAACTCTTTGTATTTGTGATAAAGATATAGACTGCCATTGTTATTCTGTTTTCTTTTATGCCTCTCTCAATCACTTTGGAACCTCCTTAGCTGCTCACAATTTCCAATTTGAAAGAACTCTGGTGGAAAAAAAATGCAGTTGAATTTTTTCTTGAAGTTTTCTAAAACCTCTGGAAGCCAAAGAGGCTATAAACCACAGGGCAAATCATAACCAAGAAGGCAGCCTTGATCACACAATCAAAGCCCTCCTTTAAAAAAAAAAAAAGTCATGTCTTGCACAGTTCCAGGGCTGCCAACTCTCACGCAATCAGCGTGAGACTCACGCAATTCAACCAATTTTGACTGTCTCACTCTGATAAACAAAATCTCACGCTAAACCCCCAAAATCATGGAATGTACAAAAATATCCCTACATTCTCTGATTATATTCCGAATATTCCCCTTAGCTTAGGAGAAGGATGAGCTCCCAGCGCCGCCCCGCCCTGCCCAGCCACCCCGCCCTGCCCAGCCACCCCACTGCGCCTCTTTTCCCGCCTTAATCCTTCTGCCGGCGTCCCGTAACTGTCACGATGCCGATCATTTTCGCTTCAGGAAAGCGAAGAGCAGGAGGCTTCTTCGCCGCCCAGGGCGCTCGCAGCCACTTTGCCCCGCCCTCTCCCTCTCTGCAATGTCCTCTGGGACAAGCCAGCTGCCCTAGGCTTTCCAAAGAAGGACACGAGGGGGCTGGCAAAGCCTCTTTACAGCCTCGGCCAGTAATAACAATGGTAAGCAAAGCCAACGGAGTGGCTTCCATTTAACCCTTTGGTGTTTAAATCTTTGGTGATGTTTCTTTATTTTCTCTGGCTGGATTTCTGACCCAGGGGAGAAAGACCATTTAAAAAAGCAAAAAGGACAGAAAGAACACCAAGAAAGAATGGGACAACCCCCCCCCCCCCCCCAAAAAAAAGAGATCCAACACAACTCTGAATAAAATTATTATTATTTTAAATTTTATTATTATTATAATTATTATTACCACCCCTTTACACGCCTTATGCTCTCTTTTAGCTGATCCAAAAGAGTCTTCCCAAACCAGCAAGGCGAGAAGCGCGCCAGGCTGATCTATAAAGGGGCTGGGCAGCTTTTTTGCAAAATACTTAATAGAAAGGTTGGAGGACTGACAGGATTACATCTCTGGCAGTGGATGAAGGAATCACTTTTTCCTCTTTCTCCTTTGAGTTTAAATCCTAGGTCTCCATGCACCAGATCGACAGGACTGTACTACATTATTATCATATTTTCAAACCCTTAGATAAGGACTCAATAAGGACTTTTTTTGATGCCAGTAGGCTTCTCAGCCTCAAATTGGGATAGCCCTGACTCAACTAGAACATATTCTAATCTTAACACAATTTACCATCCAAAGAGCAGTAAGACCATTAAGTTCAGAATCTAAACTTACCCAATAAATAATATACTGTTTCCTCACTGTGCTCAAGCTTCAGAATACAGTAGATGAGTTTTACAGTTAACAATATGAAAATTTATATGAAGCACTCATTATTTGATTAAATGTTTAGTTTATACATGTCTGAAATTATGAACCCCTATTTCAGTCAACAAGTTAGTATATAATTAAAGACTGAGACTATAGCATTTGATATTGGCATGTAGTATGGTATTTGATAAAGAAAGAAGAATACCCATTGATGTATTTGCATTATCTCTGTAGTTGTTTCGGGTTTTTGTCTTTTTGTTGCACATTGAATTCATCCTATAGTGGTCTATAGTACACCACTAAGCTAATAAAGTCAGTTGAGGTAGAATACTGCAGTTACAAGTCAGGAACTTCAATTATTCATGGTCAGTGAACTGCATTATTAATATCTTACAAATCCGGTTCAAGTACATTGGTGCTGCTTGCATGTATGTATGTATGTATATGTCCAAATCATGACTAAAGTATGCATCAGATTGCACCATTTAAAATGTAAAATTGTCAAAGCTCCCTACCGTGGAAGGGGGGACACCCCCCCTTCCACACCATCCCCCCCCCCTCGGTCGCTTCTCTCCCTCGCAGTGTCTCACTCCGAACTATCACTCAAGGTTGGCAGCCCTGCAGTTCTTATCTTGATTTCTGAATGCTCTGAAGAAATGATTATAAAAAGAAAGACACTGTATAACACTGTACACTTCATCAATAATGTTTCCACAGTTCATCCATAAAATGCAGTGAATTTTTCATCATTGGATTAGGAGGAAGAAATGTTACCTTTTCCATCAAATTTAAGAATAGTAAAAAATAATGCAGTAGAATTTTCAGCCTAGTGCAATTCTACAGTCTATATCTTTATCACAAATATATAACGATATACCACAGGAAAAGAAATACAAAATAAATTCTATAGTACCGATTGAAGAAAATTTTGGTAACTCAGGCTTGAACTGTGGTGAACTTGGTGCTCTCTGAGCTTGACTGTTTTCTTTCATTACCAAACTATATTGCACTGATGAGGTTACCTAGTTTTGTAATGAAATATCTGTAAGAAAACAGCCAGGTTCAAAGAGCACCAACTACCTTCAATTCTACTCTAAATGTCTTGCCTGTTCATTGAAATGTCTGTGCCAAATTTGCATTCAAATCAGTTCCACATCTAAAACAAAAGTTCTCAACCTATTTTTCCTGTTCACCAATATCTGGATTCTAGGTTGAGGTTTGTTGATCTTGGTCTTTAATACCAATAAAACAGAATATTTGTAGCTCAGGGTTGAAATGGGGGGTCCTTGGTGCTCTCTAAGCTTGCTTGTTTTCTTGCAGATGTTTCATTACCCTCACTAGATAGGATCATCAATGCTAGACTACAAGAAAATAAGCAAGCACTAAGGGCTCATCACTCAATCTTTGAATAATTGGGTTCAGACATTACAGTAGGTCATGACTTATTATTTTAATTGTGCTTATTGAAACTCTTATAGTAACCTAACTGAATACTTAATCACAAATCTTGTTTTCAAAACATCTTAATTTGTGTGAAAATATCTAGCTTTACTATGGACAAATTATATTTTTCTTTTACCTCATGCACTAGATTAATAATTGTAAAGGAACCAATGAAAAGTACAGATCTTTGGTGACAAAATACATATTTGAGAAGAAAAAATATGCAAGAAACAATCTGTGACTTGAGAAGAGTTAAAGTGTAATTACAGAAATAGAAAAATGGCTGCCTTGTGGGCATAAGAGATCTTTAAAAACATTGCTTTCTCTCAAATTAAATGAAAAGGCAAAGCAGTGGAGGGGTGGATAATTAATAAAGAGACTATGGGGGCTCCAAAAGAATCTAAATTGGAGGCATAAGTGAATTCAACAAGAGCAGATGACGTGCTTAAAGGATATTATCTTTGTACTTTCATTTTCTCACCTTTTACTATACAATGAACAGGTATTTCTGATATTTTAAATCTGCTTTTACCTCAGAGCTCTGGTGCATTACTCAATCTTGCTTTTGCCAACATTGAATACACAGTATTCTGACATAGTTCTTTTGTTCTAAATCCTTACATATCGATTTTATGCACTTCTTGAATGTTTTTCTTTAATAGAAACTCTGCCTAAGGCACCATAGAAACTGAAAAACAAAACCATCAGAATAGATAAATAAGTAGAATAGAAACATCTTCAAAACTGAGAAGAGAAAAAGTGGTTGAACTAGACACTAAAAAAAACCTGGATGAATGAAATAAGTTTGTATTTAATATTGACCAGATTCCCTCTGGAGCAATGTTCCCAACGTAGTCCTTTCTGGCTATAAATATTAGAAGTTGTAACCTAGTAGATATCTTAGAGGGAAAACATGCTGAGAATATTCTGGAATTGGGAAGCTGTAAAAGAAAATTGCTTCTTGTAATCTTGCTATATCATACCCAAGATTGAGATCAAATGGAAATACTGGGTTACTAGCTTCTAACAACAGATGTAGTCTTAGGTATATTTAATTTCATGACAAAAATGTCTAGAGCATAGCCTTGCCATTAAATTATGACCATATGGAAGAAATAATAAGATATCAATATAAGTCTCCCATCACAATTCCATACATTTTGGGCATTGAACCGTTTGACAGTGCTATATCATTTTAAGGCAGAAAACAGGAATGAATAAAACCATATATTCAACAAATAGAAGATTCCAGAAAATTCTGGAATTTTCTGTTTTCCGTGGGATCAAACACCCATCAGGCAGTTTTCCAGATTCCAATCTTAAACTGAAAAGCAATTTCTATGTCTCCACACTTTTGAAAGAATGTTCCATTACTGAAGGATTTTATTTTCCATTGTTCCAGAGGAACTTTTCATGCATAAAAAGTTCATATTACCTACAGCGCAAACATCTGCTCATAAGTATTAATTCAGAAAAATAACTCTTTGTCTGGATGTTTGTAGTCCAGTTATGATAGCCTTCATAAATAGGCAAGATGATTAATTTTAATATCTTTTGGACTTTTTGCATGAAACAGAAAAATGAAATTATGATATATGAATTTGATGACTAGGAAAAATGTAGCTAATTTTAAAAAAATGAAATTATACTGTCATCTTAGAGGAAGAGGTCAATTTAAATTTATACTTATCACTGTGGTTAAAAAAAAAAACTCGAAGTCATTTTTATTTATTTATTTATTCCATGTAGTTTTGACTATGCTCTCTCTTTCTCTATATATATTTTCATCCTAGGTATTACTTTCTGTCTTTCTTGTTTAAAAAAAATATAATAAAGCTATTATGAAATAAATAAATAGTTGGACAGCCAAACTTAAGTTTGTTCCTTATGAACTAAACCCTGAACTACTTTAGTTCGGTTAAATATATCCAACCCATTTTTTTTTCTGTTAAAATCAGTGCTAATCATTGAGAAAAAGATCAGTACAATGTGAAATTTTATTCCACCCATTTTAAGACATTGCTGTTATCATAAATTTAATACTTTTAAGATCTCAAAAGATACATAATGAAAGGGGGGAAATGCCAGACTCCTTTCATCCAGATGTATGTTATGTAAGAATCAAACAAGTTGATACATATAGTTTTATCTTAAAAATCAGAGATCTACTTATCCAGGAAACAGTAGCACATTCAGCCGCTGGGCTGGAGGAAGATGGAATCCTAAAATCTGCCTGTTGAGCTTCCCTTCAACCAGAATAGGAACTCTAGCAAATAATTTCAAAGAGTTATTATTTATCACACTCGTCCTGGTATTTAACAACATAGATTGTATGGCATAGCTAAAATCAGGCCCCAAAGGCAATGAACAATATGCTTTATACATTAATTATATTTAATGTAAGTTATGTAATAAATAGGGCCTGAATAGGGTATACCTTGTATATTTTATATGTCAATATGTATGTGGATAGACAAGTAGATGAGAGAGAGAGAGAGAGAGAGGAGAAAGAGGAGGGGAGAGAGAGAGATGATAAAAGAGATGATTGATAGAGAGGGTAGATAGATGATAGTGTGAGAGAATGCATACATGCACACAATATATACACAGACAGATATATATACACAGGCACAAACATAAACACACACATCTATTAGCTGGAAGCCATGACTATCATTCTTTATGCTAATGCCTCAGTTGTTTAAACTCAAGAAACAATGTTTAGATAAATTTCAGGATTTTTGTAGCCTCTGCAGAATATTTAATGCTCAGTGATTTCACTAAGTATTGATTATTTGATGGTTATTACCCCAGAACTGGTATATAATTGAGACCTCTACCATAGTTTATAGCTCTGTCATTGGGTTGCATTTGTTTTTAATCCAAGCTTGTCCGAATGTCAGCATGCTTGTGATTTATTGGGATAAAATGAGGCACTTGATTTTCCAGCAACCAAGACTTCACTCTTTATAAAAAAATACATGAAGCTAGCTATAAGCTAAAACAGGGAGATATCTTCCAACATACAGGTAATCCTTGACTTATGACAACAATTGGGATCAGAATTTCTATCACTGAGCAAAACAGTTGTTAAGTGAGCCACACCCAATTTTATGACCTTTTTGCCAAGATTGTTAAGTGAATCTCACTGCAGTTGTTAAGTGAATCACATGGTTATTAAGCAAATCCAGTTTCGCCCCATTGATTTTGACTGTTGAAAGCCAACCGAGAAGGTCACAAGTGATAAAATCACAAGGGATATGAAACTTTGCAACCATCGTAAACATATGCCAGTTGCCAAGTGCCTGAATTTTGATCACATGAGTGTGAGGATGCTACCGCACTCATAAGTGCGAGGAACAGTTGTAAGTTCCTTTCTTCAATGTTCTTGGCACTTCAAATGGTAGCTAAAGAGATGGTTATAAGTCAAGGATTTCCTGTAGGAAGAACTGCTTTTAGATCCTGACAGATTTTAAGAGTGACACTCAGTGTTAATAATGTTGTACACAGATAGTCCTCGACATACGACCACCATTGAGCACAAATTTTCTCTGTTGTTAAGTGAGCCATTTGTTAAGTGAGTTTTGGCCCCATTTGATGACCTTCCTGGCCATTTTTGTTAAGTGAATCACTGCAGTTGATAAGTAAGTAACCCAGCCTTTGTGCCATGCCCCAGGTCTGGCTTCCCCATTGTTCTGGCTTCCCCATTGACTTTGTATGTCAACAAAGAGGGAATCGCATGACCCTGGGACACAGCAGCGGTCATAAATATGAACCAGTTGCCAAGCATCTGAATTTTGATCATGTGATTATGGAGATATTGCAAAGGTCTTAAGTGTGAAAAATAGTCATAAGGCACATTTTTCAGTACCATAATAACTTCAAATGGTCTGTTGTAAGTCAAGGACTACTTGTGTGAGTTTTTTAAGGAACAAAGTTATTGTGATGACCCAGGGCATGGCACAAAGGCAACACAGTCTTTATAAGCAATAAGAGTCCCTTTATTATCTCCAACTTTGCCCCCAATGTCCAGGTTACCTAGGAACAGCCTTTGACTGCAGAAAATTAAGTTCAAAACATGAGCAACACAAACTGTAACTTAAAGTCCAAACAAGCCAAACTAAAGTAACTAGTTTGGCAGGGCAGGAGCAAGAATTTCAGACTTGAAGGCATGGCAAAACTCACACAGTTGGGAACATGCCAGGAACACAGATAAGCCACAACAACACAGGATAAAGTCACATTTGCTCCCATCAGTCTGCCACATGCAGCCTGCCTTTCTTATCAACTGTCTTCCCAGCTGTGGCTAATGAAGGGAATCAGGGCCCTTTCCTCCCCTGTAAGCCACGCAACCCACTTTGCTCCCTTCTCCATTCCTTCCTGTGTGCCCTAGGATGAAGAGGGGGTGGGCCTGATTCTTCCTCTGAATTCCCTCTCCCTTGTCCTACCTCTCCCTTGCTCTGCCCAGCCGGACTTTGCCCTTCCCCAGCCTCCTCTGCAGCCAACAGAGCCATTCCCTGTCAGATGTCCGGCTTCCTCCTCACATTCAGACTCTGACAGGGGCAAGTCAGTTGTGGACTTTTATTAAAAAATGTTGATACTAGCAAAAGGGCTTCACTTCACCTCAAGTTATTGTTTTTCCCCAGCGTTGTCATCACTAGTGAGGTTTCACATACTGAAATTTGTTTAAATGTCAGCCACAATAGTTATGCAAAATGACTAGGCTGAGCCCGAGGGAGTGGGGGATGAAGCGTGTCATCAGTTTGGAGTCCCTTTGCACCCACAAGAGATTGAAGTCCAATCTTTCTTGAATTTTCTTCTCTTACCTACCACCAATTTATCTTCATCATTAGTGCAGGTAGCCCTTGACTTACGACCACAATTCAGTCCAGGATTTATGTTGCTAAGTGAGAAATTTGTTAAGTGTGTGTGTGGGGGGGCTTTATGACTTTTCTTGTCACAGTTGTTAAGTGAATCACCACGGTTGTTAAATTAGTAACATAATTGTTAAGTGATTCTGGCTTCCCCCTTGAATTTGCTGGTCAGAAGGTTGCAAAAGATGGTCACAGGACTTGGGACACTGCAACTGTCATAAATACGAACCAGTGGTCAAGCATCCGAATGACCATCACGTGACCATGGTCATAAGTGTGAAAAATGGTCATGTCAGTTTTTTCAGTGCTGTTGTAACTTCAAACGGTCACCAAACAAACTGTTATAAGTCAAGGACTACCTGAACTTCAGATTCTTGTTTACAGGTACTACAAGCTTCTTGAATGAGAAGTGAAACATCTTCAAAGAAAAACCATAAAGTCTAGTTGCCTCTTAAAAAAGCACCTTTGGGACAATCGTGACTGAGAATCTCCATAGACATTGTACTCATTTGAACAACCCTGGTTCCTGATTTCTTAACCCTGACCCAAAGCCAATGATTGTGGGTTTTATTCCATGCTTGATGGCTTAGTATACTGGTCAAATAAAACCGAGAATGACTTTCTCAAAAAATTGTGGTCTAAGTGTTTAAGAATAAATCAGAGAAATGTTGGAAATGTCATCAGATACCTGGATCATACTATCACATGTGGTGGATGTGTGTGGAAGCCAAGAGAAACTGGACTAAAATTCATACATGGCTGAAAAAATGACAAAGCAGCATATAGACTTGCAACCAGAGATATTCTTATTGGGTATCTTACCTGAAGGATACAGTAAAGAATTGACATACTTGATTATAAATGTTTTGACAGCAGCTAGAATTTGCCAAAAATTGGAAAAGTGAAAAAAATTCCAATAGAAAAGGAGGTGATAAAGAAAATAATGGAATGTGCAGAAATGAGTAAATTGACATTAGCAATTCGAGAGCAAGAAGATAAAGGATGCTATAAAATTTGGGATTTATTTTATCAATGGTTAAATAAGAAAATAGGGAAATATAATATAGTATAAATACAATGATAAAGATAAGACAATGTAATATGTTATAATTGATTACAATGAAATGAATGATATTATGAACTGGGATATGTAAAAAATTGAGATTTGCTCAAAAAAGATGATGTAATTTATAATGAAAGGCTAATAAAGAGTTAATAATAGTATCATACAATATACATATATATATAATATAAATTTAAATAATGTATCTAGAAGGGAAAGACTGTTGATATTGTGCACAAGAAGATATGTACCAACCAACACACTGTACAATGGAAAGGTGGTTTTATGTTTTGCATTTATGTTTGTGTTTGTTTATGTTTGATAAAAAATTGGGGGAAAATTGTGGTCTAACAATTGTGAATTCAATAATGTGCTAGGAATGAAACCTTCAACAGCCACGTACAGAGATGGTAGATTCAGGGGTGGGATTCTACTGATTCAGACTGGTTTGGGTGAACCAGTAGTTGAGAATTTGGCCTCGCCAAGTCATCCCTGCTCTTTCCTGTACTCTGTTTCATTGTTTTAGAGCACAACTGATTTGCACGGCAGAGTGGTGAGCTGTTTTCTTCACAGGGGCTGCAGTAGAATGTAAGTATTAGAGCTGAAAATGGCCTTTTAAAATTGCAGAGCACATGCGTGAATGTTACACTGTTGAATTGCACCACTTCGTAGATTCCTTCAGTCCCTGCACTTGAATATTAATCACCTTTTTCCATGATCATCATGGGTTGGATGCAGACTTAGCCATAATTAAAGTAGACTTTTTGAAATTGCTGGAATTTAATTTAATCACGACTAATTTCACCTGCTTAATTACAGCCCACTTTCTCTAAACAGGCTTGGATACATATGGCAGCTTAATATGCTCCAGACTGTCATGTACATCACAATTTCTTTAGGGGCATTAAATATAACAGTGCCTTTGAATATTGAAATTCTCATGGTTTGCAGAAATAGAATTGTTCTTTTGGTTCTGGGGAAAAGCTTATTCTATGTCATTGTTTCCAATCAATCTTTTTTGATTCTCAGAGACTGCCTGAATAAATTTCTGCTGTTTTCTTGGCTAGATTTTTCAGAAGTGGTTTCACCATTGCCTCTTTCCTGGCTGAAGGAGAGTGACATTGTTGTTGTTGTTGTTATTATTATTGTTGTTGTTGTTGTTGTTATTATTACAGTCAGCCAGATGTTCAGACTGGATTTGGCATTTTTGTCTACCTATCGAGTCCTTACCAAGGACCTGGGATAGGCAAATCTGGATGTTTGATGGTGTTACAGATATCGCCGCAGGATGGAAACTGTACCAAGTAAAGCCACCTTGTGCAATTGACTGATGGCGAATTTGTCAATGCCTATGGTGTTCAAGTAGTGCTCCAGTTGTTTTGGGACTGCACCCAAAATGCCTATTACTATTAGTACTACCCTTGCTTGCCTTTGCCATAGTCGTTCTATTTCTATGTCTTTGTATTTTGTTATCTTCTCCAGATTATTATTATTATTATTATTATTATTATTATTATTATTATTATTATTATTATTAATATTATTATTAATATTATTACTACTACTACTACTACTGTTGTTGTTGTTATTATTTCCTGCCTTTTCTCCAACAGTTTACAATGGCTTACCTTTTTAATGAAAGTATAATGAAAAGAAGGACTAGGGGTGACATGATAGCAGTATCCCACTTTCAAAGGGGTTGACACAAAGATGAGAGGATCAAGCTATTTTCCAAAGCACCTGAGGGCAGGACAAGAAGAAACAGGTGGAAACTAATCAAGGAGAAAAGCAACTTAGCACTAAGGAGGAATTTCCAGACTATTAGAACAATTCGTCTGTGGAATGGCTTGCCTTTGGAAATTGTGGATGCTCAAACACTAGAGGCTTCCAAAAAGAGATTGGAAAGCCAGTCTCTTTTATCTATCCAGAATGGTATAGAGTCTCCTGCTTAAACAGTGGGTTGGACTAGAAGACCTCCAAGATCCCTTCCAACTGTTATTTTGTTACTTGGAGATCACTCTTCATGGTTTTTTTTTTTTTTTTTTTGCATCAACAACCTTGTAAAAGAGGTTTCTTTGCCCATGGATGGATTTCAAGTTGGGTGTTTTGAAAATCTGTTCAAGATCTTAACCACAACAGCTAGATTGTGATCTTATCTTTTGATCATATCTGATTTTGAAAAAAAGCACTCATCAGGTTTAGGTCCAATTACTACATGAATACAGATCAGATAGAGAAGAGCCTTATGCAACGAGTTTTTTATCAGGGTTAGTTCACTGACCCAATTAGTATTTGAATGGGAATGCCAGACCTATGCACTAGGCAAGGAAAATATATATGTATATATATATATACACATATATAAATGCACATGTGCACGAACACACACACACACACACACACACACACACAGAAATAGAAGCAACTTTTATATTGTTGCCAAAATAATATAGGGCTTGTCCATGAGGATACCAGGAGTAGATTTAACCCACTGATCAATTAGATGCTACTAGATGTTCAGAGTTATTTTATTATTATATTCATTTACCTAAGGACTTTTGGACTGATATTTTTCCCTAAAACATGAGATTAATATGGAAAGCAAGAGCAAAAGATACAAAAATAACATTTGAATCTGATAGAGCCTAAAAATAGCCCAAGCTATTCATCATCTCTATCCACATTCAAATGAGAGATAGCTGAAGAAACAGAAAGCTCTAGTAGCAACTTTGGCATTGAATGAATGTAAAGATTTTTTTTTCCCTCCAGTTTTTACAATGTATTTCCTTCCTACTTATGAAGAAAGCGGGGGATATTTTCATATGAGAGATAAAATGAAGCAAATTAGATACATTGGAGATAATAGTTTTTCTACTCTGTGATGTGCTATTCTAAAAGAGTGGGAGGTGGAGAGAGAAAGACATACACAGAGAAAGAGATGCACTGACAATGTTCAGGTTGACCCAACATTCACAACATGGGTTGACTGGGTGAATCAAAACATTTTTAAGACTTACAGAAAGCTTTTATTGAGAAGAGTGAATCTGAATGTTAAATCACATGGTGTTTTTTTTTTTTAAAAATTCCATTTATGAAGAACTTCATACCTTTATGTATATATAGTTATGCATATGTATTTTTTACCCAGACCGCTGCAAAAATCTGAAATCTTAAGAGCAGCCCTATTAAAGTCAGTTCTTTTCTCTCTCATGGATTTAAGGCAAGACTAAGAGCATATGACCATTACTTTCTTGATTTTGATGATTACTCATTGGTTACTGTTGGAGGCAAGCAAATATGTGTAGTAGATCTACCATCTCAATATGAAAGAATATCAAAATAACAGAGTTGGAAGGGATCTTGGAGGTCATCTAGTCCAACCCCCTACTCAGATAGGAAACCCTATACCATTTCACACAAATGGTTGTCCAGTCTCTTCTTGGAAACCTGCCACGATGGATCACCCACAATTTCTGGAGGCAGGTCATTCCACTGATTAAGGGTTCTGTCAGAAATTCCTCCTTAGTTCTACATTGGTTCTGTCCTTCACTAGTTTCCACCCATTGCTTCTTGCCCTGCCTTCAGGTGCTTTGAGAATAGGTTGTCGCCCCTCCTGTTTATGGCAGTTCCTCACATTTTGGAACAGTGCTATCATATTAACCCTAGTCTTTCTTTTCATTAAACTAGACATACCGGTTCCAGCAATCATTCTTTATAGTAGTAAGAGGTCTAAGCCTTTTAAATGGAGAACAATGCCAAATTAAAACAAGTACCACATTCACACACCTTTTTATAAAACCATGCTATGCATATTCCTGATATTATTCTATATTCCTACTTTTTCTAATAATTCTGTCCAAGTAATGATGCTACAAGCCACACACTGAAATACAGGATGGAGTAAATGTAGCATAAAAACAAGAATTTTATGTCCCACGGAAGATTTTGAATCAACCTACCATCCTTCCGAGATTGGTAAAATGAGGACCCAGATTGTTGGGGGCAATAGGCTGACATTATAAACAACCCAAAGAATGCTATAAAGCACTTTGGGGCAGGATATAAATCTAAATGCTAAATGCTGCTATATGACCAGGAATCGGAATAAATGTTTGCTGTGGGGTAAGGTGACTATGTATCAGAATGGTCAAACAAATGGCAACTTCAAATCTCAACAAATAAATGCTCTGTCCAACATAGTGGCAAAAATAATAATAATCAGAAAATAAAATACAGGCTGAATAGTCAAGACCTTGTTCATGATCCAAACTCTGTCAAGGATCTTGGAGTACTCATCTCTAATGATCTAAATGCTAGAGCCCACTGTAACTACATAGCCAAAAAGGCGTTGAAAGTTGTTAACCTAATCTTACATAGCTTTTTCTCTGATAATATTACACTACTAACTAGAACATACAATACATTTGCTAGACCAATACTCGAAACAGCCCATCAGTCTGTAATCCACATTATGTATCTGATATTAACACAGTTGAGAAAGTCCAGAAATATTTCACAAGAAGAGTTCTCCACTCCTCTACTTGTTGCAGAATACCTTATGCCATCAGACTTGACATTCTAGACCTAGAAAACCTAGAACTATGCCACTTTCAATCCGATCTAACTATAGTGTATAAAATCATACATTGCAATGTCCTTTCAATGAATACTTCAACTTCAACCATAACAACACAAGAGCAAACAATAAATACAAACTCAAGGTTAATTGCACCAAACTTGATTGCAGGAAATACAATTTCAGCAACAGAATGGTCAATGTATGGAATACTCTACTGTAGTTTCTTCCCCAAACACCAAAAACTTTAACCTTAGACTGTCTACTATTGACCTCACACCTTTCCTAAGAGGTCTGTAGGGGGCGTGCATAAGCACACCAATCGTGCCTACGGTCCCTGTCCTATTGTTTCTTTTATTTTTCTTATATATCCATGTATTCATAACTATGTTTTTATTTCTACCTATTACCTTGTAAGCAAATGACAAAAATAAATAAATAAAAAATAATTAAATAAAGCCATAAAGAGTTTAATTTCAAGATGCTGAAATCACAATATATTTAATTAAACTATAGAATGAGCAAAGAAAGTGTTATGGACTAAGCCAATGCAGCGATACAACCCTAAACAGCTTTACTTTACAGCAGGCTTGTAATCCTGCACTTCTCATTGGCCCACAAATAGCGAGTTGTGATCGGTCATTTTTGGCCAGTCTGATTGGCTGTTAATGGGGCCCCCTGATTGAACGCTTGTGAAAGTGGTAAACTCAAATCATTGGTTGTTTTGACAGCAGCCAGCTCTATAAAAGAGCTGCTGCTGCCCAAGTATTTGCTCTGTTCTTATTTTACAATAAAGAGTTGAAGTCACCGTTCGATGTCTCGTCTCTATTCCTTGCGCCCATGCCCAGGACTTAACACTGGTGATGAGGGTGGGATCCGGAGACGATAGAGCTGACTAGGTACACATCGAACAAGACAGAGCATGTGGCTGAAGAGCGCATGCAACAAACAGCAAGATGACCAGCGGCACCATACCACCCCCTCCATTTGACCCAGCAACTGAAGACTGGGACTCGTATATAGATCGCTTCCAGATGTTCCTGGAGATTTAAAAGATGCTACACCTGGCAAGAAACGAGCTGTGTTCCTGACTCATTGTCGCCCCGCCGTTTTCAAAATGGCTAAAGCACTGGCAAAACCGGCAGAAGTGAAGACCATGGATTGGGATTCCCTCGCCCCAATCCTCCGGGCCCATTACGCACCCGCAGTATCTACACTGATACGAAGACATGAATTTTACCAGAGGGACCAACAGAAGGACAAGAGTGTTGGAAATTTCGTAGCCGACCTCCGGAACCTAGGAGGCATTTGTGGTTTTGCAAACTTAGAGGAAGCCCTAAGAGACCGCATAGTTCTGGGATTAAATGCACCGCATGTGCAGAGTAAACTGATGGCGAAAGGCGGCATCAGCCTTATAGATGTCATCGCCGATGCTACTGCTGCAGAAGCAACCAGGAAGTCAGCCGCTCGAATGCGCTGAGCGAATGCACCACTTTGCCAACTCGCTAACGATAGCCCACTCGTCGCTGAGAAGCACGCTACCACCACCCACCACGAAGACCTGGAGTCATCCTCAGACAGTGAGGAAGAGGAGGTCAACCGGCTCCGCTCAGAACGAGAGCAAAGGAACCAGAGATGTCCGCGCCAATGTGCTGGTTGCGGGGCAAACCACCCGCGATCAGACTGCAAATTCCTTGACGCACTCTGCCGTACTTGCGGGAAAAGAGGCCACATTGCAAAAGTCTGCAGAAGCAAGCGAGAATCCAGTCCCAGCCGAAGGGAGAACAAGCTCCGTCGGGAGACAGGCAAACCTTCCGAGAACCAGGACCGTCTGAACCAGAAATGGAATGACCACTACTACTACAGAAATCGAGCACCTGCCTCTTCAACAAGACAAGAAGAGGTGCACCAAACCATTATTATCAGCCACGCCTCATCATTCGATGCAAGAAAGATCCGCGTAAGGGTTACTATTGAGAATCGAACCGTGTGTGATGGAAGTCGATTCAGGGTCATCCCTATCGATGGTATCCTGGAAAACCCTCAAACAGCTGATCCCTGC
The DNA here is from genome assembly GCA_033807585.1 of Hydrophis major. NCBI lineage: Eukaryota > Metazoa > Chordata > Lepidosauria > Squamata > Elapidae > Hydrophis > Hydrophis major. The sequence goes on from CM066330.1 coordinate 250,788,924, forward strand.
CATCTGCTGCCAGGACCTCAGCACACAACAAATCATCCTGAAAGACTACCAAGGAAACAGAATTCCAGTTGTTGGTTCCAGCCACGTCCAAGTATCCTTCAAGGACCACACAGCAATGCTTCCCCTGACTGTCGTTGATCATGACCGACCCAGTTTGTTAGGGTTACAGTGGTTCGCCCCACTCAGGATTGAACTAGCTGGCATACACCAAACCAGAAGTGACGACTGGGAAGAGGCTCTCATCCAAGAATTCCAGGACTGGACTTAGCTCAGGCGTACCAGCAACTACCTGTTGACGCGACAACTGAAGAAGCCCAGACAATAGTTAAACATAGAGGCACCTTCAAGTGCAATAGACTCCAATTCAGAGTAAGCGTGGCGCCTGGCATATTTCAAAGTTTAATGGAGAGACTATTACAAGGCATAAAAGGCGTCGTGCCTTATTTTGACGATGTCTTAATAGCTGCCCCCACTAAAGAATTATTAGTACAATGACTCAGAAAAGTTCTTCAGAAATTTAAAGATGCTGGTCTGAAGGTAAAAAGGGACAAGTGTCAACTTTGTATGGAGAAAGTGGAGTGCCTGGGATACCTTCTCGACAGACAGGGAATCCACCCCACCGAAAAAAAACTAACTGCAATCAAAAACACCCCGAGACCTAGGAATAAGACAGACCTCCAAGCTTGCCTGGGACTCATTAACTTTTATAACATCTTCTTGCCCCAGAAGGCAACCGAAGCTGAACCCCTACATAGACTTCTTGACAAAAAAGCTTCCTGGGTCAAGGGACGGCATGAAGAGAAAGCGTTCAAAGAGGTAAAAGACCTCTTAACCTCTGATGCTGTGTTAATGCAATACAACGAGACTCTACGTTTGATGGTTACCTGCGATGCCTCACCATTTGGAGTGGGAGCCATTTTAAGCCATGTTCTACCAAATGGGAATGAGGCACTCATTGCGTTCTTTTCCAGAACTTTGTCTAAAACCAAAAGGAACTATAGTCAACTTTGTAAAGGCCCTCGCTATTGTATCCGCAATTAAACGTTTCCATGAATATGTGTATGGGAGACCCTTTACCATAATTACAGACCACAAGCCGCTACTTGGTATTTTGGCGGGAAACAAACCAACTCCCCATATCTTATCACCAAGAATGACATGTTGGTCAGAATTTTTAGCCGCCTACGATTACCAATTGCAATACCGCCTGGGGAAAACCATTCCCCACGCTGATGCTTTGAGCCACTCTCCACCACCAGACATCATAGAGGACCCTGATCCAACCTTAGCCATATTGCAAATCGAAACCCTCAAATTGCCGCCGCTGACCACTCGAGACATCGCCTTAGAAACAAAAAGGACCCTGTTTTGGCACGAGTCCTCAGCTGGGTGGAACGAGGTTGGCTGGTCAGCACAACCAGTGACACATTCAAGCCATTTCGGAAACGTCAAACAGAGCTATTCTCCCAGAAAGGCTGCATAGTGTGGGGAGACAGAGTCATAGTCTTGGAGAAATTACAATATAGGGTATTGAAAATGTTGCACGATGGACATCCAGGCATCGTGCGAATGAAGACATTGGCCAGGAGTTACACATGGTGGCCTGGCTTAGACAAACAGAAAGAGACCTGGGTAGCAAAATGTAGCAAATGCCAAGAGACTTGCTCCACTCCTCCAAAAACTCCCCCAACTCAGTGGGAAATGCCTCGAGGTCCTTGGTTCCATATCCACATCGATTTTGTGGGACCCACAAGAGGACACACTTTCCTCCTAACAGTGGATGCCTATTCAAACTGGCTCGAAGTCCACAAGATGAAAAGCACCACCACAGACGCAGTCACTAAAAAACTGAATAAGCTAGTCGCTACCCACGGATTTCCGGATGTCCTGGTCTCCGATAATGGCCCCCAATTCACTGCCCTGCCATTCGAACAGTACCTGGCAGATCGGGGCATCCGCCATGCGTTAACATTGCCAGCTCATCCAGCGGCCAATGGTAGGGCTGAGCGAATGGTTCAATTTGTAAAACAGACCTTGCACAAAATGGACCACGGCAACATTGACGACAAAATAAACCGGATGCTCCTCCTCCAGCACATAACCCCAAACAGTTCCATGAACAAAACCCCAGCTGAACTCCTGAGGGGCCGGAAACTTCGCTTGCATCTCGATCACCTCCACCCAAACTACCCCTGGAACAACCCCCGGGATCTAGCAGCAAGTGTTGGGCATACCAGGAAGGTGACCTCGTGTTTGTGAAAAACTTCTCAGGCGACCCATTGTGGGTCCCCGTGACCATAATGCAACTTACAGGACCCCAATCCTATCGCCTACAAACTGCAGATGGTAAGATGTGGAAACGCCACATAGACCAACTCCGTTCCAGATTAGCACTTAGTCCTATCTCAGCCCCAGAACCTCTAACTGGGGGGGGGGGAGGAAGATTGAGGAGGCCGAAGAAGAAATGATAATCAAAACCCAACAGCCTACACAACCAACCAGGGGATACTCACCATCAGAAGGAGAACTGAGCCAGAGAGTGGCCTTGCCACGTGACAGCACTGCGATGGAAACAGATCCAGGGAACCCGTAAGCAGAGAAAGCAGCCCAGGGCCACAATTTTCACCATCCAACCCAGCTAGCAGCCCACCGGAACCGAAACCAGAACCAGGACAGAAACTGGTGGAACAGCACAGGTCAAGCAGACAGGTGAAGCGACCTGCCTATTTACGAGAAAACGTCATCCCACCCCTCAGATGGAACCTGGGGGGAGGGGTGTTATGGACTAAGCCAATGCAGTGATACAACCCTCAACAGCTTTACTTTACAGCAGGCTTGTAATCCTGCACTTCTCATTGGCCTGAAAATAGCGAGTCGTGATTGGTCGTTTTTGGCCAGTCTGATTGGCTGTTAACGGGGCCCCCTGATTGGACGCTTGTGAAAGTGGTAAACTCAAATCATTGGTTGTTTTGACAGCAGCCAGCTCTATAAAAGAGCTGCTGCTGCCCAAGTATTTGCTCTGTTCTTAGTTTACAATAAAGAGTTGAAGTCACTGTTCGATGTCTTGTCTCCGTTCCTTGCGCCCATGCCCAGGAATTAACAGAAAGTGTTTTCCATTGTCCATGTAAAATTGTTGAATCTTCTTTCTGGGCCTTGGAAAGATCTGTTTTGTTTTGTACCTCATATATTAAGTTAATGTCCTGCAAAAATGTTATTTTCTTTTCCATTCAAAAATCGGAAAACGTTCAGAAATCTTTTTCTTTTCTTTTTCTTTTTGGCAGTTGTGACAAAAAATTTACAACAGCAAGCTGTGGAGAAAGGACTGTGTGAAAATGTTTTCTTTTCTTTTAAAGTGATGACTCTGACTTGAACTATTCCCAACAGCAATCAAAATGCAATATTTTTAAAACAGGGGAAAAAATGTTTTGTGGATGCTGGTAATGCAATTGAAGAAACTCCATCATATTTAGACAGCCGTATAAAAAAGATGGCCTTTTATTATCTGAAGCTGATAAATAACATGATTCCCATCCTCTCTGAAAGAAAAACAACTGGCTTGGTAGCTCATGAATTGGAAATTTGAAGGCTAAAGTGTTGCAATGCACTCATTAAGACACTGTGAATTCAGATTAATATTTACATACTATGGGATCTAATGATCATTATGATTCTAGTCTTTTGGAATATAAATAGAATAACAGACTAATGAGAGTTGGGAAAGACCTTAGAGGTCTTATAGACCAACCCCTGCTCAGGCAGGAACCTCTATGCCATTTCAGACAAATAGTTGTCCAATCTCTTCTTAAAAACTTCCAATGTTGGAGCATTTACAACTTCTGGAGGCAAGTTGTTCTACTGATTAATTGTTTTCCCTGTCAGGAAATTTATCCTTCGTTCTAGACTGATTAGTTTCCATCCATTGCTGGTTGATTTGGAGCAGGGGTGTCAAACTCAAGGCCCTTAGTGCTTAGATCTGGCTCCTGGGAATGGCCTGGAAATAGCAAAGACTGGGCCATGGTGCCTCTGCCAGCAAAAATGAAGCTCTGGGTTAGCATTTGACCACCACAGGTACTCCCCAACCAGTGGTGGTATTCAGCCAGTTTGCACTGGTTCAGGTGAACCTGTCAGCTGGTGCTCCATCCAAAATCCAAGAAAGAAATACTTAGACTCTTTTAATTAGAGAAAAGATATCTTTTACTGGAAATGAAGTGGTAGCAACAAGAGAATTCTGAATCTGAGGAAATAGGCGCGCATTCAAAGTGATGGAAATGTTCCCCCAATAGTTCAAATGGCTCTTCCAATTAAAAGTTGTGAATATCATCATGTGGACATCTTCAGGTGGTGATGAAGTTTCTGTCCATTGACCTTGACATACTTTGATAAAGGTTTGCAGCTGCGCAGAGAAGAGAAAGCAAGAAATAAAGAAATAGAAACCTAAGCAAGAATGTACTCTCCCCCCTTCCTCAGTTTATACAATACTAGTTTGTACCACTTCCAGTTCGCTTCCCATATTTTTCTCTCCTCCCCCCCCCCCCATTACTTATGGCAGCCGAAAGATGCAAAGCAAAGGTAGAAGATCTTGAACAATGACAGAACCAGTAGCAAGGATTTGGTGTGGATTGCTGAACCAGTCGTAACTTCTGGCTGGCCATGCCCCCGACCCGGTCACCCCTCCCTGCCAGCTCAGTCCTTATCACACATGCACAACGTCACGTGTATGCCTGACATTGCTGATTGCATTTTTCCAGTCACTCCTTCAGGTATTTCTTTTTTCCCCCCTCCCGACGATCAGCTGTTCCTATGATCAGCTGTGCTGAGATTCCACTCGCTGTCTTACTGCTTCACCCAGGAGGCTTCCCTGAGGCCCAGGAAGGCAAAAAATGGAGTGCAGGGGGGGTGCTGCATGCCCCCCTTATGCTCAGTTTTTTTTCTTCCTCCTCCTGAACCACAGCGAAGCCTTCTGGGAGCAAAACCACCACCCCCTCAGAAGGCTTTCCTGAGGCCCAGAGGGCCCCAAAATGGAGCACGGGGTGGGGTGCTGCAAGCCCCCCCCCGTGCTCAATTTTTTTCCTTCCTGAGCACCTGGGAAGCCTTCTGGGAGTAAAAACGCCCCCCCAGAGGCTTGCCTGAGGCCCAGAAGGCCCCAAAAATGGGGGGGGGGTTGCTGCCAACAAAAAAAAGCCATGCCCACCAAGTGACATGGCCATGATCACCTAGCCACGCCCGCCTAACGATGTTCACAGAACTGGTAGTAAAAAAAATGAATCTCACCACTGTCCCCAACATGAGTGATGTGGAGCTGGCCACCCCCTCCCCTGATGTCTGAGGTCAAACACAACCCTGATGTGGCCCTCAATGAAATTGTTTGACACCCCTGGGTTTGGAGAGTAGGTTGACTCCCTCTTCTTTGTGGCAGCCCCTGAGATGTTGGAACACCATTATCATGGCACCCCTAGTCTTTCTTTTCATCATCTTTGTTGTTCTTTTCTGCACTCTTTCTAGGGTTATTCTGATTCTGATTCTTTCATTAACTGATTTTTTTGAGGGGGGGGTCTTCTCTTTGGTCTTTCCTAATTGTGAATTAGATTTATTCAGATAGTCAAGTCCTTGAGATAAGAAGAATGTTATTCAAATTACAAAAAAGCTTCATATAAAAAACATTTGGACTGGCTTTTTTCAAAGCACTCTGATCATTTGGAAAGACACTTAGTCACATTTTTTCAAAACCTGGAAGATGTAAAATTTGTAATGCCTAATGTACTTGTTGCAGACTGAGGCTAGAAAAAGTATGAATGTCAACAAGCCCTTTATTTAAGGCACTTTGGAAATTATTTTCAGCTGGAAATCTGAAATGCACAGAGTGGGTTTCCTAAATTTGAGTAAACCCACCCTTTTTGCAATTCTTTCACTTGGTGCCAAGTTGTGTTATAAATTGACAACTGAAAATGGAAGTTAATGAGAAAGCAACAAATTGGGACAAGATTAACCATGCAGAAAATTGGTAAAGCCTCAATACTGAAACAGATTTTTTTTTAAAAAAAATATTAGGATCTTCATTCTCTTTGATACAAGTTAATTCTGTCCAGAAAATTGAAGATGATATTTCACCAATCACACACATTCATTTCTCAATGCTACAATTAGCTTTATTACTTTCTTTAAGCCACCACACCTCAGAAAAAGAAAACAAAATAAAACTAGATGAGCACGTTTGAGTTAATGAGATTTTTTTGGACCCAATTTTGTAATTGCTTCTTACAAAATTGAAATTGAAGAAGATATAAAACATGTCAAAATACTGTAGTAGCTACATTTCTATGTTTGAACCCCACTCCTTTTCTGAATGCAGGTAAAAAGAGAGCAGGAAGTATGTTTTTGTGACTCTCAGGGTTGCCATCTGGTTGTTTTTCTGGCCAAATTCGAGAAATCTGGCCGTATTTCTATCTGCTTGGCCGTGGAAAAAAATCATGTCTGGAAATTTGGCCGTATGAAAGTTGCTTGGCCGTGAAATCGGCCAGATGGCAACCCAGCCGCTCTCCTTCCCTCGCGCATGCACGTCACCCTGAGCAAAAGGAGGACAAGCGTGTCCTCTCAGTTTTCTGATGTGCCTGCTTCCTCTCAACTCCCGTCACACACCCCTTCGGGACCTTGGTGCCACGCCCCCTTCCCACCTGTGACCCGAGCAGGGGCGGCTCCTCCTCCATCAACACCACACCCATTCCTATTACGGCTCATTCCAACACCACGCCCCTCGGCTTCCCCACCCATCCCAAGCTCTCCTTCCCTTGTGCATGCGCATCACCATGAGCAAAAGGAGGACAAGCGCATCCTCTGGCGCTCTCCTTCCCTCGCGCATGCATGTCATCATGAGCAAAAAATATTTTGGCCGAATTTGGCCGTATTTTGACTTGAGTTTGGCTGCAGAGCCAAACTGCGATCTGGCAACCCTGGTGACCCTCCCTTTTGGGGGAGGGGGGTTTGCTTGCAATCCTAGAAATGTTGACTTTTGCACAAGTTTTTTGCCAAATCACATTACATATTACTTTCTCTGGAAATTCTCAGTCATCCAGGTCCTGGTTGTCCCAAAAGTGCCTTTTCCAAAAGGCTACTGGATATTATTTTTCTTGAAGACATTCTACTTCTCATCCAAGCAGAAGCTGGAAAAAGCTTCTTCAATGAGAAGTAAAACATCTTCAAGGAAAAATAAAGAAAATATAGAGACTGACTCCGAGGAAGAGGAGGAACAGTCGACAGGGTGTGGAAGTGTGGCTCCAGAGGTTGTGGAGGAACTGAAGAAGGGCAGAGGCTGGCTGGGAATTCAGAAGAAGACCCAGGCCCATCCCCTCTGCATGCTAGGGCATGCAGGGAGGAATGGAGAAGGGAACAATGTGGCTTATGGGAGAGGAAGCAGCCATGATCCCTGTTATGTATGTACCATAGTTAATAAAGTATGAGCTTGAGGTAAAGTGCAGGGTTCTGGCCCTGTACTTCTGATTGGCTGTTAGGCGGCCAGATCGGATTGGTTAGTTCTTAGGAATCCGATTGGCCCTTAACAGAGGATTATTATTGGTTTAAAGAGCTAGCGTTCATAGCTCGCTATTGGACAAATCTCACAAAGGTTGCCTATATAAGGCAGATTTCACTGTTATTGTTTTGAGAAGTCATTATGCAATAAAGAGCTGAAAGTTCACATTCAAAGACTGTCTCCATTTACTCCAACCCATGTCCAAGTACTTAACACTGGCGACGAAGGTGGGATTTGGAGACGTCTGAACCTTAGAAGCCAGGAAGCAATACCGAGCATGTGATAAGACGATGCCAACAATGGAACCATGTCCGGCGGCATCGTACCACCCGCTCCGTTCGATCCAAACCAAGAGGATTGGGAATCCTACATGGATTGCTTCCAAATGTTTCTTGAGACAAATAATTTGAAGGACGCCACACCAGCGAAGAAGCGGGCACTGTTCCTGATGCACTGCGGCCCAGCTGTATTTAAAATGGCTAAAGCACTCGCCAAACCTCGAGAAGTGAAAGCCATGAGCTGGGATGACCTCGAACCCATCCTGAGAGACCATTACGCACCAACCGTGCCTACACTCGTGAGATGCTACGAGTTTTATCAGAGAAACCAGCGAAAAGGAGAGAGCGTGGCCGATTTCATGGCGGACCTCCGGAATTTAGGGGGCCTCTGCAGGTTCGCCAATTTAGAAGAAGCACTAAAGATCGAGTAATTCTGGGATTAGATGCACTAGGCGTGCAAAGCAAGCTGATGGCAAAAGGCGACATCAGCCTTGTTGACGCCATCGCCAAAGCCACGGCTGCGGAGGCGACCAAAAAGTCAGCTGCACAATTACGGCGAAGCCGCACTCCGGCAACCCAACCGACCGGCGAAATCTTACCCAACTCAGAAGGGCAGCTTACAACAACGCACCACGAGGACCTCTCTTCGTCATCAGACAGCAACGAAGAATGGGTCCATCGACTGCAGTCCAACCGGGATCCTCGCCCTAAACCCTTACGCCCTTGCGCTGGCTGTGGAGCAAACCATGCCAGGGCCAAATGCAAATTCTGCGACGCACTCTGCCATGAGTGTGGGAAATGAGGCCACATCAGCCGAGTCTGCCGCAGTTTACCAGGACCCAGCCAGGCCTCAAAAGGGGTCAACTATCGCCAATCGATAGGAAACCATCCTGTAAGACGAGAACCAGTAAACCACTCCTACAGAAATCGAGCTTTGCAAAAAGAAGAGGCTCACCATACTGTCACTATAGGTCACACCTCAGTTTTGGACACTAAGAAAATTCGAGTCACGGTAGCCATCGAGAACCAGCCTTGCCACATGGAGGTCGACTCGGGATCGTCCCTCTCGATGGTGTCTTGGAAAACACTCAAGCAACTTATCCCCACAATCCAACGCCAAGACCTCCAATTTCAACGCCTCATCCTCAAGGACTACCAAGGAAATCGAATCCCCGTGGTCGGGTCCTGCCGAGTCCGAGTCTCCTTCAAAAATCATACAGCGTATTTACCTCTAACAATCATCGACAGAGATAGGCCTAGTCTATTCGGCCTCCAATGGTTTGCGCCACTTGGCATCGAAGTGGCCGGCGTGAACCGAGTCGGTGGTTGTGCGTGGGAGGAAGACCTTATTTCTGAGTTCAGCGATGTCTTCGTGGACTGTTTAGGCGAGTATAAGGGGACCCCAATCTCATTTAGTCTAGATCCAAAAGTAGCCCCAATTTGCTTGAAGCCCCATCGAGTTCCATTCGCTCTTAAAGCTAAGATCGACGAACAACTCGACAAGCTAATTGCTCAAGGGGTGTTGAAGCCCATCGATCACTCTCCATGGGAAACCCCTATTGTAACACCCATTAAGCCAGATGGGTCAATCCGAATTTGTGGGGACTACCGGGCCACTTTAAACCACGTCCTACAGCAGAATGCGTATCCAGTTCCGGTGGTGCAGCACCTCTTCCATTCATTGGGGGGCGGAAAGGTTTTCGCTAAATTAGATTTAGCTCAAGCTTATCAACAACTACCAGTGGATGAAAAGACGGCCCAAGCCCAAACAATTGTAACGCACAGAGGTGCTTTTAAATGTACTCGATTGCAATTTGGGGTTAGTGTAGCCCCGGGGATATTCCAAAGCCTCATGGAAAGGTTGTTACAGGGAATCAAGGGCGTGGTTCCGTATTTTGATGACGTATTAATTGCAGCCCCTGCCAAAAAAATCTTGCAGGATCGTTTGAAATGTCTTCTTAAAAAATTCCAAGAGGCAGGACTGAAGGTGAAAAAAAATAAATGTCACTTATATACTGACAGTGTTGAGTTTCTAGGGTATTGGATTGATAACCAGGGCATTCACCCTTCCAAAAGTAAATTAAAGGCAATAAAAAATGCTCCCAGGCCACGTAACAAGGCCGATCTCCAGGCATTCTTAGGCCTCATAAATTTCTATAATGTGTTTTTACCGCACAAGGCGACTGTTGCCGAACCGTTACACCAGTTATTAGATAAAAAAAGCATTGTGGGTCTGGGGTTACCGGGAAGAGCAAGCGTTCCGGAATGTTAAAAAATTGCTCACATCTGACTCTGCAGTATGCAGTATAACGAGACTTTACCATTAGTTATAACCTGCGATGCCTCGCCCTTTGGGGTGGGCGCCATTTTGAGTCATGTACTGCCTAATGGGAATGAAGCCCCTGTTGCATACTTTTCGAAGACTCTCTCACATGCAGAGTGGAACTATGGACAAATTGATAAAGAAGCTCTCACAATTGTTTCAGCTGTAAAGAAATTTCATGAATATGTGTATGGAAGGACATTTACCATTATAACTGACCACAAACTGTTGTTAGGGATAATAGCCGGGGACAAGCCAACCCCCTACATATTATCCCCTAGAATGACCCGATGGTCAGAATTCCTAGTTGCTTATAATTATCACCTGCAATATCGCCCAGGGAAAGCCATTCACCACGCCGACGCATTAAGCCGAACACCGCTTCCAGAGACTCTCGACGATCCGGCACCAACGGCAACTACATTGCAGATCGAAACACTCAACTCGCCTATGACCGCCCGAGACATCGCGAGAGAAACCAAATGAGACCACACCCTAGCTCGAGTCCTAGGCTGGGTAGAACACGGATGGCCATTGGACCAAGTCCCAGATGACTTCGCGCCGTTTAAAGCAAGACAGACTGAACTTTTTTCCCAAAAAGGCTGTGTCATCTGGGGTGATAGAGTCGTTGTCCCAGAACGACTCTGGAAGATGCTGCTACAAATTCTGCATGAGGGCCACCCCGGCATCATGCGGATGAAAGCGCTTGCACGAAGCTACGCATGGTGGCCGGGCATGGACTGGCAAATCAATCAGTGGGTCAAAGCATGTACCAATTGCCAACAAGCCAGCAACGCCCCACCAAAAGCCATGCCTACTGAATGGGAGACGCCACGTGGACCCTGATCCAGAATCCACCTGGATTTCGTGGGGCCAACCAAAGGATATACCTTCCTGCTGATAGTCGACGCATACTCCAATTGGTTAGAAATTCATTGTATGACGGCCACAACTTCCGAGGCAGTGATTAAGATCCTAAATAGACTCTTTGCAACCCATGGATTGCCTGACATCCTGGTGTCCAATAACGGGCCACAGTTCACGGCATTAATGTTCGAGCAGTACCTCGCTGACCGTGGATCCACCATGCGCTCACCTCACCTGTGCACCCTGCGACCAATGGCCGAGTGGAACGCATGGTCCAATTTGTTAAAAAGACTTTGCAAAAAATGAACTATGACAATATCGATGACAAAGTCAACCAAATTATCTTTTTGCAATACATAACTCCACATAGCGTCACCGGCAGAACTCCCGCGGAACTACTGATGGGACGAAGACTCCATTCCCACCTCGAGTGGTTGCACCCTGCTTACTTATCGGGCGATCCGTTATCGATAGAGGCAACAGTAGTACGAGTGACCGGCCCCAAATCCTATGTAGTGAAATGCTGTGACAATAGACTGTGGAAACGGCATATCGACCAATTACGGTCACGACTCCCAACGGCCAGTCAACTACTCCCCCATGACCAAACCGAGGGGGGGGAGGTACAGAAGAAGATGACGTTCCAGGGAACCTGTTCGAAGGGAGCGACGAACTAAGTGATACTCAGGAAATGGAGCAGGAAGGAGAATCGTTTGCACCGCAAGAAATTGCACCTGAGCAAATAGCAGATCCACTGCCAAACAACAATCTACCTCAACAGGATTGCAACCAACCAGTTCAACGAAAATCCGAAAGACTTAAAAGACAACCGTCCTATTTAAAGGACTATATAACTACACCATAATTAAGAAGCCAGGGGGAAGGGGTGTTGTGTATGTACCATAGTTAATAAAGTATGAGCTTGAAGTAAAGTGCAGGGTTCTGGCCCTGCACTTCTGATTGGCTGTTAGATGGCCAGATCGGATTGGTTAGTTCTTAGGAATCCAATTGGCCCTTAACAGAGGATTATTATTGGTTTAAAGTGCTAGCGTTCATAGCTCGCTATTGGACAATTTTTACAAAGGTTGCCTATATAAGGCAGGGTTCACTGTTATTGTTTTGAGAAGTCACTATGCAATAAAGAGCTGAAAGTTCACATTCAAAGACTGTCTCCAATTACTCCAACCCATGTCCAAATATTTAACAATCCCCCTTATTGGCTGCTTCCCGTGTCATCACAGATGGGATCGGTCTATCAGGGCAACTTGGTCTGTCTATGGGACAAACCATGCTGCTTTCATTTTCACCTTTCAGCCCCAATCCAGGAGCCTTTGCAGGTAGTCGCTTTCGCAACAAACTATTTTTGGGTTAAATTTATGTTTTACTAACAAAGAAATAAAGGGAGACTAATACAGGTCATTTCAAGCTATTTAGCTTTCATCAGCTAGCCATAACCAAAAAACACAAAAAACAAGAACCCAACAACAACCATTTAATCTCTGCCCTGGTATAGCTGACAAAGTGAGGAGAACCCATGGCTTAGAAGTTTACACATCTATGTAATATGTAAGCAGCCCAGGTTCAAATCCCAGAAAGGTATGGCTAGCTGATGAGAGCTAAATAGCTTGAAATAGATCTATATTGGTCTCCCTTTATTTATTTGTTGGTAAAACATAAATTTAACCATATAGAATAGAATAGAATGAGGTGGAAAAGACCTTGGAAGTCTTCTAGCCTAGCCCCCTGCTCAAGCAGAAGACCTATACCATTTCAAGAATAGAATGAGCTGGAAGGAACAATGGAGGTCTTCAACCATTTCAGATAAGTGACTGTCTAGTCTTTTCTTAAAAACCTCCAGTAATGAAGTGCCCATGATTTCTGAAGGCGAGCTCTTCCATTGGTTGATTGTCCTCACAATTAGGAAGTTTCTCCTTAATTCCAGGTTTCTTCTCTCCTTTATTAGTTTCCAACCATTGTTTTTTGTCCTGCCCTCTGATGCTTTGGAGAATAGCTGGACTCCTTCTTCTTTGTGGCAGCCCCTCACATACTGAAACACTGCTATCATGTCACTTCTAATTCTTCTTTTCTTTAGACTAGCCAACCCAAATCCTGCAGCCGTTCTTCACAGGTTTTAGTCTCCAAGCTTTTGATCATCTTAGCTGCGCTTCTCTAAACTTTTTGCAAAGTCTCAACATCTTTCAAAAGTCCAGCTGCCTTTTGAAAAAAAGCACCTTTGGGACATTACAAGCTATTGTTAAAGTCTGGAAGAGTATTACCTACTGTTTTGTTGTTGTTGTTGTTGTGTTTTTGTTGTTGTTTTGACTGGATATCTGTAACTGGATTGTCAGGAGATTTTTTCACCTAAGAAAAAGATATGTGCAGAAGTGGTTTATGTGTGCAATTTCACATTCTATGAAAGATAAATACATCAAACCTTTTGACATATGGCCTTATCTACCTACTGTAGATCTTCTGAATTTCATGTACTAAATTTAATTCCTAAAATTGAAATAATATTTCTATAGAACTTAGAATAACTTTATTGTCACTTTTAATGTACGCTAATCAGCATACATTAAAATTAAGTTTCATTGCATACAGCTTTCAAAGGATCATCACTTCCAAAATACACCACATAAACATGATGAAATAAATAAATAAGTACGAAAGTATTCATACACCCACATATATGACACAGAGAAACAACACATATGGACATACAACCTCTAAAAATAGTTTTTTTCCCAGTGGGGAGCTAATTTCAATTTCATATTGATACTGGTTAGTTTTCAAGCATATATGTTTTTTCTGATGAAACATTCATTTCTGTTTGGGATGAAGAAGGTACGATAGATCATTTCAGCTGTTTAATGATTCAATTTGACATTACTTAATTACATTAATTACTTAATGTACGAATTGAATGCCCCAAAGTAATTTTACCTGGTCAACCACTGCAACATACTTTAATTCTTTCCTAGCAAATGCATTTAGTATGAAAAACTAACACAAAAAAACAAAACAAAAAAGGACTGGGGTGGCATGATAGCAGTATTCCAGTATTTGAGGGTGCCACAAAGAAGAGGGAGGTTAACTTATTTTCCAAAGCATCTGAAGGCAGGACAAGAAACAATGGATGGAAACTGTTATGGACTAAGCCAACGCATCAGTAACAACCCTAAATAGCTTTACTTTGCAGCAGGCTCATAATCCTGCACTTCTCATGGGCCCACGAATAGCGAGTCGTGATTGGTCATTTCTGACCAGTCTGATTGGCTGTTAACGGGCCTCTCTGATTGGATGCTTGTGAGAGCAGTAAACTCAAATCATTGGTTGTTTTGACAGCAGCCAGCTCTATAAAAGAGCTGCTGCTGCCCGTGTATTTGCTCTTTTCTTATTTCACAATAAAGAGTTGAAGTCACCGCTTGTCTCCGTTCCTTGCGCCCATGCTCAGGACATAACACTGGCGATGAAGGTGGGATGCAGAGACGATAGAGCTGACTAAGTACTCATCGAACAAGACAGAGCACGTGGCTGAAGAGCGCACGCAACAAACGGCAAAATGACCAGCGGCGCCATACCACCCGCTCCATTTGACCCAGCAAACGAAGACTGGGACTCGTATATAGACCATTTCCAGATGTTCCTAGAGACCAACAATTTAAAAGATGCTATGCCTGGCAAGAAACGAGCGGTGTTCCTGATTCACTGTGGCCCCACCATTTTCAAAATGGCTAAAGCACTTGCCAAACTGGCGGAAGTGAAGACCATGGATTGGGATAACCTTGCGCCGATCCTCCGGGCCCATTATGCACCTGCCGTACCTACACTGATACGAAGACATGAGTTCTACCAGAGGGACCAATGGAAGAATGAGAGCATTGGGGACTTCGTAGCTGACCTCCGGAACCTAGGAGGCCTTTGTGGTTTTGCAAACCTCGAGGAAGCCCTGAGAGACCACATAGTTCTGGGATTAGATGCCCCCACAGTACAGAGTAAACTCATGGCGAAAGGAGATATCAGCCTTGCAGATGCCATCACCGACGCTACTGCCGCAGAAGCAACCAGGAAGTCAGCCGCTCGAATGCGCCGAGCGAACGCACTGCATCGCCAAATCACTAACAATAGCTCGCTCGCCGCTGAGAAGCACGCTATTATCGCCCACCATGAAGACCTCGAGTCATTCTCAGACAGTGAGGAAGAGGAGGTCAACCAGCTCTGCTCGGAATGAGAGCAAAGGAAACAGAGACTCCCACGCCAATGTGCTGGTTGCGGGGCAAACCACCCGTGATTGGACTGCAAATTCCTCGATGCACTCTGCGGTACCTGCGGGAAAAGAGGCCACATCGCACAGGTCTGCAGAAGCAAGCGAGAGTCCAGTCCCAGCCGAAGGGAGAACAACCTCCGTCGGGAGACAGGCAAACCACCTGGGAATCGGGACCGCCTGAACCACCAATGCAACAACCACTACTACTACAGAAATTGAGCACCTGCCTCTTCAACGAGACGAGAAGAGGCCCACCATTATTATCGGTCACACTTCATTGCTAGATTCAAGAAAGATCTAAGTAAGGGTTACTACTGAGAATCGACCCTGCATGATGGAAGTCGATTCAGGGTCATCCCTATCGATGGTATCCTGGAAAACCCTCAAACAGCTGATCCCTGCCATCTGCTGCCAGGACCTCAGCACTCAATGAATCATCCTAAAAGACTACCTGGGAAACAGAATTCCAGTTGTCGGTTCCAGCAATGTCCAAGTATCCTTCAAGGATGGCACTGTGACGCTTCCCTTGACTGTCGTCGATCGTGACCGGCCCAGTTTGCTAGGGTTACAGTGGTTCACTCCATTCGGGATTGAACTAGCCAGCCTACACCAAACCAGAAGTGACGACTGGGAAGAGGCCCTCATCCAGGAATTCCAGGACCTGTTCACAGGAACATTAGGCAAGTACAAGGGAACCCCTATATCGTTTAATCTCAGCCCCGATGTAGCTCCCATTCGACCTCGTCGGGTGCCTTTTGCCCTCAAGCCGAAGATCGATGAGCAGCTAGATAAACTGATAGTCCAGGACATGTTGGAACCGACTGACCATGCCCGCTGGGAAACTCCAATAGTTATGCCCATGAAGCCAGATGGCTCGTTAAGAATTTGTGGGGATTACCGGGCCACCCTAAATCATGCTCTTCAACAGAGTGCTTACCCAGTACCGGTGGTCCAACACCTTCTTCACTCCCTGGGTGGCAGAAAATATTTGCAAAATTGGACTTAGCTCAGGCATACCAGCAACTACCTGTAGACGCGACAACTGCAGAAGCCCAGACAATAGTTACACATAGAGGCGCCTTCAAGTGCAATAGACTCCAATTTGGAGTAAGCGTGGCACCTGGCATTTTCCAAAGTTTGATGGAGAGACTATTACAAGGCATAAAAGGCGTTGTGCCTTATTTTGATGACATCTTAATAGCTGCCCCCAATTAAAAGTTATTAGCACATCGCCTCAGAAACAAAAAAGGACCCTGTTTTGGCACGAGTCCTCAGCTGGGTGGAACGGGGTTGGCCGCTCAGTGCACCCAATGACACTTTCAAGCCATTCAGAAATCAATAGACAGAACTATTCTCCCAAAAGGGCTGTATCTTGTGGGGAGACAGAGTTATAATCTTGGAGAAATTGCAACATAAGGTATTAAAAATGTTGCATGATGGACATCCAGGCATCGTGCGGATGAAGGCATTCGCCAGGAGTTACGCATGGTGGCCTGGGTTAGACAAACAGATAGAGACCTGGGTAGCAAAGTGCAGCAAATGCCAGGAGACTCGCTCTACTCCTCCAAAAACTCCCCCAACTCAGTGGGAAACGCCTCGAGGTCCTTGGTTCCATATCCACATCAATTTTGCAGGACCCACAAGAGGACACACTTTCCTCCTAACACTAGATGCCTATTCTAACTGGCTCGAGGTCCACAAGATGAAAAGCACCACCACAGAGGCGGTCACTAAAAAACTGAATAAGCTATTCACTACCCACAGATTGCTGGATGTCCTGGTCTACGATAGTGGCCCCCAATTCACTGCCCTGGCATTCAAACAGTATCTGGAAGATTGGGACATCCGCCATGCCTTAACATTGCCAGCTCACCCTGCGGCCAATGGTAGGGCTGAGCGAATGGTTCAATTTGTAAAAAAGACTTTAAACAAAATGGACCATAGCGACATTGACAACAAAATAACCCGGATGCTTCTCCTCCAACACATAACCCCAAGCAGCACCACAAACAGAAACCCAGCTGAACTCCTGATGGGCCGGAAACTTTGCTCGCATCTCAATCGCCTCCACCCAAATTACACACCTGAAGAACCCCCAGGATCCTGCAGCAAGTGTCGGGCATTCCAGGAAGGTGACCCCGTGTTTGCGAAAAATTTCTCGGGCGACCTATTGTGGGTCCCCGCTACCATAACGCAACTTACGGGACCCCGATCCTATCACCTACAAACTGCAGATGGTAAGATGTGGAAGCGCCACATAGACCAATTCCATTCCAGACTAGCACCTAGTCCTATCTCAGCCCCTGAATCTCTTACTGGGGGGGAAGGAACATCGAGGAGGCCGAAAAAGAAATAACAGATGACTTAACAATTGAAACCCAGCAGTCTACACAACCAACTAGGGGATACTCAACTGCCAGAAGGAGAACCGAGCCGGGGAGTGGCCTCGCCGCATGACAGCACTGTGATGGGAACAGATCCAGGGAACCCAGAAGACAGCACTGGCGAAAGCAGAGAGAACAGCCCAGAGCCATTTGACGGAACAGCGGGACCGTTTTCGCCATCCAGCTCAGCTAGCAGCCCACCGGAACCAGAGCCAAGACAGAAACCGGTGGAACAGCATAGGTCAAGCAGACAGGTGAAGTAACCTGCCTATTTATGAGAATACATCACCCCACCCCTCAAACGGAACCTAGGGGGGAGGGGTGTTATGGACTAAGCCAACGCATCAGTAACAACCCTAAATAGCTTTACTTTGCAGCAGGCTCGTAATCCTGCACTTCTCATTGGCCCGCGAATAGTGAGTTGTGATTGGTCGTTTCTGGCCAGTCTGATTGGCTGTTAATGGGCCTCTCTGATTGGACGCTTGTGAGAGCAGTAAACTCAAATCATTGGTTGTTTTGACATCAGCCAGCTCTATAAAAGAGCTGCTGCTGCCCAAGTATTTGCTCCGTTCTTATTTCACAATAAAGAGTTGAAGTCACCGTTCGATGTCTCGTCTCCATTCCTTGTGCCCATGCTCAGGACATAACAGAAACGAATCAAGGAAAGAAGCAATCTGGAATTAAGGAGAAACTTCCTAACAGTGAGGACAATTAACTAGTAAGACAGCTTGCCTTCACAAGTTGTTAAATCGGCATGTTAAGTCTGAAAAGCTGGTGTCAAGCAATGAAGCATGCCACAAACTTGTGTTGGAAGCAGTGGAAAGCCATGCTCTCAAGGGTGAGAATATTCAGTTGGGTACACAAGTTAATTCCTCCATGTCATCTCAGCCTCGCTTTGGCCAAAACAGGGATGTTATCATGGTCATTGATAGTGTGTCTGAGGGAGGTGATTACTTGAGTGAGTGTGTGGGGTACTTTATTGATGAAGAAGATGGGTGAATTTACCGCACACACACAATCATCTTGATGGGCGTGCTGTGGTAGTAACTGAATCTTATCTTTATGTGGCAGGTTCCATGGAGCCTGGCTTTGCTAAGACCATGGAAAGGTATAACCCAGGTAGAAATGTTTGGGAGTAGGTTTCCAATCTGATAACCAGGACTTACCAAGGTAAAGGGAAACATGTATAGCATTGGTGGGCAGGGTTATTTCATCCCTGGTTTACAAAAGTGGCTGTCTACAACCCTGATCAAGATGAGTGGCACAACTTGGAGTCTGCCCCAAAGATACTCTGGGATGTTAAAGTGATTACAATAGATAACAGATTTGTTTACACAGCAGCTCGCACACCAGATGATGGAGATAATGAAGATGGCTTAAGGTCTGTCATTATTCGCTATGATGTAGACACATAACAGTGGCGAGATTGTGAGTCTCTGCCACTCCTTGATAACTATTGCTGCTTCCAAATGGTTGTGGGGAACAGCAACTGTTACGCTTCTGTTCTCCTAGAAGCTATCCTCTAGACCATGAAGAGGCCAAGAGAAAAATCTCTAATCAAATATCTGATGACATTCTGGAAAGCTTACCACCAGAGGTTCTTAGCATTGAAGGGGCAACCATTTGCTATTACAAAGATGATATCTTCATCATAGGTTGTGGTTTCTTCATCACTGGGAGTTTTAATTTGAAGAAAAGACACCTAACTGAAATGGTATAGAATCTCTTGCTTGAGTGGGGGCTGGACTAGAAGACCTCCAAGATCCCTTCCAGATCTATTCTAATTAATAAGAAAAACAGAATCACACCACCAAATAACTATGCATGCAAGTATAAAATTATTGTAGGTTGTAGATGTCTTTTTTAAAAAATCAGGTCAAAAAGATCTAATTAAAAGTCTAAAAGAATGAAGCAACTTTATCAATCAAATATGGATATACTGCTGAAGTTTTTTTTCTAAACCACCTTGCAATCAGAGAAAACAGACAGCCATGGATCTATATTCTTTGAGTATGAACATCTTAGAATGTGATCCTATTACACTTAATAGGATTGATTTCTGACTCTGTATCTATTAACTTCACTATTATTTTCCAACATGTCTGAAAATTTATTCTCACCTATTTTAAAACCTTACAAAAGCAAGATGAATAATCCATTTTTCAGTGTAGACAATGGCTACATTCCAAATTAAACCTTTACCCTTCCATCACATTCAACTTCCTTTGAAGTATTGGAGCCCAGATTCATTTCAGAATGAATCTGCATAGGGGGAAAAAAAAGCATTATCTTTTTTTAACTAGTTAATTAAATCAGGTTGTTGAGTCTTCTTTGGCTTTGATCCTCCTGGCCAGGGAGGGTGGGATTTAAACTTAACTGTTGCTAGTGAGCTTCTCAGGTTCATTGGTTTGACTAATGAAATGCTTTTACATAAATGTGTCCTTCCTGCACCTGATAGCAGGGATGGAGTGGAGGTGGGGATGAAGTGAAGTGAAGTGGAGTGGAGTGGAGTTGGAGTGGGGTATTGTCAAGAAAGCCAGTATCTGAAAGTGAAGTGAAGTGAAGTGAAGTGAGGTGAGATGGAGTGGTTGGAGTGGAGTTGGAGTGGAGTGGGAGTGGAGTTGGAGTGGAGTATTGTCAAGAAAGCCAGTGTCTGAAACTGCAAATGAAGCCAATTTTTATGTCTGTGGCTTGAACTATATGGACACTTCTGCCTGATGGCTCAGAAATGAACTTTGAATCCAATCATCATCTTCTTCATCATCAACAACATTCTGTTTCTTCCAACATGCCAACATGTTGTATGACTGTATTACTGTTTTCTGTACTTCTCATCTTTTCTCCTACCTTCTTCTTTTGATATCTTATAATTATATCACTTTGCTGTTTATATGTGCACTAAGAACTTATGCACCAGAAACAAATTCTTTATATGTCCAATCACACTTGGCCAAATAAATCTCTCCTCTCCTCCTCTTCTCTCCTCCTCTCCTCTCCTCTCTTCTCTTGTTCCGTTCCATTCCATTCCATTCCACTCCACATTTTCTATTCTATTTTATTCTAATCTAGTCTAGTCTAGTCTAGTCTAATCTATTCATATGATGAGAATGTGACACAAGAAAAATAAATATAACATTAATAGTAATAACAGAAGAAGTAGTCCTCAGCTTACAACCACAATTGAGTTCAAAATTTCTCTTGCTTAGTGAGACAGTTATTAAATGAGTTTTGACCCATTTTACAACCTTTCTTGCCATGGTTGTCAAGTGAATCACTGCAGTTGTTAAGTTAGTAAGTTAGTAACACCCTTGTTAAATGAATCTGACCTCCCTGTTGATTTTGCTTGTTAGAAGGTCACAAAAAGTGATCACATTGAACTATGAGCCAGTTGCTAAGCTGAATTTTGATCACGTGATCATGGGGATGCTGAAGCAGTCATAAGTGTGAAAAATCATCAGTGCTGTTGTAACTTTGAACTGTTACTGAAAGAACTGTTATAAGTTGAGGACTACCTGTACATACTATTATGACATTTCCTTCCTTCGCAACATCACATGTATATAAATAGATGCAGCAGTCTGCTTTGCAAAGGTGTTGGATACACTACAGTTTTATCAACTTTGTGCCAAGAAAGTGGAAAGTAATTGACTGTTGAACTTCAAAGTGGCAGATATTTTATTTTTAAAGCAGGAGAAATGTACAATGTTTCAGAGATCACACTGTTTCTTCTATGAGAGAAAATGGTTGGAAAATGCACATTGAAGGCAACATTAAATAATCCTATATAAAGAATGTGCAAAGCGTTTGTTGGTTAATTTAAGGATTTCCTTGGTTGCCCAAATCAAACGTTGTGATTCTGGGTGGCATATGAAGAAAAAAGAAATAAAAAGAAAACAGTTGTGATTACTAAAATGTAACACAAATGTAACAAAATCCAAAACATAAATAAATATCCTTTAATGCCTCCAACTTGGCTCCAATGTTCAATAATTCTATTGGAGATAAAATGTACTCAAAAATAGTCTTCAAAAGAAAGTAATACAGTCCAAAGTTAATGAGCAAATAGAGGTGAATTAAAAAACCAAACAAACTACAATGATGAAATTTCCACAATGGACCAGGATAAGTAATTACCAATTCAAGGAGATAACAAGGCACAGTCTGTTGGAGGGATGCCAACCAAGATAACTTCAGCCCAAAATAAAACACACTTTGCTTCTGGCAATGCTGTGTTGTAATTGTCTCTCTTATATACTATTCTCCCCAGCTCCAACCAATGAGGAGGATCATGGCCACTTCCTCTCTCATAAGCTAAGTTGTTGCCTTCTCCGTTCCTCCCTACGTGTCCTAGGATGAAGAGAAGATGGGCCTGGTTCTTCCTCTGACTGCCCAGCCGGCCTCTGCCCTTCCCCAGCTTCTTCCACAACCTCCAGAGCTACACCTCCACTCCCTGTCAGCTGTTCCTCCCCTCGGTCAGAGTCTGACTCTAACAAGAGCATGACAACAGTGCTAAACAATCCTCAAAGTGCTTTTTCAAAAGGCAACTGGACTTTGTTTTTCCTTGCAGACATTTCTTTTCTCA
The DNA here is from genome assembly GCA_033807585.1 of Hydrophis major. Taxonomy (NCBI): domain Eukaryota; kingdom Metazoa; phylum Chordata; class Lepidosauria; order Squamata; family Elapidae; genus Hydrophis; species Hydrophis major. Next base: position 250,811,150 of record CM066330.1, read on the forward strand.
TCCAAGAAGCTTCTTCAATTCTGATTGGAGAATGGAATGGAACTGAATTGAACTGAACAGAACTGAAGAAGCTTCTTGGATGAGAAGTGAAACATCTTTTAGGAAAAACAAAGTCCAGTTGCCTTTTGAAAAAGCATCTTTGGGATAACCATGACTGAGAATATCCATAGACAAGGCTAAACAATCATATCATTAAAGACAAATAAAGGAGAAAGGATGACCATGATTGAACAACTCAAATTCATATATCATTCTGTAAGTGGGGAGGAAACAATTTAACAATTTAACTGAGATGAGGTGGCCCAGAAGTGGAAAAGATATAGAACAGATTAAAATTAAAATAGGCTTATTTATTGAGATCTACCAATTTATAGGGCCATAAAAGAGAATTAGATAAAGTCATAGAAGATGAAGCTTTGAATATCTAAAGGTCTCAGTGACAATGCATTTGCTATCCTTGTAATTGCTAAGACTCATATATGTGTATCTTGTTTGTGAGTTTCCTTTCAGCATTTAGCTAATTCAGAACCAGAGAAATAGACTGGGATAGATTCAATACGCAATTCCTGAAGTCTCATGTGGCAATTGTGTAATTTGTTTCAAGGATTATTAAAGAGTCTTTGGTATTTAGCAAAAATAGATTGAGAATGGACAGAAGTAAATTGCAACTGCCTAGAATCCCCCCCGCCCCTTATACAAAATGTTCATAAATCAAAGGTTGTTTTTTTTAAAAAAAAAAAAAAAACTAGCAGATTATGAATAGTCTAATTATTCTCTATAATAAGCAAAGCATTATTGGAATAGCAAAGTTCTATTCCGTTTTATTCCAAGTTATCTTGAATAAGTACAATGAATATTAATTAGTACATTCTTCTGAACAGATCTCTTTGGAATTGCAATACAAAGGGCATTGAATAGTTTAATTTAATGATAGGTACTTAATAGGATTAATTAATTTTAGTGATTGAGATACATAATTTTTAAGCAGAGAGGGGGTGTTAATCAGTGTGTAATAATCATTATAACTTGCTTTCCAAATGACCAGCACGTAGTTTTGAGATTCTGGATAAGTTCCATCAATCATCATTTTTGTACTTGTCTATTAAAATTATGGGCAATCATGAAGGGACAAATCAGAAAATCATGGAAAAGCAGATACATGGAATTTAGATTCTTTGCCTTGTGTAAATGAAATGGCATCTATGCACATTTCATATTATAAAACTGTAAGCCAAAATAATTTTTTGGATTTTCTCTATACAAAGCACAGAGTGCCTTACAGAAAGATTATCTGTCAGAATATGGTGCTTCCAAAAATGAATTTTTAGTGCATTTTTTTGTCATTAATCCCATTATAATTTTTAATAGCATCTCCATTCCTTTGGATGCAAAAGTAATATTTTATAGCTGAGGAGAAATACCATTATCTAAGCCCTGAAAGTTGGGGAAAAATGAAATGTCATGCATATCACAATATATGAGACTTAAAAAAAATTACCACATGGGTAAAATGTACATGCTGTTCCTTAAAAAGGACAGTACTTCCTGCACTGCTAAATAGTGGTGAATGTGTAACATGTTTGAAAGTGAAAAGATATTATGACAATATATTGTATGTCAAATAACTTCTTTTGCTATAAGGAATGGGTAAAACAATAAAATCTAGTGGGAGATTTTGTGAAACAATCTAAATGTTTAAGGAAACTACATTTTGTGATACAAAGGTACAAGCATTTTCTTTGTCCTTCATAAAAAAATTATATAGACAGTAGGAGAGAATTATTTTGCTAAATCCTCTAAAAGTCCAGAAGTATGAATCTTAAAAGAAGGCACTGGGGCCACTTTCTCTCACAGGTTGGATTATTACTAGAGGTGGTATTCAGCAGGTTCTGACCAGTTCTGGAGAACCAGTAGCAGAAATTTTGAGTAGCAAATACCATCTCTGACTGGCCCCATCCCCATCTATTCTCTGCTTCCCAAGTCCCAGCTGATTGGCTCAATCTTCTTTTGTTGCCCTGCACAGGAGGATAGAGCTGGAAAGCAGGTTAGTGGGGTGGGGAGGGAATGGGATTTTGCAGTAACCTTCCCCCAGGAGTGGGGTGGAAATGGAGATTTTACAGAATCCTTCTCCTGCCATGCCCACCAAGTCACAGAACTGGTAGTAAAAAATTTTGAATCCCACCACTGATTATTACCTCACAAGATGACAGATGTTCACTGAGGAAACAGCAACAAATACTCTTTTTAATACTCCTTTGATCACTGAAAGTATGCTACAGATCAAATTAATTAAACACGATGTTCAAGAGGAAGAAATATTCTCACTAATTTGTCTCATCTCTCATCTTCCAATTGGCTTAGTGAAATGAAGAAGATACTCTACAATCAATTTGTAATGGAGTCAGCATTCTGTAATCAGAAAGGATATTAGAAAAAGGAAAAAAAAACATTTGTTGATTTTTTAATCGTCCAAACAGAAATACAGCCCAATTTAATAATGTAATCAAGCTAAAGACCATGTAGTGAAGGCAATCACAAACTAACTTGTGAGAACATTGGATCAAGTAGGATGTACCCTTCATGTTTCATGAGGAAAAATAATTGGGACATCATGGTAATATTTTTATGCAATTATCTAACACTAGCCTTCTTTTTTCTATTATGAATTTTGGTGGGTCAGGAGGATACCAAGAACTGATCATAGTTTTCTATCTTAGAGAACTGACTACTGATGGGATTCAATTTTTTTACTACCAGTTCTGTGGGCATGGCTTGGTGGTCATGGCTGGAGAAGGATACTGTAAAATCTCCAGTCAGAGGTAGAACATGCCAGTTCTCCAGAACTGGTCAGAACCTGCTGAATACCATCTCTGGAACTGACCATCCGTATTATACAAGTTTTGAAGGTTTTGACAATAGTTCCAAAGCCTGCAAGAACCATTTGATCCACAAAGACCTCAAAAACCATGGAAGCTAAAGGCCAACACATCTGGAGGGCATCATGTTGCGGAAATCTGATGCCGTCCGGATATGCTAGGCTTCAACTCCCATAATGAAATCTTCATGATTAGGAACTTCTTGCAAAGTATGTGCTCCAAAGTAGAATAGGGCAGTTAACTCCATAGTAATTTGACAAAAATAAGAAAGGTTGCAGTGTTGGAAAGAGCCATCTTTTATGCTTTTATAGACCAATGTACCATTGATTAGTCGAGATCCAAGCCAACCTTGATAGATTAAAACTCTTGTAGAAAAAGCAGACTAAAAAGAGAAATCAAGCGATCTTTATTTGTTCCATGCTCCAAAGAATATTACAGCAGTAGCTACTTTGCATGGATAAGTTTAAGGTGGAAAAAAAGAGAAATGTTCTGCTGACTCAAGTGAAATGAAAACTGATTGCCAGATTAATTGTGCTTCTCCAAACATTTAGAGAGTGACCATTTGGGAAGTCAGTAACAATTCAATATTGTTTAGTCATAGCATGCCAGAAGTCAAGTGTCTGTCCAGATTTGGAACAAGTACAGATTTACTGTGCACAATTCTATAACAAATATTATTGCTTGTAAATGTAGAGATGTACATCTAGTGATGAAGTACAATATAAACTGCTGTGATAGCTAAACAATATATATCTAAAGGAGGAGGAGAAATACATAACATATGACTTGTAGCAGCCCTGCTTATGATTTCCCCAAATCTCATTGTTAAAATGCACACATACATAGGAAATCTGGAGTTGGAAGTCTGGGAGTGAGAAACATAAAAGAAACTCAAATTATAGCACTGTTCCAATAACTCAGGGGCTGCCATAAAGAAGAGCAAGTCAACCTATTCTCCAAAGTACCTGAAGGCAGAACAAGAAGCAATGGATGGAAGCTAATCAAGAAGAGAACCAACCTAGAACTAAGAGGAAATTTCCTGATAATTACAACAATTAATCAATAGAACAATTTACCTAACAGTGGTTAGAATGTATAAGGCTATTTTTGCTGATTATTTGCAGTTTTTGCAGTTCAAATTTCACCAGACTCAAGGTTGACTCAGCCTTCCATCCTTCCAAGGTCAGTAAAATGAAAACCCAGATTGTTGGGGGAAATATGCTGACTCTGTAAACTGCTTAGAGAGGGCAGTAAAGCACTGTGAAGTGGTATATAAGTCTAAGTGTTGTTGCTCTATCTATCTATCTATCTATCTATCTATCTATCTATCTATCTATCTATCTATCAATCATCTATCTATGTATCTATGTATCTGTCTGTCTATCTGTCTATCTGTCTATCTATCATCAAATTTGTATGCTGCCTGTCTTGCCAAAGGTAACTCTAGGCAGGTTACAGATTTTGAATAAAATGTAATGTAAAACATTAAAACAATAAATAAAGATCTTAAATTTAAAAATTCAGTTAAAATAAAACCAAACAGGAGGGAGAGGGAAGGAGTGAAATGTACACAGGAAGGAGATCAAGTGTTCTCTAGCCATTAGCCACCTCCATCATGTTACATCCCCATTGGGGCTGCAGGCTAGTTGGCATAGCCATGTCTTTACATCCTTTTGGGCTGAGTACATTTTTTCTTACCAAGAATCCAAGATGTATTTCTTTATATGACCCAAGCAAATCATTATTTTCTATCTCATGCTGAATCCACTCAAAGTAATTGATCTGTTAGGGTCTTAACCTGAAGCCTGTAACTGCCCTAAGAACCAGGTACCCATTACATGGCTTGTTTGTGAACTCCAGAGTGAATATAATCTCTCTATTCTACATATCTATACAGACTCCCATGCCTGCTTAGGTTCATTGAATAAAGGTCCACCCACATAACCATTCTAAGCATTTTTTTTCCTGAGCACATTTTTCTGCTGAGGTTTTAAAGTACTGTTTCCTCCTTCTGTCACTTTGAACAGGCTTGTCCATTTTCCTGGGGGCTTTCTACATCCTTTCTTAAAAGCTAAACCCTACCTTCATAACTAAATCACAGAAAATAATCTCATTTTCAAGTGTTTCTTCAGGAAGGTTTTTGCTGCCTCTGCTGCAATGTTATTTCAGTGAATATTCCAGAAGCTCATGCTCATAAGCAAGCACCAGGAGAAAAAGGCAGAATTTTTACAGCTGTATGAATTATTATTATTAGCATATGGGATTGTTACAGTAGCCAGGAGCCCACAATGCAAGTCCGGAGTAGCAGTTTGGCTTGCCAAGGTATCAGCCCTGTTGTCGGACATGCTTGCACACTTCCCAAGGTGTGCCACAGGAGGGCGAGCTGGCTTCACACCAAAGCTAAAAATGAGTGGTTTTCCCTACAATGTCACTCAAGCCCCCACTGGAAGAGGTGCCTTACAGTCAGGAACTGGAACTGGGAAGGTTCAGAGTCATCAGGAATCTGACTGCAGGCATGGAGCACCAACGCGTCACCCCAACAAAGTGGTTTTTGTATAGAACATGCTTTCAAACTGTTATATGGACAGAAGCTGAGGCAAATGACAGGAGCTCACCTTGCCACACAGTACTAGGACACTAACCACCAGAGTCAAGATCATCTCTAGCTCATTAAGCCACTGAGCCTGTGTAGCTGTATGAAAGAAGGCGAAGAAATCCCCATTCTCCTGGCCTTCCAAAAAGTGGATAAAACATGACTTTGTATATGACACTGGTAGGTAGGTTGCGTGTGCCATTTCGATATTCATGCAGGAAGAAAAGTGATTTTTGGGTGGAAATGTGCTTACAATCAATTTTTCCCATTTGCATGCTTTCTGAAGCATTTGAGATCCATATGTGGTACCAATAAAGGAGAATATTTGTAGTTCAGGGTTGGAATGGAATGGAATGGAATGGAATGGAACAGAACAGAACAGAACAGAACAGAACAGAACAGAACAGAACAGAACAGAACAGAACAGAACAGAACAGAACAGAATAGAATAGAATAGAATAGAATAGAATAGAATAGAATAGAATAGAATAGCTTTATTGGTCAAATGTAACTGGAGCCACAAGGAATTTGTCTCCGGTACGTAAGTTTAACAGATAACAGATAATCAGAGTTGGAAGGGACTTTGTAGGTCATCTAGTCCAACCCCCTGCCCAAGCGGGAGACCCTACACCATTTCCGACAAATTGCAGTCCACTCTCTCCTTGAACGTCTCAAGTGATGATGCTCCTGTTATATCTGGGAGAGTGGGCGCAAGAACGGAGACGAGGCATCGAATAGTGACTCCAACTCTTTATTAGTGACTTCAGAACAGAGCGAAAGGCTAGGGTAGCAGCAGCTTCTTGTATAGAGCTGGCTGCTGTCACAACAACCAATGATTTGAGTTTGCTGCACTGGAAAGCGTCCAATCAGCGGCGACCCTTTAACAGCCAATCAGATCAGCCGACAACGACCAATCACAATCCGCTATTAGCAGGCCAATCAGAAGTGCAGGTTTACGAGCCTGCTGTGAAAGTAAAACTATTAGAATCGCAAGCTAACGAGTTTGCTTAGTTTGTAACAGCTCCCACAACTTCCGAGTGCAAAGCTGATCCATTGTTCTATCAAACTCTCAGTATACATACAAACAACAAAGTAATATAATCATAATAATGATATGAATAAGAGAAGGTAGTAGAAAAGATGAGAATAGTAATATAGCTATACTGCATGGGTAAATATCCTTAGACATAAGACAGTTCAGTGGGAATTAGGTGTTCAGCAGAGTATTGGCACAAGGACACAAAAACTGTCTCAATGTCTAGTTGTTCTGCCAGCAAAAACCGAACTCTGTTTTCACTGGCAGAGAGTTACAGGAGGCCGTCACAGCAGAAAATGGAGCTCAGAAAGGCTGTGCCCTCCCGATGTCCATTTTTGCCGGTAGAGACACCACAGGCTGGTTCTTTGCTGTTTCCATGGAGACCCTTTGGGCCAGATTCAATGCCCAGGCTTTGAGTTTGACACCCCTGCACTAGATGCACCACCTTAGGAGGGGGAGCCCGCATTGCTGTGAGTTCCCAACTTTTGGCCAAGTAAAAATGAGGATGTGGCAACTTGAAATAAAATGGGAGAAAAGAAAAGAGCAGTAATCAATTAATTTAAAAAGTAATCAATTAATTTTAGTTTAGAATAGGCTAGATTATCCAAGATGGATCGATTGATAGAATGAAAATTCAAAACTTCTAAGAGGCACCAGGGAACACAATCCTGGTTTAGGGCATGGAATTTAGAAGCAATATTGATTTTTTTTTTTCTCACAGCAGGCTTGAAATATATAGCTTCTTCTCACATGACACAGCAAAATAATTTTCAATAGCAATACTGTTGTGTATGTACCATAGTTAATAAAGTATGAGCTTGAGATAAATTACAGGGTTCTGGCCCTGCACTTCTGATTGGCTGTTAGGCAGCCAGATCGGATTGGTTAGTTCTGAGGAATCCAATTGGCCCTTAACAGAGGATTCTTATTGGTTAAAAGAGCTAGCGTTCATAGCTCACTATTGGACAATTCTTACAAGGGTTGCCTATATAAGGCAGAGTTCACTGTTGTTGTTTTGAGAAGTCACTATGCTAATAAAGAGCTGAAAGTCACTATTCAGAGGATGTCTCCATTTACTCCGACCCATGTCCAAGTACTTAACACTGGCGACGAGGATGGGATTTGGAGACGTCTGAACCGAAGAAGCCAGGAAGCAATACCGAGCATGTGATAGATGACGCCAACAACGGAACCATGTCCGGAAGCATCGTACCACCCGCTCCGTTCGATCCGAACCAAGAGGATTGGGAATCCTACATGGATCGCTTCCAAATGTTTCTCGAGACGAATAACTTGAAGGACGCCACACCAGCAAAGAAGCGGGCACTGTTCCTGATGCATTGTGGCCCAGCTGTATTTAAGATGGCTAAAGCACTCGCCAAACCTCGAGAAGTGAAAGCCATGAGCTCGGACGTCCTCGAACCCATCCTGAGAGACCATTACGCGCCAACCGTGCCTACACTCGTGAGACACCATGAGTTTTATCAGAGAAACCAATGAAAAGGGGAGAGCGTGGCCGATTTCGTGGCGGACCTTCGAAATTTAGGGGGTCTCTGCGGGTTCGCAGATTTAGAAGTGGCACTAAGAGATTGAGTAATTCTGGGATTAGATGCACTAGGCGTGCAAAGCAAGCTGATGGCGAAAGACGACATCAGCCTTGCTGACGCCATCGCCGAAGCCACGGCTGCAGAGGTGACTAAAAAGTCGGCTGCACAACTACGGCGAAGCCGCACTCCGGCAACACCACCGACCAGTGAAATCTTACCCAACTCAGAAGGGCAGCTCTCAACAACGCACCATGAGGACCTCTCTTCGTCATCAGGCAGCAATGAAGAAAGACCACATCGACTGTGGTCTGACCGGGACCCTCGCCCGAAGCCCTTATGCCCTTGCGCTGGCTGTGGAGCAAACCATGCCAGGGCTGAATGCAAATTCCGCGATGCACTCTGCCATGAGTGCGGGAAACGAGGCCACATCAGCCGAGTCTGCCGCAGCTTACTAGGACCCAGCCAGGCCTCAAAAGGGGCCAACTATCGCCAATCGACAGGAAACCGTCCTGTAAGGCGAGAGCCAGTAAACCACTCCTACAGAAATCGAGCTTTGCAAAAAGAAGAGGCTCACCATACTGTCACTATAGGTCACGCCTCAGTTTTGGACACTAAGAAAATCTGAGTCACGGTAGCCATCGAGAACCAGCGTTGCCACATGGAGGTCGACTCGGGATCGTCCCTCTCGATGGTGTCTTGGAAGACACTAAAGCAGCTCATCCCCACAATTCAATGCTAAGACCTCCAATTTCAATGCCTCATCCTCAAGGACTACCAAGGAAATCGAATCCCCGTTGTCGGGTCCTGCCGAGTCCGAGTCTTCTTCAAGAAGCATACAGCGTACTTACCTCTAACGATCATCGATAGAGATAGGCCTAGTCTATTGGTCCTCCAGTGGTTCGCGCCATTCGGCATTGAAGTGGCCAGCGTGAACCGAGTCGGTGGTTGTGAATGGGAGGAAGACCTTATCTCTGATTTCAGCGACGTCTTTGTGGACAGTTTAGGCGAGTATAAGGGGACCCCAATCTCGTTTAGTCTAGATCAAAAGGTAGCACCCATTCGCTTGAAGCCCCGTCGAGTTCCATTCGCTCTTAAAGCAAAGATCGATGAACAACTCGACAAACTAATTGCTCAAGGGGTGTTGAAGCCCATCGATCACTCTCCATGGGAAACCCCTATTGTAACACCCATTAAGCCAGATGGGTCAATTCGAATTTGTGGGGACTACCGGGCCACTTTAAACCATGCCCTACAGCAGAATGCGTATCCAGTTCCGGTGGTGCAGCACCTCCTCCATTCCTTGGGGGGCGGAAAGGTTTTCCCTAAATTAGATTTAGCTCAAGCTTATCAACAACTACCAGTGGATGAAAAAATGGCCTAAGCCCAAACAATTGTAACACACAGAGGTGCCTTTAAATGTACCCGATTGCAATTTGGAGTTAGTGTAGCCCCAGGGATCTTCCAGAGCCTCAAGGAAAGGTTATAACAGGGAATCAAGGGCGTGGTTCCTTATTTTGATGACGTACTAATTGCAGCCCCTACCAAAAAAATCCTGCAGGATCGTTTGAAATGCGTTCTTAAAAAATTCCAAGAGGCTGGTCTTAAGGTGAAAAAAAATAAATGTCACTTATATACTGACAATGTTGAGTTTCTAGGATACCGAATTGATAGCCAGGGCATTCATCCTACCGAGAGTAAATTAAAAGCAATCAATAACGCTCCCAGGCCACGCAACAAGGCCGATCTCCAGGCGTTCTTAGGCCTCATTAATTTCTATAATGTGTTTTTTTTTTTTTTGAAAAAGATTTTATTAATTTTCTACAGACAAACAAAACAAACAAAACATAAAAACATCAACTCTCATATGTACATCAAGTGTGTCAGTTGGTTCATCATTTTTGTGCATTCATTCTGTAGTCTCAATTACAATCATGTTACATAACAACTCATATTGTCAATCCAAACTTATATATCCCAATATCACTAAAAAAAAGAAGTTTTTGACTATATTTTTAATCATTCATGCTTTATGAGCTAACAATACCTTAAACCAATTTATTCTATAACAAATCCTATCCTCATATCATATCAATCCTTAAAAAACCTTTTATAAATATAATGTCAAATAACAAAATAATAGCAAAACATTCTAACATTCTCAATATTCTATTGTCGTATTTTATCATCCAGCCATTTATAAAAAAGATCCCAAATTTCATAAAATTGTTTATCCTCTTGCTCTCTAATTTCAAATGTCAATCTGCTCATCTCAGCACATTCCAATATTTTCTTAATAATTTCTTCCTGTAATGGTATTTTCTCATTTTTCCAATTTTTAGCAAATACAATCCTAGCCGCTGTTAATACATTTACAATCAGGTATTTCAAATCTTTACTGTATATATCAGGTAAAATTCCCAATAAGAAGATCTCCGGTTTCAAGTCTATATGTTTCTTTGTCATTTTTTCCAACCACATGTGAATTATAGTCCAATATTTTCTAGCATCCTCACAAGTCCACCACATATGGTAATACGAGCCAGGTATCTGATGACATTTCCAACATTTTTCAGATTTGTTCTTGAGCATTCTTGCTATTCCTATCGGAGGAAAGTGCCACCTGTAAAACATCTTATACAAGTTTTCTTTATATGCTATTGACATTGTCATTTTATAATTTTGAGACCACAATTTCTGCCATTTCTCTAAATCAATCCCATATCCAAAATTCTTCCCGCAAACAATCATAGTTTCTTTAACTTGTTCTTCCTCTAATTTAATTCCCAGTAAATAACCATATAGTTTTTTAATCACCTTCTCATCAGTACCCATCAAAATCTTATCTAAATCAGTCTGTTTATCATAAAATCCCTCCTTTTTGGAATCTTCATCATACCTTGAATGTATTTGTGCATATGAAAACCAATTCATCTTTATACCTTGTTCCTCTAAGTTTTGGATCGATTTAAGTTCACCCTTTTCATTTAAAAGTTCCCCATATCTAACTGTTTGTTCCTTCTTATAAATTATAGGATAGGAAAATGCTTCAATGGTCGATAACCAAACTGGAATTTTCAAATAACATTGTCTTTTTATCTTCTCCCAATTCAACCACAAAGACTCCCGTACATAATGTCTTCTAAAATAACCCTGTGTTTTAGTTCCCTTATACCATAAAAAAGCATGCCAGCCCAGCAGCAAGTCATGCCCTTCTAATGTCAACAACCTATGTTTCCTTAATGTTATCCATTCTTTCACCCACATCAAACTTGCAGCTTGATAATACAATTCCCAATTAGGCAGGCCAAAACCTCCTCTAATTCTAGCATCTTGCAGAAGCTTTAACTTTATTCTCGCTTTTTTACCTTGCCATATAAACTTCAACATAATTTTATTTAAATCTTCAAAATAATCTTTTCCAAGCCTAATTGGTATTGTTTGAAACAAAAATAAAATTCTAGGTAGGATATTCATCTTAATTGTTGAAATTCTCCCTATTAATGACAAGTGCAAGTTTTCCCACTTCTTCAAATCTGCAGTTATCTGTTGTTTAAGTCTAATATAATTATTCTCCTTTAATGTGCTACATCTTGTTGTCAAATATATCCCCAGATACTTAACCTTATTTGTAACTTGAATTTTCAAAAGGTCTGCCAATTCTTCTCTCTGTCTCGATAGCATATTCTTTGTCAAGATCTTTGTTTTGTCTTTATTTATTTTCAAACCAGCCACCTCTCCATATGCCTCTATCCTTTCCAATAACTTTGGAGCTGTTTCTAGCGGATCTTCCAAAATAAAAGCTAAATCATCAGCAAAAGCTTGTAGCTTAAATTCTTCCTTCTTAATTTTCATACCTTTTATGTTTTTATCATCCCTAATGTTTCTATTCAACACTTCCAAGGTCAACACAAATAACAAAGGAGATAGGGGGCATCCTTGTCTTGTGCCTTTCCTTATATTAATAAAATCTGTAAGTTCCCCCTCCATCATTACCCTTGCTGTCTGTTTATTATATATGGCTTCTATTGCTTGAATAAATTTTTTAGCAAAACCCATCTGCTCCAATAATAATAACATAAATCTCCAGTTCACGTTGTCAAATGCTTTTTGAGCATCTAGGAATATCAAAGCCATTTGTTTTTCAGGATGAGCCTCATAGTATTCCAAAGTGTCCAAGATTACTCTCATATTGTCTCTAATTTGTCTCTTTGGCAGAAATCCATTTTGATCTGGGTGAATAAAATTATTTAAATATTTTTTAAGTCTTTCTGCTAAGATTGAAGCAAAAATTTTATAGTCTGCATTCAATAAGGAAATAGGTCTATAATTCTTGATTTGCAATGGGTCAGCCTCTTCCTTCGGTATAAGTGTAATATAAGCCTCTGACCATGTTTTAGGTATTATCTTTTTTAACATAACTTCATTCATGACTTCTAACAATGGAATACTCAATGACTCTTGAAATGTTTTATAGAATTCTGCTGGAAGCCCATCTGGACCCGGTGCTTTCCCATTATTTTGTCTCTTAAATGCTTCATTTAATTCCATCATTGTTATATTGCTTTCTAGCATTTCTTCAGTCTCTTTAGGTACCTTTGGTAAATTAGCTTCCTGTAAATACTGTTTGACTTTTTCTTCATCAATATTCTCTTGTTTATATAGTTGTCCATAAAAATCTCGAATAATTTCTTTTTTCTCCTTATTCCCATAACAAACTTGGCCTTGTTCGTCTATTAACTTCAATATTTTTCTTGATTCCTTCTCTTTTCTCAATTTATATGCTAGCCATCTACCTGGTTTATTTGCATCTTCAAAATAATTCTATTTAGAGTTTCTAATTTTCTGTGCCAGTTCTTCTTTCTCTATTAATTCCATTTTATGTTTAATTACATCCAACTTCAATTTAATATCCTTTTTCTGTGGCATTTTCTGTAATTCTTTTTCAAGAGTTTTATATTCATCTTCCAAGGCCTTGGAAGCTTGCCTTTTCCTAATATTCTTTTTCCTTGTATAATCTATTATCAAACCTCTAGCGTATGCCTTCATTGTATCCCACACATTCTGCGTTGAAGTATCTTCTTTTTTATTTTCTCTAAAAAAAAAAGCCAATTCCTTCTCCATCCATTGTATAAAGTCTTTCTCCTTTAAAATAGTATTGTTTAATGTCCATCTCGATCTTCTTTTTTGTCCTTTCCATTTAATTGTCATTGGGCTATGATCTGCCCAAGTACTTGTTTCAATATTTGTTTCTTGAATATTAGATATTAATTCTGTTGAGATCCAGACCATATCTAATCTGGACCATGATAAATGTCTATTTGAATAAAAAGTATATTGTTTAGCTTTAACGTTTCTTTCTCTCCAAATATCTTTTAAAGTTAATTCATCTGTCATTTTAAAAAAAGACCTTGGGAGAGCCTTTCTATTTTGTTTTGTTGTTGTTGCTATATAATCCAATTTATTATCCACAATTCCATTAAAATCTCCCATCATAATTATATTAACATAGTCCAGTCCAATTATTTTCATATGTAGCTTTTTATAAAACTCTTCTTGTTTATCGTTCGGAGCATAAATTGCAATCAAAAGTATTTTTATATTATTGTCCATTATTTCTACCATTAATACTCTTCCATCTTCATCTGTGTAAATCAATTTTGCCGGGATAGCCTCTTTGATGGATAAAACCACTCCTCTTTTCTTACATTGAGTCAAAGAAGTAAATATTTTCCCCAATTTTGGCTGCAATAACAATTGTTCATGTTGTTTTTTAATATGAACTTCTTGTAAACAAATTATATCAAATTTTAATTTCTCTAACTTATGAAAAGTTTTCCTTCTTTTAACAGCCGAATTAAGCCCATTAATATTCATTGTAATCAGTTTTTTTTCTTCCATGATTATGCTTTATATTTAGGTCTAACAGCTCTCGTGGATCTCACTTCACGCTGTTCTTTGCTATCAATCTGTCCCCCTATTGCTCCTTTCTCTTTTTCAGTCTCCAGTTGTTCATCTTGAAACTCAATTAATGAAACCTCTTTCTCTGCTTCCTCTCTTCTTCCTCTGAAAAATTCTGCATGAAAAAGTTCTGCTTTCTCAATTGAATCAATTCTATATCTTTGCCCTTGCCACCTAAACATTAGTCCTTCTGGAATCAGCCATCTATAATTCACTTCGTTTTCCAGTAATATTTTGGTCAGGAATCGATATTCTCTTCTCATCTCTCTCACTCTTCTGGGTATTTGTTTTAAAACCACAACCTCTTTACCTTTGTATTTCAGTATTTTCTCTCTTACTACTTGTAATATTTGCGTTTTAATAGATTTTTTGGTAAATCTGATATGGACTTCCCTGGGTAGCTTATTTCTCATCGCATATCTTGTATAAACTCGATATATCTCATCTATTCCATCCATCATCTTTTCCTCTGTAATTTCCAAAGCATCTGCCAAAATTTCTATCATCACCGCTGCCAGATTTTCTCCTTTTTCCTCTTCTATATTTTGAAATCTAAGGTAAAATTCTGATCTTTCCATCTCCCACCTCAACATCCCACCTTTTTCTTGTTCAACCGCTGTTAGTCTACTGTCAATATTTCCAATCTTCTTCTCTCTTTGTTTTCCTTCTTCCTCAATTTTTTGGAATCTCTCCTCATACTTAACCATCATTTGTTTAATATTTTCCACTTTTTCATCCGTCTTCTCAATTCTTTGTTCAATGTTCTCTATCCTTTGTTCAATGGTGTCTGATTTTATCTTAAGATCTTGTATTCCTTGCATAATCATCTGTAAAGTTACTTTTTCTTGTTCTTTATCTTGCTTTAACATTATCTGAATTAAACGTTGTCCTCCAGCTGGTGGGGAAGCAGAGGTAGTAGCAGAGATGCCAGATGGTATTGGTTTCCTGCTCATTTCAATGCTTCCAAAGCTTCAAATTCTTCTTAACTTTTAATCCAACTGCTAGAGCAGCCAATTATAATCCAAAATGGAAAACTCCAACAGTAAAAAACACAAAACCAAAAAAGAAACAGGAAAAAAGGAAGAAGAAATATCTTCAGGTTCTTCTAAACCCTAATCCAATTACGAGATAGTCCACCATGAAAAATGAAAAAATAAAAAGGCAAAAACAAACAAATCCAAAAATAATAATATTGATTGAAAGCAAAGAAAAGAAAAAGCAAAATGCAAAAAGAGAAAAGACAAAAAGTTCCTTCAAATTCTTCAAACCTTAATCCACTTAAAAATCTCAATAATCCAAAAAAAAAAAAAAAAAAACAATAACAAAGTGATAAATAGAAAAAGCAAAAAAGTCCCAACAAAAAAGAAAAAAATTGCAAAGAAGAAAAAGAAAAAGAAAAAAAAAACTCTGAGGCTTTTCCCTTTAGAACAAAAAACAAAAACAAGAATATTACTAGAATTGAAATTTAAAAAAGAAAAAAAAAAAAGGACTAGCGAGTGGGGTATATATAAGAGAGCACACTGCACTTTGTTATTTATCCAAGGCTCTTGTTATGACTCTCTTCTTCAGCAGCTTCAAGGCCAAACCTCAAGTGTTGTTGATAACAGTCCAGGAAAGCACCTGCAATAATATTTTGCTGTGCTTTCCCTCTATCTTATCACGTTAAAATGTCCTTGAGAAGATGTCTTTTTGCAATTCTCTCCAGTTCAAATAGAATACTTTCAAGCCTCTAGTTGGCAGTGTTACAAAGTTTCTTAATGCTCTTTCTCCCCCCCAACCGGAAAAGAGGAATAATATATACAGAAAAAAAAAAAAAAAAAGAAAAAATAGCCAAAGGAAGCCTCTATCCTAAAAAAATTAAAAAATCAAAGGGAGCCTAAAAGTATATATAAAAGAAAATTCAATCCGGTTACCTAAGTCACAATAAAATCTTTCCTAAAGAATATAGAGAAAAGAGAAAAAAAATACACCCCAAGCCTCAATTTGACAGCACTTTAAAAACGCCGCTCAAACAATTTCAATCAAAAAAAAAATCTCACAGCTTCCTCCTCTCTTCAGAATGAACTTTCCAACCTCAGCGAATTTTCAACACTAAAGAGTTTTTCTCACCCAGCCGACACACTTCAATCCAATCACTTTCTTTCCGGAGCTGTCCCGACTTCAGCAGCTATGGAGGCTGCCTCTCCGCCGCCAGCAAAAGGGCTTCTTCCGAATCTAACCAGAGATTTTGCGATGTCTCTGGGATCCTGGAACAGTGCCCTTCACGATCACCATCTCTCCGGGACGATTTAGGTCCGTTAGGACCGACCAGGGGCGAAAATATCAGCTGCGATCTCAGAGCCCCGAGATCGCAGCTGTATCACCGGAACGAAGCTCCGCCTTCCAAGCAATTTCTATAATGTGTTTTTACTGCACAAAGCAACTGTCGCTGAACCATTACACCAATTATTAGATAAGAAAGCATTGTGGGTGTGGGGTTACCGGGAAGAGCAAGCATTCCGGAATGTTAAAAAACTGCTCACATCTGACTCTGTACTTATGCAGTATAACGAGATTTTGCCGTTAGTTATAACATGCGATGCATCGCCTTTCGGGGTGGGCGCCATTTTGAGCCATGTACTGCCTAATGAAGCCCCTATTGCATACTTTTCGAAGACTCTTTCACAAGCAGAGCGGAACTATGGACAAATTGATAAAGAAGCTCTTGCAATCGTTTCAGCTGTAAAGAAATTTCATGAATATGTGTATGGAAGGACATTTACCATTATAACTGACCACAAACTGTTGTTAGGGATAATAGCCGGGGACAAGCCAACCCCCTACATATTATCCCCTAGAATGACCCGATGGTCAGAATTCCTAGTTGCTTATAATTATCACCTGCAATATCGCCCGGGGAAAGCCATTCCCTACACCGATGCATTAAGCCGAACACCGCTTCCAGAGACTCTCGACGATCCGGCACCAACAGCAACTACGTTGCAGATCGAAACACTCAACTCGCCGCCTATGACCACCTGAGACATTGCGAGAGAAATCAAACGAGACCACACCCTAGCTCGAATCCTAGGCTGGGTAGAACACGGATGGCCATTGGACCAAGTACCAGATGACTTCGCACCATTTAAATCTTGACAGACCGAACCTTTTTCCCAAAAAGGCTGTATCATCTGGGGCGATAGAGTCGTTGTCCCAGAACAACTCCAGAAGACGCTGCTACGAGTTCTGCACGAGGGCCACCCCGGCATCGTGCGGATGAAAGCGCTTGCACAAAGCTACGCATGGTGGCCGGGCATGGACCGGCAAATCGAGCAGTGGGTCAAAGCGTGTGCCAATTGCCAACAAGTCAGCAACACCCCACCAAAAGCCATGCCTACTGAATGGGAGACGCCATGTGGACCCTGGTCCAGAATCCACCTGGATTTCGCGGGGCCAACCAAAGGATATACCTTCCTGCTGACAGTTGACGCATACTCCAATTAGAAATTCATCGTATGACGGCTACAACTTCCGAGGCAGTGATTAAGATCCTAAACAGACTCTTTGCAACCCACGGATTACCTGACATCCTGGTGTCTGATAACGGGCCACAGTTTACAGCACTAATGTTCGAGCAGTACCTCGCTGACCACGGCATCTGCCATGCGCTCACCTCACCTGTGCACCCTGCGACCAATGGCCGAGTGGAACGCATGGTCCAATTTGTTAAAAAGACTTTGCAAAAAGTGAACTATGACAATATTTATGGCAAGGTCAACCAAATTCTCTTTTTGCAACACATAACTCCACATAGCATCACCGGCAGAACTCCCGCCGAACTACTGATGGGACAAAGACTCCGCTCCCACCTCGACCGGTTGCACCCTGCTTACGAAGCGGAAAAGCCAATAGGATCCAGTGGCCGCTGTTGCACCTTCCAGGTAGGAGACCTCGTTTACGCACAAAACTTATCGGGAGATCCGTTATCGATAGAAGCAACAGTAGTACAAGTGACCGGCCCCAAATCCTATGTAGTGAAATGCTGTGACAATAGACTGTGGAAACGGCATATCGACCAATTACGATCACGACTCCCAACGGCCAGTCAACTACTCCCCCATGACCAAACCAAGGGGGGGGAGGTACAGAAGAAGATGACGTTCCAGGGAACCTGTTCGAAGGGAGCGACGAACTAAGTGATACTCAGGAAATGGAGCAGGAAGGAGAATCGTTTGCACCGCAAGAAATTGCACCTGAGCAAATAGCAGATCCACTGCCAAACAACAATCTACCTCAACAGGATTGCAACCAACCAGTTCAACGAAAATCCGAAAGACTTAAAAGACAACCGTCCTATTTAAAGGACTATATAACTACACCGTAATTAAGAAGCCAGGGGGAAGGGTTGTTGTGTATGTACCATAGTTAATAAAGTATGAGCTTGAGGTAAAGTGCAGGGTTCTGGCCCTGGACTTCTGATTGGCTGTTAGGCAGCCAGATCGGATTGGTTATTTCTGAGGAATCAGATTGGCCCTTAACAGAGGATTCTTATTGGTTAAAAGAGCTAGCATTCATAGCTCACTATTGGACAATTCTTACAAGGGTTGCCTATATAAGGTAGAGTTCACTGTTGTTGTTTTGAGAAGTCACTATGCTAATAAAGAGCTGAAAGTCACTATTCAGAGGCTGTCTCCATTTGCTCTGACCCATGTCCAAGTACTTAACAAATACCACACCAACTGTTTGTGAGGTTTAAATTTCAGTCCAGATGTTGCCATATGGGAAAGGGAGAAAATTTACAAAATACTGCCTAGATTTTTACATTTCCTCCCAAGCATTAATTTCCTCAATCTGCTGTTACTTAAACAATCCTTTTTTACAGAATTATACCAATGCTGCATGATCACAGTCAGAGATCACACAGCAAATGCAATGATATCATTTACTGTCATGTATCCAATCAAATTTGATTATGTGACAATTGGGCAGAGAAAAGGAACCCTCTCAGTATAATTGGGAAGAGGGAATATATCCCCTCGCTCAGTTAATGAGGCTGTCCTGATATATTATCCACTGAGGAGTGTCCCTACACTTCTTCCAATGTGTATTTAAATGTGCAGCTGAATATGCCATTGCAATCAGTTCTAAACAGGAATTCTATTCTATTCTGTTCTGTTCTATTCCATTCTGATCACAAAAGATATTTAAAGGGAGTCTGTGGTGAAGAAAAGATTGATGACCACTGTCTTAAATACTGTACATAGCTTACCACACTCTTATTTTATTTGCAACCTTCATTGTTTCTTCCCCCAAAATGGTAAAGAAAAAAAAAAAAGAAATGCAGTTTTGGGAAAGAAGGAAGGAAGGAGGGAGGGAGAGTGTGGGAGGAAGGGAGGGGGAGAAGGAAGAATGGAGGGAGGGAGGAAGGGAGGGAGGAGGGAGGAAACAAAGGCAGGAAGGAAGGAAGGAAGGAAGGAAGGAAGAAGGGAGGGAGGGAGGGAGGAAAGAAAAGAAGGAGGAAAGGAAGAAAGGAGGGAGGAAATGAAGGAAGGAGGGAGGGAGAGTGTGGGAGGAAGGGAGGGGGAGAAGGAAGAATGGAGGGAGGGAAGGAAGGAAGGAGGGAGGGAGAGGAAGGGAGGAGGGAGGAAACAAAGGAAGGAAGGAAGGAAGGAAGGAAGGAAGAAGGGAGGGGGAGGGGGAGGAAGGGAGGAAAGAAAGGAAAGAAGAAGGTAGGGAGAGAGGGGGAGGAAGGGAGGGAAGGAAGGAGGGGAGGGAGGGAGGGAGGAAATGAAGGAAGGAAGAAGGGAGAGAGGGGGGAAGAAGGGAGGCAGAGAAGGAAGAATGGAGGGAGGGAGGGAGGGAGGAAGGAAGGCGAGAGATAGAATTTTATGATTCTGTCTACCCATCCATCCATCATAAAAGAATATGATACATCCAGGTTATTGGGTTCATCAGATGTTGCAACAGCAGTGCCTTTTACTATGGCTCAGAAGATAGTGGGGTCATTTGAGTAACATGCCTGAGAAGGCTTAACTGATTTTTATTCTTAAATATGTCATGTTAGGCAAACATGAGATGTTCTGTCATCTCATTCTGATTTGGGACAGAAGATCACTTTGGAATGTCAGCTCATCCTGGAGGAGGAAATGTCTGCTTCCCAGCTAGTTACAGTCAGAAAATCCTAAAAACTTTTGCTGAATCTACAGAACTGTCTGAGTCTCTCAGGGAATTGGGTCAGGAAGGAGGGGAGCTTTGCTACTATGGATGTTTAGCACTGCATCATTTGTCCTTGGGCACCAGGGAGGTTCAGGGGCTTGTTTATTTTTAATCTTGTAAACCCACCCAGAGATGTATCAGATGGGCAACTATATCAATCAATCAACCAATCTCAATTGTTTATATATTAAACCCCAAAATATATAGAATCATTCTGGTATGCCTGTTGGTCCTTGCTGCAGGTAGAAGCAGTCCTTGGCTTATGACCACAGCTGAGCCCAAAAATTCTGTTGCTAAGTAAGACACTTGTTAAGCATTGCCCCATTTTGCCCCATTTTATGACCATTCTTGCCATATTTGTTAAGTGAATCATTGCAGTTCTTAAATTAATAACACAGTTGTTAAATGAATCTGGCTTGCCCATTGACTTGAAGGCCAGACAAGGAATAATGGAAACCGATCAAGGAGAGATTCAACCGAGAAATAAGGAGAAATTTTCTGACAGTAAGAACACTCAACGAACGGAAAAAGCTTGCTTTCAGAAGTTGTGGGAGCTTCATCACTGGAGGCTTTCAAGAAGAGATTGGACTGCCATCTGTCAGAAATGGTGTAGGGTCTACTGCTTGGGCAGGGGATTGGACTAGATGACCTAAAAGGTCCATTCCAACTCTGTTGATCTGTTAATCTAGTCTGACTTTGCTTGTCAGAAGTTCACAAAAGGTGATCAGATAACCCCGGGATGCTGCAACCATCATAAATGTGAAACCTTTGTCAAGTATCTGAATTTTGACCACGTGATCACGGGGATGTTGCAATGATACTAAGTATGAGAAATAGTCATAAGGCACTTTTTTCAGTGCTGTTGTAACTTGGTCAATAAATGGTCAATAAACGAATCATTGTAAATTGAGGACTATTTCAACTATAATGACCACTACAGAATGATGCTAAGCCAGAAGATCCTTGTTATTGCTGAGCTGATTTGACCTACAAAGATTGCTGAAAATAGCATTATGAGTTAAAGTGGTCTCTGGTTTGAAGGGCTGCAAATGCAAAATGGAGGAGGAAGAGGAAAACCTGAAGATAGCAGATTATCTGAGCTCTGTGACACAAGGTGTACCACAGGTAGTTCTCAACTTACAACCAGTCACTTCGTAACAGTTTGAAGTTACACCCATTTTTAAAAGGGGAGTTAAGAACTGTTTCTGAAGTTCTGACAGTGAAGCCCCTCTGCAGTCACATGATCACATTTTGAGTGCTTGGAAAATTGGGTGCACTTATGGCCATTTTACTTTTTTTTTTTAAATGACCCTGCCTCGGGGTGGAGTTGGGAGGCAACTGAATGGAGCTAAGCATTTACTGGCCTGATGCCCTTCCTGACGCCTATGCAAAGTTCACAGCAGATATTTTCTCTTTCCACCCCAATGGAGAAATATCTGTCACTGCCTAGGATTGAGCACTCAACCTTCCAAGTGGGAGGTGAGAGTTTTCACTTTCTAGGCCACCTCACTGCTCGTCTTGTCCTATTTTACAATAGTTTTACCAAACAAAATGAGCAATGGGTTTTACGACTGTGCTTGATTAATGACCACCACACAAAAAAGGGTGTAAAATTAGGTCGGTCTCATGACCTACTCATTTTACAACCATCAGGACATAAGATCATAATGACAGGATCCATTGCAGACTACCTTCAGTTTTGAATTCTAAAAATTACTTCTTAGATTGAACTTGGACATATAAATAAATTCAGACACATTTTACAGTAGATCAAACTGCATCTTTTTTTCCTCTCCTCTTTTTCATGATGTATTTCCTGTCTTCAGATCCATTCTTACTTTACCCGCTATTCCTTGTTCTATCATTGCTAAACAGTGAATTTGCAGAAGCTAAAGCATTTCTCTGCTTCACATTTATTTAAGCTAATTTGCACTTGCTTTTTGACCTAAATCTTGGCACATAGATATTCACACATAGAGAGAGAATGCTTAAATAATTTGTCCTGATTTTTTCCTCCGACCCTAAAACTTTATCTTGCCAATTGTTGTTTGTTCGCTGAACTTTAGCAATTTTAGGAATGTAATTCCACATCTTCTAATAAACAATAAGCTGATTATGGGAAACTCAGTCCACAAAGAATCTAAGTGACAAAGTCATTGGTACATAACAGCAAAACAACAACAACAACAATAAAATGGCAACAAGCAATGAAACCACATAAGTTCCTTCCCTACTTTGGAGTTATAAGAATTAACTGAATATTTACACTTAATATCCCATTCTAACAAACTTTCTTCAATAGCAAGGAATATATATTCTTTACATACAAAACAAACATTTGGTCAATAGTAATATGTTCTTACATGTGCCTTTACCTAATAAATGGAGTTTTGGCTGCAACTTTTTGGAATATGTGCATTTTTAAAATAGAATAACAGATTTGGAAGGATCTTGAAAGTCTTGTAGTCCAGCCCCTTGCTCAAGCAGGAGACCCTGTATCATTTCAGACAAATGACTGCCCAATCTTTTCTTAAAAACATCCAGTAAAGGGGCACCCACAACTTCTGGAGGCGAGTTGTTCCACTGATTAATTGTTCTAACAGACAGGAAATTCCTCCTTAGTTAGTGCTAGGTTGCTTCTCTCCTTGATTAGTTTCCACCCATTGCTTCTTGTCCTGCTTTCAGGTGCTTTGGAGAATAGTTTGACCTCTCTTCTTTTTGGAAACCCTTCAAATATTGGAAGACTGCTATTGCACCATTCTTCATATGTTTTAGCCTCATCTTTGTTGCTCTTCCCTGCACTCTTTCTAGAGTCTCAAAATATTTTTTATAGCATGGCAACCAAAACTGGATGCGATATTCCAAGCGTGGTCTTATCAAACCATTATTATAAAGTGTTACTAACATTTAATGTAATCTTGATTATCCCTCTGTTGATTGTACTTGCATTGAGAAGAAGTTTAATATAATGGTGCAGGCACCAGCCTAGAAGTCAGGAGCCTATAAATTCTAGTCCCATCTTATCTGCAGAGCTGGCTGGATAACTTTAGGTCAAATACTCTTGCTCAACCCTAGGAAAAATACATGGTAAAGCACTTATGAAAATCTCACCAAGGAAACTGAATCGAGACTGACTCACAGAATGCACACACTTATTTAATTCTTGAAGAAAGAGGTATGCCAATAATGACAAGCTATTCCCTGACACACATGCTACAACAGGAGTCTATGCTAATAAATCAATCCATTTCAAAAGGCAATAATGGTCTTTTTACAGTCTTATCTCCTTGACTTCAAGTGCCCTGTCCAACACAAGATCTATAAGATTATACTGGGGGGGGGGGGGGATTGGACTATCTAATTGCCATAAATGAAAGTCCAATTAGGTCTTAAAACCTTATTTATCTTAAAGCTGTTTATAAAAGCCTTACAGCCTTCAAAAGATAGTATAGCAAATTCCTATTTTCTGGGCAAGAACACAGAAGTGGTTTGTCATTGCTTTCTTTCAAGACAGCTGCTGAATTCCCAGTCTAGCCCACATTTCTGCTTTACCTATAAGTTTCTCATTTCAACGACTAACCAGGCCGTTCTTGCTTACCTTCCTAGCTCAGACAAGATCAGCCAAGGGCTGCATCTTGCTGAGATCTGAGTAACAACCACCTTCTGTTTCTGTTGACAAGCCAAAGACTATGTATGAAAGTCTACTTTTTCTGTAACCATCATCTTTTTCCAGCTATCTATGCTCTCCTGAGCTCCCTACATTCTATGGAACTCCAGAGGAAGTTTGTGAGTCATTCTGTAAAAAACAAACAAACAAACACCTATGGATTATTCACATCTAGAGAGAACAAAATATATCACATAGTTGGAAAAGGTTTATCTTCAGTTTGTTTCCAACTTACACCTTAAAACAACTTTGGTGGAAAAACAGATACATTTAATGTCTCATTCAGGGTGGAGGGGATTAGATTCCTATCAGAACATTTAGTTGCTATGGCACCTGAGAAAATTGTTGTTATTGCTTTTTAACACCTGTGGAAAAAACCTCACCATTGCTGGAATTGGATCAGGTAATTTGAGGAAGGAAGGAAGGAAGGAAGGAAGGAAGGAAGGAAGGAAGGAAGGAAGGAAGGAAGGAAGGAAGGAAGGAAGGAAGGAAAGGAATAACATATCGTAGAATTTTTTAGTTTAATCATGATTTGTAAGCCTTAGACTTCCCATCTTTGCCATTCTTTTTAAAATGCTTAATACAATGAAAATCATATATATTCCTGTAGCACTCAAAGACCTTAAAAACTGTTTGTTTAAGAGAAATGTTTTGATAAGCTGAGGCCTAATTTACACTGATTAGAAAATGACAAGACAAAATTCTTACAGAAGCTTCTATTTGTCTTCCATATTGTTATTTTTTTAATTTATTTTTTACTTTTTACAAAATCTCTTGAAATTAACTGGGTCAGAGAACAGCCTTGGCCACAGAGCAGGGAAATTCTTCTTCAGTTTGTTTTACCAACTTTCTGAAAAATTGGCATAGAAGTTTATTTTGGAGAACAAGAAAATTTCAATGAAATCCTCAAGGGTGAATCATTACTAAGTGTATATATGTATCTACACTTAGTAATGAGGAAGCCAATAATTATGTCCACATACCTGGAGAGCAGAGGTGGTATTCAGCAGGTTCTGACCAGTTCTGGAGATTTTGAATAGTGGAATTTCAGAGAACCAGCAAATACCATCTCTGACTGGATATTTGACAGTATCCTTCCCTTGCCACGCCCACCAAGCCACGCCCACAGAACTGGTAGTAAAAAAAAATGAATCCCACCACTGCTGGAGAGAGAATAGTATTGGATGGTAAAATGCAACACACACACATACTTCTTGTCGACTTCATCAGTAAATCTTAAACTTCTTGCACTTCTGTTAAGTTAAAAAAAAAAAGTTATTAAGGTTTTTTTCCCCTATTAGTGCAACTATTGTAACATTAAGAAGCAAACCAGCCCAAGGAAAATTTCTGAAAACTTTTTGGGAGATGTACAGATAGTCCTCGACTTATGAACACAATTGAGCCCAACATTTCTGTTGCTAAGTAAGACATTTATTAAATGAGTTTTGCCCCATTTTCTTGCCACGGTCATTAAATGAATCACTGCAGTTGTTAAGTTAATAGTGCAGTTGTTAAGTGGCTATTGACTTTGCTTGCCAGAATGTCGCAAAAGGGGATCAGATCACATGATCCAAGGACATGGCAATCATCATAAATACAGGCCAGTTGCTGAGCATCTGAATTTTGATCATGTCACCATGAAACAATCCTAATGTCAACTCAAAATATTTTTCTGGTCTTTTGGAATTGACAGCAGAAAGGGAGTGGGGGAAGTAGTGCATTCCTTAAATGCTTTCATAGATAATGGCTAGAAGGTCGAAGCTTCTGGTGCACAAGATTATTACTGGAGTGCATGATTGATGACTCTTGGCTATGGATGTGTCCCATTGGAGAATATACATCCAGGAGATGGCGGGAAGACCAGGGTCAAGTATGAAATGAATGATGTGTCTCAGAGCCGTCTGGTTGTCAGGGCTCCAGCATCCACCTCCATTCAAATAATGAGTCTCTACTGCATCTCTCAGAGTTTAAGAAAAAAACAAGCAAGATTTATTAGGAGTGAACATGCTGGGTAGAGATGCGGCTAGAGACTCATGATTTGAATGGAGGTGGATGCAGGACCCCTGACACCTAAATGTGAAAAATGTTTTTTGCATGTGCCCAACATAGGCCCCACCCCCAAAATAAGCCCTACTTAAATGCCTGTTCAGCCAGCCAGCTGACTATTCCATCTGGTTGCTTGTGCCAGGGCCTCCTGTCCCACTGTGAGCAAGTAGGCCTCCCATGTACTCTTAAAGTACATGGGGGTGAATAAGACATCCCCTAGTACTTATTTTGGAGCCCAAAAGAAAATAAGACTGGGTCTTATTTTCCAGAAAACACGGTATGTATGTATGTATGCATGCATGTATGTAATTTCTTTTTTAAAAAATATAGATAGATAGGAATATAGATATAAGTATTTATATCATTTTTTATTCTTTTTTTTAAAACAAATTTTATTAATTTTTGAAGACAAACAAAACATAGAACATAAAAACATAAAACCTCCTTTCTAAAAATTACTTATAAGTTTTAACAAGGCAAATAAAACATCATTTTTAAGGCATAGTTCCACATTGTCACATTTCCATTTAAACACATATATATCTTTCCCAAATTTCTCATTATTTCTCTCTTCACTTTTATTCAATTATATTTCTTTCTATCAAGGTTTTATTAATTCTCAATCAAATATAGACATTTACACAGCATATTTCCAAATTATCACATTTCCATTTAAACACCTATATATCTCTTCCAAATTTCTCATTATTTCTCCCTTCACTTATTCAATTATATTTCTTTCTATCAAGGTTTTATTAATTCTCAATCAAACATAAACACCCAAAACACAAAACATAAAACAAGACATAAAAAGATAAAACCTCCTTAATTATCATTTGTACATATCTTTTCCAAATTTCTCTCCCTTTAGTTTTTTTCCTCCAAGGTTTTATTAATTCACAATCAAACATAGCTAACCAAAACACAAAACATAAAACATAAAACTTCTTTTGAAAAGTGGCTTAGCTTCAGGTTACATCTTTTTTTACAGACCTAAATCAAATTCATGCTCACCTTATATACCGTTCATATCTTATTGACCATTCTATATTTCCTATATAACTTCTCCCTTCTTTTCACTCTCTTAATTATATTTTGTTTATTTCATCTTCTTTCAAAATCATTATGCTTGTATCTTTTGTCCGTTCTTTTCTAATCATCTATTTATCTCTTCTCTTTAGCAAAGAATTTCCCCTGTAATCACTTTTAAAGTATGACGCCTTTCTATTTTTCCCCTAAAGTAACACTTAAAATAATACATAATTTCCTTCCTGATTCTGCTTAGTACATTCTATATGTTGCATTTTATTCTAGTTCTAATTCTAATTAATACATTATTTTAGAATAAGAAGATAAAATAGTAAATTGATAATAACATTGAAACAATAACAAATTAAACAGTAACTAAGCATTAATTATTTTACACATTCTCTTTAATATTTTATTAAGTATTGAGATCTATCATTATTAAACATTTTAATATTTTAATATTTTGTTAAATCTTAATTCCAATAGACTATTTCAAATGCAAATACTACAATACTATCTTATGTACTCTGGCAGAATCTTTTTTTAATTATACACTGTCTTTTATCCCTTATCTCTAAAAAATGTTTTCTTTTTGGCATCTTGTTTCAGACTGTGGCTTTCTTTCCCTTTTTGCCTCCCTTTCTTCTCCAGTCTGGTCTTTTTGCCCCCCCCTTCTCCTAACCTCCACCTTTTTAACTTTCCCTCTCTCTTGTAATTCTCTTTTCAATTGCTTTCTAACATTGTATCTTATTTTCACCTTATTTTTCTTTTTTCTTTGGTTGTTTTATTGAATCTTAAATTCTCATTTTTCCTTCCTCTCTTCCTATTTTCTTTCTTAATCAAACTTTTTTGCCCATTAAAAATGGCTTCCTTTTCTTCTTCTTCTTCTCTTACTCTTTCTTCCTCGAGTATTTGCTGGTACGTAGAAACCGCCATTTCTAAAAAGTGGAAGACAGCTCCCAATGTATTCTTGTCATTTGGTCCTCTTTCTTTTAATTTTTCATATTCCATTTTTAGTTGATCCACCAATGGTGCCATTGTAAATTTTTAAGAACAACCCAGATGTTTTTAATCTTAAAGTAATTTACAAAAGTCAAAGTTATCAAACAATCCAAACAGGCAGAAATTATTTCCTTTTCTTCTCTTTGCAGCTTTTCCTCCTGGGGCAAAATCCCAAATATATTTTAAAGCCATATTACAATTAGTTGTTAGTCTTATAATCTTCAAAGTGTCTCCTCCAACAAGTCTTTAAGGATTTTATTTTTAAGTCCTCTCCTTCCCACTTATAACAAAGAGCTTGTTTTTACCTTATTTTTTTTATTCTTTACCTAATTGTAATCCTAATTCATTTGTTATTTGATAGAATATTTTTGGTAATGTTTTCCTTATTATTATTATCCATATTCTTATAGTCTTTTTCTTGATTCACTTTCACATTAAAATCACCTACCAAACATATATTCTCATATTCCAGTTCTATTAATTTTTTAATATAATTTGTTATAGAATTTTTTCTGTTTCTCATTTGGTGCATATATGACGATTAACACTTTTTAAAATTTACATATACTTCTAACATTAAAATTATATCCTCCTCATCTGCATAAACTTGTTTTGCTTGTGTTTTCTAATATATATTGCTATCCCCCCCCCCTTTTGAGCTAAAGATACATATAAATCTCCCAATTTTGTTAATTCTAACAATTTGCTCTGATATTTATGTATATGTGTTTCTGATAGCCATCCTTCTCAAAAGTTGACCCAGGCTGAGCCTGAGGGTGGGGTTAAATGCATCATCAGTTTGGAGTCACTACACCTCTGTAAGAGATCTAGGTCCAGCCTCCTTTGAAGACCATTGAGTTTTATCTGGCATCAATTTGCCTTGACCCTTAGTAGAACAGATTCTTGTGAATAGATTGCATGTAACATACTATTTTTAAACTCTATCCTGGCTCTTGATTTCCTGCGCCTTGACATTATCTACTGAAAGGGAAAGTGTGATCTGCATGCAAATCTAATATTGTGGAACTGTTGTGGGTTGAAAACAAAATTTACAAGGCAACCCTATGCCAAGCTCAACTGGCATTGTTGTGACTGCTAGATGCCTGTTCTGTGAAATGGAGTTTTCTCTTAGGGCATACATAACTGCCCATGCTACTGTCTTTCGTTTCTGGATGCTAGAACATAGAATAATAGAGTTGCAAGGGACTTGGAGGTTTTCTAGTCCAACCCCTTGCTCAAGCAGGAGACCCTATACAATTTCAGGCAAATGGTTGTCTGAAATGGTACACTCTTACATATACCACTTCATTTTCATTGTAAAAATACTCTGAGTAACTGTGAGCAGAGCTTCATGAGCAAGGAACAAGCACTATTGTCACACAACACAAAGGCCATTGTACAAATGGCCTTCCTGGCCAATTTCTGAATATTTTGCATTACTTTGCACAATTTTCATAATTCTGCATTAACTTGAGAGCCATTCACATTGAAAGCATATGGATACTTACAAATGTTTTTCAAAAAATTTTTTAAAAAAGAATTGTCACAGTTATAGCTATTTTGACTGAGCTGGGGCATTGAGATAGACATGTTTTAGAGTCAGTGGGTTATTATATTTCTTTCTTTTCTTTCTTCTCTGCACTGACATTCCATGTTGAGGAATGTCACTTCAGATTGTGTCACACTGCCTCAACTGTGTCCTGTAGCATAGCATAACTGATACAGGCTGACATCATCTGCTAGCCTAGGATTTGTCAGCTAAAGAAAAAGGTTAATTTGCTTTCTCAAAAATATATGAGCTAAAATGGTTATTTGTGGAAGTGGCTGATCCTTGACCGATCATCATTAAATATGTATATCCTGATTAAATGAGCTGAATTCTAGTTTACATGACATACACTTTTTTTCTTTTAAAATCTCTGACACTTTTTGATCCATAAAACAAGAAACTCCAAAATCCCTTGTTCTCTCCCCACAATGTTGTTTAAGATTCCTGGAACCTAAACTCTGTTGAATGACTTGGCCTCAGAAGTGATCTGACCATAGCAATAGCACTTAGACTGATAGACTTAGACTTCACAGTGCTTTACAGCCCTCTCTAAATGTTTTACAGAGTCAACATATTGCCCCCAACAATCTGTGTTCTCATTTTACAGATCTCAGAAGGATGGAAGGATGAGTCAATCTTGAGCTGGTGAGAATCAAACTGCTGAAAGCTGGCAATAAGCAGAAGTAGCCTGCAATTAGGATTTTAAGATTTTAATCTGCTCATTTTCCAGAACCTTTTCAACTTGATGGTTCCAATAGTTTTTATTTATATTCAAATCCAAACCTCTGGCAAAGTTGCCAATGGATAATTCTGGCAGCTTAGGCATGATGTTGCTTGTCAGTTTGAGAAATTGTGCTGCAGCCACTAATTAAATGACCCACGGTTTCATCATTGTTAGTATAATAGTATTATTTGGTCAGTCATAACTGCCAATTCTTCAGCTAGTGTTGGTCTTTATACATATCAAGTTCTTCCCAAGAACCTAGGATGTCATAATGTATCTGCATAGTATATATCTAGTTCCAAGCAGTGAGGCCTTTTGTAATTGACAGATGGAAATTTAGGCAATGTGTAGATTTTCTAAGTGCCATGCCAGATTTTTTTATTATTATTATTATGGCAACTCGTATGCTAATAACTGCAGGAACTACCATTCTATGTTGTAATCTTTCACCTTTGATTTTCAGATTTTGATCTTTGTGGCCTTCTCCAATTCCTTGTCTTCTATACTATTATTGTTTGGTATTGTCACATCAATTATTTACTTTTTCTTCTTCTCAGCCACATTTATATCTGGTGTGTTATGACCCAATACTTTATCAGACTGTGCTCAGAAATCCCACAATATTTTAATTTGCTCATTTCAACTATTTTTGAACATTATTTTTATTGCTGACACAAATATATTTATCCAGATGTTCCAGTGGATCATTTTGGAAACAATTTCATTTTTTATAATAAGTTTGTACAATTCTATGCC
Source organism: Hydrophis major (assembly GCA_033807585.1). Classification (NCBI taxonomy): domain Eukaryota; kingdom Metazoa; phylum Chordata; class Lepidosauria; order Squamata; family Elapidae; genus Hydrophis; species Hydrophis major. The sequence goes on from CM066330.1 coordinate 250,842,128, forward strand.
TTTTTGCACAATCAGCAATTTGAATTATTTGACATAGTTTTTTTTTTCAGTTCTGGCCTTAATTGCATTACTTCAAATAGTTTGCTCTTAAGAAGCCAAAATCAAGCCATTATTTTCTTTTTTTCAGTGTTCCAGTTGTGAGCCATTGCCTGGTTTTATCTTTATCCACCTACCCCTTGATCTTTTGTAGGAATTGACCATATAATGCTTTTCTTTACCAGCATTCTACATTTGATTCATCACTGTCATTATTTCATGATAATAATCAGCTAGATGTTCGTACTGGATTTGGCATTTTTATCTACCTATCAAGTCTTTCCCAAGAACCTTGGATAGGAAGATGTTGAAGTTTGATGATGTTAAAGATATCATCACAGGATGCAAGCTGTTTAAGTGAAACTGCCTTTTGCAATTGATTGATGGTAAATTTGTCAATATCTATGGTATTTAAATGATGCTCCAGTTGTTTTACGATTGTACCCAATGGACCTATTTCTACTACCTTTGCTTTCTTTTGTCACAGTCATTTTATTTCTATTTGCATAATTTTGTATTTTGTTATCTTCTCCAGGTATCTCTCTTTTATGTTGCAAGGTACTGTCGTGTCTACTATCCAATCATTTTTGTCTTTCCTATCAACAATTATTTACTCTGGCTCTGGGGTGTTATGTAGCAAGTGCCAGGTCTGTGTGAATTTTGAAGTCCCAGAGCATTTTAGCTTCTTCATTGTCTATGACTTTCTCCATTTTATGGTCTAATTAGTTCTTGCTTGCAAGCAAATGGTATTTCTTGAAGATCCTCTGATGCACCATTGCTGCTTTTTTGTCATACAATTGTTTGTAGTCAATCTGAATGGTCTTCTTGCAGCAGGAAACCAGGTGGTCCATTGTTTCTTTAGCTTATTATAATTATTATTACTTTATAACTTTGAATTATTGCAGTGTGGTGCCTTATAGTCCTGAAGTCAAAATTGTAATAAATTCTAACTGGAGCCTCCCAAAACAATGCTCTATGCCTCTTATGGTTAGAATACATATGAATTTAATTATGGCACAAATTAGAATCAGGACAGCATCATTTTAGCATGTATGTATTTATTTATTTCTGCTTACCTTTCTCTTCCTATTTATTTATAAAAGTTATTTATTTATAAGATTTATTTATAAATAAATAAATAGGAAGTGTGGGGGAGGCAGAAAGAAATCAAGTCTGAACATAGTTTCATTTTACATAGAGTTTCAAACATTTCCCTCAGCAAACGAATCTCAAAAACTCATCCAGTTGTGCTAAAATAGACACGCACTAATATTTCTTTGTTCTACAAAATAGGCTTTAATGTGAACATCAGAGACAGTAGACAGCCTGATAAAATATCTAGCCTGCATAATGCTATTAAAATTGCTATGGTGGAGCAAAACAGGATTTCATGTCAAGCCAAGTTGTCCTGAAATGCAAAAATTATTTCATGAATATTATAAGAGAGAAAAATTGTGAGCTTTCAAAAACATATGCCACATCAGCACTCTTATTCTTCCCTATTTAAAAATAACAAATATAATTTTGCAGCTAAGAAACTAAGCGCTTCCTAGTCCAAAGTACCCAGGAATACAGTCTAGATCTATTATTGGAGTTAGGGAACTATTAGATAACAAACTAGGAAATATGGGATCAGAGTCATACTGTTAGGAATAACAAGGTTACCTAATGTAGTTTGGGTAAAATAATATATATAAACTATGATAGTGAGTTTAAGTGTGTATCACTTTAACTTGCAAAGCATATAATTTTGGGTGCGGTTGTAAAACCACCATAAGAGGGAGCAAGAGAACTTGATTGATTGCTGGCTTACTGAATTGCTTGCTGATTATGATGGATTGATGGTTTACTAACTGCGTGTTTCCTGCTGCGGTTGCTGAAGGAAGAAAGGAGGTTTGACTTCTTCATATCTCTACTGCAAGAAGATATATTACTGGACTGATATTTGTAAGTTTCCTGACCTCTTTTTCGACACTGGAATAATTCACTGCAACTGAATAATTCCCAGATGGACTGAACTAGTGAATGATATATGGACTGTTTTGACTATGCTAAAACTCTTACTGGAATAAACGATTTAACTAGCACAGTGTATCTATTTTACTGAGTGTAAACTACAAAAATGTTTATCTCACATATTTGCCAGTCTGACTGACTGCCGTGCAGATTCTGCTAGGGTGTATCCCTAACACATACCCTGTCATTTTTCATCACCATGTGGAGTTACTGGCCAGTGTATTTCTTTAGTTTGATGGCCCAGAGCAAAAAGACTGGAAGATCATGTATTTTTCTTGAATGATGTCCTTTTCACTATCATGTTCAGGTCTTGTAGAGGAGAATGGGGGCGAGGGATTAGAATACAAAATGAAATAATAATTAAGTGAACATGATTGTTGATGATCCAAGCTCTGTAAAGGACCTTGGAATACTCATCTCTAATGATTTAAGTGCTAGAGCCCACTGTAACTACACAGCCAAAAAGGCATTAAGAGTTGTTAACCTAATCCTACATAGCTTTTTCTCTGGTAATATCACACTACTAACTAGAGCATACAAAACATTTGCTAGACCAATACTCGAAAAAAGCTCATCAGTCTGGAACCCACATTACGTATCTGATATTAGCATAGTTGAGAAAGTTCAGAAATATTTCATAAGAAGAGTTCTCCACTCCTCTACTCATTGTAGAATACCTTATGCCACCAGACTTGAAATTCTAGACCTAGAAAACCTTGAATTATGGCATCTTCGGTCTGATCTAAGTATGGTATATAAAATCATACATTGCAATGACTTACCTGTCAATGAATACTTCAGCTTCAACCATAACAACACTAGAGCACACAATAGATACTAACTCAAGATAAACTGCACCAAACTTGATTGCAGGAAATACAACTTCAGCAACAGAGGGGTCAATGTCTGGAATACTCTACCTGGCTCTGTGGTTTCTTCCCCAAACCCCAAAAACTTTAACCTCAGACTGTCTACTATTGACCTCACCCCTTTCCTAAGAGGTCTGTAGGGGGCATGCATAAGCGCACCAACGTGCCTACCACCCCTGTCCTATTGTTTCTGTTATGAACTAATAAAAATGCTAAAATAAAGTTTTAACAAACCTTGAAGAAAAAGCAGGGTTCTAATCCTGCACTTCTGATTGGCCGATAATAGCGATATCGGATTGGTCCGTTCTGGGGAATCTGATTGGCTGTTAATGAGCCACTCTCATTGGTTCAAGGGTTTAACACTTCCATGTTTCTCATTGGTTAATAGGTCAGCAGCCTGCCTTATAAAAGGGCTGCTGCTGCCCTAGGGTTTTGCTCTGCTAAGAATGATTAATAAAGAGTTGAAGTTTACTGTTCACTGCCTCGTCTCCGTTCCTTGCGCCCATGTGCAGAACTTAACTCCGGCGATGAAGGTGGGATACAGAGACATCAGAGCTGACTGAACACTACAGAGCACCAAACAGAGAACATGGCTGAAGGCATATTGACAACGGAAACCATGTCCAGCGGCGCCATACCACCTGCTCCATTTGACCCGGCACAAGAAGACTGGGAGGTGTACATAGACTGGTTCCAGATGTTTCTGGAGACCAACAACTTGAAGGATGCCACCACGGGAAAAAAGCGAGTAGTATTCCTGACCCATTGCGGGCCTGCCATCTTTAAGATGGCCAAGGCACCAGCGAAACTGGCCGAGGTGAAAACCATGGACTGGAACGTCCTTGCGCCCCTTCTACGGGCCCACTATGCACCCACCATACCAACGCTTGTCTGAAGACATGAATTTTACCAGAGGGACCAGTGGAAAGGAGAGAGCATTGCAGATTTCATCGCAGATCTCCAGAACCTGGGAGGCCTCTGTGGGTTTACAGACCTCGAAGAAGCTCTGAGAGACCGAATAATTCTGGGATTAGATGACCACACTACGCAGAGCAAGATCATGGTAAAAGGGGACATCGACCTTGCTGATGTCATCAAGGACTCTACTGCAGCAGAAGCAACCAGGAAGTCGGCTGCCCGAATGCACCATATCAACGCACCACTCCGTCAACTCACCAGCGATACCTCACCTCGCCTAGAGAGGCACACAACAGCGACCCACCACAAGGAACTCGAATCGCCATCAGAAAGTGATGAGGAGGAGGTCAACCGGCTCCGGTCTGAACGTGACCAACGCCATCAGCGGAATCAAAGTCTACCTCACCAATGCGCGGGTTGTGGGGCAAAGCACCCGCGAATAGACTGCAAATTCCTCGACACGCTCTGCCATTTCTGTGGGAAAAGAGGCCACATCGGGAAGGTCTGTAGAAGCAAGCAAGGATCCAGCCCATTTCAGAGGGGAAACAACTGCCGCCAGACCACAGGAAATTGCCCTGTGAGTCAGGAACATTTGAACCACCAATGGAACAACCACTCCTACAGAAATAAAACACTGGCCATTTCAACGAGACGAGAAGAGGCACACCAAACCATTATAATCGGTCATGCCTCATCGCTAGATGCAAAGAAGATCCGAGTGAAGGTCGCCATCGAAAACCAGCCTTGCGTGATGGAAGTCAATTAAGGATCATCCCTCTCGATGGTTTCCTGGAAGACTCTTAAACAATTAATCCCTGCCGTCCGGCGTCAAGACCTCAGAGCCCAGAGAATCATACTCAAAGATTATCAGGGGAACCGAATTCCGGTCATTGGATCCAGTCAAGTCCAAGTATCATTCAAAAATCATACTGCGTCATTACCACTGACCGTCGTCGACTGTGACCGGCCTAGCTTGTTAGGCCTTCAATAGTTCGCCCCACTCAGGATCAAGGTAGCCGGCATTCACCAAACCAGAAGCGACGACTGGGAGGAGGCCATCGTCCAGGATGTTTTCGCAGACAAACTAGGCAAGTACAAGGTGACCCCGTTATCATTTAACCTTAACCCTGAAGTAGCCCCCATCCACCTTAAGCCTCGTCGGGTACCTTTTGCCCTTAAACCAAAAATTGATGAGCAGCTCGATAAATTAATAGCCCAGGGTGTTTTAGAACCAACGGACCACGCTCCTTGGGAAACCCCAATTGTAACACCCATCAAACCGGATGGATCTTTAAAGATTTGTGGGGACTACCGGGTTACCCTTAATCACGCTCTTCAACAGAACGCTTACCCGGTACCAGTGGTACAACACCTTCTCCATTCCCTGGGGGGCAGAAAAGTCTTCACTAAATTGGATTTAGCACAGGCCTACCAACAATTGCCTGTAGATAAAAAAAACCCACAGAGGCACAGACGATCGTTACGCACCGAGACGCCTTTAAGTGCAACCGACTCTAATTTGGAGTGAGCGTAGCCCCAGGGATTTTTCAAAGTCTGATGGAGAGACTCTTGCAAGAGATCAAGGGGGTTGTGCCATACTTTGATGATGTTTTAATTGCTGCCCCGAATAGAGAAATATTAGAAAAGTGGCTTAAATTGGTTCTCCAGAAATTTAAAGACTCTGGCCTTAAGGTTAAAAAAAACAAATGTCAACTGTGTACAGACAAAGTAGAGTTCCTGGGGTACCTAATCGATAAACAGGGCATCCACCCCACTAACAGTAAGCTGAGAGCAATCAAAAATGCCCCAAAACCCAGAAATAGAACTGATCTCCAAGCTTTCCTGGAGCTCATTAACTTTTACAACATCTTCTTGCCCCAGAAAGCGACCGTAGCTGAGCCCTTACATAGACTCCTTGACAAAAAAGCAACCTGGGTCTGGGGACACTGCGAGGAGCACGCATTCTGACAAGTGAAAAACTTACTAACCTCAGATGCTGTTTTAATGCAGTATAACGAGACTCTGCCTTTAACAATTACATGTGACGCGTCACCGTTTGGAGTAGGAGCCATTTTGAGTCATGTGTTACCAAATGGTAGTGAGGCCCCTATTGCCTATTTTTCAAGGACCTTATCAAAGGCTGAATGTAATTATAGCCAGATCGACAAAGAGGCTCTTGCTGTTGTATTTGCTGTGAAAAGTTTCATGAATATGTGTATGGATGAGTTTTTACTATTGTTACCGACCACAAACCTTTGTTAGGGATTATAGCGGGAGACAAGCCAACCCCCTATATATTGTCACCTAGAATGACTCGCTGGTCGGAGTTTTTAGCTGCGTACAACTATAAATTACAACACCGCCCGGGGAAAGCCATTCCCCACACTGATGCATTGAGCCGTGCCCCACTTCCGGAAACTGTAAATGACCCAGCTCCAGATTGACACTCTAGATTGAAATGCCATGACACTCCAGATTGAAACACTACAGGCACCACCGCTAACAGCCAGAGACATTGCAATTGAAACAAAACGAGATCCTGTCTTAGCGCGAGTTCTTAGCTGGGTCGAAAGAGAATGGCCAATAGAACAAACCTCTGATGATTTCACCCCTTTCAGAAACCGGCAAACAGAACTGTTTTCACAAAAAGGCTGCATCCTATGGGGAGATAGAGTCGTCGTCCCACAGCGGTTACAACGAGCAGTATTGAAAACATTGCATGACGGTCACCCCAGCATCGTGCGTATAAAAGCACTCACACGAAGCTATGCATGGTGGCCGGGCATCGACAAACAAATCAAAGCCTGGGTAAAGACTTGCTTAAAGTGCCAAGAAGTCAGCAGTGCCCCACCTGGAGCAACTCCAACAGAATGGGAAACCCCCCAGGGGCCGTGGTCCCACATCCACATTGATTTTGCGGGGCCTACTAAAGGACATACGTTCCTCCTAATAGTGGATGCCTATTCCAACTGGCTCGAGATCCACGAAATGAAGAATACTACAACGGAGTCTGTCATCTGAAAATTGAACAGGCTATTCGCAACACACGGACTGCCAGACGTTCTGGTCTCTGACAACAGACCCCAGTTCACAGCCCTGGCATTTGAATAATACTTAGCAGATTGGGGCATCCGCCATGCACTAACTTCACCAGTGCACCCTGTGGTTAACGGCAGGGCCGAGCGCATAGTACAATTTGTCAAAAAAACTCTCCATAAAATGGACTATGGGGACATTGATGAAAAAATAAACAGAATACTCCTACTCCAACACATCACTCCGCACAGTGTCACCAACAAGACACCAGCTGAACTATTGATGGGACACAAGCTCCGTTCCCACCTCGACCGGCTTCACCTTCCTACAAGCCAGAGAAACCCTGTGGATCTAGCGGAAAATGCTGCGAGTTCAAGGTAGGCGACTTAGTTTTCACTAAAAACCTCTCCAGTGAACCATTATGGATCAAAGCAATCGTAATTCAAACCACCGGGCCCAGATCGTTCCGTGTGCAAACCTGCGACGGAAAAATATGGAAACGCCATATAGATCAGCTTCGCTCTAGGCTACAACCCAGTTCCCGTGACTCCTGGGACTCCCAAACTGAGGGGGGAGGGGATGTCGAAGAAACCAAATTTGAGATGGTGGAGAGCAGAAGCGAAGTGAGTCAGCGATCGGGCGCGACTAATGAAGAAGAATCAGAGAGGGGTGTGGACTCACCACAGAGGAATACCTCAACGGAGGCTAGCCCGCTATGATCGGAGGACAACAACAACAACGGAATTAGCGGCACCGAGTCGTCCAGTGAGAATGCGGAACCGCCGGTACCAGATATGTCCAAAAACGTCCCAACAAAGCTGGACTGCAGACGGGAACCAGTGGGACAGCGCAAATCAAATAGACAGTTAAAACAACCCACATATCTTAGAGATTACATCACCGCACCCCTCAAATGGAACCCAGGGGGAAGGGATGTTATGAACTAATAAATGCGCTTAAATAAAGTTTTATCAAAGCTTAAAGAAAAAGCAGGGTTCTAATCCTGCACTTCTGATTGGCCGATAATAGCAATATCAGATTGGTCCTTTCTGGAGAATCTGATTGGCTGTTAACGAGCCACTCTCATTGGTTCAAGGGTTTAATACTTCCATGTTCTCTTTGGTTAATAGGTTGGCAGCCTGCCCTATAAAAGGACTGCTGCTGCCCCCGGTTTTGGCTCTGTTCACGATGGTTAATAAAGAGTTGAAGTTCACTGTTCACTGCCTCGTCTCCATTCCTTGCACCCATGTGCAGAACTTAACAGAAGGAGTCATGGAATTTCACACTGTCTCAAAATAAAAATTTAATAATAGCTTTACCAGTGACTTTCTCACCATCTCCTCACCCAGGTCTTTATATCCATCTATTTTGGGACTGTTCAAAGTTACAACAGCACTGAAAAAAAAAGGACTTATGACCATTTTTCACACTTACAATTGTTACAGCATCCCCGTGGTCAGAGAATCAAAATTCAGACACTTGGCACCTGACTCATATTTGTGACTGTTGCAGTGTCCCGGGGTCATTTGACCACTTTTTGTGATTTTCTGACAAGCAAAGTCAAAGGGGAAGCCAAATGTCAGTGTTCCAGAAAACCTCCACTCCAACAAATAATTCCGAGACAGACATTCTCACCAAAGTCCTTTTTATGAGAGTAGCACATCTGAGAAATCCCGAATCTGAAAGTTCCAGGTTTCCTTGCAATCAATAAAAAAATTACAATTCTACCCCCTGCACCGGTGATGGGATTCACATTTTTTTACCACCGGTTCTGTGGGCATGGCTTGGTAGGGGCAGGGGAAGGATACTGTAAAATCTCCGGTCAAAGGTGGGATTAGCCAGTTCTCCAAACTACTCAAAATTTCCGCTACTGGTTCTCCAGAACTGGTCAGAACCTGCTGAATACCACCTCTGCCCTGCACCCATCATTGCACCACTTGTCCCAATCACCATCCATCCCAACTTGAGACGTTGTTAGGGATAACATTGTTTACCGTAACTGGTTTAGGTAAAATAATAAATATGTAATCATAGTTTATATGTTAAAGTGTATGCAACTTTAACTGTGGGAAAGTAATTAAGGGAGTGGTTGTGAAAGCACTTTAAAAGAGGCAAGACTGCAGCTTGCTCTCTCTCTGGCTTTGATGATCCCTGATTACTGCTTGGAATCAAGACTGCATTGCTCGAACGGGAGAGAAACAAAGGACTGATTTGTAAGTGAACTGACATAGGATATTCTGCACGGACTTTGCTAACTGAATATCCTTGAATGGACTGACTAAATGATACATGACTATTGGACTGTTATTTTGACTATGCTATGAACTCATAATGGAATAAACTATATTTTTGATAGCACAAGCGTATCTGTTATTTTTACTGTATGTTAATAAACATACAAGCTTAGCTCACTCATTTATCTGTATGCCTATCTGACTAACGCTGCACATTCTGTTTAGCTTGTTTCCCTAACCCTGGTTGGGGAACCCAGGCTTAACAGACGTCCTCTCAACCTGGTGGAGAAAAAACATGACTTTGGCTTAGAAGAAGAATGCTATTATATCTAACCACATACACTCCAAGAAATTCCCCCCTCTCATTTTCCCAGGTTCAAGAACGTAGCAGTGTGGAAGTGTCTGGTGCTAATATGGCTTCCAAAGCTGACACCAGATTCGCTTAACAGCCGTGTTACTAACTTAACAATTGCAGTGATTCACTTAACAACAACAGCAAAAAAGGTCATAAAATGGGGCAAAACTCAATAACAGTCTCACTTAGCTACATAAATTTTGGGCTCAATTTGTGGTCATAAGTCAAGGACTACCTATACACACCTGCCAAGGTAATACTTGTCTAGCCATATTTGTCTAGCCTTCAAGTACAATGAAGGTATTCTGACAGCATATTTCTATTGGCCTGCCAGATAAAGTTTGCCTACTTCTCCACTAGAAATAACCTAGATATAAAAGTAGATTGCATTACCTCCGTGCATTTCAAATCCATGGTTTCATGTGAAATGCCATCAGTACCAACTCTCAGGGATACTATAAATAACATAGCGTCGGTTTCTTGCTCAGCATCTTCCATGGCCAACTGCAAAGAGCAGATCAATACCTGATTAAATATTTTTTTTTAAAAAAAAAATAGATTGCTCTGGCTGTTCGTATGGGAGCAGTGGGAACAGGGACAACCAAACCATTAGCAGTACTTTTATTAGAATGTAACAAAATAGTGCAGGGAATGAATAGAAATCATTACAGGGCTGGACTGCACGCTGATGATAGGGGAAACAGAAATTCAAAAATTAGTCTGGAAGTTCCAGCTTTGTGGTCAAAGTCAATTTGAACAGGAGGTTGACCTCCAAAGAATGAGAGGGAAAAGAAGTAACAGGTGGAAGATATTTAAAGAGAGATAGATGCAGATAGTATAATGCTTAGTTTAGTAAGATTCTGTCTATAGCAGTGGCCCCCAACTGTTGGGGGGGCCGGGGACTGGTTCCATGGAGAGAGGTTTTTCCATGGACTGGAGGGGGCATGATTTGGGGGGCTGCCTGCATCCCAAGTATGGGCAGATGGAGTTTTGTTGGTTTGCACGGACCAGTTTCTGGCACATTGCAGACTGGTGCCAATCTACAGCATGGGGATTGGTGATCCTAGTCTATAGGAATGGAAACAATAAGAGAACTCAGCTTGGAAGAATCACCATGTGTCATTCTTGCGATCTTGGAGCCTGATAATAATTGAGTCTATCCAATTTGCAAGTCTATGACAAGTCGCCATGGTCATCTTACCATTGTTTTCTTGCAACGGCTGGTTCACTCCAGCCAATTCAATGCAGGACAATTTGTCATAGGACACATCACAGAGGGACAATTCAATGTTGGATAACTCAATGTGAGATAATTGTACTATTACCTGCCACTGTTTCTTTGACATTATTTTAAATTTTGTCATTGAGATTTCATTTTGTCCCTTCTTTAGCATCCTTTCTTTAATGATTCAATTCCACTATTTATTTGATATTATCCCTTGTTGAGTTGGCCATGGTGAGTTGGCTGCAGTGAGCTGCCTGCAGAGAGACAGCCTCAACGAGACAGCCTTGGAAGCCATGCTTTACTTGGAAGCTTCGAGGCTGCCACATTTAGTGCCTGCATAATTTGGGAGGGGGCATTTCATAGAGATGTGGAAGATGAGACTCAACAACATTCTTTCCCAAAGATTGAAGGACATGATGTCCTGCACCTGGAGAGGAGCGTCTGGAGGAATGTTTCCCATTGGGACGACGATTAGATTGGACCATGTTATGGACTGGTGAGTGCGGGGGATGAATCTTTTATTTTGTTTTGCGGAGGAAAAACCTGGAATTCTCAGATTTGGGTTTCCCAGGTGTGTCAATATGACAACTCTAATAAAATGGAACTTTGAGGAAATGACGGACACAATGAGTTGTCCCGTTTTGCCAACTTGCTGCTGGTTGCTCTCTTGCTCTCTTTTTTTCCATCTTTCACTATATTACAGTCTTCACCAGAGAGCTAGATTTAGGTGTACAAAGTGGATAACTTGAGGCTGGTCATTTGTGTATCAACTTGGGATTGATTTGTTCACTGATCCATTGTTTGGTACTTTTGGCTATCTATGGTGTTCTCTGATCTTCTCCAACATCAAAGTTCAATGGTGTCAATACACTTCCTATGCTGCTTCTTCAAAGTCCACTTCCACTGAAGGAATAACATAGCTTGCACGATTCTGATCTGTTTTGTGTTGTGTTGCAGTTTGGTAAACTGGTCAGAATTTGATCTAAAACTTCATTGTCATTAATAAAAGAGTAGAGGGTTTAGGACTGAAGCTTATATAACTCATTAGAGGGTGGAAGACCCATGAATAAGTACGTCTCCTGTCATGAAATCTGTTGTGTGTATTATTATTATTTTGACATCCAAAAGGCTTGACACTTTTTAATGACTTTCAGAAGTTGCCTATTAACTGTTGTAAAGCTATTGAAGACCCTCAGAATGATAAGTTTGAAAAGTCATCATGTGAGTTTATCTTCAACTCTGAAAAACCACAAAAAATAATTACAAACTTAAGAATTTAAAAGTTTTAAAATAAACAGCAACAAATTAACATTTTGATTTTAGAAAGTTATACAGTAGACTGGCTAAGTGTTCAGATAAATTGGGAATACTGGTTTATAAGATTTTGGAATTATCTACAAATTATCTATAGAAATAAATAGCTTCTTATGGGAACCAAACTTATTTTGGCATTCCTGGCTATTGTGGTCATAACAAAGTTGCTTTATGGTTTTAGAGACATTAGAGGGAATAAGGATTCTAAACAGAAGAGAAAAGAATATAAACTAATCCATGATGTGCATTAATACTGGGACTTATAGAATAAAACAAAATGTTACAATATCAGAAACATTAAAGGAGATCTTGGAGGAATGGAGGAAGAAATCAGTAAGTACACTATCAAAACCATCACTAATGATATATGTGATGCCCAAAAGATATCAATGAAGGAATGATAGAAGTGGAGCAAATTTTGTCTGATAAGGCAGAGAAAGTACTGAAATTAAAACTACAAATGAGGGGCCAAAAATGATTTGGAAAATGGTTTTACTGAATGTACAAGAGAAACTGACCAAACTTTTAAAAAATTAAAAAGGAAATACAAATGATACACCAAGAGAATAACCTGGGAAATGTTTCCTTATTGGATGAAAAAAACAGGCTTGTTAAAGTTTTGAGGAAATCTGTGCAATAGGCTAAGGAAGAATCAATGAGAAACCAAATCCTATGACAAAACTATAAATCAGATATGAAATTAAAGGTTAAATCTGTCAGAAGAGGAATTTATATAAATAGTTTATTTGATCAAGATTTAAAGAATACTTTTTTTTTTTTTGCAAAATTCTGACAACCCTTATGAATATTTTGCTGACACCAGGATTGAAAATTTTGTTTCATGGATTTACTTTTAGATAAAGGATGGGATGGGATGAAAAAATATCTCTTTCTAACCTTATAGGGGTGAAGACTCACTAAATTTACTTATACTTGTGATGAAATACTTGTATGTGGATCTTTGGTTATTCGGGTTTTCTCCCGCGTAAGATTGGAAGTATGTTTCGATGAAGAAATGTTGCCTAGATACTTCCAATCTTATGCGGGAGAACACCCAAATAACCAAAGATCCACATACAAGTACCCGCGAGAACCTCAGAAATATATATATATATATATATATATATATATATATATATATATATATATATATATATATATATATTCTTAAGTTTTCGTGGGTACTTACATGTATGGCATTCAGCTTAGTTCAGGTATTTTCCCACGTCATAGTAGTTGTGCTTTTAAAGTTGTAGCATCGTTTTGGCAGAATCTCATCTGCCATCATCAGGCTTCTGTATAGTGTTTGTCTTTGATTTAGACTTTTACAGTGATTTCATATTTAAATTTGGGGCAGCCTATTGCTGTGCCAGAATGGTTTTTTCTTCATCCTGATTGGTTGGGAGTCTTGGTCTGTGTTTATTGGTCTTGGAGTTTGCTGTGTTTTGCTTGATTGGTATTTCTAATATCTTCTGTCTGTTTTTTTGGCTCTTTTTGTATCTTGATTGGCTGGCAACATTGTGTTACTTTATTGGAGGCATTTAGTGCAGCTTGGCTCCAGGTAAATGGACGGCTATCATTAGTTAGGAAGCTGGGTTTCATCTGGGTGCCTGGCTGGGGTGTGTTTGAGCTGGAGGTATCAGGGGGGATCTGTTTGCACCCAGGTGTTTGCCTGGCTTGTGGTATGGAGATTTTTTTGTTTGTGAGTGTAGGCTTTCAAATGATTGACAGTCTGGTGGAATCATCTCTTCTACTCATGCTTTCTGGTCTTTTTTCAATCTCTATGGCTTCTCTGATGATTCTGTGGCTGGGGTTTTCTATAGTGGCTAGGGTTTTGGTGCCATTGAAGTTGATGCTATGACCTGTGGCTTCCATGTGTTGGACTAGTGAGAAAGTGTGTTCCAGCTTTTTGATTGCATTTTTGTGTTCATCCAGGTGGGTACTTATTCTTCTATTGGTCTGTCCAATGTATGTGGCCGGGCATGATGCACAGGGAACTTTGTATATGCCTTGGTTTTCCAGGTCAATTTTATCTTTGGGGTTGGATGCCTGCTATTTTTCTGTCTGTTTTGAAGGCAGTCTTGATGTGATGTCTGTGTAGTACCTTACTAATTTTGTCTGTATTACCTCTTATGTAGGGCAGGACAGCTGTTCCATAGGTCTGTTCATCTTCTGGGTCTCTATTATGTCTTGGTGTGTTTTTGTGGATCAAGCCGGTGATTTTGCTTTTGTGGAAGCCGTTGGCTGTCAGTACTTTAGCCAGGGTGCATAGTTCGGTCTTAATGTGTGTCTTGTCTTCCAGGCGTTTGGTTCTAGTAATTAGTGTTTTAGCCACAGAGTTTATCTGTGCTGGGTGGTGGTGGGACTGGGTGTTGAGGTAGCGGTTCGTGTGTGTTTTCTTCTGGTATACGGTGTGTCCTAGTTTGCCATCTGTTTTTTTGTAGATTAGTACATCTAGGAATGGTAGTTGTTTGTTTGTTTCCGTTTCCATGGTGAACTTGATTTTGGGGTGTGTGCTCTTTAGGTGTGTTAGGAAATTGTTTAGGTTTTCTTTTCCATGGGGCCAAATCACAAATGTATCATCAATGTATCTTAACCATAGTTTGGGTTTGTGGATGGCATTGGTCAGGGCTCTGGATTCAAATTCTTCCATGAACAGGTTTGCAATGACGGGTGACAGTAGTGATCCCGTAGGGGCTCCTTCAATTTGTTTGTATCTTTGTCCTTTGTATATGAAATATGTGTTGGGTAAGCAGTGTTCTGTTAGTTCCATGAGGTGTTTAGCTGGTTGGTATTTATTTTTGATGATTTCAAGGGTCTCTTTTATCGGGACTTGAGTGAATAGTGAAACCACGTCGAAACTTACAAGCAGATCTTCTTGCTCCATGTGTAGATCTTTGATCATTTCCAAGAAGTGGTATGAGTTTTGTACATGTGAAACTGCTGTTTCAGCATGGGGCTGTAGCTGTTTTGCTAAGTGTTTAGCTAGGTTTTGTAGTGGTGCTCCTCTGGAGCTGACTATGGGTCTGAGAGGTATGCCTTCTTTGTGTATTTTTGGGAGGCCATATAATTTGGGGCAACTGGAAGATTTTTCTCTTGGGATGATCATCTGTTGGATCTCTTTGCTCATGTGGCTGGTTATAATTTTCTTCTTGGTTAATTTTTCCAGATATGTGGTTGAGTCTGTTTTTATGGGTTTGTATGTGGGGTCTTGGAGTAGGTCTGTCAATTTTGTTTCATAGTCTTTTCTGTCCATTACTACTGTGGCGTTCCCTTTGTCTCCTGGGAATATGATTATGCTGCTATTTCTTTTCAGGGTTTGCAGTGCTTTAATTTCTTCTTTCTGCAAGTTGTGTTTGGGTGGTTTGCTTGTGCATAGGATGTTGGTAACTTGGTGTCTTATTCTATCAGCTTCATCTGTATTTAATTTGATTAGGCTGGATTCTACTGCACTTATGATGGATTCTGTGGGGATTTTTTGGGTGCTATAGCATAATTGAATCCTTTGGTTAGGACATCTGTTTCTGTTTTGGTGAGTTTTCTGTTGGAAATATTGTATACTAATTGTTTCAGGTGTTGTTGTGAGTTGTTGGGGGTTTTCCTGTCACATTCTAATTTCTTTAATTTTTTCAAGAGTTTATCATGTTTGTAAGTGGTTTCAGATTCAGCTCTCCAAGTTGTAAGTTGTTTTATCTTGTCTCAAAGTAGAGGGTGGATTTTGCTGCTCAATTCCAGGTGTAGTGCTAGTAAATCTTTGTTTAACTGATCTAATTGGAATCTCTTACTGTGGAGCTAGTTCCTTAATAGAGCCATTTCAATTCTTAGTGGCTGCTGTGCTTTGATGAAATGTTAATTTGAAGCAGGTTGGTGTAGTATTGTTGTCTCTGCAGCTGCGTAGGAATTGGAGTTCACACAGTATTCCTGCTCTTTTAATTTCCAGTTTCTCGTAGGTTTTGATCTGGCTGTTTATTTCCTCCACATAGAAGTTTGATATTTGTTTTCTTAAGTTTTCACGGGTACTTACATGTATAGCATTCAGCTTTGTTTCGGTATTTTCCCACGTCATTGTAGTTGTGCTTTTAAAGATGTAGCAATGTTTCAGCAGAATCTCATCTGCCATCATCAGGCTTCTGTATAGTGTTCATCTGTGAGTCAGACTTTTACAGTGGTTTCAGATTTAAATTTGGGCAGCCAAGAGAAAAATCTTCCAGATGCCCCAAACTATACGGCCTCCCAAAAATACACAAAGAAGGCATACCTCTCAGACCCATAGTCAGCTCCAGAGGAGCACCACTACAAAACCTAGCTAAACACTTAGCAAAACAGCTACAGCCCCATGCTGAAACAGCAGCTTCACATGTACAAAACTCATACCACTTCTTGGAAATGATCAAAGATCTACACGTGGAGCAAGAAGATCTGCTTGTAAGTTTCGACGTGGTTTCACTATTCACTCAAGTCCCGATAAAAGAGACCCTTGAAATCATCAAAAATAAATACCAACCAGCTAAACACCTCATGGAACTAACAGAACACTGCTTACCCAACACATATTTCATATACAAAGGACAAAGATAGAAACAAATTGAAGGAGCCCCTACGGGATCACTACTGTCACCCGTCATTGCAAACCTGTTCATGGAAGAATTTGAATCCAGAGCCCTGACCAATGCCATCCACAAACCCAAACTATGGTTAAGATACATTGATGATACATTTGTGATTTGGCCCCATGGAAAAGAAAACCTAAACAATTTCCTAACACACCTAAAGAGCACACACCCCAAAATCAAGTTCACCATGGAAACGGAAACAAACAAACAACTACCATTCCTAGATGTACTAATCTACAAAAAAACAGATGGCAAACTAGGACACACCGTATACCAGAAGAAAACACACACGAACCGCTACCTCAACACCCAGTCCCACTACCACCCAGCACAGATAAACTCCGTGGCTAAAACACTAATTAGTAGAACCAAACACCTGGCAGACAAGACACACATTAAGACTGAACTATGCACCCTAACTAAAGTACTGACAGCCAACGGCTTCCACAAAAGCAAAATCACCGGCTTGATCCACAAAAACACACCGAGACATAATAGAGACCCAGAAGATGAACAGACCTATGGAACAGCTGTCCTGCCCTACATAAGAGGTAATACAGACAAAATTAGTAAGGTATTACACAGACATCACATCAAGACTGCCTTCAAAACAGACAGAAAAATAGCAGGCATCCTTAGAAACCCCAAAGATAAAATTGACCTGGAAAACCAAGGCATATACGAAGTCCCCTGTGCATCATGCCCGGCCATATACATTGGACAGACCAATAGAAGAATAAGTACCGGCCTGGATGAACACAAAAATGCAGTCAAAAAGCTGGAACACACTTCCTCACTAGTCCAACACATGGAAGCCACAGGTCATAGCATCAACTTCAATGGCACCAAAACCCTAGCCACTATAGAAAACCCCAGCCACAGAATCATCAGAGAAGCCATAGAGATTGAAAAAAGACCAGAAAGCATGAGTAGAAGAGATGATTCCACCAGACTGTCAATCATTTGGAAGCCTACACTCACAAACAAAAAAATCTCCATACCACAAGCCAGGCAAACACCTGGGCGCAAACAGATCCCCCCTGATACCTCCAGCTCAAACACACCAGTCAGGCACCCAGATGAAACCTAGCTTCCTAACTAATGATAGCCGTCCATTTACCCGGAGCCAAGCTGCACTAAAGGCCTCCAATAAAATAACACAATGTTGCCAGCCAATCAAGATACAAAAAGAACCAAAAAACAGACAGAAGATACTAGAAACATCAATCAAGCAGAACACAGAAAACTCCAAGACCAATAAACACAGACCAAGACTCCCAACCAATCAGGATGAAGAAAAAACCATTCTGGCACAGCAATAGGCTGCCCCAAATTTAAATCTGAAACCACTGTAAAAGTCTGACTCACAGATGAACACTATACAGAAGCATCTCATCTGCCATCATCAGGCTTCTGTATAGTGTTCGTCTGTGAGTCAGGCTTTCACAGCCATTTTAAATTTGATGCTTGCCTACTGCTGTGCCAGAATGTTTTTTTCTTCATCCTGACTGGTTGGGAGTCTTGGTCTGTGTTTATTGGTCTTGGAGTTTGCTATGTTCTGCTTGATTGGTGTTTGTAATATCTTCTGTCTGTATTGTAATGTTGTTGGGTTTTTTTGTCTTGATTGGCTGGCAACAATGTGTTTTCTGTATTGGAGGCTTTTAGTGTGGCTTGGCTCTGGGTAAACAGATGGCTATCATTTATTAGGAAGCTAGGTTTCATCTGGGTGCCTGGTTGGGGTGTGTTTGAGCTGGAGGTATCAGGGGGGATCTGTTTGTGCCCAGGTGTTTGCCTGGCTTGTGGTGTGGAGTTTTTTTTTTTTGTTTGTGAGTACAGGCTTCCAAATAATTGACAGTCTGGTGGAATCATCTCTTCTATTCATGCTTTCAGGTCTTTTTTCAATCAATAAGTACCTGCCTAGATAAACACAAAAATGCAGTAAAAAAGCTGGAACACACTTCCTCACTAGTCCAACACATGAAAGCTTCAGGTCATAGCTTTGACTTCAATGGCGCCAAAACCCTAGCCACTATAGAAAATCCCAGCTACAGAATTATCAGAGAAGCCTTACAGATTGAAAAATTAGAGTTTACAGGTGAAACTCAAAAAATTAGAATATCGTGGAAAAGTTCATTTATTTCAGTAATGCAACTTAAAAGGTGAAACTAATATATGAGATAGACTCATTACATGCAAAGCAAGATAGTCCAAGCCATGATTTGTCATAATTGTGTTGATTATGGCTTACAGCTCATGAAATCCACAATCTCAGAAAATTAGAATATTACATGCAATCAATAAAACAAGGATTGTACAATATCGGACCTCTGAAAAGTATAAGCATGCATATGTACTCAGTACTTGGTTTGGACCCATTTTGCAGCAATTAATGCCTCAATGTGGCATGGCATGGAAGCCATCAGCCTGTGGCACTGCTGAGGTTTTATGGAAGGCCAGGATGCTTCAATAGCAGCCTTCAGCTCTTCTGCATTGTTCGGTCTCATGTCTCTCATCTTTCTCTTGGCAATGCCCCATAGATTCTCTGTGGGGTTCAGGTCAGGCAAGTTTGCTGGCCAATCAAGCACAGTAATCCCACGGGCATTGAACCAGGCTTTGGTGCTTTGAGCAGTGTGGGCAGGTGCCAAATCCTGCTGGAAAATGAAGTCAGCATCTCCATAAAGCTCATCTGCGGAAGGAAGCATGAAGTGCTCCAAAATCTCCTGGTAGATGGCTGCGTTGACCCTGGACTTAATGAAGCACAGTGGACCAACACCAGCAGATGACATGGCTCCCAAATCAACACAGACTGTGGAAACTTCACACTGGACTTCAAGCTTCTTGCAGTGTGTGCCTCTCCATTCTTCCTCCAGACTCTGGGTCCTTGGTTTCCAAATGAGATGCCAAAGTTGCTCTCATTAGAAAAGAGGACTTTGGACCACTGAGCAACAGACCAGGTCTGTTTTTCTTTAGCCCAGGTAAGACGATTCTGATGTTGTTTGTTGTTCAGGAGCGGCTTGACAAGAGGAATATGACATTTGAAGTTCATGTCCAGGATCTGTCTGTGTGTGGTGACTCTTGATGCACTGACTGCAGCCTCAGTCTACTCCTTGTGAAAGTCCCCAACACTTTTGAATGGCCTTTTCCTGACAATCCTCTCCAGGCTGCAGTCATCCCTGCTGCTTGTGCACCTTTTTCTTCCACACTTTTCCCTTCCATATAACTTTCTATTAATGTGCTTTGAAACATCACTTTGGGAACATCCAACTTCTTTTGCAATTACCTTTTGAGGCTTTCCCTCCTTATGGAGCGTGTCAATGATGGTTTTCTGCACAACTGTCAGGTCAGCAGTCTTTCCGATAATTGTGATTCCTACTGAACCAGACTGAGAGACCATTTAAAGACTCAGGAACCCTTTGCAAGTGTTATGACTTAATTAGTTGATTAGAGTGGGACACTTTGAGCCTAGAACATTGAACCTTTTCACAATATTCTAATTTTCTGAGATTGTGGATTTGGGGTTTTCATGAGCTGTAAGCCATAATCATCACAACTATGACAAATCACAGCTTGAACTATCTTGCTTTGCATGTAATGAGTCTATCTCATATATTAGGTTCACCTTTTAAGTTGCATTAATGAAATAAATGAACTTTTGCACAATATTCTAATTTTTCGAGTTTCACCTGTACTTATTGCTTGATGAGATGTAGTGTTAATTCCTCTTAATGTCAAAAAAATAACAGCATTTCATTCATGGAAATCTCAGGGTTCTACCTTCCTTCACTTTGAAGATTTCCTGAAAGCCCAAACTTCCCAATCTTAAAAAAAAAATATCATAGAAGATTCCCCAACAGTGATTTTCTTTGAATGAAATTGAAAAGATGGAAAGAAAGATAGCAGTAGATTACTTGGAAGTAGATTACAAAATAAAAATTAGAATATTCAGAATAACACAGTTTGAAGGGACCTTGAAGGTCTTCTAGTCCAACCCCTGATCAAGCAGGAATCCCTATACCATTCCAGACAAGTGGCTATACAGTCTCTTCGCAAAAGCCTCCAGTGATGCAACCTTTTAAGGCAAGTCGTTCCACTGATTAATTGTTCTGTCAGGAATTCTTTAGTTCTAGGTTGCCTCTCTCCTTGATAAGTTTCCTTTCATTGTTTATTGTCTTGCTTTCTGGTGCTTTGGAAAATCAGGTGAACCCCTCCTCCCTGTGACATACCTTTCCCTCTGCTATTTTATCAGGTATCAAGAACAAGATACTCTGAGCCATTTTGAAGTCTAGCAGGATAGAAATACCGATCATGAGCACATAAGCATTTCATGCACAAGAATTCCATCCAAGCTTGCCTCCCTTTAAATGAAATATCCAAATGTCCATTCTCTTTCATTGCATTGAATAAATGGAACTTGGTCAGAGGATACTCAGCTCCAATCCAGTTGTGGGAAATTGTGTTTCTCTGGAAGCAGAATGATCAAATTATGTTATTAGAAGGTTACCAAGAAAGTAGGCCTCTAATCCAATCCCAATACTTTCTGTGCTTTATATAATAAAATCCTTTTATGATATTTTTTTTCACTGTACGGAACATACATAGGGGGATTCTTTATATGAAGCAGCTCAATTCATCGGCAGCTGCTGTGCAGAATAGATTGGTATAATTTCATTGCCTTTATTGTAATTGGGAGAAGGATTTAAAAGGGTCAAATCCCCTTTGAGTATTGCCAATATACTTGACTAGCGAGCCTTTTCCTTTTTTTCCTTTTTCATAGTTTCTTTTTAATGCAAAAACACCCACATTTATGACAGTTGGTTGCTGCTGACCTGCAGCCCAAAGCCTGATGCATCATCAGAGCATTTTGCCAAATCCCATCATCCTTGCCCAAGGGACTTCTTTCAATGTTTATTTCTTCTCTCGCATTGAGAATTGGTTTTGACCTGGAAAGAAAAATGCAATTTAAAAATTGTATTGGCAGGAACTTGCAAATTTTATGGTTGGGAATTTACATGAGGAATTATTATCGTTATTATAACAGCCGCAGGTCTTGCTCAGCACAAAATGTTCTTTTAATATTTTGGATCTTTCCATGAAAAATGCTGTTGTGGCCCTCAAATCAATTGGTAAGAATGGCCACTAAACTAAAATTTACATGCAGGGGCTGAGGTAGAACAGCTTGCCTTCAGAAGTTGTGGGAACTCCATCATCTGAGACTTTCAAGAAGAGATTGGACTGTCATTTGTCAGAAATGGTGTAGGGTCTTGAGTTTAGAAGACCTACAAGGTATCTTCCAACTCTGTTAATCTATAGTTAGGTTGGGGAATATCAAAAGTGATCAAGATGCAGTCATACAATGCAAAATTCTCCCTCTTTTAATACATGTGATTTAAACCACTGCTCCTGAACAAGACTTTGTAGATAATTACAGATACTTAATATACACTAAAATTACTTTATATGTTTCACTGGGTTGTTAGTCTTACACAGCAATTCATGAATTTCTGAATCAGGACCATAGGTTAAGTTGCAGTTCACAAGCATGTGTTACTCAAGCCTATCCATAAGAATCTAGTCAACTGACAATCAGCACTAAATTGGCACTAGATAAGGGTCCACAGAATTCAAGGTGGGCTGGATTTGGAAATTGTGTGGCAATGTAAGGACTCTAAACCTATGGTACATTTAATTCCACCTTCCAGCTCTGCTTGCTCTTTTCCTACAATTTCTTTCTTACTACCCATTAAGATGTATAAAAATCTTGAAATTTCCGCTTGGAACTCTAAAAATAAATCACATTCAGTAACTGTATGTATACAACAAATTGGATGAGGCTGAAATGGGGTGTATAGTTTGGGATTAAGTTTGCTATGAAAACTTTTAGCACGGTGTGCAAATTCAGACCATACTTTATCCTATTATATGATGTGTACAGAGTTATCTTTTACTGACCTAAATTCAATATTCAGAAAGTTGTTTGAACATGTGCATTGCATAGCAATATGAGAAGAAAGGAAAGAGAAAGAGAGAGAAAGAGAAAAAGAAAGAGAAGGGAGGAGGAAGAAGAGAAAGAAGAAGAAAAAGAGGAAGAGGAGGAGCTACTTCCAGTAGAACATTTTGCAACCCTTCTGTCTCCTATGGTTACTTAAACACTACTTAATGGCTATTCTGCACAGGCAGTGTTAGAGGGGTGCTATACATGTTTTATAAGTGTGTTTGTAGGTATGTGATGGAAATGTTCCCTCATTAAGGCAGACAATCTTACAGGAAGTAAGATCTATAATGCAAAAAAAAAAATACAATATATAAAATGAGTTGGGATTATAACTTATATTGGAGGGAGATAATTCAGATATCATTAATAAAATCATGAATAAAAGAACATTACAGACACTTTGTTCACTGCCACATTTATTTATTTGTTTCTTTGTTTAATCCTGCCTTTATCAATTTTACAAATAATTCAAGACAGCAAACATATTCAGCACACCTTCCTCAGAGGTGGGATTCAAACATTTTTAATACTGGTTCTGTGTGCATGGCTTGGTGGGCATGGCAGCGGAAGGATACTGCAAAATCCCCATTCCCTCCCCACCTCACTAACCTGCTTTCCAGATCCGTTCTTCTGTTCAGGGCAACAAAAGAAGACCCAGCCAATCAGTTGGGACTTGGGAGGCAGAGAATAGATGGGGGCAATAGTTCTCTGAACTACTTAAAATTTCCACTACTGGTTCTCCAGAACTGGTCAGAACCTGCTGAATACCACCTCTGACCTTCACCCTCCTATTTTCCCTACAATAACAACCCTGGACTGAATTAGTGACTGGTTCAGCCAGCTGTCATGAACTCACATGAACATAAACTCACACTCTCCTGCTTTCTGGCCTAGTGCCTTAATCACTAGAGTATATGGTAGATGAAAATAGCAGAGTCTTCAGTCTGGCAGCATTTTGTCTATCAGTGTGAAACAATAAAGAACTCAGCTTGGAACAATTACCATGTGTCATTCTTGGTTTGGGGGCTGACAGCTGTAGAAGCTACGAGTCCAGGAGGGATCAGTTGACAGAAGGAGTCTTCTACAACTGCATATTCTAACATGTCCTACATTACCCTTTAGTCAGGCTGCCCTGTGTTCTTTGAAATGTACTCATTTGGCAGAAAGAACAAAATTGACAGCATACAATTTGGAAATTACAGGCCTTGCGGTTGAAGTCTGTAGTCATTCAAGCAACCTGTTCTGAAGATGCAGCTGTTGATAATCTTGAACAATTGTCTTTAACCGTGAATCTACCTTTGGATGTCATCATAGACTCTGTCTTCCGCCCCTTGCTTCACTTTTAAGAAAGTCTGGCTAAACTGAGTACATTATTGGCCATGAATCTTCTGACAGTATTAGAACTGGACTACCAAAGTCTTTCTTTACGGTTAGCGTGTTCTCCTTTGCCCTGTATTGCCTCACTGAAGTCCCTTCAAAAAGTTGCAGCTTCAAATATATCCTCTGGAAAATCAATAACAAATCAAGCCAGCTATTCACTTAGATTTATTGGTGCAACCTGGTGAGGCTGCCAGAAATCTTCAAGAGTGTGTTGTTGATTATGAAGAAGGCAACAGAAAGCAACTCATGGCTAAATTTCAAACTGATTTGATAAACTTCACTTGAAGCTCCTGTTAATGCCAGTGCTAAGTCAAACAGACAGATCCTACTGCTGGAGCCTTGCACTCCAGAATTATAAAATATTTTATCCATAGTCAATCAGTAATTCTCCTAGGATACAGTTTCCAAGTAAAGATGGAAAATGGGTCTGTTTAGAAAAAATCCATAAACCATGGAAAGCTATTTTCAAAACCTGGACAAAGTCCTTCCCGTTTTTACCATTATTCTGGAATAGAACAATAATGGCCATTGAAAGTTTGTTATTTTAAGTTAAGTGCCGCAGTGGCACAGTGGTTAGAATGCAGTACTGCATGATACTTCTGCTGACTGTCAGCTTGCCTGCAATGTAGCAGTTCGATTTTCACCGGCTCAAGGTTGACTCAGCCTCCCATCTTTCCAAGGTGGGTAAAATGAGGACCCAGGTTGTTGGGGACAAATTGCTGGCTCTGTAAATCATTAGAGAGGGCTGTAAAAGCACTGTGAAGCAGGATATAAGTCTATGTGCAATTGCTATTAGTTTTAGTTTAGTTTACTTTATTGTCATTCCACCTCGTACAACAAAATTAAATACCATCTTCAGTGTATTGTTATTTTCATGCAGAAATTGGGGAGGGGGGAGAGAAATTTGAGGATTAGGATGGCTGCTTAAGAACTATTAGGATTAGGCTGCTTAGGAACAAATTAAGTATTGTTTAAGTGTAGTGATAGTAAGTGGCTTCACGTAATGGTCAAGGGAGTATTCAGATCTTAGTCTAACATTTGAATCATTAAGGCCCATATAAAATCTTTGAAGACAATAAGAAAGAGATGAAATAGTTTCTGAAACCATCTTATATTCTATATGCACAAAAGAGGTGCTTGTAATAAATAGGAAGAGTTTATGGACAATCTGAATTGATAAAAATCATAATTCTTTAACTTTTTAATAATCTTAAAATAGCGAACACAAGAAAATACAAAAGAATAGATGTAGCTCAAAGTTGAACTATGAGATTCCTTATTGGTACTCTCTGATCTTGGTTGTTTGCTTGCAGACATTTCATTACACAACTAGGTTACACATTCACATCAACTCATTACACATCATCAGTGTGATGAGTTTGCACTGGTAATACTACTTTAGGTGGGTAATGAAACGTCTGCAAGTAAACAACCAAGACCAGAGAAATCCAAAGGGAACACTTTTAGTCCAGACGCCCAATGCTCCATATTAATAGCATTTTAATTTGAACAGTTTCCATTGTCATCATCTCTGCTTTGCCACAACTTAAGTTGTACAGGGGGAAAAATTCAGAAATATTAAATTGTTATACCTTAAAGATGATGTATTAATATCCTACAGTCCAGGTTGGAGGCAAGAAAACCTGTTTAATGGAAAGTTCATTCAATAATTGTTAGGCTGCCGAATAAAGTTTCAAGAAACCATTATGAAAAGTGCCAGCAGCAAGTGTTCCAATTATCACTGAAGATATACACTTTCCCACTAGTTTGTTAGAAGATTATTAAAAAGGAAATCATATAGTCTACATCATAAGGTGCAAAGGAATAAATTAGTTCCAAATGGAAAATAATTCTTGTTGTGAATTAATAAAAGTGCTTAAATAAAGATTCTTAAAACCTTTAGAAAAGTGCAGGGTTCTGGCCCTGCACTTCTGATTGGCCGATAATAGCGACATCTGATTGGTCCATTCAGGAGAATCTGATTGGCTATTAGCAGGCCTCTTTCATTGGTTAAGGGAACTAACGCTTCCCGTTTCTTATTGGTTATTTGATCAGCAGCTTGTCTATAAAAAGGGCTATTGCTGCCGTAGTTTTTGCTCTGTTCCACAATGTTAAATAAAGAGTTGAAGTTCACTGTTCATCGTCTCGTCTCCACTTCTTGTGCCCATGCGCAGAACTTAACACTGGCAATGAAGGTGGGATTTGGAGACGTCAGAGCTGACTGAGCACTACAGAGTGCTAAACAGAGCATGTGGCTGAAGACGCACCAACGGCTGAACCATGTCTAGCAGCGTTATACTACCCGCTCCATTCGACCCGGCACAAGAAGACTGGGACTCATATATGGACCGATTCCAGATGTTTCTGGAGACCAACAACTTGAAAGATGCCACTACCGGAAAGAAGCAAGCGGTATTCCTAACTCATTGCAGGCCGACCGTGTTTAAGATGGCCAAGGCACTAGCCAAACCAGCTGAGGTGAAGTCCATGGACTGGGATGTCCTCGAGCCCCTTCTATGGGCCCACTATGCACCAACCATACCAACTCTTGTTCAAAGACATGAATATTATCAGAGAGACCAGCAGAAGGGAGAAAGTGTTGCAGATTTCATTGCAGATCTCCAGAATTTGGGAAGCCTCTGCGGGTTCGCCGACCTCGAAGAGGCCCTGAGAGACCGAATAGTTCTGGGACTAGATGCTGAAGCTACACAAAGTAAGCTGATGGTGAAAGGCGACATTAGCCTTGCAGATGCCATCCCTGACGCTACTGCAGCAGAAGCAACCAGGAAGTCAGCTCCACGAATGCACCGCACCCACGCCCCACTCCGCCAACTCGCCGGCGAAATCTCACCTCACCTGGAAGGACAGGCAACGACAGCCCACCACGAGGACCTCCAATTGTCATCAGAAAGTGATGAAGAAGAGGTCAACCGGCTCCGGTCTGAATGAGACCAACGCCATCAATGTAACCAGAGAGTGCAGTACCAATGCGCTGGTTGTGGGGCAAACCACCCACGATCAGACTGCAAATTCCTCGACGCGCTCTGCCATGTGTGCGGGAAAAGAGGTCACATTGGAAGAGTCTGCAGAAGCAAGCAAGGATCCAACCCACCTCAGAGGGGGACCGACTACCTCCAGCCCATGGAAAGTCATCCTGTGAATCGGGAATACTTAACCCACCAACGGAACAACCATTCCTACAGAAACAAACCACCAGCCCAGTCAACAAAACGAGAAGAGGCACACCAAACCATTATGATTGGTCATGCCTCATCATTAGACGCCAAGAAGATCCAGGTGAAGGTCACCATCGAAAACCAGCCCTGCATGATGGAAGTCGATTCAGGATCGTCCCTCTCAATGGTTTCCTGGAAGACCCTTAAACAATTAATTCCCACCATCTAGCAGCAAGACCTCAGATTCCAAAGAATCATACTTAAGGACTATCAGGGAAATCAAATTCCAGTCGTTGGATCCAGCAAAGTCCGTGTCTCATTTAAAAATCGTATTGCATCCCTACCACTAACCATAGTCGACAGGGATCAGCCCAGTTTGTTAGGCCTCCAATGGTTCACCCCACTTGGAATTGAAGTAGCCGGCATTCACTGAACCAACAGCAATGACTGGGAAGAGGCCATCATCCGGGAGTTCCAGGATGTCTTTACAGATAAATTAGGCGAGTACAAGGGGACCCCAATATCATTTAACCTTAACCCCGAAGTAGCTCCCATCCGCCTTAAGCCTCATCGAGTTCCATTTGCCCTTAAACCAAAGATTGACGAGCAGCTTGATAAATTAATAGCCAAGGGTGTGTTAGAACCAACCAACCACGCTCCCTGGGAAACCCCAATCATAACACCCATCAAGCTGGATGGATCGTAAAGAATTTGTGGGGACTACCAAGCCACCCTGAATCATGCCTTTCAGCAGAATGCTTACCCGGTACCGGTGGTACAACACCTCCATTCCCTGGGGGGCGGAAAAGTCTTCGCTAAATTGGATTTAGCACAGGCATACCAACAACTGCCTGTAGATAAAAAAACGGCAGAGGCAAAACGATCGTTACGCACCGAAGTGCATTTAAGTGCAACCGACTCCAATTCGGAGTTAGCGTGGCCCCAGGAATTTTTCAGAGCTTGATGGAGAGACTACTTCAGGGTATAAAAGGGGTTGTACCTTATTTTGATGACGTTTTAATTGCTGCTCCGACTAGAGAAATACTAAGGGAGCACCTGAGGTTAGTTCTCCAGAAATTTAAAGACTCTGGCCTTAAAGTAAAAAAAAATAAGTGTCAACTGTGTATGGATAAAGTAGAATTTTGGGGGTACTTAATCGATAAACAAGGCATTCACCCCACCAATAGCAAGCTAAGGGCAATTAAAAACACCCCAAGACCCAGAAATAAGAATGATCTCCAAGCTTTCCTGGGCCTTATCAATTTTTATGTTTTCCTGCCCCACAAAGTGACCGTAGCCAAGCCCTTACATCGTCTGTTGGACAAAAAGGCAACCTGGGTCTGGGGACACCGAGAGGAACACACGTTCCAACAAGTAAAAAACTTATTGACTTCAGACGCTGTTTTGATGCAGTATAATGAGACTTTGCCTTTAACAATTGCATGTGACGCGTCACCATTTGGAGTAGGAGTCATTTTGAGCCATGTGTTACCAAACGGCAGTGAAGCCCCTATTGCCTACTTTTCAAAAATGCTATTAATAGCTGAACATAACTATAGTCAAATCGATAAAGAGGCTCTTGCTGTCGTTTCTGCAGTTAAACGATTTCATGAATATATTTATGGGTGAGTTTTTACTATAGTCACTGACCACAAACCTTTTCTGGGGATTATAGCAGGGGACAAGCCAACCCCTTATATATTATCTCCCAGAATGACTCGCTGGTCAGAATTCTTGGCTGCATATAATTATAAGCTGCAGCACCGCCCGGGGAAAGCCATCCCCCACGCTGACACACTGAGCCATGCACCACTTCTGGAAACCATTGACGACCCAGCTCCAACCATCACAACGTTCCAGATTGATACACTTCAATCATCACCACTGACAGCTCGAGATATCACTATCGAAACCAAACGCGATCCCATTTTGGCACGAGTTCTTAGCTGGGTTGAGCGAGGATGGCCATTGGATCAAATCCCTGACAACTTCAGTCCTTTTAAGAATCGACAGATGGAACTTTTTTCCCAGAAAGGCTGCACATTTGGGGGGATAGAGTCATCGTCCCAGAGCAGCTGCAATGAGCGGTATTGAAAACCTTGCATGAAGGCCACCCCGGCATCGTGCGCATGAAGGCGCTCGCACGAAGCTATGCGTGGTGGCCCGGTATCGACAAGCAAATCGAGGCCTGGGTAAAGACTTGTTGCAAATGCCAGGAAGTTAGCAGTGCCCCACTGAAAGCAACCCCAGCAGAGTGGGAAACACCCAGGGGACCATGGTCCCGTATTCATATTTGTGGGACCTACTAAAGGACACACATTCCTCGTAACGGTGGATGCCTACTCAAACTGGCTTGAAATCCATGAAATGAAAAGTACCACAACGGAATCGGTCATCAGGAAATTGGACAGATTATTCGCAACCCATGGACTGCCAGACGTTCTGGTATCCAACAACGGCCCCCAGTTTACCGTGCTTTCTTTTGGACAGTATTTGGTGGACCGTGGTATTCGCCATGCGCTAACTTTGCCGGTGCATCCTGCAGCCAATGGAAGAGCCGAGCACATGGTACAATTCGTCAAAAAGACCCTACATAAAATGGACTATGGCGATATCGAAGATAAGATTAACTGGATACTCTTTCTTCAACACATCACTCCACACAGCGTCACCAATAAGACTCCGGCTGAATTGTTAATGGGACAAAAACTCCGCTTCCACCTTGACCGACTACACCCATCGTACGAACCAGAAAAACCACACGGATCCAGTGGGAAATGCCGCGAATTCCAGATAGGCGACTTAGTCTTCACTAGAAACTTTTCTGGCGATCCTTTGTGGGTCGAGGCAGATGTAATTCAAGTCACAGGACCCAGGTCATACCGAGTAAAAAGCCGCGATGGAAGAATATGGAAACGCCATATTGATCAGCTGTGTTCAAGGCTGCAACCTGTTTTCTGCGACTCCGGTAACTTCCAAACTGAGGGGGGAGGAGATGCCGAGGAGACTGAGTTCGAAATGGCAGAAAGCACGAGTGGAAGAAGTGAGCATTCGGACTTAACGCATAAAGAAGGATCAGAGAGGGTGGTGGAGTTGCCTCAAAGAGACACCTCGTCAGAGGCAAGCCCACAAAGGCTAGAGGACAACGAGGACATTGGTGGCACCAAGTTTTTAAATGAAGGATCGGAGGCACCCTTCTCACCAGAAAACATCCTGCCCAAACAAGATTATAAACAAGTACCGGGGGGACAGCAAAAATCTGACAGACAATCTAAACAACCTGCCCACCTCAAAGATTACGTCACCGCACCCCTTAAACGGAA
This sequence comes from Hydrophis major, assembly GCA_033807585.1. NCBI lineage: Eukaryota > Metazoa > Chordata > Lepidosauria > Squamata > Elapidae > Hydrophis > Hydrophis major. The sequence goes on from CM066330.1 coordinate 250,872,615, forward strand.
CCCAGGGGAAAGGGGTGTTGTGAATTAATAAAAGTGCTTAAATAAAGATTATTAAAACCTTTAGAAAAGTTCAGGGTTCTGGCCCTGCACTTCTGATTGGCCGATAATTACGACATCTGATTGGTCTGTTCAGGAGAATCTGATTGGCTATTAGAGGGCCTCTTTCATTGGTTAAGGGAACTAACGCTTCCCGTTTCTTATTGGTTATTTGATCAGCAGCTTGCCTATAAAAAGGGCTATTGCTGCCGTAGTTTTTGCTCTGTTCCACAATGTTAAATAAAGAGTTGAAGTTCACTGTTCATCGTCTCATCTCCACTTCTTGCACCCATGCGCAGAACTTAACAATTCTGTTGCTGAAATTCTTGCAAACCTACCCTGTTCTCATCAATAAATCTTGCTGAAGAAAAATCTGTGCATTGAAAGAACCATCCCAAAATTGCTTTTTCAAGAGGCAACTAGACTTTTTGGTTTTCTTTGAAGACATTCTACTTCTCAAACAAGAAGCTTCTTCAGCTCTGAGCTGAATCTTATCCTTCCATCCTCTCACCATCCAGTCTCAACCATCAGTGCCTGCCCTTCCATCCTGCCATCAGAGCTGAAGAAGCTTCTTGGATGAGAAGCGAAACATCTTCAAAGAAAAACCAGAAAGTCTAGTTGCCTCTTGAAAAAAGCACCTTTGGGACAACCACGACCTGGAGGAATAAGAATCTCCATAGACGTTGAAAGAATCACTTTCAGTTTTAGGCAACTACCACTTGTTTCAAAAATGTTTTTTTCAAAAGGCAACTGGACTGTGTGTGTGTGTGTTTTGTTTTTTTTCCTGAGGAGGAAGAAGAAGACATTTTGCTTCTCATCCAAGAAGCTTCATCAGTTCTGATGGCAGGGCGGGTAAGTGGGTGGGAGGAAAGATAGGTACTGATGCTTGAGACTGGATGGTGGGGGGATGGAAGGGTAGGTGTACAACATAGCCCTTTCAACAATTCCAAGAAGATCCCACAACCCACCTCAACACCTGATTTAGGTGACCCTGAGGGCGCTCATAAATCCCCAAGTGGCTTCAACAGCTCTCAGAGAGAGTGCAAACGACCAGATGACTGCAAAGAAATACAATCCTTCAATTTCCACCACCACCATCCCCACCTGCTCTTTCCAGTCACAACTGATGAAGCATCTTGGATGAGAAATGAAACATTTCCTTATTCCTCCTCAAGGAAAAAACAGTCTTTTGAAGAAAAAAAAAAAAACACCTTTGAGACAACTTATGACCTGGGTGACTGAAAACCTCCATAGTCCTGGAGCCTGAGACTTGGCAGGGGGCTGGACTAGATGAACTACAAGGTCCCTTCCAACTCTGATTATCTGTTATCTATGAAGTCCCCAACCTGTTCAGATCTTCAAACAACAGAGTTTCCTGTTGTTTTTCACATTTCCTGTTCCCTTCATTACCAGGTGTTTTGCAGCTGTCCATCTAGATTAAAATCTAAAATATTAAATGAAAATAAAGTCACTGGCAAAGCATTATAAGGATTCTTTTTCTTATTATCAAGTAGGTGGCACAAATAAGAAGTGACAGTTGCAAATATTGACTCAACAAAAATACACGCAAACATAAAGTGATACTCATTTTGGGGGGCAGGCAATAAGAAGGCCAACTCGACAATTAACGTTCTGTTGTTGTTAAATACTGCTAAAATGGCAGGGATGGTATTTAACATTTTGACCTTGTCTTGCTTTATTTGTGATTCCTTGTTTAGTCTGGGAGCCTTCCACATTACTTAATTGGAACAGTTAAAATTGTCACCTGAATGTTGATTTAATATTTCAATATTTCTTGTAGTTGGTGTTGGGTTTTTTTGGCTGAGTGAGGTATCTCCTTTATTTTCAGGTTTAATTGGAAAGGATAACTAATTAAGAAAAGAACTCTTGTGTACTTCTAAAAGAAGCATATTTCAAGTTCAAACTCAAATTACTCCTTCAGCAAGGAGCAGCTAATGTCATAATGTCAAAGTAATTATAATAATGATATACGCAAAATATTATTATGTCTGAAGTGAAAACATAATGAAGATAATAGAACCTTTATATATATGGCTCAAATTGAGTAGATTCTCCCTTCCATCAAAACAGTACAGGTAATCCTGTACATACAATCACAGTATTCTGATTGTTAGTTGTTGTGGTCATAAGTTGAGTCACTATATGACCACACTCAATTTTACAACTACATGGCTGTAAGCCTGAATCCAGCTTATCCACTAGATGTTTTTTGTTTCTGTTTTTCTGGAAAATGCCACAAAATATGATCCCATGAACGTAGAATGCATGTCATAAATGCAAGCTGGTTGCCAAACCATCAAAAAATTATGCAACTGTCAGGATGTTGCAGCAGTCATAACTTTGAGAATGGGTCATAAGTAACTTTTTTCACATCTGTCGTAACTACTACTTACTACTACTATTTACTACTTTACCATTAGGGTGGGAAATTAAAATCATATTAAGGCCTGAGGTTTCTCTTAATCTTGCTTCTGTCATCACCACTTATTTACTTACTTATTTACTTAATACTTTTCCTCCACAGTTCAAAGTGATAGACCAAGATGTAGAGACTCTAGAACAGGGATGTCAAACTTAATTTCATCAGGGCTGTGGTTGACCTTGGGGGGGGAAGGAACTTGGGGGAGGGCGGTGGCCATCTTGACAACACTCCCCAAATTACTGGCATGTTTCTTCTTTGCATTGGGTAGACTGGGTCTCAGCCAGTCCTTGAGTATTGAAGATTTATCCTGATGTGAATACAGACTCCAGCTCCTTTGTAGTGCAATGGTGGTCACCGGGCCAATGCCAAGCTGGCCTGAGTTTTCCTGGAGGTCCCTTCCAACTCTATTGTTCTATTCTATTCTATTCTATTCTATTCTATTCTATTCTATTTTCTTTGTCTCTCTCCCCCCCCCCCCCCTCAGCCCTCTAAGATAGTTTGAGCTCGGAAAGAGTGACAGGCTTAAAAAGACCCATGGAAAATAATCTTGAGATCCATCTGCTCCTTGTCCAACATCTTATCCTGAAGATCAAACTGACATTTCAGGTTCATCGGAAGCCCTGAAAGCAGAGAAGGGCATTAGAGGTACTAGAAAGAAAGATATGTGGAAGGTGTAAGCAAGTACATAACATTTTTGTTTCTAGAATTTTATGTTCCCGCAAAGATGGAATAGAATGGTGAGATTTTGTTCTGTAGTCTATATGAAAGATTGTTGTATACCCATCACGCTGCCCGTGTCGCAAAGGGAGTTTTTCTTTCTTTTTTTAAAAACAAATGTAGATAAAGAGCAAAGTGTACAGAATAGACCAATAACAATCCATAATAGAACTGTCAGCCACAATTATCATTAAAACTCTATGCTCAAACTTTGTTTAAAATAAGTTGGCTGATTGACTTACGGTTCATGGGAGCTGGTATTTTCAAACTAACAAAGAAATAGCCATACAGTTCTTAGAACTGACAGGGTTGTTTTGATATAATTATTTTTGTACCTGTAACCTATATATCATCCATTTCATGTAAATAAAAAATATATATACATATGGTAAACACTTCTAAATAAATTATCTTCTTTGCAGCAAACCATCTTGTCCAGGTCATTTATTCTATATAATCTGAATCTATAAACATACCCAGAGATATATACATACAGTATATATACTATATGCACCCACACATATTTTATGTACACATACAGAGTGAGAGAGAGAGAGAGAGAGAGAGAGAGAGAGAGAGAGAGAGAGAGAGAGAGAGAGAGAGATATTGTCAGACTGATTTTTTAGAAATTTATTTATAGAAATTATATAGCTGCCAATTTCAAAAGGTTGAGTCTGGATAGCATAAAGTAAGACAAAACAACAAAAGCAAATCTTAGAACCAATTAAACATAAATATAAATTCCCTCAAAATGACGCTATGGAGCATTGCACACCAGAACTAGACACAAGAACAGGTTTTTTTTTTTTTCCTGAAAGCCATCACTCTGCTAAACAAATAATTCCCTCAACAGCTATTTACAAAGTCTGCTCTACTATTATTGTTAATCTTCTCATCATTCCTTATGACTCATTCCCTCCCACTTGTGACTGTATGACTGTAACTTTGTCGCTTGTATCCTTATGATTTATATTGACTGTTTCCTAGTATGATTGATTGCTTATTGTACCCTATGACTATCATTAAGTGTTGTACCTTATGATTCTTGATGAATGTATCTTTTCTTTTATGTATACTGAGAGTATTTGCACCAAGACAAATTCCTTGTGTGTCTAACCACAATTGGGCAATAAAGAATTCTATCTATTCTATCTATCTAAATAGGAAGAAACGAAAGAAGGAAAGAAGGAAGGAGGGCGAAGGATGGGATGGAGGAATGGAGGTAGAGAGGAAGGAAAGGAAGAAAGGAGGGAGGAAGGGAGGAAGGCTCTACTAATGTCGTCATTAAAATTTACTTATCACTAATGTTACCTCTCTAATATTATCATTAAAATAGCAATAGCAATAGCACTTAGATTTTTATACCACTTTATAGTGCTTTACAGCCCCCTCTATATACTATACCTATCAATTATCTCAAAGTAAATGGATATATCCCATGTAGATATATCCAATACCAAATTACAATCACCTTCTATTATAAATCTATTTTTTTTTCTGATATACTTCTGATAATTACTACTATATTGCATTGTACGTCTGGTTTCATCAAAATTATACATTGTACATTTTAAAAATTATATGCATTTTCAAAAGCGGACCAATGTAAATATCAACTCATGAAGCTTCTCTAACCTGATCCCAAGTTGTGATAGGCAGGGGGATGTGGGAACCAAGCCTCACAGCTACATCAGAGAATTTGCACCTCAGTCAAAACAACGCACATCCTAGCTGGCCAAAATCAAGGCCAGCTCCACAGAAAGCAGCAATGGCTGGAGGGAGTGACTTCGACAATGCACAAAATTGCTTCAATGGGGAATGTGACTGATGACACACCTTGGGGGGGAGAGGGAAACAGGGTCAGTGACAAGTGGGGTCAACTGAGTAGGGTCAGAGTTGGCTTCACTTGATCTGTGCCAACATGATGCTCCTAATAAACAACTAGATTTTTCTTGAAACTTTGCTTGAGGCACCTGCTTTTATTAGGGCATTGGTCGGAACCCTGACAGCAAGACTTCCTAGTCATTACATACTTGTGAATAACATGTGAATTTCAGTAATTAAAGTACTCAATTAGAAACATAAGGGGAAAAGAGAAACAGCCTGTTTTCAACTTCTATTTTATTAACAAACTTTTATTTAATATGTACTCAGAAATCGGTCCTTTTAGGTCTACCTATTAAGTCTAATAAATTATCCATTGCATTAAAATCAACAGTTCTGTAAAGTAAAGGAGCCTGGTAATTTACAGGTTATTTCAGAATATTCTCTTAAAGGGCACTGTTTACAAGAAATACTACTTTTTTTTGCCAATAATTCCCTATATTTATTTCTGAGAGACATCCCAGGTGTCTGAACAATTTCATTTCTCTGAATCATTTAAAAAAAAATTCAAGGCTGGTTGCATGGAAGACCAACTCTGTTTGAGGAAGATTGGGACTTTGATTTATATAATACATATAGAACAATTCCATTCTAGCTATAGAGATAATACAATTCATCCAGAATAAGAAATTTCTTATAACAACAATTTGTTATCCTGCAAAAAGAAGAAGGAGGAGGAGGAGGAGGAGGAGGAGGCCACCAAATATCTTGGTTACAATGGATTTAAATCTTTTTTTAAAGGATAAAATGGTCAGGAAAATAGTAATTCATCCTTTGACCAACCTTAAAAAATAAATAATTAAATACCACACACATAAAAAGGAACAATTTCTAGAAATTCAAGATGCTGTTGGAGAAAGGAGATTCAGTTTGAGGAAGTGCGTTAAGGCAAGGTGTCAAACTGGCTCCTCACGTGATGGATTGGGACATTTTCCCCCTTCGCTAAACCCGGTGGGGGAGTGGCCAGCATGTGATGCATCTGATCCACAGGCTGCAAGTTTGACAGGCCTGGGTTAAGGCATCAGGCTACAAATGGGAAGATTATGACTTCTGGTCCTCCCTTACATACAGAGCCAGTTGGCTGACCTAGGGCCAGTCACTTTCCTCATCCCTAGGAAGGAGGCAATAGCCAACCACTTCTAAGGAAAACAAAATTGTTAAGAAAACTGCAGGGACTTGTCTAAGGCAGCCTCCAAGAACTGGAGCAACTGAACAGAAAAAACAAAATGGAGACAGAGGTAGATCATGCTGCCATTGCATTGTAGGATGTGGGGGTAAATGGAAGATGGGGACTGGCAGAACCTATGGAAATTGTAGGATAACGATCAGCCTTTGATTAAAAATTTCAGCTGAAGGTAATGTATAGATGGCATTTAGCCATGATACAAACAATGCAAATATCTAGCAATTACTCCATAAAATGTTGACAGAGATGTCAATGTTCCATCATTAAGGCAGAGAATCTTATAGGAACTAAGATCTATACTGCAACAAACAACAGAATAATGTGTAAAATCAGTTTGGATTATTATATATACTGAGGGGAGAGAATTTAAAGGTCATTAATAAGTAACCTATTACACTCTTTCTCTTAGCTGCGTTAGTCATTCATTCATTCATTTGTTTGTTCATTTCCACCTTTATTAATTCTATAAATATTTCAAGGAGGCAAAGAAATCTAATACTCATTTCTCTTCCTATTTTCCTCACAACTTAATGAGGTGGGTTTGGCTGACAGTGGGGGATTGGCCCAAAGTCACTCAGCCAGCTGTCTTGCAGGACTGAGGCATAAGGATAAAAGTCAGGACTAGAACTCATGGTCGGCTAATAGTTTCTAGTCAGGTGCCTTAATCACTAGACAAAAATAGCTCTCAAATCTATACATCAACAATGCAACTTACAAACAATTTATCACTTGAGATGTTCAAAAGTATTATCTATAGCTATAGTTGGGAAAAATACATGAGTATATACTATACATTAATAATATGTAAAAATGTTGTAGTAATAAATACTTCAAAAGTTATTAACCTGTAATATTATTGGAGTAAAATTAAAAATAAAATAAGAGGAAGAGGAGGTGGTGGCAGAAGAGAAAGAAATTAGTTATAAATTATTGATAGAAAATTATTTCAGAATTTTGTGTGTGGTTCCTTGAGTCCTGTGATTCAAGAAACTGAATGTAATGAATCCATGTTCTTTCCTAACAAATATATTGAAATATAATGACTTTCAGTCTCCCTGCTGGCATATAAGGTTGGGCACATTGCTTATTTGGGATTAATAGTCACTTGTCCCTTGTCCTTCCAGCGAAGGCAGAAAACTGGAAACTTCAAGGCACGCACAGCAGAAGTCTTCTAAAGAGTTCTTCTCCTAGTTAATAATCCTGTTAAACCCAACAGTCCTGTCTAACAAACAATGGTAACAAGAAAGTGTTGACCTATTCTCCAAAGCATCTGTGATGATGACAAGAAGTAAGAGATGGAAACTTATCAAAGAGAGATCCAACCTAGAAATAAGGAGAAATGTCTTATCAGTGAGAACAATTAATTAGTGGAACAGCTTGCCTTCAGAAATTGTGGGTCACTGAAGGCTTTCAATAGAAGCTTGGACAACCATTTGCCCAGAAGGGTGTAATGAGGTCTCTTGCTCAAGCAGGGGATTGGACTTGATGACCTCCAAGACTTTCCAATTGTATTATTCTATATTTTATAATCCCTCTGACAATGCCTTTGTTCTGAGTAACAGAACAAGCAACTACTGTACTTATGGAAAAACCTCTGAGCAAGAGCATACTCCAATGGCTACACATATCTGTGCATGAAGATAATGCAAGCTTCAACACTGCTTCTTCATAGATTCTTGATGATATGTGTCAATCTTTCAGTACTGCCCAGAAGGATAAAAAAAATCTCTGTAACAATTAAGCCTGGGATAATTCTACTTTGCTTACTTCTGGCCATCTTGGCAGTATTTATTGCAGGTTCTTTTCGACATCTTTTCTTCTCTGGCATTTTTCTCCTTAACTTTCCCTTCCTTATCCTTCGGTTGTCTTCCACAACAAAAGCTTTACACCAGTATTTCATGTCTTCATCCAGCCTTAAGTGCCTCAGATCAATTGCTGTGTAAAAGGTATTTATTTGCTGCTAGCTCAGTCAAGGAGAAAGGGGGTAGGGAACAAATTGCAAAGGAATAGAACAATACAGGTTTCACCCTTTCACCAAGTATCGATTTATTTTCCCTCATTGTCTGGGTATTCTGGAGCTACCATTTCTGCATACATTTCAACAGATTGTTGGTGTTTTATTCTTCAGAATAATAGAATAACAGAGTTGGAAGGGACCTTGGAGGTCTTCTAGTCCAACCCCCTGCTCAGGCAGGAAACCAGGGTTGGGATTCAAATTTTTAACAACCGGTTCTGTGGGTGTGGCTTAGGTGGTAGGCATGGTGGTCATGTGACTGGATGGACATGGCTTGATGGTCATGTTATTGGCAGGGTGTGGCCAACTCAATATCACTCACATCGAGGCACGCATCTCCTCACCTGGCCTCTCATGACAACAGTCATAAGTGTGAAAAAGAGTCATAAGTCATTTTTTTCAGTGCCATTGTAACTTTGAATGGTCACTCCACACAATCAAAGTACCAGGAAAGGAGGGGAAAAAAACTCCAGAGAAGTTCCTGAGAGAGGAAGTCTAGTCCTGCCAAGAATGTAATAAGGGTTAACAGAGAGGCAGTTTCTGTAAGCAACACCAGAATGTTTCCTTCCTGCCTTCCTTACAGGATTGGGCCAGTCATTTCTTCTAACAACCAGTTCTCCAAACTGCTTAGAATGTTAACAACCGGTTCTAGTGAATAGGTATGAACTGATAGAATTCCACCCCTGCAGGAAACTCTATACCATTTCGGACAAATGGTTCTCCAATCTCTTCCTAAATATTTAAATAATTAAGATGTATTAGTAGTATCATTAGTATTATACATGAAGCCTTCTTGCTCATTAGCAAGCAGTTTACAATAAAACACTTTTTTTCTGGAAGGAGCAATGGTTTTTCTTTTTCCAGCCTGCCAACACGATTGTTTCATAAACAGTATAACTTGATTTTCTCAGTAGAACATGCCAGAAAAGTTATAAGCTTCTCTCATGCTGTCTTCTCTACAGCTCACCAGCAGAACCTGTGAAGACATTTCCATTAGCTTCTTCAATGTGCCTTAAATAGGCAGATAAAGATAGTCTCCTTTGAGTCCAGCTCAAATTCATGTTAGTTTCTTGACAACAATATAGAAAGCAGAGCAGAAGAATAGATTTGGAAGGAACATTGGAGGTCTTCTAGTCCAACCCTTTTCTCATGGAGATCCTATACCATTTCAGACAAGTGGTTGTTCAATCTCCAGTGATGGAGCACCCATCATCTCTGCAGGAAGGTTTTCCATTGATTAATTGTTCCAACTGTCAGAAATTTTATCCTTATTTCTAGGTTGGTTCTCTCCTGAATTAATTTCCATTCATTGCTTCTTGTCAATCTTCAGATGTTTTGGAGAACAGATTCTTTGTGGCAGCCCCTCAAATACTCAAAGATTGCTATCATGTTACCCTAGATCTTTTTTTCATTAACTAGATAATTTCTGCAATCGTTCTTCTTATGTTTTAGCCTCCTGTCATCCTTTTTTGGTTCTTGAATAGTAGAAGTCTGCTTGATTCAGGCATATATTTTTTTTAAAAAAAGTAAGTCCAATTGCCATGCAAATTTGACATGGTGGTACAAAATAGCTAATTCAAAGATAGCATTGGTTTTCTAATATTTCTATAATTAAGATTTATTATGAGTATCGTTAGCATTATACTTGAAGCCATTATTATTTTTGCCCTTTCCTCTGTTGAATTCTTTATCAGCAGTACTTTCATAAATTATAGATATAAGCATGGATAAAATAGGAACCATGTATCCTAAATAAGTGTTTACTGACCAGCACATAATGCAAAGACCCATAATAGTTCTTTAATGCTAGAAAATTAGGGACTTAGTAATATGAATATCACTTGGCTTCAGTTATCTAATGATTCGCTGAGAATTTTTTCTATGACTGATTTGCCACGTGAACAAGAGCATCCAAATTACTTAAACTAATAAGAATATTATTGCTTGACTCTTTTATTTAAGCATTCTTGGTTACTGTTTGTATGATTTATAGATTCAATACCAACAGTCTCTGCAGCTTTGCAGAGCGTATTATTAGTCTCTTATGATGAAAATGTCTTTGCTTTTCTCCCATCTCAAGGGAACCTAATTTAAATATGAATACAACCCAAAAAAGTATTACTGAAGGTAATAACACTCATTTGAAAGAAAAAGAGACTTGTAAAGCAGTGATACAACTGGCTTTTTTAAAAAAAATTAGGATAACTATAATAAGAGTAACAAGACTATGGGTAAAATCAGTTCATTGAGCTCCCCTAAGCCCTCCTGGTTTTTTAATGTTAGAATTAAGTGTGTATTTACTTTTTGCCCTTAGGAATTTAAGTCCTTAAATCAGGGGTGTCAAATTCATGGCCCATGAGCCAGATGCATCATAAGCTGGCCACACCCACACCAAAGCGGGGAAAAGTCATAATACATCACTGCTGCCATGATGACGCGAGTTTGACATTCCTGCCTTATTTTAGATCGTGTTCCCTTTTTTTGTGTTTCAGAGATCAGGTAAGCAGGAGATGAATCAGGAGATGAAGACAGGATGTGGCCAATAAAACCAGGGGTAGGCTTCAAAAATTTTAGCAGTGGGTTCTCTGCCTGGTTGCTGGGTGATTGTGGCCATGGTGGGTGTGGCTTATGTTAAGTCGGGCGCAATAACGGAGACGAGACTTCGGATAGTAACTTCAAATCTTTAATAGTGACTTCAGATCGGAGGGGAAAAGCCTAGCAGTAGCAGCTTCTTTTATAGAGCTGGCTGCTGCTAAAGCGTCCAATGACAGAGATTTGAACCTGCCGCGCTTGGAGCGTCCAATCACGGCAGCCTGTTTACCAGCCAATCGCATCAGCTCTAAACGACCTATCACGACCTGCTGTTCACGGACCAATCAGAAGTGCAGGATTACGAGCCTGCTAGTTCGGAACAGCCTAGTCAGCCTCCTGCACCACAGTGGGGGAGGGACATTTTGCCCTACCGGGACTCTGGAGGTTTTCCTCAGGCCTCCAAGAGGGTGAAAATGGCCTCTTTGGGCTCCAGAGGCTCTCTGGAAGCCAGAAATGGGCCCATTTCTGATATTCCCGAACTCCTGGGAGGCCTGTTTTTTGCCCTCTCTGAGCCTCCATGTGCACCCTGCATTTATCTGCATCCAAAATGGGCTGTGTGGGGACTGAATAAAACCTAGCTGGCAGCAGCAATGCTGCAATTGAAACTAGTCCTGATGTTTTTGTGTATCACATCTGCAAAGGGGCACAAAAAAATGGGAGCTTTGATCATGATTACCACCCTGACTTTGTGGACCATACCATGAGGTCCTCCTGCCAATAAATAAATAAGGAGAGAGAGAGAAGAAAATTCTAATTCATTTAGAAGTACTTTAGAAATACTTTTTTTGTAACGGCCATGCTTATAAAAACAGTATGCAATTATTTATGTCAATTGCACTCAAATTAAAAAATCTCCATGTCCTGCTGACTTCTAATTCCAGATCATTAAGGAAGTAGTCAGAAACCAATGCTCAAGGTTCAAAATTTTCAAAATCTGCAGATCTTTCCTCTCTTCATTGGAAACCTACCAAATTAATCCCATTCTCTGCTTTTTGTTTCTCATCAGGAAATTAGTCCCTTCTCCTTTTTCTCTTAGATCTACTCAAGCATTATTTTCAAGAGGGACATTTTTAAAAAACGTTTTTGGAAAAGCCAAAATACGTAGAATACATAGAATTTTGGAGAGTTGGGTCAAAAGACTCAAAATAGCAATACAGCCATGCAATTGAAGCCCTATCCTTTATACATGATGGTGATGATGATGATGATGAGCATAACATAGATTAAAAGTGACTTTATTAAAGGTTAGATGATATACTACTGTTCTGAAATGTAAACTTTCAGGAATACAGAATATAAGAAAACAATACAGAATAACAGTTGGAAGGGAGCTTGGAGATCTTTATTTTATTTATTTGTTTGTTTGTTTGTCAAACATGTACAGGATAACAAGTATAAGTATGAACATAAACAGGAACAAAGGAAGTAAATACAGATAAATGGGGACAGTAAGACAGGGACACTAGGCACGCTGGTACACTTACGTACGCCCCCTTTACAGACCTCTTGGGAATGGGGTCCACGGTAGACAGTTTGAGGTTGAAGCTGTCAGGGTTTGTGGCTGTAACAACAGAGTCTGGTAGGGCATTCCAGGCATTGACCACTCTGTTGCTAAAGTCGTATTTTCTGCAATCGAGAAATTTACCTTAAGTTTGTATTGGTTGTTTGCCTGTGATTGAGGCTGAAGAAGTTACTGACAGGTAAGACATTACAACAGACAATTTTGTGAACTATGCTTAGATTGGACTACAGGTGGCGCAGTTCAAGATTGTCCAGGCCCAAAATTTCCAGCCTGGAGGCATAAGGAATTCTATTGGGAGTGGAAGAGTAGAGTACTTTTCTGGAGAAATACCTCTAAACATGCTCAATTGTGTTAATGTCCGATATACAGTGTGGATTCCAGGTGGACGAGCTGTATTCAAGAATTGGTCTGGCAAAGGTTTTGTATGCCCTAGTTAACAATTAAACGTTGCCAGAGAAGAAGTTTCACAAAATAAGTTCATCCTTCTTTATAAAAAGGATATCCTTATTTTCAAACTTATACCCTCTCCCTCCCGTTTTTACCAATCAAATAGACATTCACATGATGAGCTATACTTTCCCAGATCCCTTTAAAAGTGAGGTCTTTGTTGATCAGGCATTTTAGTGGATTTTAGCACGTTTTAAGAATTTTGCTGTTTGAGGTTTTTCCCTGCTGCCTTAAAGCCTCCTTGTATTTCTTCTAACAAAGTTTGTGTCTCTTTTTGTTCTCTTCACTGCAACTTCCTATCTATCCAGAAATAAAAAAAGTGTTTGATACCTAGGAACCCCAGAGGATCATGTTCCCTCTACATGTGTGATACATCTCTTTGCACCATTGCCCTATCTGCCAAGGTCATGAAAATGTTGCTACTTCTGTCCTAAATTATGCCACTTTGTGCCACCCAGGGGAGAAGACGGGAAAGGGTTTTCAATTTCCTTCCTTTTAGCCTTTTAAAATTTTAATGCAACACATGGATTCCTCTTCCCCCAGCCATCCAGAAATACTGGTAGATACTGTGGTAAATAAAACAAGCCAACTTCAGAGAGAAGTATCTTGAATCATAAGGTTAGAAATCTTCAGACCATCTCCAATAAAGAGCTGTCATCCTTTGCTTGAAATAGCAATAGCACTTAGACTTATATACTGCTTTATAGTGCTTTACGGCCCCCTCTAAGTGGTTTACAGAGTCAGCATATCGCCCCCAACAATCTGACTCCTCATTTTAACAACCTCAGAAGGATGGAAGGCTGAATCGACCTTGAGCTGGTCTGAATCGAACTGCCGGCAGTGGGCAGAGTCAGGCTGCAATACTGCATTCTAACCACTGTGTCACCGTATATCTTAGACAAACCTCCAATGTTATCTAGGAGTCAGATGAGTTCATATAACAGCTCTCAAAGGCAGAAAATTCCTCCTCATTTTGACTTTGGGTCTCTCTGTGTAAACTATAGCCATTGGTTTGTGTCTTGCTCTCAGGAGCTATGAAAAACAAATCTACCCACTTTCCTGTACAAGTATTGGAAAACATCTATCAAGTCTCTTCTTAGCCACTTCTCCTTTAGGCTAAAATGTCTAACTATTTTAATGTTCTTCATAGGATTTAATCTTGAAGCTGCATCTTTGTTACTCTTTGTTACTCTTTTCTATACTCATTCCAATCCCTCAATGTCTCTACCCACCTCCCCCAGGGAGCCATAGTGGCATAAAATGCAATATTGCAGGCTGATTCTGCCCACTGCCAGGAGTTCAATTCTGATCAGCTCAAGATCGACTCAGCCTTTCATCTTTCTGAAGTCAGTAAAATGGGGACCCAGATTGTTGCGGGCAATATGCTGACTCTAAACTGCTTAGAGAAGTAAAGCATTATGAAGCGGTATATAAGCCTAAAGGGATATGGTGGCTCAATGGCTAAGACACTGGGCTTGTCCATCAGAAAGGTCATCAGTTTGGCAGTTTGAATCCTATATAAGTCTAAGTGGTATTGCTATTGCTATTTTGTATTTGGGGTAACCAGAACTGGACACATTATTCAGGTGGGGCCTGACCAATGCAGTCTAGATTGACACTATCACTTTCTGTCTTCTCAATGCTATATTTCTTGTTAATGCAATCTAGGATTGTACTATTTTTACAGCTTCTGCACACTGCTGGGTCCTATTTAATCGTTGTTCTGTAAATTCCTGTGCTTGGCCTGCTTTGACAGAAGTATAGTATATAAAATCATACATTGCAATGTCCTACCTGTAAATGAATACTTCAGCTTCAACCATAACAACATAAGAGCAAACAATGGATACAAACTCAAGGTTAATCGCACCAAACTTGATTGCAGGAAATACGACTTCAGCAACAGAGTGATCAATGTCTGGAATACTCTACCTGACTCTGTGGTTTCTTCCCCAAACCCCAAAAACTTTAACTTTAGACTGTCTACTATTGATCTCACCCCTTTCCTAAGAGGTTTGTAAGGGGCATGCATAAGCGCACCAACGTGCCTATCGTCCCTGTCCTACTTTTCTCTTATATTTTTATTTTTCTTATAGGTATCCATGTATTCATAACTATGTTTTTACTTATACTTATTATCTTGTAAGCAATTGACAAAAATAAATAAAGAAATAAAATAAACTATAATGCTAACATCTCAGGAGTGGTAATTCCTCTGTCTGCTACACTGATCCAGACTAAACCTGGAATATTGAATCCACTTTTATTGGGGGCAATTGGGAAATCACTGACACTCCCTAGCTGACATGTGGACAGTTCTGGAAAGAAAAGGAAATTTCTTCAGTTGATGTTCTTACGAGCATTTACATCAAATCTGTGGCTTTCTACCTGCAAAAAAAAATGTTTTTTGTTGGTTTTCCCCTTCTTTTTTTTAATGATGATCTTTTCTTTGTTAATAATTCTTTTTCCCACCTGGCAAGAACTTCCTGAGGCCCTTGGTCTCCAGATTATGATCTCCAGTCACATGTCAACTAATACTGGAGTAAATGACCATTTTGATAGAAAGTGGCTGCATCTTTTCCTTGAACATACAGTATATCTGGCTGGTCACCTCCTTTCTATTATTTTCTCCCTGCAAGTCAAATGTTCCATTTCCCACTAATCTGTCTTCCAGCATGTGGAAAATCTAGAATGCATTCCTTTCTTTGCATCTGCTCTAAAATTGGGTTCTAGCAATAAAGGAGAATATTTGTAGCTCCGGATTGAAGTGAGAGGCCCTTGGTGCTCTTTAAGTGTGCTTGTTTTCTTACAGATGTTTCATTTCCTTAACTAGGTAACATAAACAGTGCTAGTGATGATGTTCCCTAACACTGATAATGTTACCTAGTTAGGGTAATGAAACGTCTGCAAGAAAACAAGCAAATTCAGAGGGTGTCAGCATTCCAAGTCATGAACCCATTGAAAGCAGAACTCCAAGGCAGGTAGATTCCTCAAAGAACAATTGGCACAACTGGTGAAAACTGACTCTGAAAGTTCCCATGGTTTTCACCTAATTAAAAAGTGATTGCTCCCTCTTCCCCACAGATCATCGGCTGCATTGTCCAATAGTGGTGATGGAAGGTTGCCTGGTTACTCCACTCCTCCTCTTCTCAGCCACCTGTTGGAATGACCTTGGTTCCCTCAAGAAAACTTTTCATTTTGATGCAAAGCTGAGCTCTCTAAATTTTCCCCTTCCCTTTCTCCCCCTCCACTTTGTTGCAACCAGGAAGCCTCAAACATGGCCTCATCCAGATTCGCTTCAGGGTTGACAGTGAGCATTATGGATCCCTTACTAGGCTGCACTTTCTATGATTGTTCTTTTGTCTTTTCACTACATAAATTTGGGCCTGGAC
Source organism: Hydrophis major (assembly GCA_033807585.1). NCBI lineage: Eukaryota > Metazoa > Chordata > Lepidosauria > Squamata > Elapidae > Hydrophis > Hydrophis major. The sequence continues at coordinate 250,888,848 of CM066330.1, forward strand.
AATCTGGAACTGTGCCTCTTGCGGTACGATCTAAACAGAGTTCACAAAATTGTCTGCTACAACATCTTATCTGTCAATTACTTCTTCAGCTTCAACCACAATAATACATGGGCAGACAACTGATGCAAACTCAAGGTAAACCGCTCCAAACTCGATTGCAGAAAATACGACTTTAGCAACAGAGTGGTCAATGCCTGGAATGCCCTACCCGACTCTGTTGTGACAGCCTTAAACCCTTGCAGCTTTAACCTCAAACTGTCTACCGTGGACCTCTCCCCATTCCTAAGAGGTTCTTAAATGGGGTGTGCATAAGTGCACCAGCATGCCTACTGTCCCTGTCTTACTGTCCCCGTTTATCTGTATTTATTTCCTTTGTTCCTGTTTATATTCATATTTATATTTGTTATCTTGTACATGTTTGACAAACAAACAAATAAATAAAATAAAGAACTCCAAAGTTCTTTCCAACTTTGTTATTCTGTATTCTATATTGTTTTCTGATATTCTGTATTTCTGAAAGTTTACATTTCAGAATGATCATCTATCATCTAACCTTTGAGATGTCTGTAGTTGGATTCAGTATATGTTCTATTTCTAACAATACCTGGTGGGTGTCATTAATGACCTCGGTGTTAAAAATAGCGATATTTTTAAAGGTCTGGCTTCTGTTTGCATATGTGAGAGTTGACATCCAATCTTCAGTTTAGAGCTGGATTTAATACCTTGGTCATCTTTTTTACAATATATCCTTAGTATCTTTAGACATCTTCCAGCTGCCTTACACTTTAAAACATTCTGTGTTTTGAGCAAATCAAAGAAAACTATGCACAGAATAGATCTTATTTAAAATGTCAGCTGGGAAAAAAATAAGTTGTATTTCCATTCAATTAACAAACAGTCTGAAAACAAATGTCCGATGCTGGCAAAATCTTGTCCTAAAGTCTAGAGGCTGTTGGGGTCTGGATAGGGACAGGTTCAAGCTCAGTCTTGATGACATTGAGTAACCACTCAGGTCTGGAGATGTTCTACCTTTGGTCCTCAGCCAGGTTACATTAAGATGGAGCAGTGGTGGTAATCTACCCTGGGTGCAGACAACAGGGAGGTAGAAATTTGGGGATTTTATTTAGCGTATGACAAGGTTACTTTGGCGAGGAGACTACAATGCTAATACAGAGTAGTAGTTTGGCTCCCTAAGACTGCTAGCCCTGTTTGGTTCATGCAAACACGCTTTCCAAGGGGTGCCACGGGGGGGGGGGGCGCAGTTAGCACCACAGCAGAAAGAAAAATGAGCAGCATTCTGCAGCAGCATCAGGGCCCCCCTCCTTCCAATGAAGCCACCTCTCAAATGGGGGTCACAACTGGGAAGATTCAATGCCAGCATAAAGCACTGACGCATCTCCTCATCAAAATGGTACCTATTTATCTACTCACATATAACATGCCTTTGAACTGCTAGGTGAGCGGAAACAGAAGTGGGTGACAGGAATTTGTCCTGCCCACACAATGCTAGAACTCAAAACCTCTGGAGCAAAGACAATCTCCAGAGTCATTGAGCCACTGAGCCACCCTGTCTCTGTAACTTGGGGATGATAAGAAGGCAATGCAGTGGGTTGGTAGTGGGTATGGAGCCAAGTCTCTGCCGGCATTGCACCAGTCAGGTTATGGGCAGAGTAGCACAGGAGGAGGAAACTACTCCAAGTGTGAAATCCATTAGATATGCTACTGGTTGTACTTCACCTCTTTGGATTGGGGAAGAGTTTGGGGGTCTTCTTGGACTCAGATCTCCTGCTTGAAGAGCAGATGGCAGAAAAGCCATTTCTTTCATTTCAATCTCTTCAACTGCAATCTCCAAAAATGTATTCTGAAAGAGTTCCCTTGCCTTCAAATTAGGAGACTGTGGGGTTGTCTTTGAAACAAGGTTGTCCTTACAAGGCAGACTGTTCAGAGACAGCAAAGCTTCATCGCCTCTTTTCTTTCTCTTCTTCTGCAGGTTCAAGTGGAGGAGGGGGAGGCAGAGAGAGTTACAGGGGGGCTTTCTCCTTGCTGAAGTTAAACTTTTTCAGCTGACATGTCACCTTGGAAGGAACGGGTGTGGATCTGATTAAACGAGAGAGCTAAACACTGTACAGTACATTACATCTTGGCCAACCTTGGAGAACTTGATGGAACAAGTGAACGAAGCATTCCTTCTTTTGTAGATTTGAGAACTTTTGCTTCAATGTTGCTCCAGCACCATTGGCATGAAACTACATTAGGTTCTAATAATGCATTCAGTCAGAGGTGGTAATTCAGCAGGTTCTGACCAGTTCTGGAGAACCGGTAGTGGACATTTTGAGTAGATCGGAGAACTGGCAAATCCCACCTCTAACTGGCCCATCTATTCTCTGCCTCCCGAGTCCCAGCTGATCTGATGATGATCCTTTTGTTGCCCTGCACAGAAGAACGGAGCTGGAAAGCAGGTTAGTGGGGTGGGGAGAGAATGGAGATTTTGCAGTATCCTTCCCCTGCTATGCCCACCAAGCCACGCCCACAGAACCGGTAGTAAAAAAAAAAATTGAATCCCACCACTGCATTCAGTACATGGATTATAACCAGTCATACAAACCAGAGCAACATTCACTTCAAGCCCAGTTTGGCACCTGGAAAGTGTCCAGAATAGATGGACCAAACCCAAGATGGACCACTTTGCTTTGCACCCAACCCAAAAACAGGAGAAGAACACTGACATGGTCTGTCTCTCATTGACCAACGTTGGAAACCAGATGATTGTAACTCCTATAACAAGGGAGCTATTTGTCAACATCACCAATGTTCCTGAGTGGATAAAATACAGGTAGTCCTCTACTTACGACCACAATTGATCCCAACATTTTTGTTGTTAACTGAGACAGTTATTAAGTGAATTTTGTCCCATTTTATAAGTGAATCACCACAATTGTTAAGGAATGAGCACGGTTGTGGCTTTCCCATTGCCTTTGCTTGTCAGAAGATCTCAAAAAGGTATCACATGACCCTAGGATATTGCAATTTGCCATAAATATGAGTCACTTATCAAGCATCTGAATTTTGATCGCATGACCCTGGGGATGCTGCAATGGTCCGAAGTGTGAAAAATGGTCCTAAGTCACTTTTTCAGTGCCATTGTAACTTTGAACAGTAATTAAACCAGGCCTGTCAAACTGGCGGCCTATGGGATGGATATGGCAAACACAGCAGGCTATACCTACCCCAGCTCTGCAAAGGCAAAACCATTGCAAAATGTCACAATCTGGCCCACAACACAATCGAGTTTGACACCGCTGCATTAAAAATATTGTGTAATTCAAGGATTACCTATAAAGTCTCCAAATTTGAGTTTGATTCCTGATAATGTTTATAAATGCTCTCTTGTCATCTTCTTGGCACCAATAATGAAAGGGTTCCTCACTGTCTTTTTCCAATATGTTGTTGTTAAATATTATTTAGTTTGCAGTGTATTTTGCCTCCTGGAATATCCTAGAGATCTCTCCCCCCACCCCACCCCCCACCCCCAATACTAAACAGGACAAAATTGGCTTCATTTTGGGAGATCAGCAGAGGTTGGGCAGATGTAACTAAACTAGCAACTTAAAAAGTTCCTTAAAACCTTTAAAAATGTGGTGGTATGTCTAGTTTAATGAAAAGAAGGACTAGGGGTGACAGGATAGCAGTCTTCCAATATCTCAGGGGCTGCCACAAAGAAGAGGGAGTTAAGCTATTCTCCAAAGCACCAGAAGGCAGGACAAGAAGCAACGTGTGGAAACTAATCAAGGAGAGAAGCAACTTTGAACTAAGGAGAAATTTCCTGACAGTAACTTAAAACAATTGATCAGTGAAACAACTTGCCTCCAGAGGTTATGAATGCTCCAACACTGGAAGTTTTAAAGAAGAGATTGGACAACCATTTGTCTGAAATGGTCTAGGGTTTCCTGCTTGAGCAGGGGCTTGGACTAGAAGACCTCCAAGGTCCCTTCCAACTCTTCCGTTATTCTGTTAGCAAGCTTGAGCAGCTAAAGCAGAGAGAAATTGGTGTTGGAATTTAGGAACTCTGCTCCTTTAAATTCTGTCTTTGTTTCTTAAAAGAATATAGATTTTTTTTTATTTGGGACAAAAGTAGAGGAGCTTTTCAGACAGAGCTGCCCCTCCTCTGGGGATTTAAACCTAGTCATTTTCCAACTGATACATGCAATTGTTTTGTGCTAAAGGAGCCATTAGAGACTTGGGGAGGAAATAAAAGGGTTGCTGTTTTTAAATGGATAATGTCTATAAAAATGGCAGACACCAGCCAGGCTCCAGACAAATAGCTCTGCAGCTTTTGCAAGTCTGCTTGCACAAATGTGGCTCTATCCATGATGGTCTTTACTGAGAAAAGAGTAGATACAGTGGGTGAAGTTTTGTTCTTTGAGCTTAATGAGTTGTTTTCCAAATGTTTCATTACCATACTAGGTAACATCTTCTTTAGGGGATATCAGTGTTCTTCTATTTGTAAGGGCTTCAGATCTGGGTGTATCAAGTGAGGGTATAGGCATTGTGATAGGTATTGTGATGGTGTTATGGCCCACCAGCTTCTAGTGGAACTGGCGGCAGATTCAGACAATGAAGAGATTGGGGAAGAATTTGGGCCAGTTCTGGAGCCTGGGGAAGGCTTTGATGGATGCTCAGCATTGGACATAGAGATAGAGCCAAGGCCATCCGGCATTTCCCAGTCACCAGAGAGGCAACTACCTTTGAAATCAAAGATGAGTGAGGAGGAGCAGCAGCTGGGGCCTGTTCCAGATGCACGTATGCACAGAGCAGATAGGAGAGGTGAACAATGGAGGACAATGAGCTGGCTCGGGAAGCAAAACAAATGTGGAGGCTAACCGGCCCTTCCCTGGCTGGGAATAAAGAGGAGGAAAGGGGAGTGGTTTGGTTGCCTCAGACAACCATTCTGCATTTCTGGAAAGTTTGCTCCTTGTGTGTTTCGTGTGATAAAAACTGTCTTGCCAGAACTGAGGTTTGTCTATTTCTCTGTTTGAACTGACTTAATTTTCAGCCTCCTGGCTGGGAGCTCACAGCCTTGCATTTATCATAACAAGCTCCACCGGTCAGGCCGGTCAGTATTTAAAGCCTCTCTGGTGACCCATTTCTTAGAAGGAGTCATTTGGTTTTACTTTTTCTCTCTCTCCCTGACCTGGAGAAATCGAATTTCAAAAGAGTGGTTTATTTTTTTTTTCTCTCTCTCTAGGGTTCCTGTTTTATGCAGCATTCAGAAGGACCAAATCACTCAAACCTTCTCATGATTCTCTTAATCTATTTGCAGACCAACTGAAGGTGTGTCAGGCAGAGAAATTGTTCAGTATTATTCCTTTAACTCTTCTTATTTGATCAAATGAACCAAAAAAAAATGTTCAAGGAAATATTTCAAAGGTGAAGAAATAACATATTTTACTACAAGATGGTTGAAGGTGTAATGCAATGTAAGAATGGCCTTGGAAGAAGGAAGGAGGGCAGGAAAAGATTCTGGCTAAGGAAGAATCAAATAAAAGGGGTAGGAGCCCAGAAATGAGTAATGGTCAGAGAAAGAAGATTACTGTTGTGAATGAATAAATGTTAAAATAAAGTTATCTTGAGCTTGAAGTCAAGTGCAGGGTTCTGGCCCTGCATTTCTGATTGGCTGTTAATGGCAAGATCGGATTGGTCCGTTAAGGAGAATCTGATTGGCCATTAACAGGCCATTCTCATTGGTTAATGGAGCTAGCGCTCCCGGATTGCTATTGGTTGAATAGTGAATAAGTTACCTATATAAGGAAGGCTATAGCAGCCATCCAGTTTGAGCTGTCACACCATGTAAATAAAGAGTTTGAAGTTTACTGTTTCTACCGGCTCGTCTCCAATTATTCGCACCCATGCTCCAGACTTAACACTGGCGACGAGGGTGGGATTGGATGACATCAGAGCCAACTAAAACAACGACGAAGACAACCAAGCACGTGGCTGAAATGCACAACGGCGGAACCATGTCCGGCGGCGTAGTACCACCCGCTCCGTTCGACCCAGCGCAAGAGGACTGGGAGCCTACATTGACTGTTTCCAAATGTTTTTGGAAACGAATAATCTGAAGGATGCCACAACCGGGAAGAAACAGGTGGTATTCCTGATGCACTGCGGGCCAACCGTATTCAAAATGGCCAAGGTGCTAGCAAAACCGGATGAAGTGAAGGCCATGGACTGGGACGTCTTCGAACCGCTACTAAGGGCCCACTATGCACTGACCATTCAAATGCAAATAAGATGGCACGAGTTCTACCAAAGAAACCAGCGGAAAGGAGAAAGCATTGCTGATTTCGTTGCGGACCTCCGAAACTTGGGAGGCCTCTGCAATTTCGCCGACCTAGAGGAGGCCTTGAGAGACCGAGTAGTTCCAGGATTAGATGCTCTAAACATGCAGAGCAAAATAATGGCTAAAGGTGACATTAGCCTTGCCGATGCCATCGCTGAGGCTACAGCAGTGGAGGCAATCAAGAAATCGGCTGCCCAACTACACCGAAATCGCACTCCGACACACCAACCAGCCAGCAAACTTTCACCTAAGTCAGAAGGACAGCTTTCGACGGCCCACTATGAGGACCTCTCTTCCTCGTCAGACAGCAACGAAGAAGAAGTCCATCGACTGCGGTCCGATCGGGACCGTTACCCGAAATCCCAGCAACCATGCGCTGGCTGTGGGGCCAACCATTACCGTTCTGATTGCAAATTCCGTGACGCGCTCTGCCACGAGTGCTGGAAACGAGGCTATATCGGATGGGTCTGCAGAAGTCTCCTAGGACCCAGCCAGACCTCGAAGGGGACCAATCTTCGCCAATCGACAGGAAACCGTCCTGTAAGGCGAGAACCAGCAAACCAATCCTACAGAAACTGACCCATGAATCGCCTAACAAGACAAGAAGAGGCTCACCAAACACACACTATCGGCCACGCCTCTTCACTGGATGCCAAGAAAATTTGAGTTAAAGTGGACATCGAAAATCAGCCTTGCCAAATGGAAGTTGACTCGGGATCGTCTCTTTCAATGGTCTCCTGGAAGACCCTCAAGCAACTCATCCCTACTATCTGGCGCCAAGACCTTCAATTCCAAAGGCTCGTGTTAAAGGACTACCAGGGAAACCGGATTCCAGTTGTAGGATCCAGTCAAGTCTGGGTTTCATTCAAGAACCGCACAGCGTACTTACCCCTGACGGTGATTGACAAGGACCGGCCTAGCCTGTTAGGCCTGCAATGGTTCACACCACTCGGCATTGAAGTGGCAGGCATTAACCGAATCGGCGGCAGTGACTGGGAGGAGGACCTCGCCCACAAGTTCAAGGACATCTTCGCGGAAAAGCTAGGCGAGTACAAGGGGACCCCGATATCCTTTAGCCTTAATCCAAAAATAGCTCCCATCCGCCTTAAGCCTCATCGAGTTCCATTCACGCTAAAGCTGAAAATCGACGAACAGCTTGATAAGTTGATAGCCCAAGGAGTGTTAAAGCCAACCGATCACTCCCCATGGGAAACCCCAATCGTGACATCAATTAAGCCGGACAGCTCCATTAGAATTTGTGGGGACTACCGAGCTACCCTAAACCATGCCCTGCAACAAAATCCATATCCGGTGCTGGTGGTGCAACACCTCCTCCATTCCCTGGGGGGCAGAAAAGTCTTCGCTAAACTATACTTAGCCCAGGCTTATCAGCAACTGCCAGTTGACGAAAAAACGGCACAGGCACAGACTATCGTAACGCACCAAGGTGCCTTTAAGTGTACGCAGCTCCAATTCGGAGTCAGTGTAGCCCCAGGGATCTTTCAGAGCCAAATGGAGAGATTCTTGCAGGGGATCAAAGGCGTTGTGCCCTACTTTGACGATGTGCTCATTGCTGCCCTCACTCCAAAAATTTTACGGGATCGTTTAAGACTGGTTTTACAAAAATTCCAAGAAGCAGGCCTGAAGGTGAAGAAAAATAAGTGCAAGCTGTGTACAGATCGTGTTGAATTCTTAGGGTACTTAATTGACAGTCAGGGTATTCACCCTACCGATAGCAAATTGAGAGCAATAAAAAACGCTCCCAGACCCCGGAACAAGGCCGACCTCCAGGCTTTTTTAGGCCTCATCAATTTCTATAATGTATTCTTGCCGCACAAGGCAACTGTTGCTGAATCTTTACATCGCCTACTAGACAAAAAAGCAATTTGGGTATGGGTTCACAGAGAAGAGCAAGCATTCCATAATGTAAAAAAACTACTGACTTCTGACGCTGTACAAATGCAGTACAATGAAACTTGACCGTTGAATATCACCTGTGATGCATCGCCTTTTGGAGTGGGCACCATTTTGAGCTATGTATTGCCTAACGGTAGCGAAGCCTCAATTGCCTACTTTTCAAAAACGCTCTCGAAAACCGAGCGAAATTACAGCCAGATCAATAAAGAAGCCCTGGCAATTGTATTGGCTGTTAAAAGATTCCATGAGTACATGTATGGCCGGGCTTTTACTATAGTAACTAGCCACAAACCGTTGCTGGGGATAATCGCTGGGGATAAGCCAACTCCCTGCATACTTTCTCCCAGGATGACCCGCTGGTCAGAATTCTTGGCTGCTTACAATTATCAGCTACAATACCACCCCGGTAAAGCCATTCCCCACACTGACGCGTTGAGCCGTGCACCGCTCCCTGAAACCATCAACGATCCCGCACCAACAATGACAACATTGCAGATCGAGACACTTCATACGCCGCCATTAACTGCCCGGGATATCGCGAGAGAAACAAAACGCGACCCCATCTTAGCACGAGTCCTCACATGGGTGGAACGCGGATGGCCATTGGACCAAGTACCAGACGACTTTGCACCATTCAAAAGTCGTCAAACAGAGTTGTTCTCTCAAAAGGGCTGTATCATCTGGGGTGATAGAGTCGTTATCCCAGAATGACTCCAACAGGCACTACTAAGAACCTTGCACGATGGCCACCCTGGCATAGTGCGCATGAAAGGCCTCGCATGTAGCTATGCGTGGTGGCCAGGCATAGACAGACAAATCGAATCGTGGGTCAAAACTTGCCAGAGATGCCAAGAAGTAAGCAACACTCCACCAAAGGCAACCCCAACCAAATGGGAGACGCCGCGCGTACCCTGGTCCCGTATCCATCTAGATTTCACTGGGCCGACCAAAGGCCACACATTCTTGTTAACCATTGACGCCTACTCGAATTGGCTTGAGATTCACCGAATGAGGAACATGACCACCGAAGCAGTCATCAAAAGACTGGAAAGACTGTTTGCAACCCACGGATTACCAGATGTTCTGGTATCCGACAACGGGCCCCAATTTACCGCGCTGTCTTTTGAACAGTACCTGGCTGACCACGGTATCCGACATGCGCTCACTTCACCTGCTCACCCTGTGGCCAACGGTAGGGCTGAGCGCATGGTACAATTTGTCAAGAGAACGCTACAAAAAATAGACTATGACAACATCGACGAGAAAATCAATCGAATCCTTTTCCTACAGCACATCACACCTCACAGCGTCACCAACAAAACTCCTGCCGAGCTGCTAATGGGACAAAAGCTCCGCTCCCACCTCGACCTCTCCCACCTACACCCAGCCTACAAACCGGAAAAACCCCTCGGATCCAGTGGCCGATGCCGTACCTTCCAGGTAGGCGATTTAGTGTTCGCTAAAAACTTATCGGGTGATCCGCTGTGGGTAGAAACGACTGTAATCCGCGTAACCAGCCTAAGATCATACCTTGAACAGGGCCCTGATGATAGACTTTGGAAGCGCCATATAGATCAACTATGATTGCAGCTGCAGTCACGCAATTCTGAACTCCCTTATAACCAAACTGAGGGGGGGGGGAGATACAGAGGAAGATGAATTTCAACTAGAGGAAAATCTTTTCGAAGGGAATGATAGCGGAACTGAAACGCAGGAAGAGGGACCAGGGATGGGAGTGAGTTCACCTCAGGGAGTTACCGAAGATATTGGTGACAACGGAAATGCGAACTCTGAACCAGAGGCACCCCTTTCGCTAAACAACGATCCATCTCAACAAGAGTGCAGCCAAATGCCAGGCACGCAGCGAAAATCAAAAAGACTAATAAAACAACCGTCCTACCTCAAGGACTATGTGACCACGCCCCGTAAGCAGAAGCCGAGGGAAAGGGGTGTTGTGAATGAATAAATGTTAAAATAAAGTTATCATTGAGCTTGAAGTCAAGTGCAGGGTTCTGGCCCTGCATTTCTGATTGGCTGTTAATGGCAAGATTGGATTGGTCCGTTCAGGAACATCTGATTGGCTATTAACAGGCCATTCTCATTGGTTAACGGAGCTAGCGCTCCCGGATTGCTATTGGTTGAATAGTTAATAAGTTACCTATATAAGGAAGGCTATAGCAACTATCCAGTTTGAGCTGTCACACCATGTAAATAAAGAGTTTGAAGTTCACTGTTTCTACCGGCTCGTCTTCAATTATTCGCACCCATGCTCCAGACTGAACAATTTCCTTATCAGATGATAAAAAATGATGGCAGGAGATTTGTAGTTTCAGACTTGCAAAATTGTTGTCAGCATCCCTAGTGGAGTAGACAGGAAAAGCAAAATGATGAGCTAATTCTACTTTATTTATTGTAAGGCTGCTTTTAAATAATCTTGCAAGTCTATTCTACCAATCTGCATCTCTTTCCTTTGTCTTTCAAGGCCATTCTCAAATTCCATTGCAAAAGTAAGTGGGATTCTACAATCGTCTCTGCAACAGACTGCAGTCTCCCTCCATATTTTCATCAAATCCCAAGGATGGACCACAGGACCAAAGTCCTATTTTGATGGTTTTCCCATCCTTGTGCAATTTCCTTCCCAAGAAGAAGTCTTCTCCTTGAGAAATCTTTATCCTTCCCAGGAAGACAGTGGAGAGCAGAAAGAGAGGTTGTTTCCATTTCTTTGCCCACAAACACATGGAACAATTTTTAACTTCATTTTGAAGAGATCCTCCTTGACCTACTTGTGAGAGACTGTGATGATCTTGGCACAGCACAGAGATAAACACTCCCACATTTCTGGCAAGTCCCAAAACAAAGTGGATCTCTGTGTGTGTGTGTGTCTCTGTGTCTCTGTCTGTCTGTCTGTCTGTCTGTTGTGAATGTATAAAGTTTTAATAAAGCGTGAGCTTGGAGCAAGTGCAGGGTTCTGGCCCTGCACTTCTGATTGGTTGTTAAATGGCCGGATCGGATTGGCCCGCTCTGGGGAATCCGATTGGCCCTTAACAGAGAGTTCCTATTGGTTATGAGAGCTAGCGCTCCTCGTTGGTTATTGGTTAATAGTTACGGGGTTTGCCTATATAAGGCGGGTTAAAACTGCTATAGAAGCTAGAAGTCACTATGTAAATAAAGAGCTGAAGTTCACCGTTCAGAGGCTTGTCTCCATTCTTTCTCACCCATGCTCCAAACATAACACTGTCTGTCTCTCTCTCTCTCTCTCTCTCAAATACACACACACACCTCAAACAGCCTCTGGCTGCAAATAGTCCAGCCCAATACTCTGAGCACCATGGCTGCAAAGCAAAAGAATGCAAGGAATCCAGGAAAGTTCAAATGTCGGCACTCAACACTCCAGGAATTCAGCATTTGTTCCCAACAAATGTCCCTCCCCACAGGTGTGCCTTGTGAAGAGGGGTGTGGTCCTCCAGAGTAGTCAAGTCAGTCTGCACTGTTCTCACCTTCTCTCCACTCTCCGTGCTCAAGGATCAGAAGAGGGTGGTCCTTGCTCATCACCTGAGCTCTGTATCTCATGTTCACTGCTTAGCCTCTCTTGGTCATCCTGCCCCACTTCCCCCCTGCCTACAAGCTGCTCCAATCCTGAAAGGCCCTGGCCTGATTGGGCCTGCTTCTCCTCATTTTCCTCCCAAGCCAATGAAGCCACTCCCTTGATCGCCATCTACTCCAGTTCCAGCTCATCTTCCTCCACCAATTGAGGCTCTGATGGGGGCATGACAGAGACCCAGTTGGTGTTGTAGTTAAAGGCATCAGGCTAGCGATTTCTAGTTCCACCTTAGGCGTAAAACCAGCTTAGTGTCCTTGAGCCAGTCACCTTTTCTCAGAACTAGAAGAAAGCAGTGGCAAACCACTTGCCAAGAAAACTTCAGGGATTAGCCCAAGTAGCCACCAAAACTCAACTCTGACATGAAGGAACAAAAAGTGACCCACTTGTGTCCCTATCATGCCAATTGAAAGTCATCTATCTAATTCCAACTTTGAGATTCAGCCCAAGCTTCTGCACATCCCTAATCCTGGCCACTGCAAAGAAGACCGTGATTAAAGAAATAAAATTATAGTTCTCTGCAAAATACTTTCCCTATTTCTTTTTTGCAAGTGAACAAAGCCTTGGAGTGGGTGGTGGATGGAAACATTTCTTTTATGAAGCACTAGATTTGAAGTTCTGTCTCCACTGTTTTTCCCTTCTTGAAATGAAAAGAGTTTCTGTCCACTGAATGAGTGGGAACATTAAAAAAATAATAATCTGGTGGCAGTTTGTTTATCCTGACCTTATTTTTGCTATATGGTAATTAAAAGTTTTTTTTTTCCTTTAGCTGTATTTTTAAAAGCCTTGGTAGCTTGGCCAATTAGCCTTCCTATCTACCATCTTTTTTACTTGCAGCCACATTTTTCCTTCTGTGTTAGATTGCCATGGAAACTATCTAGCCAATGAAGTATTATAAAAAGTGGGATGATGTCATGGTGCTATATATAAAAATCAGATTTGACTGGTAGTGATATCTTTTCAGACAAATACATTGAAAGGGATGTATATTTTTCTCCTCTTTCCAATAACAGTTTTGTTTTGTTTGGAAATTATCAACAAATTCTATGTCAGAGGCTAGTTCATAGCTTTTATTTTCCTTTTTCGTTACACCATTCTGTTCTTATAGCCAGGAGTTTACTAAATGAGCTGGCTCTTCTGAAATTGAAGCAGTATCTATAGGAAGTTGAACTCTCTGCAATCTTCTGCACTGGGTTAAATTACAGTTTCAAATTCCACCCATCCCCATGTTGGGCATTGTGATTCAACAACAACACCCTTTCCTGGACTGGGAGGCCTTGCTCATGGTCCCTCATGCCTTGATCAACTCACATTTTGATTACTGCAATAAAGATCACCAGAAACTTCAACTGGTCCAGAAAGCAGCAATGGGTAACCCTAGCTTTCCCTATGTGACACCTCTGTTGCACAAATTACATTGGCTTCCAAGTTTTTTTTTCAGGTGCAATTCAAGGTGCTGGTCATCACCTTCAAAGCTCTATATGATCCAGGTCCAGGTTATCTGTGAAACCTGCCTTTCTCTAAGGACCTCTATTTCTTTTTTTTTTCTCTTTTAATTTTTTTTATTTTTAAAAACAAATATACACATACAAAACATAAAAACATAAAACCATCTTTCATTTTATATACATACAATGTGTCAGTTGGTTACATATCTTTTGTGCTATCCTTTTGTAGTCATTTACTCACAATTTATATCAGTCTTCACATTGTTGAACTAAAATATGCTCATATATTTATCAGTTATTAATCATCCATGACTAAACTATTTATTCCATCATTTTATACGAGATGTTCCAAGTTTTATCTTAAAATTTGTGTTATACTTTCAACCAGTGGTTATATATATCTATATTGTGTTTTATATCAGTCTATTAAATTTCTATCACAAAATTATCTAGTCTATTATATTACCATGCCTTCTTATCCAACCATTGATAAAACAAATCCCATATCATATAAAATTGCTTGTCTTCTTGTTCTCTAATTTCAAATGTCAGTTTACTCATTTCGGCACAGTCCATAATATTTTTGATAACTTCCTCCTGCATAGGTATTTTGTCAGTTTTTTGTCAGTTTTTCAAAAATACTAGCTGCTGTTAAAACATTCACAATCAAATATTTCAGTTCTTTATTGTATATGTCCAGTATGACTCCCAATAAAAAGATCTCTGGTTTAAAGTCTAAAGTTTATCATTTTTTCCAACCATGTGTAGATTTTGGTCCAATATTTCTTCGCGAAAGGACCTCTATTTCTATAGCCACCCAGGATCACCTGGTTGAGTTGAGTGGCTACAGAAATTGAATGAATGGATGAATGAATCTGCCCATTGTACCAGGTCAGGTAGAGTGTTGTCGTAACACCTGAAACAAGTATGGACCTTCTTAGTAAAGGTAAGTAAATGAGTCCCTGTGGATTTTACTCTGCTAATTTTAGCCGATTTGAGGAGAAAGTGCTTATTTTTGTTTCTTTAAGCCATTGTGCCTGCATTGTCTGAAGGCCAGTATGACATCATGCCACAGTGCAAAACATATGATGAATTATGGAACATTGTTATCTTCCCAGAGAAGTAGAACTTATTTATCTACTCACACTTGCATGCTTTTTTATTTTATTTATTTTGTTTGTCAAACATGTACAAGATAATAAGTCTAGGTATGAACATAAACATGAACAAAGGAAGTAAATACAGATAAATGGGGACAATAAGACAGGGAGAATAGGCATGCTGGTACACTTATGCACGCCCCCTTTACGGACCTCTTAGGAATGGGGTGAGGTCCACGGTAGACAGTTTGAGATTGAAATTGAGAGGGTTTATAGGCTGTAACAACTGAATCAGGTAGAGCATTCCAGGCATTCACCACTTTGTTGCTGAAGTTGTATTCTGCAATCAAGTTTGGAGTGGTTTACCTTGAGTTTGTATCGATTGTTTGCCTGTGTATTATTGTGGTTGAAGCTGAAGAAGTCATTGACAGGCAAGACATCGTAGCAGACAATGTTGTGTATTATGCTTAGATCGGACTGCAGGAGGCACAGTTCCAGATTGTCCAAGCCCAAAATTTTGAGGCTGGAGGCATAGGAAATTCTATCGTGAGTGGAGTACTCTTCTCAAGAGATACCTCTGAATCTGCTCAATCGTGTTAATGTCCGATATACAGTGTAGGCTCCAGGCAGATGAGCTGTATTCAAGAATTGGTCTGGCAAAGGTTTTAACTGCTAGGTTGACAGAAGCTGAGGCAAGTGATGGGATCTCACCCCATCACACAGTGGTAGGACTTGGATGGCCAGAGTGTAAACCTTCTCCAGTGTCTTTTAAGCCACTGAATGCCTCACAGACATTCTGAGTCCCTTCCCTTAAATATTGCCATCTGATGGGAGCTAGGAAGAAGTGTCTTTTCTGTGAAAGCCCTTGCCCTATGTACTGTCTGCCTCCTGAAGTTTGGCAGAGCTCCACCCTCCTAGACTTTTATTAAGCATTGAAAACCTGGACTTCCCCTAAGCACTGGGATAATATTGGATAATTGGATCACGTTAGAAGTTTGACTTAGTGCCAGTCTTTGTTGTTTTGTAATTTTAATATGATTTTAAATGCTGCTTTAACTTTTGATTGGGAGTGACCCAGAGATGGTAAGAAGTTAAGTGGCTGTATAAATGTTTTAAATAAATAAACAAACAAACAAACAAACAAATAAATAAATATCTGCTTTCTAGATATTTGATATTGTGTGATGACCCAGAGTGTAACACAAATGTAACAAAATTCAAAACTTAAATAAATGTACTTTAATGCCTCCAACTTGGCACTGTTCAATAATTCTCAGTTGGAGATAAAATGTACTCAAAAATAGTCTTCAAAAGAAAGCAATACAGTCCAAATTTAATGAGCAGATCGAGGTGAAAAATAAAAAACCAAACAAACTACAATGATGAAATTTCCACAGTGGAACAGGAGAAGCATTTACTAAATTCAAGGAGATAACAAGGCACAGTCTGTTGGAAGGATGCCAACCAAGATAACCTCAAACCAAAATAAAATATGCTTTGTCTCCAGCGTTTGCCAGAACACAGGTTCAAACTCTTATGCAGTTCTCACACCTGCAGCCCATGAAGAGGATCAAGGCCCTCTCCTCCTGAGTAGACCATGTCTCTCCCTTATCCTCTCCTCCCTGCATGCCCTAGGATGGATAAGGGGATGGGCCTGGATCCTCCTCTGACTGCTCAGCCGGCCTCTGCCCTTCCCCAGCCTCCTCCACAACCTCCGGAGCCACACTTCCACTCCCTGTCAGCTGCTCCTTCTCTCCCTCAGAGTCAGTCTCCACTAGGGGCATGACATATTGTCCTTTTCCCAGTCCAGAACATTATGCCTAAGAGCCACAGTGGCACAGTGGTTAGAATGCAATACCGCAAGCTACTTCTGTTGCCTGCCAGCTGCCTGCAATCTGGCAGTTCAAATCTCACCATGCTCAAGGTTGACTCAGCCTTCCATCCTTCTGAGGTTGATAAAATGAGGACCCAGATTGAGGGGGGAAATATGCTGACTCTATAAACCACTTAGAAACGGCTGTAAAGCACTGTGAAGCGGTATATAAGTCTAAGTGTTATTCCTATTGCTCTTCTCAGTGTTAGCATCCTTGAGAACTGATTTCCTTTGTCTCTGACAAAATGGCTATAGCAGCTCAGTATTTAAAACCCGATAGAGGAACAGCTCTGAAACCCTCCATCCCATTAAAATATCAGCTGAGTCAGACAATTTGCTCTCTCAGTTCACTATGGGTTTACAGATTATCTTAATAGCAAGACTAGTGGCTAACCAGCTCCTGACAAAGGCCATACAAGCAAAATTCAACATTGGCGATCTTAGCAGCCTTGAAATTTATGTGACTCTGTTCCGTGACCCAGACAGCAAAATATTGGTCATTAAACCCGAGGCGACTGCAAGCGAGCCCAGTTCCTGAGCTGATTGGCAGCCGAGTTCTCCATCTTTATATGATTGCAATATTCTTTATGGAGCCATCTATTTTAATTTCACAGGGGACAAGTTTGGAGCAGTGGCAGTTCAATCTGATCCGTCACCGTGTGTTCACTTTTTCCACCCTGCCTTAAATCACCCCAAATTAGGCTATTAATCGGGCAGTTTGCAGTTTCTGTAACAGGAAGGAAAATAAGTCTGCATTTGTTCTACTTGATCTTTATCATTCGAAAAGCAGCCTCCAGTCCTGCTGAATTTGGATGACCTATGAAGCACATTGGGAAATGTAGAAAGTAGCAACATAATATTTAGATTAAAAGTCATGTCCTGAGAAATGCCCATTCTGGGAATAGCTGGTTCAAAACATTTTTTTTTCAATTTTATTGCTATGCTATCAGAAACAGCCTTCAAAATTAAATGTGATATTGAGTGTCCTTTCAAAAATGTGTCACATTGTTTACAAGTTCTTTTATTAACCTCATTATTATGTGGTCCCTTAATTCAATGACACAAAACAGAGTTGTTTCAGGAGTTTGGGAGCATAGAAACTGAATAGCCTTGCCCATTTTAGGGAAAGTTTGAGGCTTGTATGATGAAGTTTAGATATATGATTATGTACATGGTTAATTTAGCAATCATAGTATTTATTATTTATATTTATGTCAGATTAGGGTGGTGCGGTGGCTCAGTGGTTAAGATGCTGTCTGGAAAGCCAGCAGCCCAGGTTCAAGACCTGAGCTCTATGGAACAGGGTGAGCACCTGTCCTTGCCTCAGCTCCTGCCAACCTAGCAGGTCAAAAGCATGCAAATGCAAGTAAATAAATAGGTCCCACTTCGGTGAGAAAGTAAGAGTGCTCCATGATGTCATGCTGGCCATATGACCACAGAAATATTTTTGGACAGTGCTGGTTCAATGGCCTTGAAACAGAGATGAACACCATCCCCTATAATCGGCAATGAGTATCAGAATAAAATTTGCAGGGACTCCTTTACCTTTTTTAGTTATGTCAGAATAGAAGAATGTAATATTTGAACAAATGTTATTCTATTTCCCAGTGCAATACTGATTTTTGAGTTACCTTTGACACCAAGAATGAAATTATCCCAAAGAACAAAAATACAGTAACGTGTAAAATCAATTATTGAGAAAAGAGTTCTAGGTCTCAATTTAACTGCACCCTAGAACATACAATCATGTAAATCAACCAGAGGCAAATAGTCTAGACTTAATTCCAAAAAGTGTCCAGGTCAACTATAATATCTGAATAATGCTGAATCCATCGTACTAGAAATGACAATAATGCTAGTAATATACTATATATATAATATAAAGGTTTATACAGTAATATAGGTTTGGTGCAGCTGACAAAATCAAGTTGAGAGTGAGGGGTTTTATAACTTATTTGGGCTTTACACTTGAACTTCCTGTTCCTGTGCAAGAGCATGTTTTTATTGGCTGTTATCAGACTCCCATGGGGCTATGTATGGGTTACGTAGGGGTCATAGCTGGCTCTATAGGTTGTCTGAGCTCCCGGGTTTGGTTGAAGTTTGCTGGCAGTGGTATAACTGAAAGGGTGCTGGACAATTCCTATTGTGGCTGAGGGCTAATCCTACCTTTGTTCAGACATTGCTGCAGGGAATTTCAAAATATCCTGCCTTGTATGGATTTCTGCCTGCAGTATTTGCTCTGCTTATGAATAGGGCTACCTAGATACTTGGTTTCTTACAATAAGCTCTTTATCTCTTAAGTGCTGACATCTGCTGTAGGCTATTAAGGAAAGTGGGGGCTGCTTTCTGTCTCCAAAAGCATGTTTCTCCATTTCTCCCTTTAGGGAAATATAATATTCTGTCTTTTTTTAATATTCCACAAAACTCTCATTGTACCGGGAGGGGGAGGGGGGGCCTCCCACAACTGCTTGGGTAAGACAACACTTGGACTTCTGCATCCAGTTTTGGTCACCACAATACAAAATAGTAGCTAAGACCCTAGAAAGTGTGCAGACAAAGCAACAAAGATGATGAGGGGTCTGGAGGGTAAACCTTAATACCATGCATGGCTAAGGGAACTAGGCATGTTTTACCTAATGAAGAGAAGGCTCAGGAAAGGTGTGGTAGCTGTCTTCCAATGCTTGAAATTCTGCCATGGAGAAGAGGGTGTCCATAGCACTGAGGGCAAGACAAGAAGCAATGAATAGAACAGAGGTGGTAATCAGCAGGTTCTGACCAGTTCTGGAGTATTGGTCCACCGGTAGTGGAAATGTTGAGTAGTTCAGAGAACCGGCAAATACCACCTCTGACTGGTCCTGCCCCCATCTATTCTCTGCCTCCTGAGTCCCAGCTGATTGTCTGGGTCTTCTTTTGTTGCCCTGCACAGGAGAAGGGAGCTGGAAAGCAGGTTAGTGGGGTGGGGAGGGAATGGGATTTTGCAGTATCCTTCCCCTGCTATGCCCACCAAGCCATGCCCATAGAACTGGTAGTAAAAAAAAATTGAATCCCACCACTGGAATAGAAGCTCATCAGAGAGAGATCCAACTCAAAATAAGGAGGAATTTTCTGACAGTGACACTGATTAATCAACACAACAGAAAATATTGGACAAACAATTTTATGAAGTTTGGGATCTCCTTTATCAATGGTTAGATAATACAATATAATAATAGAATATTTAGAAATTTAGGAAATAATGAATATATAATTTTTCTTGGTTTTGATAATTTTAAAGAATATTTTATTAAGATAGATTTGATATGATTCTATGATTTGTTATAAAATAATTTAATTTAGTTATAGTTATCTCACGTAAGTATGAATTAGTAAAATTATAGTCAAATGATTGTTCAATAATGATATTGAGATATTTATTGATGATGGATAATGTGAATTATTATGTAATATAATTATTTTGATGACTATGCAATGGATGCACAAAAGGGAGTGGTAAACCAACCGATACACTGTAAATTTATGAAGAATGATATAAATTTTTTTTATGTTTTATGTCTTATATGTTTTTTGTCTGTCGTTAAAATCAATAAAACTTTTACCAAAAAAAAGGAGAAAATATTGGACAAACATTTGTTTGAGATGGTGTAAGGATTCCTGCTTTGGGCAGTGGGTTGGCCTGGAAGACCTCCAAAGTCTCTTCCAGTCCTATGATTCTATGAAATTTGGTTGGAAGTGTAGGTTCTTCTGTGCTTGTCTTATGGCTTCAGAAACTGCAATCAGAACCCAGGCAGATCATATCATCAGTGGCAGAAGAAGTCAAGTGAATTGCAAATGAGAAGCTGGGAAAGTGACTTTTAAAACTGTGCTCTATTGTCTGCTCTTCTCAGGGAGCTAACTTTCTGCCAAGTTAATTCTGCTCTTCTTGTGTATCAAGGGAGCCACTGACATCTCTGTCTTTCTGGGGCTGCAAAGTTTCACCTGGTGAAATTACGGTTTAATAAATATATAGCTTTCCATTGTCTCTGCCATTGACATAATGTTCTTTGTACATTTCCTTTACCTGACTTTGAGTATGCTTGTCAGCACTGAACTGCCCTGTAGCTGCTCCTATATATATAAAAAGGAAATCTGTGCCTTCTAATTCTAGTCACATGGCCTCTTGGGCCTCAATTCATCACTTAAATTTGTCATAAGTGCATTAAACTGAGCATTGAAATTGTTCTTGTCAAATCATCTCCAAGACATATTGAGCTAGACTGAGCTCCAACCCCAGCACTCAGCATAGACATCTTGGCTCTGTCAAAATACAGCACGCATTTTCACCCTTTTAAAAAGTCTTTAAGCCATTGAATTGCATTATAATTTCTACATTTTGATAGAATGTAGCTCTTATTTGCATCAGATGTAGTCATGGATCAGTTGGGATTTTTTTTCCCCTTCCCTTCCCTTTTCTCACTTCACATATTAATCTCCCTCTCCGCCGTACCCCCATCTCTTTTTTCTAGGATTTAGACTGAATTCAACCCTAATAATCAGCCGCAGGATAAATTTAAAATGCAAAGTGTCAGATAGAAATACAAAATGGGAAGGCAAGTGGGAATGAGAGGAAACGTGAACCAAAAATAAATTATTTTTTCTAGCCATAAGGAGCAACGCTATGAAAATCCTCCTCCGCCAAACCGTTCCAGAAATTCAAGAGTTCCAAATAGCTTGTCCTTACTTCTGTACTGAAAATGCCTTCTGCTGAAATTTATTAGCTTTCTGGGTGGTGACCCAAGAAAGGGATGAAATCAGAGGTGGTATTCAGCAAGTTCTGACCAGTTCTGGAAAACTGGTAGTGGAAATTTTGAGCAGTTAGGAGAACCAGCAAATGCCCCCTCTGACTGGCCCCGCCCCCATCTATTTTCTGCCCCCTGAGTCCCAGCTGATCGGCTGAGTCTTCTTTGGTTTCCCTGCACAGGACAACAGAGCTGGAAAGCAGGTTAGTGGGGTGGGGAGGGAATGGGATTTTACACTACCCTTCCCCCAGGAGTGAAGTGGGAATGGAGATTTTACAGTATCATTTCCCTGCCATGCCCACCAAGCCACGCCCACCAAGCCACGCCCACAGAACCAATAGCAAAAAAATTGAATCCCACCACTGCTTTGAATTTAGACTTCCTGTTCCTGTGGCAAGGGTATGTATTCTATTGGCTGTCAGACTCACAGGGGGCTATGCAGGAGTCACAGCTGAGGTTGTCTGAATTAAGGTTGGTTGAACCTGGGCTGATGCAATGAAGGAGCTTGGTTCTGCCATCTGGTGAGCTCTGCTGATAGATAATCCTATTATGTCCTGGAGGGTCATGTCTTAATCCCATCACCCTGGAGCTGGAGGTCTTTTGTCTTATAGATAGGCTGGCCCAATCTTTCTCAATTGGCACCAAATACCTGCTGGGGGCAGGGAGCTGCAGGGAGCTGATTTTCTGTATCCCTTAAGATTTCCATTTCTCTTTTAGGGGAAATTGTCGGGCTCTGTTAGTGCTGGTAGATAAATGGAGCCCATCGGCACGTTTGCAAGAGCCACTGAAGACTGAAACTATATACTTCCGGGATTGTTTAGCTGCATCAGATTCATCGTTGGCGGAGCAGGATGGTTGACAGTGACGAGAGGTGGAATCCAGGAAATCCCCTGTCTTTTGTGGATTTTGGAATCAATTGTGCAATGGATGATGGGGGGAAAATCTGGGTATATAGTTTACTCATGAGTAGTTAGGGTTCAAAGGCGAAAGATAGATTGCAGTGATAGGAAACAATGGACATATTAGGTATAACCAGATGGTGATGTTGAGGTAATTCCCCATTAGGAGAATGAGTGCATACAGGGAGACGTATTTGAGAGAAGTGTTTGAATAATACACACAGTACACAGATACACTGTACAGTAAATGTAGGTTTTTACTTCCAGAAAGTTTAAGCAAAGTCCAAAATAAGCAGTCCAAAAGTCATTCACAGGTAAAATCAGTCAGTTTTTCAATCCAGGGATAATCCAAATATCAAATTCCAGTGTCAAAAACAGTTCAGTATCAGACTTACATTAAATCCAGTAATATCAGTCAATTAGAAGAAATGGAGGAACGGCAATACTTTCCAACAGAAGGAAACAGAGATACACTTACACTCTCTTTTGAGACTCAGACTAAACAAACCAGGTTTCTGGCTCCATCTTATGGCCATTTGAGAAACCACACCCAATTGCATTTTTTTCAATCTCTTAAAGACATAGTACAAAATGTTTATCCTGGTTTATATATTTCTAACCCAAATACCTGTTAGGTGACTTATATTCCTAACAGGTGACCTAAAGGGTAATTAAGGGTCTAATTAGGGATGAGTACAGGAGATAGGAGCATTTAGGTGGGTGTGTTTATACCTTTAAATAGCATTGGAAAACAGAAGTTTCCAGTGCTAACCTAGACCGGATTGTATGCCGTTCTTGCCAGATTGGAAGTTTGTTGTTTGACATTAAACACCTTGAAACATCTGCTTTCTGCTGTTGTTAAATGGTTTGTGTGCAAATCTGCAAGCTTTCAGAAGACTGGCTGAGATTCTTTCTTTTTAACATTTCCTTAAAATATGTCATTCTTCTAGGAGGGGTGGGTACTAACTTTCTTCAAGTCTTAAGACATTTTAGAGTTAAGTCAGCAAGAGCACAAGACCGGGATAATGTGAATAGTAAACACCAATATATCTTTGTCTGCTTCAACCAACCAACCAAGAAACAGCTTAGTAAATAGACTAAACAAAACAATATTTAAAGCACTTATTGAAAATGCCAAAGGAAATGATAACAATACCTTTGAAGCATATTGGTCAAGAACCAACTCAATGCAATATGATTGCATTATATTTTGTAAGCTTTAAACAATTTCAAGAGCTGTTGAAAAGATTGACTTTGGGCAAGTTTTTGTAAAGATTCATTGGTGGGGGTATAAAAAAAGACTATAGTTTTCTTTTCCTGACTATTTATTCAGTTATACACTCTAGCTTCTTTGCCACTCAATTCTAAAATTGTGAGCCACTTACGTCAAGCAAAAAATTAAAAAGAAAACTCTTCATAGTCCAATTTTAAAAAATCCATCTCACTCTAACATCAATGGGGGTGGCTAACTCCTCATTATTCCCAAATACTTTCTCAAAATTCTACAACTTATAAGGTTGCTGGGGACAAAGAAGCTACATATTTGGCAAAACCTTTTTCTCTTTTTCTTTTAAAAAAGGAGGGAAAAGAAAAATAGGAACAAATATGCAGGCAGAAAATATTAAAATGAGATTAGAGTTAACCTTGCTAGGATGAAGACTCCTTTTAGTTCTTGAGGTAGAGAAAGAAATATCAAATCTATTAATCTTATACTCATGCATCTGCCATGCCCTGAGATGGCTTATTGGAATACATACAGCTTCTAATCTTATCCCCATTTTTTCTTGTGTATGTTGTATTAAATACTGCTTAGTCTGGTCTAGTTTTTATCCTTTTATAAACATCACATAAAAGTTTGAACTCCCACCTCCATTGTATGGTCACTGAAATTTAAATGTTTAGTGTCACAAAAGATTAATTCTGTCCAAGAATTGGTGGCCTTCCAAGTTAAATCTATGTGGCTTTTGGGGGAAAAACATAACTACAATGTGGATGTGTTCACATAATATGCTAATTCTACATTTAGGTTAATCAAACACAATTGTTGTGATATATGTTATGTTCAGATAAACAATTTCATCCCTTAATGTGATGACTGGTTCATGCAGCATGCTAAAAGAATAGACAAAATAATACCCAATTGTTCTGTATAGTTAATTTGCATTCTTGTAAATACGCTTTCCGATTGGCTAAGACGTGTGGCAACCCGATTGGCTGAACAGGCCGCGGCTGATTGGCCGTGATGAATCCCTTGTGATTGGAGGAAACCGATCGCAGGGAATTCAAAGCAGTGTCATTGGCCACGGTGTTGCCGGCTAGGTCGATATAAGCCATGGTCTAGCCTAGCCGCCCCGAGCCGATCTCATCCAGCGGCACGACTTTTACCACCGGGATCAGAAGGGGGGTGAGAGCATCGGCGACTTCGTAGCTGACCTCCGAAACCTGGGGGGCATGTGCGGCTTCACGATATGGACGAGGCACTCCGAGACTGCGTCATCCTTGGGCTCAGGGACCCGGTTCTACAGAGCCAACTGATGGCCAAGGGTGACATTTCCCTCGCTGACACCATCGCCGAGGCCTCCTCCGCCGAAGCAACCCGAAAATCCGCAGCCCGAATGCGGAGACCAGGTACCGGGGATCCAGCCACGACAACCAAGACGACACCAGAAACAAGCCACCGACTCACCACCACCCACCATGGCGACCTCGACTCCACCACTGACACCACGGACGACGAGGACATCCACCGACTCCAAACAGAGTAAGACCGGTGCGACTGACAGGGTCATAAGTCGAGACCCAACTGTGCCAGATGCGGAGGCGACCACCCGTGATTGGAATGTCGGTTTCTCGATGCGATCTGCCGGCACTGCGATAAAAGAGGTCACAACAACAAAGTGCCTACCCCGTCCCAGTAGTGTAGCACCTCCTACACTCACTGGGAGCAGGCAAGGTTTTCGCGAAGCTCAACCTGGCACAAGTCCACCAACAATTGCCAGTTGACGCGGAAACCGCCGAGGCGCAGACCATAGTAACCCACCGGGGGGCTTTTCTCTGTAAGAGACTCCAGTTCAGAGTCAGTGTGGCCCCAGGAATCTTCCAGAGCCTCATGGAGAGACTCCTGCAAGAAATCAAGGGGGTGGTGCCCTACTTTGATGACGTACTGGTGCTGGCAGCCAACCAAAAAGAACTGGAGGGTTGCCTGAGGGAGGTACGAATGAAGTTCAAAAACGCGGGGCTAAAAGTTAAAAAAGAAAAATGCCAACTGCACACCGAGAGGATCAAATTCCTGAGGTACCTTTTAGACCGGCATGGAATTCACCCAACTGAGAAAAAAATCAGAGCAATCAAAGAAGCCCCCAGACCGAAGAACAAAACAGAACTGCAGGAATTTCTAGGACTGCTTAACTTCTATGTTTTCCTGCCCCAGAAGGCGACCGTGGTGGAGCCTTTGCATAGGCTTTTGGACAAGGTGGCCATGTGGAACTGGGGGAAATGAGAGGAAGCCGCCTTCATCAAAACCAAGGACCTGCTCACTTCGAATGCCGTCCTCATCCAATACAACGAGACCCTACCACTAGCAGTTACATGCGATGCATCACACTTTGGCATCGGTGCCGTTCTCAGCCACACTCTCCCCGATGGAAAAGAAGCACCCATCGCCTTCTTTTCCAGGACCCTCTCCAAACTGGAACGGAACTACAGTCAACTGGACAAAGAGGCCCTGGCAATCATCGCCGCAGTGAAGAGGTTCCACGAGTACCTCTATGGCAGGACTATCACCATCATCACCGATCACAAGCCGCTGCTGGGAATCCTGGCAGGGAACCTGGCCACCCCGAACATTCTATCGCCAAGAATGACAAGGTGGTCTGAGTTCCTTGCCGCCTACAGTTACCAGCTCATGCACCGACCCGGTAAGACGATCACCCACGCAGACGCCTTGAGCCGCACACTGCTACCCGACCTGGAGACCGACCCAGCACCCACAACATCCACCCTGAGCATAGAGACTCTACCCGATCTACCCGTAACCGCGTTAGACATTGCCCGCGAAACTAATAAAGACAAGCGTCTGGCGCAGGTGTTACATTGGGTAGAGAAGGGGTGGCCAGAAAAAGATGACGACGAAACATTCAGGACATTCCGGAACCGGCAAACAAAACTGTCATTATAAAAAGGTTGTTTACTATGGGAGGGATAGGGTTGTTATTCCGGGAAAATTACAAGGGAAGGTATTGGACTTGTTACACGAAGGGCACCCGGGCATTGTTAGAACAAAAGCCCTGGCCAGGAGTTATGCCTGGTGGCCAGGGATGGACAAACAGATCGAGGCTTGAGTGGCAGCATGCAAACGGTGCCAAGAAACCAGGCCGAGCCCTCCCGCCGCACCAATCCTGGAATGGGAAACCCCCAGGGGACCATAGTCCAGGATTCACATAGATTTTGCTGGGCCCACGAAGGAACACACATTCCTCATCACGGTAGATGCTTACTCCAATTGGTTGGAGGTAAGCAACATGAAAACCACCACCATGGAGGCCGTGACCAAGGAACTCAGCAAGCTGTTTGCAACTCATGGCCTCCCAGACGTCATCGTATCGGATAACGGGCCCCAATTCACCTCACTGGAATTCAAAAAATTCCTAGCAGAGCAGGGACTAACAGCGCCAGCACATCCGGCAGTGAATGGGAGGGCGGAACGAATGGTTCAATTTATGAAAAAAACAATCCACAAAATAGAAAATGGGGAAATCCAAGAAAAAATAAATAAAATGCTTTTTATACAACACATAACCCCAAACACGACAACCAACAAAAGCCTGGCAGAGCTATTAATGGGAAGGAAATTAAGGTCCCCACTCAACAGACTACACCCCAGGTACAACCCAGAAAAAAACCCAAACTCCTCAAGCAAACACCGAACATTTACACCAGGCGACACGGTTTACGCAAAGAACCTTACCGGGGACCCACTCTGGGTACCAGCAACCATAACCCAAGTGACAGGTCCCCACTCGTACCAGCTACAGACAGCCGATGGACGAGCATGGAAGAGACACATCGATCAATTAAGATTGAGAACCTACACGGGAAATACAACTGACACGCAAACATACACAGAAGAAGAAACCTCAGGGGGAAGGGGAAACTCAGATACCAACCAAGAGGGGAAGGAGAACCCAGAAAACCAAAACAACCACCCCCCACAAAAAGAAAACCAACCATACTCACCAGCAGAACCACCGACGGAGGACCAACTCGAAGCCTCGCCCAGAAGGAGCAGCCCCGCAAGCTCAACCAGCCTGGAAAGACCAGGTGGTAACAGCAGGACCAGCAGCTCAACCAACCCGGGTAGACCAAGAGGGAGCTGCAGCGAAAGGCCAGGCCCAACTTTCCAGGCGGTTCCATCAGGAAGGCAAGGAGCAACACAGAACCCATCCGAACCGCTCGCAGACCAGACGCCAACTAACCTGCGCAGGTCCAGTAGACAAGTACGGAGCCCCCCCTACTTATGGGACTACATTATGTAGGACCATACCAAGAGGGGAGGGGTGTTCTGTATAGTTAATTTGCATTCTTGTAAATACGCCTTCCGATTGGCTAAGACGCGCGGCAACCCGATTGGCCGAACAGGCCGCGGCTGATTGGCCGCGATGGAAACCAATCGCGGGGAATTAAAAGCAGTGTCATTGGCTGCGGATTGGCCGGCTAGGTCGATATAAGCCGTGGTCTAGGCTAGCCGCCCCGAGCCAATCTCAGGACTTAATAAAAGAGCTGAACTAAGTCACGGGCTCCCGAGTTTCCTTCCAGCGATGGACATAACACCAATAGAGGAGAATATTTGTAGGGTTGAAATGAGAGGTCCTTGATGCTCTTTGAGCTTGGTTGTTTCTTGCAGGTGTTTCAGTAGCAAACTAGACAACATCATCAGTGTTAGTACTATCAGTGCTTTCTTCTTCTTCTTCTTCTTCTTCTTCTTCTTCTTCTTCTTCTTCTTCTTCTTCTTCTTCTTCTTCTTCTTCTTCTTCTTCTTCTTCTTCTTCTTCTTCTTCTTCTTCATCCTAGTACTTAGGATGTTATCTAATTTGTTATTGAAATATCTGCAAGAAAACAACCAAACTCAGAAAGCACCAAAGACCCCTCTGGTCAAATCATAACATACCTGGCCCCATTTTAGCCTAGTCTATGATATTGTTGAACCCAGCTTACATATGGGAAGGTGAGTAGACTTGTTTATCAACTCTTGTTTAAGCAAAAGGAAATGAGATATAAGACTGTGGTTGCATTGATACATTTATGAATTCAACCCCTATGTTCAATCAAGGTCTTCTCAATTAAAATTGAGGTCTTCTCAATTAAAATCTCAATTCATTCAACTTTAGGGGGAACTCATGTTTATTGCATATTTTATTCATGTTTACTATGATTTAAGTGAAGTGCCACAAATGAATTTTTAGTTCCTCTGATTGAAATTTACCCTGAAATTCAGCCTGTTTAAGACAATGACTATGCTCATGTGAGTATTGTTTATCACTAGGCCAAAAATGTGAAAAAGTAAACTGGAATAATTGATTTATATTAGAACAAAGTGTAAGATCAATGAACTAATTAATGGCAATTGACAGATTGCTCAAAGGGAAATTGTTGTCATATTTGGGATTTCACAGGAAGATATGATTCCATTACTGTTCTTTAGTATTGGAAGTATTGGAAAATGCAAGATTGTTTTCTAAAATGTTCAGAGCAGAGCAGAGATAAAAGCTTTAAAAGTTGGAATTGGTCAACAATTGTTGTCAAGTTATGAGAATGAAGATGAATAATTCTCTTACCATGTTGTAGTAAGAACAGAATTTGAATATTGCATCCAGTTTTGGTCACCATATTATAAAACAGATGTTGAGACTCCAAGACTGAAAAGAGTGAAGTTTAGAGGGCCAGACATTAAAACATATGAAGAACGGTTGCAGGAATTGGATATGTCTTGTCTACTGAAAAGAAGGACTAGGGAAGACTTGATAGCAGCGTTCCAATATTTCAAGGGTGCTACAAAGAAGAGGGAGTCAAACTATTCTCCAAAACACCAGGAAGCAGGACAAGAAGCAATGGATGGAAACTAATCAAGGAGAGAAGCAACCTTGAAATGGAATTTTTCTAATAGTGAGAACAATGGAATGGGTTATCTTCAGAAGTTGTAGGTGATCCATCATTGGAGGCTTTTAAGAAGAAACTGGACAGCCCCTTGTCCAGAATGTTATAGAGTCTCTTGCTTGAGCAGGGGTTTGGACTAGAAGACCTCTAAAGTCCCTTCCAACTCTGTTATTCTGTTCTGTGACAGCCAGCAAAACATGTGCTTATCATTATGACCCAGCTCAGTCCATAGAATTTCATCATAAAGCTTCATCTGCAGTGGAGAAAAATCCAAACCCCAATTCAGGCAGGGCAATTCACATTTCCTCTATAACTCAGATTATTATATTATATATAAGGCAACTCTCAAGGCCTTAGAACAATATTTAATATATATTAATATATAGAACACTTATTTTATGAACAAATGTATTTTAAAATGTAACTTGTAACTTAATATATAACTTCTTGAATTTTTTATATCTTAGAAAATTGACCGCACATTTTCATCTTAGGTGTATCATATTAGTATGTGTTCTTTTCATACATTTTACTGCTGCTATCCATGCATTTCATGCCTTATACTAAATAAATAATGTTTAAGTAGAATTTGAAAGCAAGAAAGAAAATTTTGCTGCAGCATGTCAATGTTAGGCTTTATACTTCAGGAGCCATTCAAGAGGTAACTAACTCATAGATGATCTCAATATGTTATCCCACTCATCACAGAGTCTAGATTTAACAGTATAACAGAATTAAAAGGGACCTTGGAGATCTTCTAATCCAACTCCTTGCTCAAGCAGGAGACCCTATACCATTCTAGACAAATGGTTGTCCAGTCTCTTTTTAAAAGTCTTTAGTGATGTGTCATCCATAATTCTGAAGGCAACCTGTTCCATTGATTAAGCAGTAGACCCTATACCATTTCAATATGTTAAGCTCTAGTATTCACAAACTATCCAGTAGAAGTGGAGGAACTAATTAAAGTTCAACTTGTTGCAGGAGACTGTTATTTTGAAAATATGGCATCATACAGGTGAAACTCAAAAAATTAGAATATGCAAAAGTTCATTTATTTCAGTAATGCAACTTAAAAGGTGAAACTAATGTATGAGATAGACTCATTACATGCAAAGCAAGATAGGTCAAGCCATGATTTGTCATAATTGTGATGATTATGGCTTACAGCTCATGAAAACCCCAAATCCACAACCTCAGAAAATTAAAATATTACATGCAATCAATAAAACAAGGATTGTACACAGAACAATATCGGACCACTGAAAAGTATAAGCACGCATATGTACTCAGTACTTGGTTTGGGTCCCTTTTGCAGCAATTAATGCCCAATGT